>JAWNPG010000023.1:6510833-7219166 GCA_035045145.1 Drosophila meridionalis
TTTGAATAATGCCTGACAGAATGCAGTTTCTCGTTAGTTTCCATAAGTCAGCCAAAAGCAGCAACAACAACACGAACACTTTTGTGGGTCAAAAGTTTTCAATGCGAAATTTCGCAACATATTCTCACATATGTGGTTGAAACCAAGTGCCAAATAGATTGCATAACCAAATGTTGCAACTAATTGTTTCATTATTTATTTTTTATTTTATTATTTTTATTTTTATTTATCGCAATCGCTATAAGGCAGACCTCTAACTCCTCTATTCGTATCGAACTAGTTTGATCGGGTTCAACGCCTTTATATTTATCTGCGTTTCTCCCCATATCTTTGTTTGTCTCTCTCAAACGCTCACAACCAGTTTTATGCATCGAAGTGAATTGACTCGAGGTAAATAACTTTACTGCAACTCCTTGAAGGCCCCGGTTCGAAAGTCGGTTTAAAATCCGTCTTAATATGGCTTGAAATAACAATTTGTATGCCAATGCGAAGTTAAACGCATTCAAGCTTAAAACAGAAAATACCATTGATTCAATTCAATTAAATAAGTGCATTTCCGCTTCGCCTATATATATATATATAAATATATATTTGTGTATTTATAGTTTTATTAAGTCTAAATTTCTGATTGAATGTCATGATATGACCTTCAGGTGGTCATAGTTATTTTATGAAAAAGTGCTTTCTTTCGGATATCTCTGACGGTCTATCAATCATAAGTTTTATTTCAGATAGATATTTATAATATATTCTATATTAAATACTTTTCCGGCCTTTGAATTAGGTACAATTGGAGCTATGCAACTACATACACACAGATATATATAATTTATATATCTGTGTGTTTGTACCTAATCCAAAGGCCGGCAAAGTTTTTTATATAGAATATATATATAAGCGTTATCAAAGAATGAGCGATAAGATTAATTATGGATTTATAAATAATGAAGAAATTGTTGTTCATATAATATTAAGTTCTTTTTACTTTGAAAGATGTCTATTGCAGTATAGCAACAAGTTAATGCAAAGACAATCGACAGATACGATACGATACGAAGGGATAACAAGACAAAAAATATGTACATACATATATATGAACTTTGGCTCTGCCAGTATTATCTACTGCAAATTTGGTATAACAATAAGATGTGTAGTGCGCAAGTTAAAGATCGTTGTTATATATTTTTCCGCTAGTGCTGATTTTTGGAGATACTTTGTATTTACTGTTACCTTTTGACAGTTCTTGTAATCAATCAGTTGATTTGAAGCAGCATCACGTGTAGCCATTTTGATTGCCTTATTTATTTTCTTTTAATTACCAAAAAATTTTGAGTTACTTTAAACACTTGAAATTTTCTCGCGTTGTTTTTGATGAGCGGCTAATTTTTTTTAACTAAAACACGCACAACTCAGTGCTCATTGCTTTTATAGGCGGTTTTTCATTTACTGTTTTCTGTGTGGCCGTACGACTTTACCGTAAAAATCTTAAGTATAAACTATTTTGACGGTTCAAAGCACGTAAAAATTTAAAAGAGTTTTTTATATCTGTTGGAGTATTATTGTTATTGGTATTTACAAACGTATGCAATAAAAGTGATTTATTCCGCATAATTTTTAAGTTGAGCTTTGAAGCATAGTAGAGAAAGTAACAGAAATGTTATCAGAAGACATGCTAATTTTTGTGGTGGATACCGATACACTATTCTATCGATATTTTTCCGATTGTTTTCTTTAGTGCACTGCATTTACGTAAGTTGGCAGTATACATTTAATACGAAGGTTAGCAGTCCACCATATTTTTAGTCACTTTCTCAGTCATTCATTCTGCGTCGTTCGTCTCTCTCGATTTTTGAAGCAGTAGTGATTTCTTTTTATAAAAATCTAAAATATATACATAATATATACAACACAGCAAAAGCTATTATGTATATTTTTATGTACATACAATTAATAAATATAATGCAACACCTTTGCATAAATAATAAGCATAAATTTTAAGTACAATTGCAATCAACATTCAATGGCACTTTCGAAAAGTTTCTTTTTACGTAAAAATACTCATAAAAACGGCGCGTGTGAAAATTTTCAACAACGACGTAGCAGCAAAAGCAGTCTCAGTGTCTCCTCTACGTTTCTTTGCTGCAAAAGGAGAAGCTGAACAACAACGCTACAACAAAATTCCCCACACACAAAGTAGGCCAACAACAACAAAAACAGCAAAGCAAGCAACAGCACAACAAAGTGTACGAGTGTGTGTGTAAAGTGTATTATAATAAAATTGTGAGTTTGTGTGCGTGTACCAAAAAGAAGTATCAAAAAGTAGAAAATTCAGCGACCGACAATTTTGTAATTGTGTCAGCCTATTTGTGCTTGTGTATGTAAGTGTGGGTGCCGGTTTGCGTGTAAATGATTTAAGTCAAATGTCTTGAATATTTTAATTTTGACATTCAAACGCAATGTGCGTATAAGAAAAATTTTGTATGTACGTGCCGTATACGTATATATATATATATATATATATAAGTAAAATTTGTTTTTGGCTGTTTTTATTTCGACAAGACGAGTCAAATTGTCTTTGTTTCGTTTGCAAAAGGCGTCTGCGGACAGGCTTAAAAAGGTTATCTGCCAAGGAAATATCTGCCCGCTACGTTGCTTCAGTTTATAACGGAATTAAACATTACTAATGCATGTGTAGATGTGCGTTCATACTGTTGCGTTGCGAAAGTGTGTGAGTGGCAATGAACGTTGGCTGAAAACAACAATGAAACAAACATATTGAAATGTTTGCATCGTCGATTATAGTATCAAATGCTTTCAGCTGATGAAGGTATGTTTTTGCTGTTGGCTTGCTGATTGCGTATAAATACATAAAATGAGAAATAATAAAAAAGAAAATAATTGTGTGCAGGACAGGTTTATCAGGCGAAAATTTGCTCATAAAGATACTAGCTACTAATACATGTGAATTTACCCTGTGAAACAACAATGTATGCAACAATAACAAAAAAGGCAAGCAAAGCATCACTAGTAAGCAAAATGAAATTTAATAAAGCAACTAAAACATGCAATACTAATTCAAAACCGTTATTTAACAATTTCGAGATAAAAATGAAAGGGAAAAGATACTGGTTTTAAAAAACATATGTATGTTAATGTTGGAACAAACCGCAACAAACAGAGAGGAGCTACAACTATAAAGTAGCTGTGCGAGAAATTTGTGTGTGTATTTCTTACTGTGTGCGTGTGGGAACATACATGGGTTATGAGCAATGCTAATAAAAGTGAAGAGCAATGGTAAAATAATAATAGCAACAAGAGTAACATAGTGAAATAGCAATTAAAGTCTTTTAGAAATATTTAAAATGCTTTAATTTTGACGTCACACCCGGACATGCAATAGCTGCGGCGGCTACGCCAAACAGTGGCTGCAGGTCACAAAGAAACGCTGGAACCTTCATTGTTACACAGAAATTTTAATTGATCGAAATTTTCAAGGACTAACAAGTTGGCGCGTTTTTGTTTCAATTTCAATAAGGTTTGGGACGTGCATTTAGTTATGTATAGCAATTTTGATTCTACATAATAAATATCCAATGCCCATTTCTAAAAACAGCATTTGTTTTGTTTGCTGAATGTATTGTGTACAAATTTTGATTATTCTGAAAGGTTATTTTTTATAGTTGACAATGTACTACGTTTTAACACAGCCGTAGTTTAAACTATTTTAGCTTTAAGATTGCTTTAAATTCATCTTTAAGCTTTCAATATGTTGCATCTATTATGTTCGTACCTACAAATTATAAAGTAAATGGAAGTTAGATGAATCTACATAAATTAATATTCTGTGTTATTGTTTATGTATCTATATATAATGAAAAAAAAAAAAACACAAATTTTGATATATAATTTATGATTAATAAAATTCTTTTTTGTTTGAATAGTCTTCTTTTGAAAATGTTACATTAGGAAATTACATTTTTTATTCAGTTTGTCAACCATATCTCAATTGTGATGATTGACTACCCCAACTAACAAAGCTGATTTTATTTTCATTTCTCGTTATTATTACTTATTTAACAAATTTGTTCCAAATTTGTGCACCTCTTGAAAAAAGTGCATATTTGTTTTGTTTATCGTGTATAAAGTGACGTTGAAGAGGTGAAATTTGCAATTTGGAATGTATACATCCGGTGGCATGATTTTCCTTATAAGCCCACTATGAAAATAGATTTTCCTGTAGGCCAGGAATTATACTAGTTCAAGAGCTAGAAGTTTTCAATTTGGAATGTATACTCCCGATGATCACCCAAGATCAAAAAGATATGACAGCTATATCTATGTACGTCCATTGGGGGTGTGGCAAATCAAGTAAAACTATATTCAACCGTTTTAAAGCTAGAAGTCTAAAAATTGGTACGTAACGTTAATGTTACGACTCTATACAAATTACGGTTACGCACGAAGGCAACGTTCTTTTACTTGTTACTTTATATTTTGTGCGTGACACGAAAGCGGACACGATACACGCAAGTAGATCTAAGCACCATTATAAAGCAAAGCCTTGTTAATGCCTTAAACCGGTTTATTTCGCTGTAGAACTAAATAACTGTTTGTGTGTATCGTGAGTTAGCAACAAGCTTTGTCAGTTTAAACTAATAATATATGTATATAAAAATTAAATATATATATATATATATATATATATATATATATATATATATATATATATATATACTAGGTGACCCGGCGAACTTCGTACCGCCTAACAGTAAAAGAATGTCGTGCTACCTTTTAACTGAACTAATTTAGGCTATAATGAACGTAATACAATAATACAAAACAATATTAATATAGATAGTAATATAAAAGTATTTTATTATGATGAATGATGATGAAAACATACAGAATGAGAATAAAAATTAAAAAAAAAAAGAAATAATTAAGTTTTCCAAACACATGTCAAAAAAAAAAAATTGAAAACTATGTTCAGGTTGGGATACACTCTGATTAATTTATTAATCGGATTTTCATTCAAGCTCCTTGTGGTAAACAACATTCTTCGTTTTTTGGACAGATGCAAGAACAAATAATGCGGATGGTTTGCCGACACGTGAGCATGCCACGTACAACTGACCATGAGAAAACACGCATTTTCTAGATTGGGGCCACAAACAGTCGAGGATTGGCCCTGTGATTTATTGATCGTCATGGCGAAGGCAAGACGAATCGGGAATTGAATTCGTTTAAACTCTAAGGGCATATCAGTTGGGATCATCGGAATCCTTGGAATAAGTACTTCCTCATCTTTAAAATTTCCTTTGAGTATCGACGCGTGAATCACATTGCTCATCAGTTTTCTTATCACCAAACGCGTTCCATTGCACAGTTTTGGTTGATTAAAATTTCTAAGCATGATAACTACCGAGCCAACCTTCAGTTGTAAATTATGCAGTGGTAAACCAGGCACATCCAAGGAGTTCAAAAATTCAGTTGGATAATTAGTGGCTTCTTCTTCGTTTGTTACACAGACGATAGATTTGAATGAATAAATTGAGGTCATCTACATCTTTATTTTTAGCCGCCAAAATTGCTAGCTCACTAAACAATTTAGTATTTTTGTGGTTTGCAATGATATCCGGAATTACTTTGTTGATAAGCTCATCTTTTGATGAGACAAATTGCAAAAATTTGGAGGAAATGAAATCAAACCGCTCGATTCGTAAACAGGAACACGGCCATTACCGATATTCAGCAATTGCTTCGAGAAATCATCAGCAGATAGATCGTTCAACAATGCAACTCTCATATTTACAGACAGTTGAAGTTTGTTTACATATTGCCACAGATTTGATGCTTTGATGCATGCGTTTATTTCGTCGGCAGCAGTAGTTTTTTGAATTACTGGTAGTGTTTGTCGGAAATCGCCAGATAATAAAATCTTTGAACCACCAAAACATCTCGAGTCATTGCGCTGATCTTTTAATGTTAGGTATAGTGCTTCCTATGCGCATTTGTGCGCCATTGTGCATTCGTCCCATATGATAATTTTTTATGCTACTAAAACTTTGGCCATAGCGGTGTGTTTTGAAGTGTTACATGTCGGTTGTTCAAAATAAATTTCTGAACGCACACATAAATAGTTGTTACAGTATTTGACAGGATTGGACAACAAATATTTGACATGTAATAAACAAATAGGCATTTATTGAAAAACAATTTGACAGCTCCGAAATTAAAGTACTTTTACGGAAAATAGCGAATTTTTCAAGTATTCTTCAATTTTTCTGTATTTTTAAGATATATTCTGCTATTAGGGGCGGAGACAAATCCAACAAATCAAAAACCGTGAAAATTGGTCCAGCAGATCTCGAGTTATAAGTGTTGTAACAAACCCGACTTTCTTATATATATAATTATAAATCAATTTACTTTCATCATCGAAACAGGTAAGAGTGATCTAGTCGAGACTGCTCGATAGCGAATATTTCAATCATTTCACGCATTTTTATGATGCGACTGCGCTTGGCAGTTTAGGCATTACTATGGGAACTTAATTGTTGAAAAACACTTCTTAGCGATGGACTTTCTTCAAACTTTTAGATGCTATTAATGCCATCTATATGTATGTATTTGCCAAAGCAGTAGTATTTGAAATACGAAAATTGCAAATTGAGGGGCAAATGGGCGTGCCATCAAAATCTAAAGATCACTAAATCACCGTATTCATAACACGCAAATACACAGCGAATTTAAATTCTCTAGCTCAAACGCTTAACGAATTAAAATAATAATATAATTTTTATACCATTGAAAATGGGAAATCAGGGTATAATGGTTTTGTGAAAATGTATGTAACAGGTAGAAGGAGGCGTGCCACACCCCATAAAGTATATATATTCTTGATCAGCGCGACAAGACGAGTCGATATAGCCCTGTCCGTCCGTCCGTGTGAACGCTGAGATATTTGTAAGTACGCAACGTAGAGACTTGAAATTTTACATGAATACTCGATAATACCATACGCTGCACAAGTTTATAAAATTTTTCCGATAACTCATTCCATTTCGATTTTATGAGCATTTATCGATAATTTTAATGTGTTTTTAAGGCGTGGTTTGTACACCGTTTGAGCTAGAGACTTCAAATTTGCTGTGTAGTTACGTGTAATGAATACGGAGATAACGTAATCTTTAGATTTTGGATGCCACGCCCCATTCGCCCCCAATAGCCCCCTATTTGTAAAAAGCGCAAATCAAATACTAGACTAGATACAATTAAATTCCCATAGTAATGCCCACATTGCTGCGCAAGCGCAGTCGCTCAACTGCGCAGTTGGCAGAGCGTGCGCTTATGCGTGCGTGCATATGTATGTGTGTATGTGTTGTTTGTATGTATGCATAAAACAATCGTAGAATGATTTGATATTTGGCTCTTCACAGGGCTCAGGGTATCCCCTAGTCGAGCAGTCTCGACTAGAGCACTCTTACTTGTTTTTTTTTTTATGATAGATGGCGACATTGTAATTCATTAGATCTCTTAGTTGGACTAGAGTTTTCTTACTTTTTTGTAATTAGAGTTTTATTCAATAAATTTTAGATTATTTTTTCATAAAAACTAGGAAGGCTGCTAGAGTCGAGACTGGTCATCTAGGAGATACCCTGAACCCTGTGAGCAGCGACATACATTAAAACTACGCATCAGCACGCACTCTGTTAATTTATTTAATTGAATAACTAATTAATTAATCAATTGATTATTGAATAACTCTTCATATATCTTCATCAAACACAACATATTAAAGACATTCATATGTGTATATTTGATATAGCACAAGTCTCTGTTATTTGGTTTCGATATTCGCAAATTGGGAGCAATTGCAATTAGAAGATCTCAGCGATCCCACAGACAGACAAACAGGACTATATCGACTCGTTTTGTCGCGCTGATCGAGAATATATATACATTATGGGGTGTGACACGCCTCCTTGTGCCCCTTCACAAAACCATTATACCTGATTTCCTATTTGCTATGGGCTCAGGATATAAAAATGAAGCATGTAACGTACATTTAAGGAATCTGAGCTCATATTTCAGTACACGAAATAGGATCACCGTTCATTGCAATCAGCGTTCAATTTCAGATTTTAAACTTAATCTATGTAGATAAATAAATATATTCGAACAATCGTAATCCAAGAGCAAACAATATTTGATCATATTTTAATTTAAAGATTGAATGTAGAAATGTGAAGATTTGTAAACATATCCAATATATCAATATCCAATGTATCAAATATCAATATACATAGATTTTAAAATACAAAAAGTAAAAGCTTATATTTTAATGAGCCCTACACTACAATGATTATTTAAATCTAGATTAGACTTAAATATATCCTGAATAGGCAAAATTTTAGTCACGAATAAAATAAGTAAGAGTCCCCGACTAAGGGATACCCAAAACCCTGCGAAGAGCTAATATTCCAATAGTCGTACGCTTCTTTTACGCATACATATAAACAGCACTTACACGATTAGATACGATTTCTAATTATAGATAAATGCCGATAAAAGAGAAATGAGTTCAGGGTATCTCCTAGTCGAGCAGTCTTGACTAGAGCACTCTTAATTATACTCTAAACCCATTGAAGATGGGAAATTAGAATTTTTTTAAACCCTCATTTAAAGTATTTAAATAATATTATACAAAATATAATATAATATTAAAATATATAATTTCCGTAAACATAATCTAAATAAAGCACAGCAATTTTGTATTTAAATTAAAATTATAATTTTGTGTCTACTTGCAGATGAATGTCGTCAATATATTTAGAAACTGTTCCAAATTTGTTAGACTCTAAGTCACACAGGTAAATATTATTTATTATACCACGAACCCACTGAAAAGGGCAAATCAGGGTATAATGGGGTTGTTAAGTGCATGTAACAGGTAGAAGTATGCTTTGCAGACCCCATAAAATATATGTATTCCTGATAAGGTGAACAAGTTTTCAAGTAAGAGTGCTCGACTAGAATGTACCCTGAACCATGTGAGAACCCAATATTCCAATCGCTGAATTATCTTTTTATGCATACATACAAACAACCCATACATACACACATATGCACGCATGTATAACCACGCAATCTGCTAACTGCGCATTTGACGCAGCCAGTTTGTGAAGGGCGCGTGGTAATAAAAATCTAAAAATTACTTATTTATTATCCGCAACTACACAGCGACTTTGACATCATCTATTGCTCAAACGATGTATAAGTCACGTTTAAAAAATGAATCAAAATGATCGATAATGCCGATAAAAAAGAAATGGGATGAGTTATCGGAAAAAAATGATAACTCGAACTGTGCATGGTATACAGGAGTATACATGTAAAATTTGAATCGTCTTGCTTTTTTACTTTCCAGGATCTCCCGATTCCCCATTATCAATGGGTTGAGGGTATAAAAATCGATAACTATTTTTGTTTTAATGCTATCGGTTCAAAACCATTTAAAGCTCTTTAGAGATAGAGCATCCAAATTCATGTGAATTTTATACAATTTTGTTTTTATTATACCCTGAGCCCATTGAAAATGGGAAATCAGGGTATAATGGTTTTGTTAAATGTATGTAACAGGCAGAAGGAGGCGTGTCAGACCCCACAAATTATATATATTCTTGATCAGGGCGACGAGCTGAGTCGATTTAGCCGTCCGTCTGTCCGTATGTTTAAACGCGTCGATTGAAGCATCTAGACAAGCTAGAGACTTGAATTTTTTTGTTAGGTCCGTGGATAGCACGCGCAGGTCAAGGTTGTTACCAAAAAACGATATATATTTTTGTTGTATTGTTATCGATTTTAAACCTTATCGAAAACAGGTTATAAAATTATATCTCCCACACCTTTAGAGCTGGACCCCTCAAATTTTGCATATAGATTCATGTGAATTTTATGCAATTTCTATTTTTATTTTATTTTTTATATTTATTTTTTGGATATCGGCTCTTTTTACTAGGTACTACTTTGCGTTTTGCCAACAAACAATGCAGTACTGGTGTGGCATAGTGGGCAGACGCAAAGCGCGTGAACGAAAGGTCCCGAGTACGAAACTCAGTGACGACAGCGTAACTTTTTAAATTTTTTTTTAAATCTATAAACATGAGGTGGTTCTGCTATTTGAGATGACACGCTTTAACGTTACATATGTAGTAAACAGATGTAGGTCCGAGTCCAGGTGCGGTGATGTTTGTTTATCTTCTTTTTTTTTGTTAATTTGTTTATTTATTTAATTATTTATTTATTTTTGATTTACATACATTCTGGTTGAATAAAGTTTCAAAATTATAATTTAATTTTGGAAAATTTAATGTTATATGCAAGCTAGTTTTCAAGTTTTCTTACTTGTTTTTTGTTGGGTCCGTGCAGGTCAACTTTACTTCGTATGAACGATAACAATTTTTGTTGTAATGTTATCGATTTTAATGCTTTTCGAAAATACGTTTTTAAGGCGTAGTTTGTACATCATTTGAGCTAGAGACTTCAAATTTGCTTCGTGTAATGAATACGGAAATTACGTAATCTTTAGATATTGGATGCCACGCCCCATTCGCCCCCAATAGCACTCTATGTGTAAAAAGCGCAAATGAAATACTAGAGACTTGTGCTTTGGCAAATATACACATAAATGGCAATAATAAGTTGTGAAAGTTTGATGAAAAAACTCCAGCTTTAAGAAAACTTATGCAACAATTAAGTTCCCACATTGCAGCCTAAACGCAATCAACTGCACAGTTGGTAGAGCGCGCTTATGCGTGAGTGCATATGTGTGTGTATATATGTTTATTTTTATGCATGCTTAAAAAGAGCGTAGAATGATTTAAAATTAACCTCTTCACATGGCTCATGGTATCTCCTAGTCGAGCAGTCTCGACTAGAGCACTCTAACTTGTTTTATTTTATTTTGGATAACGGCTTTGAAGATCAGTTTCAAACATAGTCATAAGAATGAGTTGACAATTTTTATAAAATGTCAAAAAATCAATATAATCATATTGTGAAAGTTTCATCAAATGTAATTAAGTCAGTCCCAATTTATTAAACAAAGCTTTTGTCTAAATATCACACAACTATCACAAGGCAAGCATCGACGAGCAGCGTTTATGCGTTATATTCTAAGAATCACAATAGCGATTGATTTGTGCTTACATTGTGTGTGTGTGTGTTTTTTTTTTTTTGTGAGTTTTGTTTGATAACTTTTTCCCTAAATATAAGGATACACTACCGTTGACAGACCATAAGGAGCGTGACTTATACTCTCTGGAGTTTAGGCCAGAACCCTAAAATATTAAATTATTGAATTACTGTTTACTGTTCTCTATCGATTAAAAATTAAAAATTATTTTCACATATGTTCATGCAAAACGAAAAACGAATGACGAATTAAGAATTGAGTTCCCATCCACATATAAATTCCATAAATTCACTGCAGCAGTCGCTGCATCAAATGCACACTAGCAGAGCGCGCAGGACACCTACTAGTCAAACAGTTTTGACTAGAGTACTCTTACTTCTTGAATATACTCCACAGATTGTATCAAACATAAAATTATACAAAATAATATGTATGTATACGTTTATAGGAAAATGATGAAACGATTAATAACACCAAATTCATTGTTGCTTGCCACTTGTTTGGCCAAACATTTTTTGAACAAATTGTGTCTGACTTAACGGAATTGGATGCAATGATTCAATTTTAGTTTTGACATTTTATAAAAAATAGCAATCATTCACATACCTAAATTTGTATTTTAACTGACCTTCATAAAGGAATTTTATAGAATTTGGAGCCGGTATCCATAGGAGTTATAACTTTAAAACGTATTCTCTATAAAATTTTAAATATATAACTTTCAAACAAAAATAATTATCAAATTTTGTAAACAGACTTCATCAAAATTTCGACGCATTTACACATATGAACTAAATTGTTAGTATATAGAATACATTTCTTAAGAGTTCTCAAGAAATCACTGAATAATCCAATATCATTTATTATTAGCATAAAGTTGAAACACTATTTGTGAAATAGCTATCTTGGGATTCAAAAGGAGAATTGAATACTTTTTTTAATTTTCCTAATTTGTGCTTTGAACCTTAGTTTAATCTGAAATTCAAAACTTTTTGGCCTGTATGTAACAGACAGAAGAAGACTTGGCAGGCGCTCAAAAGTACATGAATTGGACGACAAACTGAGTCGATCTGCTTTATCTTACAGCTAACAAGCTGCCAAGCTGGAAATAATTCAGTCGCTGGCGTTTTCTACATATAGACAATGAAATTCTGATAATCTTATTTATATTGAACAATTTTTTGAAAATCAAAAGCTATTTATATATATATGAATACCATATTTTATTTGAAATAGTTGCTTTATAAAATAATAATAAGACTTTGGTCTTCATTTCAGCTACAATGGATCCAATCAGACATAACGAATATCAAACACATCAGTCCCACCACCCACAACAACATCAACATGTTTCTACGTATTCACAACATGTAGTGAACAACTACATAGACGCACACCCCCAAACGGACCAGCAACAGCAACAACGCTCAGCAGCAATACCCCAGCAACAACAACAAGAACCGCCACGGCAACACTTGCCACCACACCCGCATTACCAAGTTAGTGGTAGTAGTTCGCTCTACCCCAATTACCATAACACGCAGCCAGTGGATGAGGAACATTGCCGATCCACCATCCATCTGATGAGCGCACGCAGTAATAGTGGTGTTTCCATTAGTAATTCGGATGGTGCAGCTGCTGCAGCATCATCGGCAATGCCGCCAACAGGTTCTGCTGCTGCTTCATCTGCTGACGATCCTCATTTACAATACTATACCTCCAACCGAGAATTCATCGTCGGCAAACGGTCAACGGGAACGACGACTTATCCCGGGTGGCAGTACAAATCGAATGGAGCAACCGGAGTGGCGACTGTACCACGGCACCACAGTGGCGTTATATATAATGCGTCCTACTGGCTGCAGGACGGACAACAACAGCAGCAGCAACAATTGCTTTCAGTACAGCAACAATCGCGTTTACGCTATGGGAAATCTCAGACGACATTTCGACCAAATGCAATCAGCTGCAGCAGAAGCAACAGCAGCATTGGGAGCGGAAATGGGGGCGAAACTAGTTTTCGCTACTACGAGGACAACAGTAAACACTCGACTGCGGGATTATGCACTAAGGTTGTTAACTATGCACCAGTACCTACCGCTCGTTATGAGCTACTGGAAAACGTAGTAAATCCGAGTAATGCGTTGCTAGGTTCAAGCGATCAACAGCCCAGTCCCAATTATGCGCGCAAGTGTCCGCAACATTATGAGCAGCCAACAGAGCAGCGGAGCGCTCATCACAAAATAATTTCTCCACAGCCTCCACAACAACAACAACAACAACAAAAACAACAACAGCAGCAACACCAGAGTCTCTACATGCCTTCAAACTTTCAAAATACCGTACATAATGCCATTGAAAAATATGTGCGAGAAACTGCGCCCCCGTCTCCCGAGTTGGACTATACACGAAGATGCGCGTCATTTACGCGTCCATCAGCCGGTTGCTATGGTCTGTCAACTGTAGGAGGAAGCAACAGTAACGGAAGCAGCGGAACATGTGTCAAATTGGAGCCGGAGGCACCTGCGCTAGCCCGTTCTTCACTTTATCATAATCCTTACAGTCCGGCTGCAGCCCTATCACAAAGTCCTCTCAAAGACAAGGAGCAGCCAGCACCCGTTTCTGCCTATCCCACCAAATTCGGTAAGGTTTTTAATCATCATGGACCGCCAACAACGACAACGACTGCGATCACTGGTGAGCAGAGATGTAGTTCATTCAGCTCCATAAGCAATTATACTGGGAATCAGTATGGTACGCCGTCCCCAGTAGCGGCTCAAGTGGCTTCACCCTTGCCAACCCAGCAACTGTACAACCATACACCGCCTCCAACGGTCAACACACATCCAACTGCGTCAAGTTACTCCACGCTGCAAGTATATCCGCATGGACCTAATATATGCTGTCAACAGCCGATAGCTGTAAAATCAGCGTCATGTATGCCCTCTGGTCCAAAGAAAGCTCCACCCACTTCTAAGCCCAACTACAGGGCACTAATCAATGACATGTTGAAGAAAAACACGACTAGTGAAGAGGAGCTTAATCTTCAAATTATTAAAAAGACGCTTAATATGGAAACGCCGGGAAGTCGAATACTGCAATCATCAGTGGCAAATACAGTCCAAATACATCCAATGTTGGCTCCAATTATTCAACAACCTCAACCACAAGCATATCTAAATTCACAACGACCGTCACAACAAGTATTGGTGCCCGCTTTGTCTGCCGCCCAGTCACCTTTGGATTTGTCCATGCGCACGATAAAACAAACCGCCGACTCCACGGAATATAAATATCAGCGCATGCCTACAGATTCATTGGAGAGGGTCACAGGAGCAGGTCTTCCACGGTTTGATATAACCCCAAATTTTGCGCGCTCTAACAGGATAGTATCAAACCCGTCAGCGGCATCGCCAACGGTTGTAATACAACAAACGTCATCTAATACAGTGCCACCAGTTGAAGCTACACCCATGGTCATTAAGGCGGCACAGCAGTTACGGCCCAGTGTCTTGGAAACAAATCCATATGCCAAGCGACCCCAAGTACCGCCTGAGACGAGTGTTAACGCATTGCCAAAATCGGAGCCTAGTCCCAGCACAACTAGTACAAGCACATCTGTAAGCGCAACAACGACTGCCCACAACAGTAGCAACCCGAACTATTTGGGCCGCAAGCGACATCTACAAGAGTACAATCAAGCCACGGCGGCGGCAGCAGCTGTAGAAGCAGCCAAACTGACGCGTTTGGAAATATCTCAGAGAAAGGGCAATGCCGACAAATCATTGGCTATCAATGAACAAGCTTCGCTGGCAAAGCGGATAGAGGAACCTATAATAACGCCCTCCAGTGGCCGTGTAATTGTTTGTTCACAGCCTAAAAAGGAACAGGTGGTGGTGACAAAAACAGAGTCACGTATACGAACCAAAGCGGAGCTTAAAGGATTCACTTTCATGACACCAGTTCTAGCCATTGCCAATTCAACAACAGCATCAACAATACCAGCAGATGCTTCTACGGCATCTAGTAGTGAATTCAATAACAGTGTTCCAGTAGGTGCTATCACACCTGTACTGCAACTCAATAATGTGAACAATCACATAGAAATCAAATTAGAGTCGGTACCTACACCGGACCTCGAATTCGAAAATGCGGAAGATAGCGATGCGCCAAGCTTCAACAGCAAGAATCTCTTTGACTGGGGCAGTACGTGCAATAATCTCGTAAAACAGCTGCTCAGTAAAGCCTTGCCTGCGAAAACAATTACATCAGGTAATGAAAGCATTGGCCCACCCAGCCAGATCAAGTTGGAGCTAAGCGAGGATGATCTACCCGTGGCACGGATACTTAAGAGACAGACGCTAGCAGCAGATGTCGAATCGGCGGCCACAACCACCACACAACTGACTAACACAACCACAACAAATGGCAATACGTTTGGTGCTGTTCAAAAAAAACTATGCAAGACGGAGCGCGAAAAGAAGCGACTGATGCAGGAGCAGCGTATAGCTGCGCGCTTGGCACCCACGGCTGGTCATAGTAGTAGTTCCGAGAGCGACACAACCGAGTTACGCAAACGTAAGTCGGCCAGGCAAAAAAAACCACTTATGCGAAAGAGTAAGGCACGTCGCTTAGATGAACAGGATATGCAAAAGCATTGCGAGCAGCCAAGCAGCGATGAAGATAAAAATCAAAAGCAAGAAAAGGGGATCAATAGTTCTATCGACACAACGAACTCAACGAATTTAACGAAAAGCAGGAAAAAAGAACGAGGGAGAATGATAGAACAGAAACGCAATCTAACTAAGGACGCTGACGATAAAAGTAGCTCAGATGGAAGCGAAAACAGTGTCGATGAAGAACCGCTGGCGCAACAGGATGAGGAAATTGAAGATGATGGCGAAGAAGAGAATACAAATGTTGAGGATGGAAGCATTTGCAATAAAAGCAAACGGAAAGTAAAACCCACTTTAAAGAATCGCATAGCACTTAACACCATGACTCGATCAAAACGAAAAAAGGAACTCGAGCTCCAGCTGGCCAACAGCAAAGTGCTGCGTAACGATAAAGTCATACGAAATTCAACAACAAAGATTAAGCGAAAATATGTTCGGAAATTGGTACCCGAAGCTAAGAAAGAAATTATGATGACGCGATTGCGAAACAAACATGATGAGCGGGTCGATAGGACTCATTTGTCGGGATGTAAGCTCAAGAACAATCCCAATCACAAGTCTGGCCGTCGCACCAGCAAAAACTCTAATATTAGCCAAACAAATACAACACCACAACAACAGCTATTTTTGGAGGAATATAGGTATAAATTGGCACTAAAGATACCACAACGCTTAATCTCTATCAACAAACTAAATAAGTTACCTCACGTAGCTGCATCCTTGCCGGATCTAGAGCGTGGTCGTTATCTCCCTCAGGATATGGCGCCTTTTAAGCCCACTCGAGGGCGAAAGCCACGATCTATACTACTACAGCAGCAACCCCAGCAAGAACAGAAGGCGACGCCTAAGTCCTTTATCGATGTACTACATCTTCGCGTTACCAGCAATGGAAGTCAACAACAGCAGGCCAATAGTAATCTGACCAACTGCGCCGCAAGCCTGCATAATTTTAGTGAAACTTCACAGACGTCCGCCTCTAATTCTTTGTATGAGCATTTGCAGGAAGGAATAGAGCATAGTACGGAGGATACTCTAGGCAAGCGTCACTTTAGCATATTTGATACAAAGGTGTTGCAGAGTAAAACACGCACAGAGTCAAAATTGCAACAGCGACGCGAGATCATACGCGAAATATTTGTGGGCACGGAACGGCCAGCCTCGGCACCTCCAGAGTGTGCACAACATCATCAGACCGGCGAGAAAAGCTCCGCTTTGAGTTATCAACATTATGAGGACTTTCTAGACCAAATGAATCGGATTGCTAGCGCCCATAATAACAAGCTTTCCCGACACAGCACTTGTGGCGAAGCAAATCATAATACCGAAACAGATGTGCCCAGTCGGCCAATAGCCTATAAGCGTAAGTATTTACGTCGCAAGGGCAGCTCTGGCTTTGACTATATACGTAAAAAAAAGCGGCCCACACATCACCACCAGACCACCACCACCAGCACTAGCAACAGCACTAGCACCATCACTACCGTATCTGGTGAGCATACGGCAACCAACATCTATACCACTTACGTTGCAGCAACAACAGTAGCAGAAGCGCCGGCAGCTGATATTGCACCTGCAGTGACCACAGCAGATGAACGTATTGATGATACCGACAGTACCATTGCGGGAAGCACATCCCATTTGCCAATGACGGTCAAGACCGAAATGGACGTATGTCGAGAAATACAGAAGTGGGTGCTTAACAAGGGCGTTGGTCAGAGCACAATGCATAAGGCGGCACGCCAGGGGTTAATCGATGTTGTTGTCTACTGTCTGGATCGCATGGGCATGAATCCGGATCAGAAAGACAATGCTGGTTATACGCCACTACACGAGGCTTGCACACAGGGTTGGTTAGAAATAGCCAGAATTCTGTTGCAATTCGGTGCCAATCATTCGGAGGCCGCACAGTCAGGTATTCGACCTCTGCATGGAGCTATAGAGAATGACCATGAGGAGGTGGTCCGATTATTATTATCCTATGGTGCTGATCCGTTGCTAGCAACTTATTCAGGTAACTAAAATTATAAAAATATATATATGTAATAGAAGTCATTTGTATATATTATTTACTATATATAATAATAATAAGTCAAATTCAGATAGTGTATAAAGTTTATTTTGTTTATACCCTGAGCTAGAGGTGGGCACGGGCCGACTTTTTTGCACCCAGCCCGATCCGCCCACGGTCAGAAGTTCAAAATTTTATCCGTACCCGAAAGCAAAAAAAATGTTCATACCCGCACCCAACCCGCCCGCCCGAAACAATTACAAAAAATTTAAAACTCAAAAATTACAACAAATTTTTTTTCTCAAAAATAACAAAAATTTAATTCTTAAAAATTACAATATTATTTACACAAATATTACATGTTTTCGACTTTTCTTACTGTTTTATTATAATTTAAAATGCATAATAAATTGCTTAATTTGCAAGCGCACACAATGTTATCGATGTCGAAAGCAACCCTGTTGTTGCAGGCGAGTACAGTGCGCCTGCAAATTAAACAATTTCTTATGCATTTTAAATTGTTAATTGTTTGGAAGATATCATATCATAATTCTATTATCTTAAGGTCAAACCCCTCTCATGTTAGCTTCAAGCAAATTGATGTTTGGCGTTTTGAGCAGTCATCTTAGCGATGCACAAAGTGCGGCCATTGACATACAACCGATGCGATTTGCGGGACCCTGGGAGATATTTGGTAAGAGTTGAATGCACTACAGTTCAACACAAATATACTTTCTTATGTTCTTACAGATGAAAAGGAAAATGGTTTTAATATTTTCGATAATGTACCGAATACAGCATGTGATATGAGCAGAGCTCAACCTAGAGGAAGAAGTAAACAGAAACACAGCCATGGAGACAACGACAATCCAGCAATGCCAAAAACCAATAGTAATATCAGCAATATAAATGGATTATTGCGCGAGACAACACAGAACGAAGAAATAATAAAAAATAATGGGGAGATAAATTCAAAGACTGCAACAAAAACAATAATTACATTAACAGCAATAGCGGCAGCAACAACAGAAACAAAAACAGAAGCAACAGCAGCAACAGTGAAAATAGAACCTGGTGCAGGACTAGAGGATTCAAACAACAATAATAATAGGAAAAAGAATGAAATTAACGTTGAACAAAATGTAACGAGCGTTGTGAGTGGCAAGAATGAGGTTACAGAGAAACCACAACATGTCGAGAATTTTAATATAAATTTTAATGTGAAAGGTAATGATATAGTTGATGATCGCAACGATCAAGTGGATAATGAACACGGAGACGACGATGAGGACAACAGAGAGACGTTGGCGGACGAATTGAACGGTGATATTTTTAAATTCGAAGAAGCCGATGTGCCCTTGCCACCACTTTACTTACTCAAAGATGAGGGCAGTGATAAATGGGTACTCCTTAATGATTTGTGCAATTTACTTAAGGTTAAGTCGAAAGATACGCTGCTTAATAAAGTAAGTTTGCACCATAAACTTATTGCAATAAATTATATTAATGATTTTCTTCGTGTTCCAAATAGATCTGTCCAAATGGGAACAGCTTAGCCAGCAACCAGAAGCAACTGCTAAGAGAATTCAAAATTGACGACTTTCTGGAACAGGCGACGTGCCTACAGCTCCTGTGCGCCGGCGAGAAGTTGAATATGTTTAGCTCCTCAAAGGTTGTGCTCATCAGATACAACGATAGTGTTAAAAATTTGTTGGGCGTTAAAACAATTTTAATGAAATTCTAGAAAGATTATGGCGAAAACTGTATGGCATTAGGTAATATATATGTATTCAATTACAAATAGTATAGGATACTATATATATATATATATATATATATATATATATATATATATATATATATATATATATATATATATATATATATATATATATATATATATATATATATATATATATATATATATATATATATATATATAGATAAGACAATTTTAGGGTCACTATAGTTCGTCTTTGGAAGACAGTCTTCTACGAAACAATTAAGCTAAGTGCAAAGTGATACACAGGTGCTATTCCCACACATTAAAAAAAAAAAGCACAGAATTGAAGCAACGCAAATCGGCGATACCCATTTAATACCATTTTTTGGCATAAGCACCCGATAAAACCTAATCAGAAATATAATAGATCTAATTGTATAATTAAATTTAGGTTTTTTCATCGATACAAATAATAAACTAAGATAATCTATGAGAATAGCAAGTAATAGCTATAAATAATGCAAAAAAATTTGTATTTATGTATTATCTATATTCAAATCAAATTATTACGTATGACAAAAAAATTATATATAATTAAACTCTCCAGTGTGCATAAGCTAACAAATATGATTAAATTATCCATTTTTGCATATTGATTTATAAATGTGAATGTAAATGATGTAATAATAAAGTAATAAGATATATACACACACACATATATATATATATATACGTATAATTGGTGTATTATATTGTAAATAAAAAAGAGTATCAATGATTATATTTATATAAAGAAGTAAAATTTGTAATTACAAATATAAACGGAAATGTAAACTATTTTCTATCAATAAAATCAATAAAATGAAGATTGTAAATCGAATATTTTCAAATATTTTTTCTACATTGATAATTGGAAATCATGGTATAATATTTTTTAGATGTATGTAACAGGTAGAAAGCAGCGTGGCAGATCGTACAACGTATATATATTTTTGATCAGGAAAACGAGCTGAGTCGAGTTAACCTTGTCTATTTGTTAAAAGATAGAAACTTGAAATTTCATTTTGTTATAGATTAAAAACCTTGTCAAAAATCAGTTCTAATATTAAATGTAAACTCTATACATTTGTATATCTATATGCATATAGATTCATGTGAATTTGATATAATTTAGATTTGGCTACAATTAGTACATTAAACGAAATTCATAATATGTAAAAAAAAAAATGTTTGTTTAAATTAAAAAGACTTTATTAAAATTTATTAACTTTAATTTAATTTAATCATTTGAAAGCAATTATTATTAAAAAAAAATTCAAATTTTATGGACTTCAACTGGTGATCATATTTTGATTATATTATGTAAATATAAGGGTTTATGGGTCACAATAGACTTGTAAAAAAGTAAAATTACTATCAATGTTAATTTTTATTTAAATTTAAATTGATTTTATTTAAAAATGTACTACGCTAACGTGATCTAGACGACTTAAAGATTTGCAAATATTAAGTGATCATAGGTGGCGCTAGTTAGCTTCATTTAATTCCGATAGATGGCGGTTTTTTTTAAACAAAGTCATCGAGCACAAATACACAGTTGCTTTGATATATGAAAGCTTTAAGCACAAAGCTTATGGCGCAGCTTGCCATATGATGCCGTCCTTGTTCTTCAAATGCGCATTTAAAGGCCAAGAATAATTTTAGCGTGTCGTTAGTGCTTGCTGCCATTTACACGTCCTTGGCCCCGCTCCGCTCTCGATCTGTCTGTCTCTGTATACATTTGTGCTTGTATGTATGCATGCCGCGTGTATGTATGCGTGTGTGCTTTCCTCTTCTTCTACCTTCGCCAACAACTTCTCTACTCTTACTGTGTTCCCGTTTGTGTTGGCCTACAGACCTAATTCTCGAGTGTGTTGTGTGTTGTGCATAGTTTCCCAAAAAATTGAAATAAACAAATAGATAGAAAGTAAAAGCAACTAAATTCAAGTACCGTGGCGCGTGTCGGCGACAGGAAAAGTGGAGCTAAAAATGGTGCGAGCAATTTCGAAAGCAATAGCAAAAAAAGCCACAAATATTTAAACGCAAGATGAAAATGTGTACTGATTTGCATGAATAGCAGCAGCGACTGAAGCTAGTTTTAATAGCGGTAGTGCAAGTTTTGTAAAATTATCACACACCTATGCATGTACCCATTTATGTACTATATTTACGAACGTAGATAAATATGTTTTGTTCGGTCATAGAAATGGAGCAGAGCAGCTAGAATAACAAAATTGGAGCGCCCCCTGCCAGCCAGCCGCTACAACGAGAGCACGTAAATGCTTGTAATTATATGTGTATAAGTGAATACACACATGTATGTGCGCGTTGTTCTCATGTCTCCATTCGCTTGTGTTAATAGGGAATTGCAATTTGTTGTTTTTGTAGGAAGAGCTTTTCGCTTGTTGCGCTGGCTCGTCTTTCCCTTCGTTTTGTTCTCGTCGTTGCCGCTGTGCAAGAAGTTTTCGTCGTCTGGCTAGGCATAATTGCAATAAAAGTATTTTTTTTTTTATAAACACAAATAGAACGAAGAAGTAATCCCCAATGCCACTGCAAAAACAAATTTAATGCGCGAAAAACACAAAGAGCGAAAAACGAATAGGCAAGTGAAAACGAAAAAAGCAAAAGAATTGCCGCAGCGCAAATTATAAGACCATACACTACCGACGAAAACAACAACAACATCAAGAATAATAAATTGAGCGCAACTGTGTTCGTGAGTGCCGCAAAAAATAAAAAATATGCTGAAAAAGCTCTTGACGGCGACTTCGTTGCTGCTGCTGGCGCAGGCGGAAACTGCATCAGTGATGATAGTAGCGGAGAGATCGAAGCTACAGGGGCAGCATGAATCACGATAGTTCTTCTTTGTGCGAATAACCGTGTGAAGTGTACAAACAAATAGAGAAGGTGAACGGGCGACAACAACAAGAATAGCACTTTTGCTTTCCGTCCCAACTGGTTTTAGGAGCGACATAAGAAATAATACAATAAACTGTGCGCCCCAAAAGACGCTTGAGTAGTATCAGCATTTTTGTTGTGATCGCCGTTGATGTAGCGGCGCATGCTCTGTAGCAACGCGTTGTTTCCGACGTCACAAAAAAAAGTGTATTTATTGAGAATGAATGGAAGGTTTGTGGCTAATATTTTTATACTTCTTTACACTGTCATCGGTCATGACGAACTATCAAAAGTCCTAGATCTTTTTATACTTATTCAGGGAAATGAGTATATTGGTTTGTGCAACATCCATCTGATTTTCCGTCTGTCTGTCCGTAATACGGTAAACCAATTTACACTTATTCTTGATAGTACGTGGAATTGGAATATGTACACGTGGGTAAATTTAGGTGATCGTCCGATAAAGTGTTGAGATTTTTGCGACATGATCACAGGAAACATGGTATGCTTATATAGTTCTTTTTATTGTAATTTGTTCGTTAATTGTACTATCACTATGCATGCAATACGAAGATGGCACAGCTAGTACAAACTTTTTGCTTAGATATCAAACTTTCGGGTCAATAAACACAATCATGATAAGCGAGCGCTCTGACCGAATGGTTAATTCTTATTTGAAGTGCCTCTACACACATTGAGTCATCCTTATTCCTCGCATATACATACTTCTACAGTAAATGAAAATTTTTTCACCAGATTTATATCCTTCTGAGAGACGGGCTTAACGAAATTATTAAAGGGCTTGCAATGCTTATGTTAAATTTTAACACTTATTGTACTATTTGTGGGAATGGTATTAAATCGTTTATGCGCATCAAGACTACTTTTTCACGACGTTCATACTCAAACCTTTTTCATTTTTGTGCTTATGTACGAAACTCTTGATGCCGGTGGAAGCTGTAAAGGCCCACAGTTTAAAGTTGTTGATCTTGTGGACTGCATACACACACATTTGAATATGTATGCGCAAGGGATGCAATAATCACAATTGTCGCGCGATTCAGTAGTTTGTTGATATTGTATGGTTTCAGTTGTAGATTGGCTGTCACATGAATCTTTGTGATCCGTTTGGTACCTGTGAAGACATATGAATTTGCTGATCCACTTAAATCGTTTATAACCTATCTAAATTAAAAAAACTTCGTAGTTCGATTTGTTCTATTTAAGACTGTTTATAGGCATATGTTATTAAAGTAATTATAATAAATAAATTATATATACATATAGATACTTTTATATACATGTGTATGTGTAAGGTGATTTGACAATGAACAAGATCGACCAACCGCAAACTTTGATTTTTTTTAAATTTCTACAAGCCTGTAGTTTCGTACTCAGCCGCTTAAATGGTTCTAATTGTGTACATGAGATTCGAGTGAATCTGCATTCTTTTCGAAAAAAGATATTTTTGATGGTAAAAATATGTTCAAATGCGTAATAATAACATGCCCTTTCATGATTTTGGCTCATTTTTCCAGGAGGGTAAAAGATATATATATGTAGATATGAATGTGTGCATTAGACTTCACATAAAAATATACCATTTCAGTTGAATGGTTGAAGCGCTTCACAATTTTATTGAGTTTTAATCTATTGAACCAGACAAATACCATTTTGACTGTGTCCAAACAAACTTATTTTATCTGACTTTCTTATTGAAATCTAAGCTCGCTTTTAAATTTAGCCTCTATAAGGCTCAAATTATGTTCTTTCCGGGCATCAATACTTTTATTTTTTGTTTATATAAAATATAAAATATTTTAAAATTCTAATTCTATAAAACTTTGATTCATTTGTTGAAATTAACTTCCTATAGTTACCTGCCAAACCGCACTCATTTACACATCACTAAAACTTTGAGGGAATTATAGATAAAAGAAGTTATAGTACATCACAAAAAGCAACGTTTTACTATGGAAAACTTTAATGTACCTTTGCTGGCCGAGAGCGGCAGCAGCAGTATTGTTAACTATGCATCTAGCGGCAACAACGATAACAGCAACTCACATCGCCAGCACTTGCAACAGCAAGAACCGGAGCATCATCAGCAGCAATTGCTCGCTCATCATCATAAGGATCAAATGTTGGCCGCTGGCAGCACTCCGATTTTACCCTTTGTTAACTACGCCCAGTTGCAAAAGGAGACTCAGTCCAATTCTGATTCCAATCCGCCGATTGATAACTTTTCATTGCAGGCGATTGACAGCAACCAATTGGATGTTGCTGTCTCTTTGAGTGGACTATGCGACCGTATATTCGCTAGTCCCAATCCGCATAGCAACAACAGCCCTGTCGATGCTAAAGCGCCATCTAGTGGTAATAATGTACCGCTCATATTAGAATCAGTCACAATGCCATCATTTACCAATATACTGTTCAACAACCGCAACAATACCAATAGCAATACCAACACCAATAACAACAACAATAACAATAGCCAACTTGCCGCTAATATCGAAACGCCTAATAGCATTGACCCAATATTGCTTCAAAAGCCAAATTCAATGGAGTATCATCAGCTAAAGCCATTGAAGAATCGGACAGAATCATCGCGGGTTGTGAGCACATCTGGATTTTTGAGCTCCTCAACTGCGCAGATTTTAGATTTTGAGGTGGTGCCGAGCAGTAACGACAAGGATGCGGCCGTCGCAGCGAGCAATGGAACGGCAGACACAACAACAAGGACAGAAACAGCAGCAGCAAACCGTGCCCATAGCATATCGTTGCATAGCATCGAGGAGCTGGCGGCCAGCTCATGTAATACAACTAAAGTCAACACCACAACCATTATAACACAGATGCAACAGCAACAGCACCAACAAAATCAAGGAGGAAATCTCAGTGGATCCAATATTAGCTCCGACGATGAGTCCATCTCAGAGGATGAATTTGGTCTAGAGATCGATGATCAAGGGGGTAAGTAGCCTGACTTTAATGATTAGTTCCGCAACTGGTTTGGAATGTTGGCAATATTCTGAAAAGTAATACGAAATACAAAAATCTAAACCCGCAAATCCAAAAGATTAATTAAAGCAACCAATTTTAATTACAGCAAAGTGAAATCAATAATAATATTAATAAAAAATTCATGAGAAACGGCCAAGTAAAATTTAAACTAGTTTTTAAAATAACAAAACGTAATATCCTACGAAAAATAAATCTATAAAAATGCAAATATATTGTATAATAAAAATAAAAATAAAAATAAAAAAGTATAGAGGTCTGATTACTGCGCAGATTACGCTCATGGGCTGTGCAGTTTACTTTTAAATACAGTTTCTTAATAAAGTATTTTTAACATTATACTAGCATCCACATGTATGATTTTTACCAAAACACGCGTTTTGAAATACCAGTTTTACAAATTTTGGGAATGTAGCCAGCATCCAACTTGGATATTTAGAACATTCTGTATTCATTACATAGACCTACACAATAATAAAAAAAAAAAAAACAAGTAAGAAAACTCTAGTCGGAGGTGCCCGACTAGGAGATACCCTGAGCCCCTTCCGATTTGCATTGTTTAATACGCTATATAGCTTGCATATAATATTAAATTTTCCAAAATTAAATTTTAATTTTGAAATTTTGTTCAACTAGAATGTATGTAAATCAAAAATAAATAAATAAATAAACAAATTATCAAAAAAAGAAGATAAACAAACATCACCGCACCTGGACTCGAACCTGCATCTATTTACTACATATGTAACGTTAAAGCGCATCATCTCAACTAGCAGAACCACCTCATGTTTATAGATTTAAAAAAATCAAAAAAGTTACGCTGTTGTCACACTGAGATTCGAACTCGGAACCTTTCGTTTACGCGCTTCGCGTCTACCCGCTACGCCACACCAGTATTGCGTTGCTTGTTGGCAAAACGCAAAATAGTACTACAAGGCGATATGTGACAAATACAAAACTAAAGAAGCTGATCAATCGCAATTGTGATTCTTAGAATATGCTGAAATGCGCGCATATGAACGTATGTGTATGTGTGCAGATGCATAAGCTGCTCGTCGCTGCTTAAAAAGTGCGTGTGATAACTGGCCAAACGTTTTGTTTAATAAATTGGGACTGACCTAACGGAATTTAATGAAACTCTTAGTATATGATTCTATTAAATTTTTTACATTTTATAAAAATGTCAAATCGTACACAAGGTTTATTTGCAACTTACCTTCAAAGTGGGGCATAGTAAAATTTTTAGCCGGTATGCAACAAATATAAAAAAAAATCAAAATTGCATAAAATTCACATGAATCTATATGCAAAAATTTAAAACGTATTTCCGATGATGTATACAATCGATAACATTACAATAAAAATAGTTAGCGAATTTATTCAACAAACTTGATCTGCGCATGCTATACACGGACATACAAAAAACAATTTTTCAAGGTCATGTGGTTTCTAAGATCGACACGTTCAAGCATTCGGATAGGCTTGTCGCCCTGATCAAGAATATATATACTTTGTGGTGGCGTGGGCCACGCCACTTATTTCTAATTTTCAATGTATATAAAGTCATAGGATACAGAAAACCTTTATTGTTTCGCTATTGCTTAACTATATCTCGTTTATATGATACGTCAGCAAACGTTCGTCCGCCAGCGAACACACGCAATTGCAACTTACAACTACAACATTAGTCATTGGTGATACTCTGCTTGTGGCAAGCGTCTCGTCCGTCGCCCACTTTGCCGACCTTCAGTACTAAATATGTATATACATAAAGATGAATAAATATATATTTGTCTGTAAAAAGCATATACACAGGTCTTTATATTGCAATGCTCATGAGTGCCGGAGCGTCGTTGCAATCCTCAGAATAGTGGTCAGCACGGAAAAAGGTCGCTGCGCTTTACAATTTGGGTCAAGCGCAAGCTCGTTAAAATACCCTACACCTATTAAAGTGTGCAACAAGTTGATAGACGAAATAACATAATATATGTTTGAGGCTTTTATTGAGGCTTTTAGATTAATATTCAACTATGATCCAGTGCAGGTTATCTGCAGCTCATACTCGAGTAAATTTTTTCTGTAAGATAGATTTGTTGTAAAATGTTGTAGAGATTGGGCACAAGGATACGAACACACACTCGTCGACACACATGCAGTGAAATTGCATGTAGATTACTGACCACATTATAATGTTTTTGTTCGCGCGAGTGTGTGTACCTTTGTGTATGTGTGTTTTGGCATGTGCTTCTCTCTCTCTCTCTCTCTCTCTCTCTCTCTCTCTATCTCTCTCTTTATCTGTTTCTATTGGTCTATCTGTATTTTGTGCTCTCTAGTTATATTCTGCCTGTTCTGCATCAGTTGGTTTAACGCCGCGTCGCCGCCCACTACAACGCCAGCTGACATTGACACAGATTATTGCAATGTTTGCGAAGCCACCGCCGACGGTGCTGACTGAGCTGTTCGATAATCGCTCTGCTGCGTCTATTGCTTACCTCAGAGGATTTAAATGGGTCAAAGTCAACCGCTTGTTGCTGTTTTTGCTGCACTTTGGAAATAGCTAACGAGGTCGCCGACGACGTAAATTGGGGCATGACATTGCTGTGGATAATGCATAGTTGTAGTCACTGCTGCTGCTGGTCTCCTCGGTATTCTAAATTCATTACAAGGTTCTATGTCGTAATAAAATGGCGCGACGCTATCAACTCTTAATGTCCTTGCCTGTGCCGGACTTGCTGTTGTTGCTTGTGCAACAAAGTCGGGGCATGGTTAAACTAGGAATCACTCGTGTTCTTTAAATTTACAGCGTGGTTGAATGCAACGCTTTAATATGTTAAATTATGGCAAATATTAAATTATTATTTATTGTAATTATTATATCACGATAATTGCATATAAGTAAATCTACATAAACGGCATTTTAAGGAGCACTTAAAAGTTAACCTTTGGAAAAAGTTGAAAGAGAATTGTTTTTAAGCAGAGCCCCTCAAAATATATGTATTTATTTACATCGGTTGTAGTTCGTATTTAATATTATAGCTCAAAAGTAAACCGCAATTTGTAATTGAAATTCAAATGAGTCTAGTCAAGCAGTAAGTCAGAGTATTATATTTACAATCTCAAGGATACGACATTGAAACGACTCAATGTGAATTTAATTTCTATATATTTAATAAAAATTTGTATTTCATGTTTCAAGGTACTATGTGACTAAAATCAGCGAATTGGAAAATAATAATAAAATAAGAAATAATAAATGCATCCAACCTGCATTTTATTTGTTTGTCAACCTTGAATCTACCATTAAATTGTGCAAAAGACATTTGTATACCCTGAACCAATTGAAAACAGGAAATCAGCGTATGAAAGATTTGTTAAATGTATGTCACATGCAGAAGGAGCCGTTGCTGACTCCACAAAAAATATATAAATATAAAATATATATATTTTTTGTGGGGTCAGCAACGGCTCCTTCTGCAAGCGCAGATAAAGTTCACTTCTGTTTGCTTTTGTTTTAATGTTATTGAGTTTAAACCTTATTAAAAATATGTTTTAAAATTATATGTCGTACATCTATTGAGCTAGAGCCTTGAAATTTTGATTTATGTTATATTTTGGATATCGGCTAAAAATTTTACAAAACCCCTTTTGAAGGTCAGATGACGAAAATCCACTGGAATCAAATGCTAAAAAATCTGTTGAGACAGTCGCAATTTATTAAAGAAATTATTATTATTATTATTTATTTATTAGATAATATATAAAAAAAATATAAATCTAAAAATTATTAAACGTGCTAGCTACGAGGGCCATCGACGTGTTTAAAGAAATTGTTTTGATAATTAACACAAGCATGTGGTAAGCAACAACGAACAGCGGAAAACAGTTTTCCTATACATGTGCACACATACGAATTTGATTATATGCGTACATTTCAGCATATTCTACGACAATTCAGATTGTTATGTGTTTATATTTTTTTTTTGCATTTTGAGCCGCTTCTATAATTTTGTATTTGATCAAATCGCAGATTGGGAGACTTATTAGATCTATTAGTCGGACTAAAGTTTTACTTGATTGTAATTAGAGTTTTATTCAACAAATTTTAGATAAGCTTTTAATAAAAACTAGGAAAAATGCTATAGTTGAGACACGCTAAAATCACGCATCAGCCCTCCTCTGATAACTGCACAGTTGACGCCACGACTGGGGTCAGTCTGCTGCTGTGTGCTTTAATTGTTGAATAAGTTTTTTTTAGAGATAGACTATCTTCATCAAACTTTTGGAACTTATTACGGCATAAATACATGTATTACTGTTAATAACATTCAATTAGTGTAATACTGATATAACAGAAGAACTGCAACAAAAGTATCGATTTAGCCTTGTAATCGGGAGTGGGTGGCTTAAAGTGATGCCCTGTGGCTGAGCCACATCCAATCTGTTGTACAATATATTGTACAATGTACGAACATGTACGCATTACAACATGTATTATTCAGTCGGTTATACCCGATTGCAACTTTCATATTTGTTTAATAGAAGAACATTTTAAAATTATTTTTCTTTTGCGAGTCTTGCATACAACAGCAAACATACTCTATTTCCCTTTGGGAATAGAGTATAATAATTTAAGGTCAATCTTAAGAAATAAGAAGGAATTTACAATTGCAAAATACAATGTTTCTGGTCGAGCGATTTGTGTTTATACAAGAAGGTCCACATACAGGCAGTAAGACGGGCAAGGGAGAAACCACTATACTGTTTTCAGTTCGCCTGTTTCTTAGTCTTCTCAGAAATAACATAGTAAAATAGATGCAAGTTTGTATATGTTTCGAACGCTCATCTGTTACTAAAGGGTATCCTCTAGTCGGTCTGCTTAAAATATAATATAATACCTGAATAGATTAAAGTAAATTACGCATATTTGCTTTCTATGTCTGGCTACAGGTGCATACAACAGCAAACACAAGCAAATGAGCAGAACCATGCTATAATATGGGCAGAGCTTTCGTTCGAGCTTTTTAGAATGCATGTCTGTGTATTTCTCTTAGTATTTAGGTGTTATGTCTGTGCGCAATAGTTGGCTGTCGAAGTGAAATCGCGTATAAACTCCTCAGACAAAGCATACATCGAAATCAGTACACAGCAAAAATGATCATGATACAAAGAGCCTAATGGCATATACATGGACACACTCCACTAAATACATTTAAAGATGTATATTAACCCTAGATACCATATGCATTCCATTGCAAACCCGTAAGTGAGCTTTTCACACAAAAAGTTCAGAACAATATAGGTAAAGGGAGTCGAGGTACCAAATATTTAAGAAGCCTTCAATTCGAATGTGAATTGATAATCAAGCAATTGTGGGAACAGTTTAGGTATCACAATGGAAGTCGAGGTCTAATACTTTCTGTCGCATCCAAAAGAAGTCGAGCAGACTCCATATACATAGGTATAAATAAATATATCTATATATATACAATGGTGGCAATCTGCCATGCAAATAATTATATAAAATAAAGAAATAAATGTGCAACGGTATCATTGCAACCTTTTGCTCTCTAAAAGCTATTTATATATTCTTTCTTTTAAAAATGAAATGTATATCGTAACTTCTTTCAATATGCAGAAATCAGCGGTTCAAGTTTTTCCACTATATATATATATATATATATATATATATATATATATATATATATATATATATACATATATATATATATATATATATATATAGATTTCAGAACGTAGTCGAGCTAGGCAGCTAAAATTTTTTGTAAGTCCGTATATAGCACGCGGAGGTCAAGTTTGCTTCGTATGAACGATAACTATTTTTCTTGTAGTGTTATCGATTTTAATGCTTATCGAAAATACGTATTTAAGGCGTAGTTGTACATTGTTTGAGCTAGAGACTTTGTTGTGTAGGTGCGTGTAATGAATATGGAGATTACGTAATCTTTAGATTTTTGATGCCACGCCCCATTCGCCCCCAATAGCCCCCTATTTGTAAAAAGCGCAAATGAAATACTAGAGACTTGTGCTTTGGCAAATATATACATATGTATGTCATTAATAAGTTGTGAAAGTATGTCATTAATAAGTTGTGAAAGTCCATCGCTAAGAAAAAAGTTATTAAACAATTAAGTTCCCATAGTAATGCCCACATTGCAGCCCAAGCGGAGTCGCTGCGTCAACTGCGCAGTTGGTAGAGCACGTGCCTATGCGTGCGTGCATATGTGTGTGTGTATATGTTGTTTTTATGTATGCTTAAAAAGAGAGTAGAATGATTTAATATTTGACCCTTCACAGGGCTCAGGGTATCTCTTAGTCGAACAGTCTCGACTAGAGCACTCTTACTTGTTTTAGCTTGAGGCATATGAAGAATGTTCTTTTTGATTTTTTAAATTTTAGGCTAAATGGCGGAACCTCTAACTTATAAATCCATCGCGACTTCATAAATAATCCTTGAATAAACAAGTAAGAACGTTGCATTTGGACTCAACTAAATGCGGCAAGCTCTATTCCTTTAGCGACATCAGGTATATTTTAAATTTAATACTATATCCTCAGCAGAGCTCGCATATATAAGTTAACCGTTTGCACCCACGCGATCCGTTCACGAGAGCAACCGAAACAAGTAAGAGTGCTCTAGTCGAGACTGCTCGACTAGGGGATACCCTGAGCCCTGTGAAGAGCCAAATATCAAATAATTCTACGATTTTGTATGCACACATACAAACAACACATACACCCATACATATGCACGCACGCATAAGAGCGCGCTCTGCCAACTGCGCAGTTAACGCAGCGACTGCGCTTGGGCTGCAATGTGGGCATTACTATGGAAACTTAATTGTTTAATAACTTTTCTTAGCGATGGACTAAGTGCATCAAACTTTCACAACTTATTTATGACATTCATATGTGTTAATGTGCCAAAGCACAAATCTCTAGTATTTGATTTGCGCTTTTTACAAATAGGGGGCTATTAGGGGCGAATGGGGCGTGGCATCCAAAATCTAAAGATAACGTTATCTCCGTATTCATTACACGCAACTACACAGCAAATTTGAAGTCTTTAGCTCAAAAGATGTACAAACCAAGCCTTAAAAACACATTAAAATTATCGATAAATGCTCATAAAATCGAAATGGAATGAGTTATCCAAAAAATTTTATAAACTTGTGCAGCGTATGGTATTATCGAGTATTCATGTAAAATTTCAAGTCTCTACGTTGCGTACTTAAAAATATCTCAGCGTTCACACGGACGGACGGACGGACGGACGGACAGACGGACAGACGGACATGGCTATATCGACTCGTCTTGTCGCGCTGATCAAGAATATATATACTTTATGGGGTGTGGCACGCCTCCTTCTGCCTGTTACATACATTTTCACAAAACCATTATACCCTGATTTCCCATTTTCAATGGGCTCAGGGTATAAAAAGGGACACACAGTCGTTATCGCTCTGAGCAAGATTTTTATTTCTGAGGCGTTTTGGTTTTCGGTTGATCGTTTTGCGTTGAACCTTTTACGTTTCGCTCTTTGTGCGAGCGTCGCTTTGGGACCGAAACGTTTTTCGGTTGCGCAATTCTGCTCAAGTGGTGAAAAAATAAGTCTTTTAAAATGGTCTTTGCATGATTTCTGCTTGTAAGGAAAACCAAACTTCTAATTCATTATGTTTTTGATAATAAGTATACATATGTTTAATATATATTATACATTAGGTTTAATTAATCTGCTACAATATCACTGGCATAGGCTATGCGAAAATCATTATCATCATTATCATTTTCGCAGCTAAATAAATTTCAGCGCTAAAGATTAAATCGAATTACATATATTTCTTAATATTTCTTAGAACTGATTTTTGCCGTCTTAGCAATTCATATTAAGGTTATATATATAGGTCGCACAGCTGTAAAATTTGGATGTTTACACTCAAAAAATGTTAAAATTGCAGGGTATTTTTCGACATGCCCCGACTAAAAGAGGCGTAAGATTTATTCCTGAAACTCAACTATCCAATAGCTTCAATTGTGCGCCCTTGTGGGCGTATGTGAATATATCCACCATATCCTTTTGATCTTGGGTTGTTAATCCGAGTATGTCATGTATCTAGCATCAATATTAATCAAAATATAAATAAATAAAACAGTTGAAGATACAGTTTTACCCAATTTTCGAAGCCCCAAAATGTGCGTAGATATATCCGACATATATTTTTGACCTTGTGTGATCAACGCGAGAAAACATTCGAAATTGCAGCTCTCTAGCTCTTCAACTAATATGATTTCTCGACTATGAGCGCAAGCATTTTCCGATTAGTTACACCCCTAGTGGTCGTATCGGGAAAAGCTTGACACTTTAAATTTCGAGGGTATACACGAGTATATGCTCCAAATTTCAAGTCTCCAGCTTGGATAGCGTAGAAAAATATGGAAATTCATATGGGCAGATAGACGGACAGCAAGACGGGCATTGTACAAAACCAATATACTCTATTTCCCTTTGGGAATAGAGCATAATAATTTAAGGTCAATCTTAAGAAATAAGAAGGAATTTACAATTGCAAAATACAATGTTTCTGGTCGAGTGATTTGTGTTTATACAAGAAGGTCCACATACAGGCAGTAAGACGGGCAAGGGAGAAACCACTATACTGTTTTCAGTTCGCCTGTTTCTTAGTCTTCTCAGAAATAACATAGTAAAATAGATGCAAGTTTGTATATGTTTCGAACGCTCATCTGTTACTAAATGGTATCCTCTAGTCGGTCCGTTTAAAATATAATATAATACCTGAATAGATTAAAGTAAATTACGCATATTTGCTTTCTATGTCTGGCTACAGGTGCGATTCTAAACAACTGATAATATCATTTGTATGTCTATTGCATAGCATAAAGATGGGTTTAGGTACATATCAGTTTCAGTTGTTGTTGTTGTGGTCGATGGTTCTGAAAGTCGTCGCAGAATATTGAAAGAATCTTGTGGTTTTGATAGATGGGGACCTACTTTGCTGTTTGTATGGGCTACTGAACTTGGCCAAGTTTTTGTCTCGCTCTCGCACCTGTAAGACTCGAGAGGTAAGACGTTTCATTTTATTTGCTTAGTTGATAACCGATGTCAACCACAGTGTCTAACTCATGCACATTATGTAATTAGTTGGAAAATTTAGATCATGGCTACCATTAAACTATTGTAATAAACCATGTTTAGGTTTGTGCGTTCACAAACACACACATACATTAACCTATACTCTAAGTATTGCTTTAATTTAAACCCATCTTGTATTCGATAAACGGTCGACGAATACACGCATACAACCAAATTACATACATAAAAAAATACTTAGCAAATTGTAAAGTAATTTAATTTTTGTTAAATTCAATAGATGAACAGTTAAATTAAAATTTAAAAAGTAGAAATGTGAATGTTAAGATTATCATGGTTAAGATTATCATACTCTTAAAGCTATTATATGCATTTTGCTCTTTACTTTGAAATCAAATGTATATATATATATATATATATATATATATATATATATATATATATATATATATATATATATATATATATATATATATATATATTTGGATGTTATTACTTCATTATATCATGGATATAATACAATGCTATTTGTTAAACATATATACACATTTATTACCATATATTTTCCCCAATCGCCCATAAACCTAAAACACATACTGACACATTTTATGCTATATGAAATCCTTTGACGATTAAACTACTATATATAAAACAAGTAAGAGTGCTCTAGACTGCTCGACTAGGAGATACCCTGAGCCCTGTGATGAGTCAAATATCAAATCATTCTATGCTCTTTTTAAGCATGCATAATATACACACATACATATGCATGCACGTATAAGCTCGTGCTCTGCCAACTGCGCTGTTGACGCAGCGACTGCGCTTGGGCAGCAATGTGGGCATTACTATGGGAAATTAGTCTAGTCTAACTTCATCAAACTTTCACAACTTATTAATGGCATTCATATGTGTGTATTTGCCAAAGCACAAGTCTCTAGTATTTGATTTCCGCTTTTTATACCCTGAGCCCATTGAAAATGGGAAATCAGGCTATAATGGTTTTGTGAAAATGTATGTAACAGGCAGAAGGAGGTGTGCCACACCCCATAAAGTATATATATTCTTGATCAGCGCGACAAGACGAGTCGATATAGCCCTGTCCGTCTGTCCGTCCGTCCGTCCTTCCGCGTGAACGCTGAGATATTTGTAAGTACGCAACGAAGAGATTTGAAATTTTACATGAACACTCGATAATACCATACGCTGCACAAGTTTATAACATTTTTCCGATAACTCATTCCATTTCGATTTTATGAGCATTTATCGATAATTTTAATGTGTTTTTAAGGCTTGGCTTGTTCATCGTTTGAGCTAGAAACTTCAAATTTGCTGTGTAGTTGCGTGTAATGAATACGGAGATAACGTGATCTTTAGATTTTGGATGCCACTCCCTATTTATGTATTGTGGGGTGCGACACGTCTCCTTCTGCCTGTTACATACATTTAATAAAAACATTATACACTGATTTCCCATTTTCAATGGGCTCAGTGTATAATGAATATCAATGAAATTAAGCTCGGTAAAGAGATAGTCTAGATTGCCAAATAATACATATTAAAAACAAGTAAGAAAACTCTAGTCGGAGGTGCCCGACTAGAAGATCCCCTGAGCCCCGTACGATTTGCATTGCTTAATATGCTATATAACTTGCATATAACATTAAATTTTCCAAAATAAAATTATAATTTGAAATTTTATTCAACTAGAATGTATGTAAATCAAAAATAAATAAATAATCAAATAAATAAACAAATCAACAAAAGAAAAAAAGAAGAAAAACACACATCACCGCACCTGAACTCGTAGCTGCATTTATTTACTACATATGTAACGTTAGAGCGCAACCACAACCACCTCATGTTAATAAATTAAAAAAAAAAAATTTAAAAAGTTACGCTGTTGTCACTGAGTTTCGAACCCGTGACCTTTCGTTTATGCGCTTTGCGTCTACCCACTACGCCACACCAGTATTACGTTGGTTGTTGGCAAAATGCAATCTAGTACTACAAGGCGATATGTGACAAATACAAAACTAAAGAAGCTAAAGAAGCAGATCAATCGCAATTGTAATTCTTAGAATATGCTGAAATCCGCGCATATGAACGCATGAGTATGTGTACATACAAAAACGGTGGTCTGTTTCAATGTATGCGTGTAAAGGGCGATATATGACAAATACAAATACAATTCAAACATAGATTTGGTTGAAGAATATGCTAGAATTGAATTTATTTGTGCACATGCATAAGCAGACGCGCTTGCTCGTTTCAATGTGTGTATGAATATATGTGAATGTTTTTTGCTGCGCGTCGCTGCTTGCCACGTGCAGCTAAACGTTTTGTTTAATATATCGGGACTGACTTAACGGAATTTGATGAAACTTTCAGCATATGATTTTATTGAATTTTTTACATTGTATAAAAATGCTAATTTATTCACATGGTTACTCTTCGTGAGTGGTGAAGGGAATGGGGGAGGGGGGGGGGGGGTGGGGGTTAATTAGTAAAAAGGGCCGATATCCAAAAAATAAAAAAATAGAAATTGCATAAAATTCACAATAATCTATATGCAAATTTGAGGAGTCTAGCTCTAAAGGTGTGGGAGATATAATTTTATAACCTGTTTTCGATAAGGTTTAAAATCGATAACAAAACAACAAAAATAGATATCGTTTTTTGGTAGCAAACTTGACCTGCGCGTGCTATCCACGGACCCAACAAAAAAAATTCAAGTCTCTAGCTTGTCTAGATGCTTCAATCGACGCGTTCAAACATACGGACGGACGGACGGACGGACAGACAGACAGACGGACAGGGCTAAATCGACTCAGCTCGTCGCCCTGATCAAGAATATACATACTTTGTGGGGTCTGACACGCCTGCTTCTGCCTGTTACATACATTTAACAAAACCATTATACCCTGATTTCCCATTTTCAATGGGCTCAGGGTATAATAATCGTCAAAAAATATCACGCACAATAGGGTGTTCAAGCTGAAGGCAGATAAAGTGCGGTAGGTTGGAAAAAAGCAGTGTAAAGAATGTCGTAACAATGTGCGTGAGTTTATGCCAATGATGTGTGTGAGCGTGCTTTCTGTGTATTTTGTTGGGCTATGTTCATTGTGTGTGTATTAATTTTCATACCTAGAAGCACAAAACAAAAAAAAAATGTAATTTCGGGTATAATGGTTTTCTGAAAATATATGTAACATATTAAAAACTATGATGACACTGAAAATGGGATTTAGAAGAGTTATTCAACAATGAAGTTCCCATATTATAGACCGGTGTTGTCTATGCGTATTTATATTGTGCGTTTGTTATACAGTGTAATGTATTTGCACAATAGTACATTTTTTTTTTTTTGGGAACGAAAAAGACCTACATATATATAATAAAATTAAAAAGGTTTGAATACCGTTTGAATAAAATATATAGAATCTATGCATTCATTGAAGAAACACTAATAGTAAATTGGATGGAAATCTATTCTAATTAAATTAAATTTTTAATTTTTTCGATTGAAAGAAATGGGATGGGTTATAGAACACAATGAGTCGGTCAGCAAATAATGATTGTGTGGTTGTTATATATTTGTTTTTGTTCAACATTCCATCAATTGATATATAATAAAATTTAATATGATATATGATAAAATTTAAACCATTAACGCACACCAAACCTTAGAACAATACACATAGGCCTTTTTTTGTGAGTATCCTTTGGGAACAAATTTTTTGCATTTAAGCTCTCATCTGTACATATAGTACTTGCTTCCAGAATGATACGTCTTGCTTATATAACATTTAGCAAATTGTAAAATTTTTATTGTATATTTTGGTGATATCAATTGGTAGTGGACGAGCTATAGTTGAAAAATCTGCCTCCTTTAGCCTTCTTTTGGTATTTTTATACCCTGAACTCATTGAAAATGGGAAATCAGGCAGGAAACAGGCAGAAGGAGGCGTGCCGCACCCCACAAGGTATATTCTCTGTCGATTTAGCCCTGTCCGTATGTTTGAACGCGTCGATTGAAGCATCTGGGCAAGCTAGAGACTTGAAAATTTTTGTTAAGTCCGAGTATAGCATGCGCAGATCATGTTTACTTTGTATGAAGTATACATACATTGAAATGTGCAAGCGTGTCTGCTACGCATGTGCACAAATAAATTCAACTACACATGTAGTAGATGTAGGTTAAAATCCAGTTGCAGTGGTGTTTGTTTTTCTTCTCTTGATTTTGCTTATTTAATTATTTATTATATTATTGAATTTTTTTATTGACGTACATTCTAGTTGATTATGAAAATAAAAGCTCAAAAATATAATTTAATTTTGTAAAATTGTATGTTATATGCAAGCTATTGACTATATTAAAAAATGCAGATCGGACGGGGTTCAGGGCACACCCGACTAGAGCTTTCTTACTTGTTTCTAATTATTTAAATTTCATAATGTTCTTTGATCTCAATCGACACTACATTTATACTCAGAATCATTTTTCTGCTGTGTGTTTATTTGATAGCAAATTGTTTTCCGAGGTACACTTTTTATACCCTGAGCCCATTGAAAATGGGAAATCAGGCTATAATGGTTTTGTGAAAATGTATGTAACAGGCAGAAGGAGGCGTGCCACACCCTATAAATTATATATATTCTTGATCAGCGCGACAAGACGAGTCGATATAGCCCTGTCCGTCTGTCCGTCCGTGTGAACGCTGAGATATTTGTAAGTACGCAACGTAGAGACTTGAAATTTTACATGAATACTCGATAATACCATACGCTGCACAAGTTTATAAAATTTTTCCGATAACTCATTCCATTTCGATTTTATGAGCATTAATCGATAATTTTAATGTGTTTTTAAGGCGTGGTTTGTACATCGTTTGAGCTAGAGTCTTAAAATTTACTGTGTAGTTGCGTGTAATAAATACGGAAATAACGTAATCTTTAGATTTTGGATGCCACGCCCCATTCATCCCCAATAGCCCCCTATTTGTAAAATGCGCAAATCAAATACTAAAGACTTGTGCTTTGGCACATACAGATATATAAATGTCATAAATAAGTTGTGAAAATTTGATGCACTTAGTCCATCGCTAAGAAAAGTTATTAAACAATTAAGTTCCCACATTGCAACCCAAGCACAGTCGCTGCGTCAACTGCGCAGTTGGCAGAGCGCGCGCTTATGCGTGCGTGCATATGTATGTGTGTATGTGTTGTTTGTATGTATGCATAAAAAAATCGTAGAATGATTTGATATTTGGCTCTTCAGAGGGCTCAGGGTATCCCCTAGTCGAGCAGTCTCGACTAGAGCACTCTTACTTGTTTAAGTTGCAAAGGTATTCTCTGCATTATACTTCATTTCCATTTCATTTCTAATGAGTTCACTTATTTCATGTGTTTTGTCCAAAATTTAACAAAAATTATGTTAAAACAATCAATATTATTAAACAAGGAACAAAAAATCACGTGTTTTGTAACTTAAGCGAATTACTGTAAGTGAATATGAAAATAAATCTCAAAATACTTTTGTCCTCCCAAAAAATAATAATCTGTCATGCAAATAATTAAAGACAATAAATGTGTTACGTTATTATTACAGCCATTTGCTCTCTTAGAGATCTTAATATATTCTTTCTCTTAAAAATTTAATTGAAATCGTTACTGCTCTTATTATGCAGAAAAACGCACTTAAAGTTTTTTCCGTGTGAATACAGAGGTCTTCGAAAGTACGAAAGCTAGGGGTATTTGATATTTACATACTCGTATTTTTTTGTCGATAAATGATTTCATTGTATTTTTATCGGCAGTTATCGATTTCTTGAATTCGTTTTATAAGCTTGATTTGTACAATATTGGAGCTAAAGATTTCAAAGGGCTCTGTAGTTGCTTGTAATGAATACTGAGATTATGTAATCTTTAGATTTTGAAAGGTATGACCCATTAGCCGGCAGTTCGCAGTAAACGTATTTGATGTACTAGAGATACGCATATGAATGTCATTAGTAAGTTGTAAAAATTTGATTTAGATAGTCATCCATAAGAAATCTTATTCAACAATTCACTCATAGTACTGTCTACACTGTCCAGCCCAAGCGCATTCGCTGCTTCAACGGAGCAGTTAGCATAGTAGTATGTATGCTGTGTGCGTTGTTTATATTTTTGCATAAAAAGCCTATATATATATATATATATATATATATATATATATATATATATATATATATATATATATATATATATATATATATATATATATATATATATATATATATATGTGTGTAAATTTTCGGTATCCAAATTGTAACTAAAATCGAAGTTGCACGAAATTTGGACACTCTAGCTCTAAAGATGGAGGAGATATAATTTTAAAACGTATTTTCGATAAGGTTTAAAATTTATTAAATTACAACAAAAATAGATATCGAATTTTATTAACAAACTTGATCTGCGCGTGCTATACACGGACTACCAAAAAGAATGCAAGTCTCAAGTTCGTCTAGTAAAAACGACGTAAAACGACGCGTTCAGACATTCGGGCAGACAGACGGTCGGACGGACAGTCAGGGCTAAATTGACTGAGCTCGTCGCACTGATCAAGAATATATATACTTTGTGGGGTCTGCCTCGTCTTTTTGTTCCTGTTACATACATTTATCAAAACCATTATAGCCTATAAATAGTTACCGGTTTTTTGAAAACCAAGTATGCTTGGGAATTTCATAGCTTAAATACCCTTACATTTCAAGCCAATTTTAGCTTTATGAATCTCTTACTTAGTTTATTATTATATAAAATCAAATGATATTTAAGAATCTAAAATATTTTACGCACTGTTTTTCAAATTAAGATAGCCAGTGCTTAAGCGTACCGAAAGCTTTATTTTGCCTGTACGGCATTGCTCCTCTCTACGCAGCAACAAATAAACACATATACATATGTATGTATATATGCAAGCATATAAAGAGCTCACGAATGAAAGAGGCAGAGAGGCATTTGTAAGTCTGTATACCCTGAATCCATTGAAATTGGTAAATCAGGGTATAATGGTTTTGCTAAAATGTATGTAATAGGCAGAAGGAGTATTAATATTTTTAATCAGCGCGACAAAGCGAATCGCTATCGCCTTGTCCGTATGACCGTCTGTCCGTTCGCGTGAGCTCAGAGATCTTCTAATGTACATACCATTTTTTTTATTTGAATTTGCCGATTATTTGAATTTGTTTTTTAAACACGGTTTTTACCTCGTTTGAGCTAGAGATTCCAAATGTGTTGCGTAGTTCCGAGTAATGAATACGGAGATTACGTAATTTTTAGATTTAGGATACCAAGCCCTTTTCGCGTTTGTGAAAGTTTCATAAAGATAGCCCATTTTTAAGAAAAATTATTCAGAAATTAAGTTCTCAAAGTAATATCCTCATTGCAGCTCAAGCCTAGTCGCGACCACTGCGCATCTTAGCAGAGCGCGTGCGTAGAATGATTAGCTCATTGGCTGCTCACAGGTTTCAGGGTATCTCCCAGTCGAGCAGTCTCGACTCGAGCACTCTTGTTCGATTTATTTTCGTTTTTGTTTTTATTATTTTTTCGCTTTGCTTTTGTTTTTGTTTCTGTGTTGATTGCGTTGTTGAATATTTCCACTTTGTTTATATAATTTTAATCAAAAAAAAAAAAAAAAAAAAAAAAAAAAAAAAAAAACACAGTGAGCAATATATACATACTACATACACATTCATATATTTATTTGAGTGTGTGTGTACGTAAAAAGCTTCAACATTTTGAAAAAAGTGGGTTAGTGGGTCATCATATCTAACAACGACTATGGCAACGTCGACAGCGACGTCAGCGTCAGCGTCAGTGTTAGTGTTGTCTACGGCCAGACGAAACATTTTTTTATTTATTGGTTTTTGGTTTATTTTTAGTTTACTTAAATTATTTGTTTTATTTATTTTTTTTATAGAGATTTTACTTCGTTGCTCTATTATCTTTTGAATTAAGTAAGTATTTGTCCTAGTATGTCACGCTTAAATCAAATTATTTAATTTGTATACTCATTTACAAAGTAAGCACTTCTCCTCTATATAAATATAGATTTAAATAGGACGAACCAAGTGGATGTGCAGAGTCGTTAAACGATGTAGGTCCGTTTTTATTTTAGTTTGGTTGATTTAATACCTTATTGATATCAGGCTTTAAATTATATCTCCTACATCTTTAGAGCTACAAGCATTGCATATAGATTTATGTGAATTATTTACAACTTTGATTTTTCCGTTAATTCCGCTCCAATTTATTAAACAATTTGTTTGGCCACTTATTACACGTAAAAATTGTTCCTATAAATGGGCACAAAAGACTTACGTGTGCACTTCAGCAAATTCTAAGAATCACAATTGTGATTGATTTTTGTTTACATTGTGTTTGGATTTTCAGGCTCTTCTTTAGTTTTGTATTTGATAGTAAACTAAAAACGCTGATCCGGCCGAATCGTCTACCTACATCGTCTACTTCCTATACAAAGCTCTAGTCCATTCCTTTTACGAGCTGATGCGGACGCACTGGTCCACTATCATAGCCAACCATCTAACTATATGCTCATGCCCCACTGCAATCTCCTCGCGTGCTCGAGCAACTAAAGCGCGCATTGCATTTTAATCAGTTAGCGTCGCGGCGTCCCCTCTAGATGTCACCCCCACCTCTCCTGCAATACAGCCACAACACAACGCTGCTGCAATTGTTTTTGTGGCCTCGTGACCTAGTTTTATGCCTCGTCAACTGCAACGACGTCGCGGTTTTTTTCTGCGTTTCTTAATTGTATTGCACTAGTTGAGTTGTGTGTGTAATGTGCACAGATGGAGGTAATTTTTAATTAATTAATGTTCAAACTGGGCATGCGAATTCTTATACCTTAAACTCTAAAATGGATATAATCACTAACTGTACGAAACTTTTATACCCTGAGTTCCCATTTCCAATAGGTTTAGGGTATAGAAAAAGATAAAAGAGCAGCAGGTATACTTGTCGTCGAAATGACGCAATATATCATGTCGAATTATTGATAAATTATATATAATATGTATTTACTTACTGATTTTTTATTTGTAGCTGACCCCAATTGCAACGAGTATTTATAAATAAATATGAATATGTATGCAAGAAATTTAAATATTGTATAGTTTATATGTTATTTATTAGTTAATTAATTTAATTAGCTACAACAAAATAAATTCGCAAGGGTCTTTAGACAAACGAGTAGGAGAAGTATGAGGCGGTGGGAGGCGGAGGGATTGTGGCGTCTAAGGGATTGTGTCTGTAAATCGTATCACTTCGCATCGCTCAATATTCCAGTCTATATGCACACATACTGCAATTACACAAACGTACTCGGTAAACTGACCTCCTCACACATGCAAAAACAACGAAGGCAACAGCGAATTGCGGTCGAAACCGTCCCTGGGCGAGTGTCTCTGATTCATGTATGTATGTGTGCGGCGCGCGCACAAAAGTGTGTCAAGGTTTTTTGAATAATATGTTGTGCAGCGTTAACGTTTACGAACAGAAGCAACGCCAGCGTCGGCAGAGCATGCAACAGCACAGTTCAACCTACCCCCCCCCCCCTACCACCCCACAGACGGTATATTTAAAGCTTTTGATTTGCTGCTTCTGTAATCACATAGCTCGTGTTTATTCGGTGCGCTCTCTTTTGTCCGAAGCTTCAGCTCTTTTTGTGTTCGTGCGTGCCGTACAGCTCATTTAGAGTCGTGTCATCGCTTAATAAGAAAAAATGCATTGCCCTATACGAATGTATAAAATACCCTTTATCATAGTAATAACTGATAATCTTATGCTAGCCAAAAACTATTGGAAAAAAAACCTCATGTTCAGTTCATGAGATTTTTATGCATAAAACAATAATAATTAATAATAATTTTTAATAATTTTTAATTCCTTCTAGTCATACAAGTCTATTATTATTATTCTATTGAATCTTTGCTCTCATATAATTTTTTCTGACATAATTTTCTTTTATTTTTTAATAATAGTTGCAAAACTTGTTTTTGAATTAAATTTTGTATTGTTAAGTGGGTAAGAGTGAGGTAGGACCGACTTTATGGATGTTTAATCAGCGTATTTATTTTGACCTGCGTTATTAATACTCATATAATGTGCTATTAATACTTATAATACTATGTTATTAATACTTACAGATTCATATACAACCGTTATGAGATGTGACAACCCTTAAACTTTTAAATTTATATATTAAAAAACAATCAGTCAAGCCTATCGTAAGATTCTCTCTATTGGTCCTCCAGCTAACCCATAACTTAAATATTTGATTTTCGTCAGACCAACATAGTAAAATTTTTGTTTATTAAAATATAGCAAAGCACTATAATTATCCTCTCCTCAGACTTCTGAGTATCACTCTTAGAGACCAAGCATAACAAAATAATAAAACGAAATCGAAAATAATCTCTCTAACATAGACCTAAATAATATCTACAATATATATTTACGTGTACAAAAAAAATGTAGGTCAATTGAGATAGCGAGCGCTAACATGAGACAACGATGCCACATGCGCGTACACATGCAAAAATATATACACGCACATACTTATACATACACAAACCCAATACACCCATATATTCATACTGACGCACACATGCAGCGCTACACTTTCACTTATTACATTATTAAATGATGCCAGGCAAGTATTGAGTCTCAAAAAGCGCACACTGGTGGCAGAGTAGTAAGAGCCGAGCAACGAATAACAGCAGCAGCGAGAGCGAGAGCGTTTGGCATGTTGTATGGTTGTCTCTCGCCGCGCTCCATTTCCGTCTACGGGCTACAGTCGACACCGAAGCATGTGGGCGAAAACTTGTTCGTGCGCTCTCATTTATTTCGCCACACAACTGACACTGCCGCTGTCCACGCCGTCGTCGTTTACGTCGTCGTCGGCGTCGACTTCTCTGTCGATTATTTCATATTGAAAGCAAAAGTGATCAACGTTCAACGTTGAGAGAGCATTCAAACCAACAAGCGATTTGGCGGTCTCTGCTATTTTTTGTATTTATGTGTGAGTTTGTATTGCTCACACTTGCAGTCGTTGCCGCTGCAGTGTCGCGTCAGTATATACGTATATGCGTTTTTACGTACATATGTACATCCCCCGCTCCGTTGCCAACCAACGTATGTAAACCGGCACGTCAATTAAGCTTGAGAAGCAGCGCAGCGTCGCCAAGCTCGGAAAAAATGTTACAAGGTTTCGTTTCAGGTTAAGACGAGTTTTTGGTTTTTTTAAAAATGTTTTTAGGTTTTTTGTAGTCATTTGTTGCTGGTTTTTTTAGTTTCTGTTTGTTTTGTGGTCGGAGTTTTCAACACATATGGATGTACATATATTGTCTCCACATGAACGTGTGGCTCTGTATGTATAAAACATTTTGTGTTTTCTAAATTTAGCTGTAATTTTGCGAGTGCGTCGTTGTTGTATATGTGAGCATTTTGTTTGTATATCTTCAATCCATGGAAACGGGTTAAATAGAGTATAACAGTTATGTTCACACATACATATGTAAGACAAAAGGAATGGTAACTGTGATTCTAAAAATCCATCCATATTATTATTACGGACGTGTAGTTTTGTTAGTATAGCCAATTTTTGAAAGCATATACGTCCTATGAATATTTATATTTTGCTGAGATTATCTCCCCGATTTTTTTCCCCCAAAGGGCAAAAGCTATAGACTTGAAATTTTGTTTGCAGGTCCCTGTTACTATACGCAGTACTCGTTTATCATAAATTTTCGATAATTTATATATGTATCTCTCACATCTTTATAGATAGAGCGAAAAAATTTTCATTTAAATTGATCTGAATTTTATACAACTTTCATTTTTGTTATTTTGTTAATACAGGCTCCAAATTTTCCCAAGCGCCTTTTGATGGGCAGTTGAAAATATAGTAAATGTAAATAATTCAAGCTTAAGTTTCATCAAAATCCATTAAGTCAGTCCCAATTTATAAAATGAAATGTTTCCTCATATCAGACGTACGTGGAAAGCAGCGATGAGCAGCGTAAAACAACAAACACATAAGCATACGATTAATGTGTGTATTTCAGCATATCCTACGAATCACGATTGTGATTAATTTTTGTTTACATTGTGTTTGCAATTTTCAGTCGTTTCTTCAGCTAAGAGAACGACGCTAGCTAAGAACGCAGATCGGACGGGGTTAAGGGTCTTCCTAATCGTGTAGTTGCGTGTAATTAATACGGAGATTATGTAATTTTTGGATTTTGGGTTCCACGCCTCATTCGACCCCAATTTGTAAAAAACGTATTTCAAATAGTAAACCATTGTGCTTTGGCAAATACACACATGAATGTCATTTAGTAAGTTGTAAAAGTTTGGTGTAGATGGTCCATCTCTAAGATAAGTTATTCAACAATTAAGTTCCCATAGTAAAGCCATCACTGAAGCCAAAGCATAGTCAACTGCGCATTAAGTAGAGCACGTGCTTATGCATTATATTTGTGTTGTTTGTATGCATACATAACAGAAGCAGAGAATGACTGGAATATTACTTCTTCACATGGTTCAGCATATTTCCTAGCCGAGTAGTCTCGACTAGAGCACTCTTACTTATTTTATCTGGCTATTCGTTAACTACCCAGAAGTCTTTGCATGTTAATTTTTGTCGTTCTAACATGGTACCCGTCGTCAGTTAAATACATACGGTTGGTTAAGGAATTAAGAAAACGAGTGAAAGTTTTGAGTTAATTATCCTTTTAACATCAGTGTTCACTTATGTAGCTCGCAAGCCCAGCAAAGCCAATTTAAAACATAAAAAGAAAAAGAAGGCAATATATTTGATTTATATACTATATACATATGTTGTATATAATAGATCAAATTCGAACTAATGTACATATTATTTTTAAATTGTTCTGATTCAAACGAATGTAACTGTCAGAAAAAGGCCTGAAGTACCAGTACCTACACAATTTAATGTATGTATTCTTCCGATTATAATGCAATAAAATAGAATTTTAATACACCAATATAAATATAACATAAATATTTATACAAATAAAGACAAGTATAGGAATTGAAGACATATCATATAAAAACTATGTCATGAGCAAATGCAACAAATGACCCCAAAAAGCAAGAGGGAGACGCACAAAAAATGAAATAAAACAATTAACAATGTTGCAGCCAAGTGCTACCGACTGCAGAATACTAATTTACAGTTAAATTGTAAGATATTGCCAGTCAGCAGAATCTTAATTATTATATTTTTAAGCTTATAGCTATAACATTTTTGGAGATTTAGCTTTTTGCCACACCCAAATAGCCGTACATATAATGGCAATATAGAATTGTCAACCCGATTATATGTGTATTGTAATTCCAACTCTCTAGCTTTTTAAATAAAAGTGTTTCTGAGTTGCTGAAAATAGCATTTTGCACGCCAAGCATGCATATGGGTAAAATCTTAACACAAACACATAGTATTCATATATAATAAATTCCAAGTCTCTAGCTTAAACTGCGGAGAAATGCATATATATATATATATATATATATATATATAATTAGAAAAAAGAGCTGGTATCCAAAATGTAACAAAAATTGAAATTGCATAAAATTCACATGAATCTTCATGCAAAATTAAATGTGTGGGAGATATAATTTAAAAACCTGTGTTCGATATGATTTTAAATCGATAACATTACAACAAAAATATATATCGTTCATACGAAGCAAACTTGACCTGCACGTGCTATACACGGAAAAAAAATGCAAGTCTCTAGCTCATCTACGTTCTGAGATCGCCGCGTTCACACATACGGACAGACGGGCGGACACACAGCCGGACAGGCAAAATGGACTCAACTCGTCGTCCTGATTAAGAATATATATACTTTGTGGGGTCTGCTACGGCTCCTTCTGTCTGTTACATACATATAACAAAACCATTATACCCTGGCTTCCCATTTTCAATGGGCTTAGGGTATAAAAATAAATTCTCAATCGGTGAACGAGTATTAAAATAAACTTAACATAGCCGTCAGCATGAAATACAAAACAAAATCAAAACTCAGAATTGTGCCCAGATGGAAAAATTAGGTACAAAGTCGGCAGCAATTATGAAATGAAGCACCATTGAGCAAAGCTTTGCGCTTTTATAATATTTTTAGCTTTAGCATTCCTGTGTGCGAAAGAATGAGTCGACGTTGTCTACAGTGGCCTAAAAGCCATGTTAAAAAGTTTCACTTTCGCTTTCAGCGAAGTTTGAATTTTAACGCAGTAGTATGAACAATAACACCAACAACAACAATAATAACATTAACAACAAAAGCAACAGCAGCAGCTGCAGCAAAAAAAAAAAAAGCAAACAACAAAAACAAAACACAAAAGTCAGAAAAAAAACACCAAAAAGAGGGCACTAAGTCAAGCCAAGCGAAGCAAAGCAAAGCAAGAGAGGTAGTAGCATATTGAAATGAGAGCGAGAGCGAGCGTATTGAAAGTGAAACTGGCGCCCACTTGTACTCATACACAAACATGCATACAATACATACACAAGGGGCGCATACGTAATATTACAATGTGAATGATGAGAGCGAGAGTAAAATGCTGCCTGCGCCAACTACGCTGTCGCTGTAGACGTCAACCGAGCAGCAGCAGCTGCAGCAGCAGCTCTTTAGTGTATAGCGAGTATCCTCGCCGTATGCTTGGGTTTAGTCTATCGAGATACGTTGTTGACGTTGGTCGTGTTTTTCGCATAGCAAAATAACCTTCATACAAACAAAATTATAATTCTCATATATAAATAAATATATATATATATAAATATATATATATATATATATATATATAGTTACATATTTCCTACAGCAATAAATGTGAAAAAATATGTGTGTATATTCACACCCGTGTATGTGTGTGTTGACTGAAAGTTATTGAAAATTATTGCGTTTCTATTTGACCTAAATGACAGCACAACATTAAATGTAGCAATTTCTCAACCCATCAATATATCAATACAATGCTAAAAATTAAATAAATATGTATACATTACAAATATATAATAAATTGAAACACAAAATACTGCATACCCCTTATTTACCGCTTTCAAAGACATTTTACACCGACAGCAGGAACAGCCCAAGGATTATGTTCTCTCTGCTTTGGTGTGTTGTGTCCTGTTCGCCAAGAAAGTAAAGTAGCAAAAAGAGCAATGCAAGAATTTTGTTGTCTAACAAATGCTATGCAAAGGTGAAGAAACAAAATATAGAAATGGGTGTAGGGGAGCTACCCAAAAACTTAGTGTTCATTGAAAAGCGGCAAAAAAAAATAATACAAAATATACAAACAAAATTAACAAAATAAGTGGAAAACCCCTACCTCCAAACCAGGCAAATCATAATATATGCTATTTTTTTTAAATCTGTGTTTATGTACACATATATAAGAATATTAAAACACGTTTATTTAATATAATAAATAATAAGATATACATTAAAATCTACAAGCATCGAGTTCTGTGCAAATTATTATAAAAGTTTAAATCAATTACAACAAAAAATAATTCATGAGTACAAATAAAAGATTTACCAAATAATTCAAAATTATTGAAAAAAAAAAAAAATAAAATAATAATAATAATACTAGTAGCAAAAACGAAAATATATTTTACATTTAGTTGAAATTGATGCACAAAAGCTAAAGAAAATTATCTAAAATAAAAATGAATCAGGTGTTAAATGCAATGCCAAGACCACCGAATGTTAACAACAACAAAAAACATTATATATGTGCAAATTAAATTAAAGTAATAAAAATCAACCATAATGTCTTATCCGATAATGTGAAAAAGAGATGGAAATTCAAGAGCTCACAAAATAACAAAACACTTTTGTTATAGCCGTCCAAAATAACGCCACAAGCTGACAAGTTTAGCTACTACTGGTTCCCTATTTAAAATTTGATGAAATGTTATTAGAAATGGATCCCCAACAGGCGACTGTACAGTTCATATCGTCGTTGAATCTGTCACCGTTTAGCATGCAGCTGGATCAACAGCAGCCAGCGAGTCCCGCACAAAGCAACACTAACAACAACAACAACAACAACAACAACAACAGCAGCAGCAGCAGCAGCAGCAGCGGCAACAGCAATAACAACAGCAATAATAATAATAGCAGCAACAACGATAACGATACAAATCCTTTAAGTAATTCCGATAACGATTACAACGCCTACTCGCTGCAGATGGGCACACACCAGCAGCACCAGCCGCAGCAGCACCATAACACGCATCATCAGCAACAGCAACATTACCAGCAGCAACAGCAACAGAATATTGCCAGCAATAATGCGAATACAGCAGCGAACCAATTCAATGCTTCTTCTTATTCGTATATATACAATTTCGATTCACAGTATATATTTCCGACAGGCTATCAGGAAACCAATTCGTCCCATTCGCAGCAGAGCGGCAATGGCGCCGGCTTAGCATCTGGCAACTCTGGCCAGCTGCTAAATGGTGGCAGCAACAGCTCTGCCGGCAACGGTTATATGTTGCTACCGCCGGGTGGTACTTCAGCTGTGCACATGACCAGCAATGTGGGTGGCGCCGGGCCAGCAGGTGGAGCTAGCAGCGTCGCCTCCACAGGTGGTGGTGGCGGAGGCCATCATAGCGGAACAAGCGCCACCTCTGGCGGAGGCGAAGCAATCGATTTCAAGCACTTGTTCGAAGAACTGTGCCCCGTCTGTGGCGATAAGGTGAGCGGCTATCACTACGGCCTGCTCACCTGTGAATCCTGCAAAGGCTTTTTCAAGCGGACCGTTCAAAATAAGAAAGTGTACACCTGCGTCGCGGAGCGATCCTGCCACATTGATAAAACTCAGCGCAAACGTTGTCCATACTGCCGTTTCCAAAAGTGCCTCGAAGTTGGCATGAAATTGGAAGGTAAGTGGAAAAAGCCATATATATTAGAAAACCTCTTCTTTTCCATAGCAAACTAAATTTAACATTTAACTCCCATGTGCAGAGTCCAGAAAGTGCCTCGAAATGATTCTTGAGTCTTATATTTCGTATTCTGTATTTGCTTCTCTTTCTATTAGTCCAGTGTTCTGGGGATATACACATTTTGACAGTAAAATGCATAGTAATCAAAATGAGCGATTGGACGAATATCGAAACTAACTTTAAGTCAATCTCAATCTTTGTTATATTTCCATGCATCATTTTACACGTTGTTCTAGTATGGGGATTGATTGCGATGTATTTAACTTAAAAATTAATCGAACTGATATTGAATGTGGTCAAATTTTAAATTCCCCGGATTTGGCTATCTTTATCAACATTTTAATATTAATTGCCGGTCTCTAAAATAATCGCTATTATTGATACATTCTGATCAAATTTCTATATCATTTTATCAATAAATAATCTGCGAAATTGGTTGAAATGTAGATATATTAATTATATATACATCTACAAGACATAGTCGGACTCCAAAGATAATAAGATAAAAAATAACTCTATCCGTCTGTTGAATGTCCGGAGAAATATTATAATATATAATATGGTTTTGGAACAATAAACGGGGTTTGAAAATTTAGATACATAGGTTTTTTTTATACCATTTTACCTTTTACACAATAACAAATTATTCAAATTATCTCCGAAATATCTTTCATAAACGACCCACATTTCTTAAATAAATTGAATTGAAAATGTTATTTTAATTCATTTTATTAATAAATTGAACATTTGATTTTTACATTTATCGATTAGAGCTTCCGAACACGTTCCGTTTTCCATTTTCGCTTTTAACAAATTCATATTTTGCTTTTATATTTATTTGTAAAAATTGTATACCATATTTTGTAAAATCAATGTTGTCTTATGTATTTAATCAGACCTACAACACATATATCATATAGCGTTGCAATTCGCTCATGCGACTTATAAAATTAAATTTTTAATTGATTAAAATTTCAAGTTTGTATACAAATTCTATATCGATTCTATATAACCAGATGTGGGAACAGGAACTGTAGAATCTTGACTATGCCACTGAAAAAAGCCTAAGAACATTTATCTATTCGTTAATTTCAAATTTCAACGTAGAGGTAGGGATAGTGAAGACTATGTGTAAAACCAGTAAAGGTTTTCCATTTACTAAATCAAATGTTTTTTGTTTTTGTCTTAAATCACAAAGAGCAGAGAATAAGCCGCGCTCGCTCTCACGCATATAGCTAATAAGTTTATTTGTGACGTGCATATATATGTAGCCATACTGCCATCTCATTCGTTCGCTGGTATGATTGGGTTATAGTGCCATCTCTTCCGCTCATGACCTAGATTCCGCGGCGAGTATGTGTGCGTGTATTTGATATATATATGTATATATATTATATATATGTAAACTCACACACTACACAAGTATGTGCAATCAATGCAACATGTAGAGAGCGCTGCAATACGCTGCTCTGCATTACTTGGCGCTGACGTCGCTGCCGAAGCTGCGCACATTTTCTGATTTTATACTCATTTAGTAATGTTAGTTTTGTGTAATGTCCGTCTTGTCAGCCCGTATAAACGCAAACCATTAATCTGGTATTGAAGTTAGACTCTTGGAGTTTGGAATGTAGTCTCGTGAGTATCTTCGTTGTTAAAGTGATCAGAAATTACTTAAAATTTAGAAAATAAGTTACTTTGACCCTAACTAACCATAGTTTAAAAATAATTTGTTTCCCTTTGTGGCGTAGTATATTGAAAAAGATCTTGTGAATTACGCAGTCACGAGAGTACGTCAAAATACTGTGCAGCTTCGCTCTTCTAAGGACTTGTTAATCATTTTGTAAGCTTACAGGGGGCGTTTAAAATTAGTTAAATCTTCATTAGTTGTATGGTTAGAAATTACAAATATTACGAATAAGTTACTGATGTTCTCTAATGATTTGACAGAAATTAGGTATCTCAAATGCAAATCGGCAAACAATATATCTTACAATGTATTAGACTTCTAGCAACAAGGGAACTACGAACAACTTTCTGACTGCTTTGTCAATAAAGTCATATGTTTGTGTTGAACCCATTGAAAATAGGAAATCAGGGTATAATGGTATATATATTCTTGATCATTGCGACGAGATATATATATAACCGTGTTCCTCTGTGCGTCCGTGTGAACGCAGAGATCTTCGAAAGTACAAAAGCTAAAAATTTTGCATTTATACTCATGTATACCATATGCAGTAAGAGTTTATCATTTTCCATTATCATCTCATTTCTTTTTGATCGGCATTTATCGATAGCTTGAATTCTTTTTCCAGTGTGTTTTGTACATCATTTGATGTAGTTGCGTGTACTGAATACGGAGATTATGTAATTTTTTGTAATGTAATTTTTGATATTTCGCCCCTTTGTTCCATTTCAAATACGAAACACATGTGCTTTGGGAAATATACACATCAATCTCAGTAATAAGTTCTGAAAGTTTGATGAAGATAGTCTATCTCTTATTTATCAATAAAGATTCCAAGCGCAGAGCACTGTTACTTGTTAACTGTAACTTGTACCGTTTAACTCTTATGGCTGTGTTCAGTAGATACTGAACTAAACGAAGGAAAGTAAGTAGTCATAAATCAGCAGTTAAAATTGCAGAATGCGAAGTATGTAGACTAACTACATTATCGTAAATTGTGTATGGTGTGCAATAATAAATGTCTCAATAAATTTATTTATAATTTGTTGTATTCCTTTGAACAGTATCACATCTATTTCGAACATAACGTATTTTTTGGGAAATATCATTCCCCTGTTTAAAATTTTGTTATAATGGAGTATTCAGTAATATGTATGAAATATGTATGTATGTATATTCAAGAATATGTGCAACTGATTTTGGGCTGTCCTATCGGCACGAGTGTAATCGCAATAAATAAGCGAAGTTATACACATATGTACATACATATAAAGCATACGAAATTCAGAGCAGGTGTAGTCTCAACATAAATTGGTTTGGCCGAAGATGGTTCGGCATACACGCGCCTGCAAATGAAAATACAAGCCCTCCACACAGTCACACACAGTCAATAAATCCAACTAGCAGTAGCATTGATAGTATGAGTGAGAGCCAGTAGGAAGAAAAGAGAGTGAGAGTTTCAAAATCGACAACAGCAACAACAACGCGCATGTTGCCCCAGTTTCACAAAACTGTCCTTGACCTACTCCGTTCAACGAAATTGTCTATTGCGGTAGCGGCTCGAATGCCAGTGGCCATGTCTGTGTATTTATATATATGTACGTGCGAAAGACTTGGCGAGTAAATGTCGTAATAGAAAGCTTTTTGAGTTGTCATGCCATGGCGGGCCTTAGCAGTCTATGAAAATATAATGAGCGAGAGCGCACAAATAAGTACTCTCCCGCGTTCAATGTTTATGGCCATGTGACGTGCGCTCAGCTCTCTCGTCACGTCTCTCGGCGGCTCTAACTTCACGCTAGCGTTGGCAGCGACGTTGACGTTAAAGAGCGCCAAGCGTCAATTTGTTGTGCATTTATTCGTATATATATATATATATATATGTTGGTACGTATACTCATGCGCGTTGATTATTTGTAAACAATACGCTTGACCTAAATTACAGTTACTTGTTTTGAGGAGAAACAAAAAGTACTGCAATTTTATTTGCAGCAATGTATAAGAAATACAACATTTTAGTGTGTGTATGTGTGCGTATCCACGCTTAAGGACTTTAATACAACTAGAATCGCACACCAAAATAAAGATTTAAAAACTAATATAAGTTTATTTTCTTTCAAAGAATATTTTAATATATTGTATATTATATATTGTATATTGAATATTGTATATCAATTTTTAATAGAACTAAATGCAATCAAGTGTTCAATCTGTAAAGAAGGGTCAGAATAATCATCCTAGTAACTAGCTAGTAACGAATTCTATGAATGTAGTAATAAAGAAATGTAGTATATAAGTAAAAGGAAAGAAGAAATGTTATTTTCATCTAATATTAAAACAGGCTATACTGTATAACTATCCGATATTAAAGCAATTTATCAAATTATTTTAAAGATAGAAATGTACAAATTAAATTTAACAAGTAAGAGTGCTCTAGTCGAGATTGCTCGACTAGGGGATACCCTAGGCCTACTGACAAGACAAATATCAAATCATTCTACGCTCTTTTTAAGCATGCATATAAACAACATATACACATACACACAAATATGCATGCACGCGCGCTCTGCTAACTGCGCAGTTGACGCAGCGGCTGCGGTTGGGATGCAATGTGGACATTACTATGGGAACTTAATTGTTTATAACCTTTTCTTAGCGATGGACTAAATTCATCAAACTTTCACAACTTATTAATAGCGTTCATATGTGTGTATTTGCCAAATAGGTGGCGATTGGGGGCGAATGGGGCGTGGCATCCAAAATCTAAAGATTACGTAATCTCCGTATTCATTAGACGTAACTACACAGCAAATTTGAAGTCTCTAGGTCAAACAATGTACAAACCACGCCTTAAAAACACATTAAAATTATCGATAAATGCGTATCGATAAAATCGAAATGGAGTGACTTATCGGAAAAGAATCGGAAGCGTATGGTATTAACGAGTATTCATGTAAAATTTCAAGTCTCTACGTTGCGCACATAAAAATATCTTAGCGTTCATACGGACGGATGCACGGACAGACCGACAGGGCTATAACAACTCGTCTTGTCGCGCTGATCAAGAATATATATACTTTATGGTGCACGCCTCCTTGTGCCTGTAACATACATTTTCACAAGACCATTATACCCTGATTTCCCATTTTCAATGGGCTCAGGGTATAAAAATCCATGAGTTACTCTTCTATATTTCTATGAGTTACTCTCCTATATTTCAGAAATCAAGATATATCAAAATTATTAATGAATACTCATTATATTGTATAATATGCAATATACTTCAACATTGCTACTCGTTTCGTTTTAGTGATGGTGAAAATTCTTTAAGGTTTCAGCTTTACCTATTAGGAGAATTGTATTTATTGTATTGGATCTTTCTAGCGGTTCGAGCAGATCGTATGCGTGGAGGCCGTAACAAATTTGGACCTATGTACAAAAGGGATCGGGCGCGCAAACTGCAAGTGATGAGGCAACGGCAACTGGCTCTGCAAGCGCTGCGGAGTTCTATAGGTTCAGATATAAAGCCAACGCCGCTGTCCCCTGGCTATCAGCAAGCATATCCAAATATGAATATTAAGCAAGAAATTCAAATACCTCAGGTGAGCAAAAAGATTATTGGTTGCCGACAGAACGTAATGCGTCAATTGATACATACCCTAGGTGTCCTCACTCACGCAATCGCCGGATTCATCGCCCAGTCCCATTGCCATTGCTTTGGGCCAGGTTAATGTTGGCGCTGGCGGTGTGATTACCACGCCCCTGAGTGTTGGCAATTTGAGCGGCAATTCGCTAGGTAATAGCAACAGCAACACCAATAACAACAGCACAGGAAGCGGCGGCGGGGGCAGTGGGGGTGGCAATAACGCTGGCAGCGGAAGCGGTGCCAACAATAGCAACAACATTCCCGATGGCTTGCAACGTAACGGAAACAGTGGCAATAGCAACAGTAACAGCAGCTGTCATGAAACCGGGAATGGATCTCTGCAGAACACCGCTGAATCGAAATTGTGGTATTTATTAGCCCAAAAGCCCATCTTCAATACCTCCCAAACTATTTAGTTTAATTAATTGACAGAACAGAATTTATAAGGAGTAGTGATAAAATAAGATAAAACTATATCATTCATTCAAATCATTATGCTGTACATAATCGAGTTATAATTTTTAAAAAGATGAAGATCAACGTACAGCATCAAAAATGATGTAAATTGAATGATTTACATTATGTTACTAGAAACTAATACAAATTCCTTAAACTTTTTGAATAAAAATCTATTTGTGTAGATTTATTCTCATTTTCCTCTAAAAAGAATATATGTAGATTTATTCACATTTTCCTTTAAAAATAAATAAAATTTAATCATTTTTAGCAAAATAGTTACGTAATCAGTGAAATTTTCAACAAAATTCTAAATTCGCATAATATTCATATCTATTCATATAATATGTTTTTTTTTTTCTATAAATATGTATATATCCGATATAAAAGAAATTTTAATAATCATTTTATTTCTTAAATTAAAGCTTTGATTCTGGAACACATCCATCGAGCACAGGCGATGCGGTCATTGAGCCCCTGAGGTTAGTGGAAAGTGAAGCGAAATACATTTCGGAGCTGTCCTGTTATTGGGCTATGATTTAATTTTTTTAGGGTCTCACCAATGATACGAGAGTTTGTGCAATCAATCGACGATCGGGAATGGCAGACTCAGCTTTTCGCGTTGCTACAAAAGCAGACATATAACCAAGTTGAAGTTGATCTCTTTGAGTTGATGTGCAAAGTGCTGGATCAAAATCTTTTCTCACAAGTGGATTGGGCAAGAAATACTGTCTTTTTTAAGGACTTAAAGGTAATTCTCACACAATATTTCGGCTGTATGTATATTTACTAGCAATCATAAGACTAGCCAGTCTCTGAAGCCATTAATGGTCACAACCAGTTTTTAAACTAGGGGCCAAGACTGTGGAGAGTTATGTAAAAACTAAAAAAAAAAAAATATTCAGCAGCGACAGACACAGCGACTGAGGCAGCGGCAGCGGCAACGGCAGCCGCTACAGCAGCGGGCCGACTGCGAGTACGATTTCGTGTACCGAAATCTGCATTGAATTTCGATTTCATTCGGCGTCTGACCTACTTAGCAACTAAAGCTGAACCAGTCAAAGACTCAACGTCGACGTTGCTTGTCGGTGACGCAACTAAGCGTCGCCGCTCTCGCACAACGGCATAAAGCAAAGAGCAGAGAGTGAGCGAGTGAGCGAGTGAGCGAGTGAGAGGAGAAGAGAAAGCGAGAGCCGAAGAATTAAACTCGTGTTGAAATCAAGTTTGGTTTGGTCAAAAAAAAAAGTTTTAGTAGTTCACCATGATCGGAGTGACATGACCATCTGGGGATCTACTATCCTACTATACTATCCGGACTTCAGAGAAATGTATTTCTCTTTGCAGGTGGACGATCAGATGAAACTGCTTCAGCATTCGTGGTCAGACATGCTCGTACTCGATCACCTACATCATCGCATACACAACGGTTTGCCGGATGAGACTCAGCTGAACAACGGACAAGTGTTTAATCTAATGAGCCTTGGTCTATTGGGAGTGCCACAGCTGAGCGACTACTTTAATGAGCTGCAAAATAAGCTGCAGGACCTGAAGTTCGACATGGGAGACTATGTGTGCATGAAATTCCTAATACTTTTAAATCCAGGTGGCTATTTAAGAGATATCTTCGCTTCACGAAAGAGAATAAAATTCAGGTATATTTTTTGCAGATGTACGTGGAATAGTGAACAAAAAGACCGTAGTGGAGGGACACGAGAATGTACAGGCAGCTTTGCTGGATTACACACTCACGTGTTACCCTTCTGTAAATGTAAGTAAAGTAAGATCTTGAGGATAAATAGAAGACATTTTTATTGAAATAAATTATTTGTTGATAATAATAGTAATATTTAAATCGTTTAATTAAGATTTTTTTAATCTTTTTTTTTTACTATTGTAGGACAAATTTAGGAGGCTTTTGAATATACTACCGGAAATTCACGCCATGGCCGCACGAGGCGAAGAACATCTATACTCTAAGCATTGTGCGGGCAGTGCACCGACGCAGACGCTGCTCATGGAGATGTTGCATGCAAAACGAAAGGGCTGAATTTAAAGCAGACAGCAAATAAATGAATAACACAAATAAATGTAAAAATATGCTATAGTAATTTTTGAAAACAAATGTGTATAAAATGAACAAAGGCAAACAAGGGCAAAGATGAAAGGTCAAGAAAAAGGAAGGGTAATATTGATTGCTATGCGAAATGATCATCACTTACACCAACAGGCAACTACCACATACAAATATTTGCCGATTCAATGTTAATTATTATTATTTTTATGATTAATTTTAGCATTATTTTAAATAATTATCGTTTTGATTTAAGATATGCTTATTTTGAGTCATGTATGCTGAAAGCAGAGAAATTATTAGCTACATTATGGAAGTGCAAATATACCTTTCCTTTAAATGTGTTTCCTGTAATTATTCGCTCCAATTGTCTTACAAAGTATTTGCGTATATGTTAATCAAAATTTAAACAAAGAATGTAATAAAAACAAATAAGTTTATTGTTTTATAAGTTTAAAGTTTAATAAACGATGCAAGTAACTACCTGCAGCACAGGAAAAAAAAAATAATCTGGCAAAAAAAATCAGAGCATGAACTCTCTTTAAAAAATCAACCTTGATTAGATATTTTATTAATATACCATACTTAAAATAAGTTTATATATAAATTTTGAAATAATTATAATTTTATTGTTTTGATGTTAAACGTTTAAATCTGCTTATATCTAAAATAGTTCAGAGGCCTTTTGTATTTTATTATATCTGAGAAACAAAAAAGAAAAGTTTTGAATTCAAAAGCAAAAACAAGCATTGCCTATGTAGTTTTACTGATAAACAATTATCTTTTAAAACACTTTGTATAAAATTATATTGAATGACAACCCGATTTAATTGAAGACTACAATTTTGTTTCTTAGCGTTCATTTGAAAACCATTAGGAGCAACAATTGAAATTGTTTAAGTTTGTGTTTTCTTTAATTACATTACAGGCCGTGATAAAATTTAAAACATTCTAATCTAACGGTATTTTGAACTTTTGAAGGGATTATAAAAATGGTTAATAAATAAAAAATATATAAAATTAAAAGTCAATGTAATTAGCAAATGTAGGCACAGCGAGAATCGAAATATCAGTAGGCAGGAATAAATGTTTGATGTGTAAGTTGCACATAAAAGTAGTAACAAAAGAAAAGAATAAATATATAGTAATATTTTTTGAACATCGCTTAAAATTTCATTTTTTAAATAGTTTTTCTATAGAATATATAACAACATTCTTCATAAATAATTTTTAAATATGTTTATTTTTCCTGCCTACTTCAGTTTTTACTAAGAGGTCTGCCTTATGACTTGATATTGCGCTTAAACTAAATGTACCTTATAAAATTAACGAAATATACCCTGATACGGAAAAATAAATTGGAGCAAATTTAAAATTTTATATTTTTAGGGCAATATGTAAACAAATTGTTGGAAAAATAAGTTATATTCGCTGGAACTGGGGGCAAACAATGGCAGAAAAGTAATAAAACAAATCTGGTAGGCTGCCTAGTTAAACTAGCCATTCAAATAAATATTTACACTTTAGACGATGTCAAATTTATTTATTGTATAATCGATAAATATAAAATAAATATAAAAAAAAACAAGGAATGCGATAACATAAAATGTAACAGTAATTAAATGGTTAAATTTGATTTATAATAAGGTGTAAAAACCATCATTAAACCCTATATATATATATATATATATATATATATATGATCACAGTGTGCATTGGCGATTAACATGTCAACATGTTTTTTAAATGAAAGCATTAATTAAATTAATATTACTATGTATATTTAAAGTATGAAGTACTATGCGTTCTACATGAAATAAAAATGTGTAATGTCTTATTATATAGGCAGTTGCATTAGGCATGTTTATTGTAAAATTAATTACGATGTGAACCTGTTATTGCAAATGAAAAGTGATTTTAATTTGTAAGATATATATAAAAAGATAGAAATATATATGAATTATTAAGATGGATATATATGGATGGATAATATATATATATATATATATATATATATATATATATATATATATATATATATATTCATAAAAGATGGAAAATTTAAATAAAATACAACATATATAAACAAGTTATAAGTGCATGAAAGCTTAACAAGTATATTGCAACTTTTCAAACTTTCCACACTCCCAGCTGTTGTAAATTTAATATTTGTTAAACCTAGTAAACAGCGTAAAGCAAATCATTTAACGAAACAAAAAACAATACTACCTAAATGAAACTGTATGTATAATTATGTTTATTACTACTACGTTAATATAAAAATATGTCATCTCAGAAATGTTTCAAAACGAGCAACCAACCAACAAACAAAAACAAAAATGTAATAAATCATAAATATAAAAAAATATAGCTATATTTTAATGAACAATACTTTTTAGGGTGTGCCGTAGCTGTGATTTTATTTTTGTATACGGTTTTAGGTGAAATTACTGCCTAATTAATTATATTGCTGTCAGATGTGAATGTGAGCTGTTTAGGACATGTTAAAATTTTGCGTAAAATCATATTCAATAGTTGGTATGACGGTTTGCACAAATTTCAAAAAGATAATTAAATATAAATGCACCCCAAGTTGACCCCCGCCTTCCTCAACAGTCTGGATAATCTTCTTCATAATATCTGCATGTCGGCAAGGATGCACCGATGCCATATTGGGTCCAGGTAAATGGGGATGCGATTCCATTGTAACAGTCTTTTTCGCATGATCCTGTGATACATCCTCGTACATTTGCTCGACTGTGAGCGGCTTACGATGTTCATCGTAGCCGACCACCCATAGTCGAGGAGTTTGGTAGTATTTATCGTATGTGATGTGTAGATCATATGTTCGTGTGTGCAAAACGGAATCCCCACTACTGGCGGTCTCGCTTACAATAACTGCTGAGGCTGAATGGGTAGGGTGTGCTTCGGCGCCTTGTTTGCGAGTGGTTGTAGCTACAGAAGGATCGACAAGATCAAGCATTCCGCTTTCTTCAAATGTATCCATATCAATTGCCTCATCATCGTCCTCATTATCATCATCATTAGCCATCGCTGTTAGTGGCGACGTCTTATCATTTTCTTCCTAAAGATGGAATAAATGTATTTAACTTTTACTTTTATCCATATAATCAAACCTTAATGTCATCTAGCGTCAATTCACATATTTTATCATCGACTTGACTAGTGCCGTCATCGTTTAATTGATGTGTCTCTACCCAGCCACCATCACCAGACTCTTCTTCCACCAGTTTCTCCTCTCCCACATACTCCATTTGCTTACAGCGGCGGTAGCATGCCACATTGCGGGTAATCAGAAATTGTTTATCTGTATTTCAATCAGCGGTAAGTTTTATAATATAATTAAATACGCAACTCGTTTACACACCCTTTGGCAAATATGGCTTTGTTCTGCTTTCATCACCTGCCGCCCACTGCCAAGTTGGACAATGGTGAACTAAGTGATCTCCTGCTGCTACAAATTCCTCTGGAGTTATTACTCCGGTTTCTCGAAATTTTGACTCCTGATACGAAAATGTATTAGTTAGTTAGTATTAAATTCTTCCAAACATGTTCATCTTTGTGATATATATACATATATATTAGGAATAAAGCATAAAAAAACAGTTCTACAAAAATATTTACTACCTAAATGAAGTCCCGTCTGAATGTCAACATATGTATGTATGTATGCATCTTTCAACTCTAAGAAGCTGGAGTTGAATACTTGCCTTTAAAACTGGCGTCAAAAATTCTGCAACATTTAGCGCTGTCCCTTTTACAGTATTAAGTACGCTTTGCATTTTAAAAATAAATAAAAATTGCTTTGTTTTAGAAACTTTGATTAACTTTAATGCGATGTATTTATGAAAAAATTGCCACTTTCGTTTTGGTTATACTGTTTTCACGTTGTGCAACACTGCAGGGTACTCGAAACAGATGATGATAGTGGTGGATAAACTAAGAAATGTGACTATCGATGATTTACTTGAATTTTGTAAGTCTGTAATGTAATAAATAAATAATTGGTGAACTTTTAGCTTAATGAGTAATGTTCCAACCTTTTTTGGTAACAGTCAGAGTCTATATATGGGCAATTAAATGTATAGTTAATATATAAAAATTATAGAAACTACTGAATAAAGGCACAGAGGCATACTTTTATTATATCGATAGCGCCTGTGATGTCTAAAATAAAGTATTAATTAGTTACTCGTCGTTACTTACATACGTACATATGCACGTGAATCGCAAATAATAAATGCAATGGATCCAAAATTTCAGTTGCCTTCACCAATTTTCAATAAAGTAATCAAACCTAATTTGCATTATTTAACACCTTCTGGCATGACGTTACTTTCACGGGCAAAACAGCCACCTCCCATGTATGGAGCGCATGGCAGTACCGTACCCCCAAAGTATTTGAAAGTAGAGAAGCACCATGTAATACTCTTATTTTATTTCGGTTAAACAAGATTAAAATAATTATATTTTTTAAAGAATATGAACCCAATCAACCAAGTCACCAACTTTACATCAAATTGCTCTACGCCACAGACCGAATACTGTCACAACTGCAACATGGAATTGGCTACAGTTCAAGATATGCGTCGTCATCTAAATCAGCACCAACCATGTCCCACTGATAAATGCAGTTTTGCTGCCCTACCATACATTATGGAACAACATATTGAAGCAAATCACATAACGGGTCTGTACAAAACTGTAAGGAAAGTTTGGACACCTCAAAATACTGCAGCCTGGCGCGCCGAAAGATGCAAGAGGTTTATATCGAAATTTAAATAAAATACAATCATTAATATTATATTATATTGCAGATTTCCAACAGTAGCAAGCGTAAAAATTGCCAAACAGGCTAAGGAGCAGTGTATAAAACGCGGCGAACGCCTTGAGGCATCTAAGAGGCGTTTTGGTCTCTCGGATAATAGACGATCTACGTCGAGGTCACACACAAAGGATGGGAAGTCTCCATATGAAATTAAAAAAGTCAGGCATGTGAAAACTTCGGTAGTAAAATCAGACCCTCAAGACGTGCTAATGAACGTGCCTATTTTTCGTGGGACCAGTAAAATGATTGATTATGAGCATGTAACACTTAAATCCAAAAACAAGGCTAATAATGCATTAAGCAACATATTGCGAATATATGGAACGGACACTGAGAACGAAGACGAAGCATCAGACAATGATAATAATGATGGGAATAATTCGCCTCACTTAGTTTTTGTAGAACCCACGATTACTTTAAATGAACATGAAGAGGATTTAGCTCAAATTGCACTAAAATATTCGGTCATGCCCTTGGTAGATAATATTAACACAGATGAGTTAACTAAAATTAGTGTAAGCTCTTCTGATGAAGGACCAGATGACGTACCCATTAAACGGAATAAGACAACCGCAAAGCAGGATCTAATATGTCCAATTGACACCAACATTCTAAAATCAAATGAAGAAAGTACAAAACGTTTTTTCGCAATGAAAACATGTTCTGGTTTGAATTACTCGCGTGCACGTCAATTTAAAAATCAGAACACAATGCTTTCCAAACTATTAGAGCGCGAAATACGCCACGAGCGAAATGTTCTTTTGCAGTGTGTACGCTATGTGTGTGAAGAAAACTTCTTTAATATATGTAAAAATGTTCCGGCTTAAGAAAAAAATTTAATTTTATTTGAATGCATGTATAAAATATACTTAATTTAATTAAAATGAATTACTAGTTAGTGGAAATGCTGCCGCCTTCATCAGTGGTTATGCTGCTTACTCCACTAACAGTGCAAGTATTGCCGATGCCTGCACCAGGGCCATCAGCAGATCCGGAACCACTAGCTGCGGCTGCCGCCTGCTGCTGCTGCTGAGCTGCCACTGCTGCTGCCTGTTGTTGCTGATGCGCGGCTGCGTGTTCTTGCTGACGCTTCTGTTGTTGCTGTCTCGCTGCATGGGAGTGCTTTGCTTTGGTCTCTTCCAGTTCACGTACACGAGAGCGCGCGTGTTGAATGCGATGCCAAGCCATTTGCAAGACTTTAGCGGAGGCATACCCAGATCCCTCGTGTGGCTGGCCGGTAGAAACTTGTGTGAGGTAATTGATTTGTTCCGAGAGCTTCGACTCTACGCTAGACAGACTCTTTAAAAATTGCTGAGACTGAGTCTCTGCACTTTTCTGTGAGGTCTTTTCCTTACCCAGCTCCTGCAGCGCCTGACCTTTGTGTTACTTATTATTTTTGGATGTACAAATATGCACATTTGCAGACTTAATAACTTACCTGCACTCTGCATGCAAAGTATTATGTCTTTTTCAATCTCATCCAGTGCATGTATTTTGTCCAGTGGATTCATGATAGTTCGAAGGTATCAAGATCAGGATTTCTTTAATTTGATTGGTTTTCGCTCATTAGTTTCCTTGCATATGTATTGGCCACTTAACCAAAAAGTAGGGTTGCAAAGCAATCGATATACTATCGATAGTATCGATGGTTTTGTGAAATTACGATTTCTCCATAGTATTGTACGGCTATCGATAGTTTGCCCAATTGCAAGAAGTTTTAAGACGGTTAAGAAATTCGTAGGTAGTTTATAAAAATGTTAATTTTACTTGCATTTTTATATTATATTCCCAAAGCGAAAAAGAGTATAGTGGTTTTGTGCAATGTCCGTCTTGCTGTCCGTCTGTCCGTATGAATGCAATATTTTTCTACGCTATTGAAGCTAGAGATTTGAAATTTGGAATATATACTCGTGTATACCTTCGAATTATAAAGTGTCAAGATTTCCCCGATACGCCCAATAGGGGAGTGGCAAATCGGAAAATGCTTGCGCCCATAGTCAAGAAATCATATTAATTGAAGAGCTAGAGAGTTGAAATATGGAATGTATACTTGCATTGACCACCCAAGTTCAGAAAGATATGGCGGATATATCTACGCCCATTGGTGGCGTGGCAAATCGGATCTGAATATATAGTGATTTAACAAGTTCAGCTATGTTGATGCACTGTTGATGCTAGAGACTTGAAATTTGATATATATACTCGGATAAGCAATCAAAAAGATATGGCTGACATACATGCTCCTTCATGGGGCGTGACAAATTGCAAAACCTTATAGCTCCTACAGTTTTAGAGCTAGACGCTTCAAAATTGGATGTTTGTGTTACTGGAGGCCTCCCCTATCGATTAACCAAAAATAAATCGGAAATATAGCCTAGGTCAGTTATGGTATTTTCTTTTTTGTGTGTGTGACCATACCATCATGCTATATTTTTTTTTTATCGAATTCACATAGACTGGGCATTCAGAACAAAATTATTCCACACAAAAAAATTGACAATACCGCCCATCATGTATGTAGGTATGTAGGCACGAACAGCAGCGCAAAAGTATTGAATTTGAATTTGTTGTTATGATGTACACTTTACTTACACTTACATTCGCTTGCTTACATGTGCATATGTATATGCATTTATCTGCCCATGTGCGAAACGCTTGCGAAACTCTTGCATTATGTTATACTTAATGTATAAGTAAGAAAGCTCTAGTCGGGGGTGTCTGACTAGGAGATTTGTATGTCAATCAAAAATAATTATATAATTAAATAGATAGTTAAACAAACAAAATAAAGAGAAAACAAAAGTCGCTGCCGCTGGATTTGAACCTACATCTACTACATATGTATCGTTAAAGCACACCATCTCAACTAGCAAAGCCACTTCCTATTTATTAAGGGGGAAAAAAAAAGAAAAAAAAACTATTTTCATGCCGTCGCTGTCGCGTCTCGAAATCGGACCCTTTTGCTTATGCGCTTTGCATCTACCTGCTGCGCCACATCAGTTTTGCATTGCCTGTTGGCAAATCAGACTCTAGTTCACTATAAGGGCGACTTTTGACAAATACAAAACTATAGAAGCTGCTGTTAATGCAAACACAATATAAACACAAATCAATCGCAATTATGATTCTTCGAAAATGCTGAAATGCGCGCATATGAACGTACATACGTATGTATTTATACGTGTATATAAAAAAACGGTGGTCGGTTTGAATGAATGTAGGTAATTAGTAAAAAGAGCCAGTGTCCAAAATGTAACAAAAATTGAAATTGCATAAAATTCACATGAATCTATATGCAACACTTGAGATATATTCTTAAATTTAATATACCAGATGTCCCTATGGGAAACGAGTATCACGCATTAGGTTTCGCCCTAATGCAACGTTCTTACTAGTTTTTATTTGCATTAACACGATATTGCACTGGTACTTGTGGTTTTCTTTTAAGCGCTTTATATCACATGCTTCCAGGTGAACGCGATGTTTCAACAGAACAAAGCTTGTAATCTTTTCTAACAATATGGAGAATAACATGCCTACTGTATCCTATTTGTCCAAATAATTCCAAATAATCAATTATGACAGGATTCCTATCGTAATAAATGTGCTTCCTTGTCACAGTCACATAAAACCCAATTGTCCTTCAGCCAATCAGCCCCGTTATTAAGGAACCGGAGTAGCTGAGGTATCGCTTCAATACTGATTTCCAATAAAAACTAATTTCTCCGACTTTAAGGGCTGTCATCACACAGAAAATAAAACGTTTTTATAGAAAAATACGGTAATTAATTTATTTTTATGGAACCACACGCACTCGCAGTCAGAACTGAACTAACTACTCAAACGTATACTGATGCTCACACAAGCGATAAAGAAAAGAGAGCATTTTCGGTAAAGTTCCGTTTTCAATTTCGAACTTAAATATATACGTGTATATGTGACTTTTGCTTGTACATATGTATGTACTTTTTCAACACGCCACCTCAAAAGTTACATTAACAAATTTTAAAAATATGAATATATTTACTGACGAGCTTGTGCGATTCCTTTTTTTATTATATATATTATTTTTTATTTCTGGGGATAACAGTTTGATCCAGCATTTGCTCATGAGATTAAGGAAACCCAGTAAAACTTAATCCAGATCAATTAAAATAAATAGTTAACATAATTCATTTTCAATTAACAAAAAACATAAAGAAATTAATATAATAATTCAGCTTTTCACTTTCATAAGCATTTTAGAATAAGTAAGTAATATGAAATTAATATCATAATTCAATTTTTGGTTTCAAAAAGTTTTTAGATTAAGTTTAAATGGTAATATAAAATTAATATCATAATTCATTTTTTTTTCAGTTTCAAAAAGTTTTTAGATTAAGTTTAAATTGTAAGAAGAAATAAAATTGTCCTTCTTTTAGTTTAATTAGGCTTGTTATGAATAAATTGTCTCATTAATTTATTCCGTCAACTAGTTGGTTTCTCAAGGTGATGGTTCGTGCTGCTGGTAACGGTTTCGTCATTATATCGGCCAATTGAGAATCTGTTGGAATATACTTAATACAAATTAGTTTCTTCTGAATTTGTTCTCTAGTAAAATGATATTTAATATCTATGTGCTTTGTTCTCTTGTGGCAAGTAGGATTATTGGCAATACTAATGCAACCTTGGTTGTCTTCAAATATATCTATTGGACCATTTAATTTTTGGATAGAAAACCCTTTTCTACCCAAAATGGACGGAAGTTATATTTAAATTGAAAGATAAAAAACCGCGCCTGTGTGCTTTCACAACAATGGTTTATTTGTGACTAACTTAGATATGGTACCTATGACATAGATATGGTACACGTACTTATCGATACATATCGCATTGCTAAAGATGACATTTTCAACACCCTTCCTCAATGCGATCATGGTTACAAATTCAAATTAACATAATTCATTTTAAACTTAACATTTCAGTAAATTTAACATGCTTGTTCTTACAAAGATTCTTAGTCATGATATCTGCAATCATGTCTGTTGTACAAGCATACTTTAAGTTAATTTGACCTTCGCCTACTACTTGACGAACAAAATGATATCTTATATCAATATGCTTAGTCCGGGAATGATGAACCGGATTCCTGGCCAACTCCTGTGCGCTTAGTTAATGCCATACCGATGGGAGCAACCTTTTGCCACCAATCGTGCCTTGAATCGTTCAACATGTTCATCTTTGTCACGTTGCAGACTGTATACCCATTTGCATCCTACAGCCCGCTGTCCTTCCGGCAAGTCTGCTAACTGCCATGTCTGGTTCGCCATTAGTGCGTCATATTCCCGTTTCATCGCATCACACCAATCTGATGCATGAACACTCCTCGACGCTTCCTCATAGGATGATGGCACCTTCACGTTGGTAGCAACCAGAGCCCCAAGAACGTTGTGCTGCTTTCGAGGCCGGCCTGGCTTGCCAGTTCGAATCAGCCTTGGTCTGCCTGGACCAATGCGGGGAACTGTGTCATGCTCAACTTTCACAGTTGCGTCCTCGCATCCTTTGTTCTTGCTATCTCCGTTGCTGCTGCGTCCCTTGCTGCTGCGCCTCTCGCTACTGCGTCTCTCGATCGCTGATGCCTCTAACGCTGCTATCCCGATGCTGCTGTCCCGATTGCTGCTGCGTCCCTCGCTGTTGTCCCGATCGCTGCTGTCCCGATCGCTGCTGCCAGAGCCATCACTCTTGTTACCAGGCTGCATGGTAACTTTAGACGGTGGCAGCTCAGTTACAGATGAATAGTTGTCATCTCCGTCCTCATTGAAAAGAACATCTCGCCTCTCAATCACCTGACGAGATACTGGGTCGTACAAACGATAGCCTTTGCTTGCTACCGAATACCCAATCATGCGGTATTCTTTGCCCTTTGCTTGCAGTTTGCTCTTCCTTGGACCCTTGTCCAAAGCTACTGCAATTGAACCAAAAACTGTTAGATGGCCAACAAAAGGTTTCTTACCAGTCCACGCTTCCATAGGCGTCATACTGCCTAAAGCACTGGTTGGCGATCGATTCCGTACATATACGGCTGCGTTGACTGCTTCAGCCCACAAAGATTCGCCCAATCCTGATTGAAGCAACATACACCTTGACATCTCCACCAGAGTGCGGTTTGCCCTCTCAGCCACACCATTTTGCTGAGGAGTGTATGCTACTGTCAGCTGTGTCTTGATCCCTTGACTCTTCAGGTATTCGTCAAACGGCTTATTGACGAATTCACCTCCATTGTCGCTCCGGATACATTTGAGACACTTTCCTGTTTGCCGTTCAACTAACCTTTTGAACTCGACGAACTTCTTGAAGACTTCATCCTTCCTCCGAAGGAAATATACGAAGATCCGCGCCTTGACTTGTCGTCAATAAAGGTTAAGAAATACCTCGATCCAGCCAAAGACTGTGTGCTAAAAGGCCCGCACACATCAGCATGAACCAACTCCAATATGCCTCGCGCTCTATTGGAAGTTGCGTCAGGAAATGGCTGCACATGAATTTTGCTTAGCATGCAAATTTTACAATTCATGTTCTCCTTGAAAACCATGTTTTCAATACCACGCACCATTCCTTTCTTGATCAGGTCTTTCAAGCTGTTGACATTCAAATGGCCATACCGTTTATGCCACAGCACACATCTGCCTTAGCTGCAGCATAGCAGCTATTTTGCTTTCCTTGAAACATATACAAGTCTTCCACCTTGTTTGCTTTTACCATGCAAAAACCTTTTTGCATTACTTTTGCATACTCTTGCCCAAAAGTTACAAAGCAATTATGTTTCACAGCGCTGCTCACTGAGAAAAAGTTTCCGCTCATTTTCGGCACATAGAGAACATCGTTTAACAGCAACCAACCAGAGTCAGCCAGACTAATCATTTCTGTGTGTTTAACAAAGTTTGTGAATAACTTTTTATCACAACACATATGGCTTGTTGCGCCACTATCCAAACACCACATACTCTTTTTCAAATGATCTGCGCTCAACGCATTTAATAAACTGCACTGCTTGTTCTCTCTTTTACTTGCCTTTTTCTCATTAGCGCTCTCTTTCTTACACTCAGCCTTCATATGCCCGCGCTCGCCACACTTGAAACATATCATATTTTTGTTTCCCTGCTTTTTCGCTCTCTGCGCGGCTGGCTTGTGTGTTGCACAAAATGCTTTTACGCATTCGTTCTTTTCTTCTGCGTTCTCCCTCCGCTGGCTCTCTTCCCTCACTTTGATACACAGAGCGTTGAAGGGCGGCAGACTGTCGCGCGTCTCTATGGCGACAACGAAATTTTCGTAACTTTCTGGAAGACTCGACAGCAAAATAATTGTGCGCAATTCGTCGCATAGCTCAATTCCTACTGTCCCGAGGCTATCCAGAATTCCAACGAATTCATTTATATAACTCGAAATGCTTTGCCCTTGCTCCATGCGCTTGCTAAGCAATTTCTTGTAGAGCTGAACCTTACGTGTTGGTCCACTCGGGCTGATGGACATCTCTTAGCTGATTCCATGCCTCGGACGACGTCTTGCAATCCTTCAAATAGCCCAATTGTGAAGGTTTCACACTTAACGTGATCACTGACAGCGCCTTCTCATCTTTGGCCTGCCAATTCACGTTCTCAGGAGTATCCGTTGGTAGCAATCCACCTGATGCTACACTCCACAGCTCCTGGTGCACCAACACACTCCGCATTTGAACGCGCCAGGTTTCATAATTGCCTTCGTCCAACTTTTCTATTTGATAAATTCCGCTCATAGCTATTATCAATTAGTTTCTGAGTCACACCGATGTTAATAGTTCGTAACTAAAAACAAACACTTTATATTTCAATTAAACATCCGCGCCTGGGCCCATAACCTTTGTTGGATAGAAAACCATTTTCTATTAAAGCTATTTTCGCAAAGAATGTGTGCACTTATTTTGCGTCATCAGATTAGCGCCGCCAAATGCAATTTTATATATCTTGGTTATTATGACAATTACAGTCACCAAATTTTTTTTGAAGCTCAATCGGTTCAATATCTTTGAATAAATGTGCACTTTGGGTAAAGGAACAGTTTTATCTTTGGTTGAAAAATCAAAGATTGAGGCATACTTTGCATGTGGACTATCCTACCATAAAATTGCAGAAAAAACGGGAAGACACAGAAGACCAATTGATAATTTTCTTAAAAATAAGGAAAGCTATGGAAAAAACTACAAAGGCGGCAATAATTAAGTGATTCCACAAGCAGATAGAAGAGCAATACTTCGGGAAGCTTCAAATTCGCACGAGTCGACCATCAAGATGAGGGAAAAAACAGGTGTTAAGGCAAGCTTATCAACCGTCCAAAAAGTTTTCAAGAAAGCTTATTTCTTAAAGAGACTGAAATTAAAAACAAAAACACCACTCACTATGCTGAGAAAATAAATGCGCTTAAATTTTGCCCAAGCGCACATGACGTGTTTTACCCGTTTGCGGTATGTTGTCTTTTCAGATGAAAAAAAAAATTAATTTGGAAGAACTTAATGGTTATAACTATTATTTCCATGATCTACGCAAAGAAGAACATCACTTGGATCGGTTGCATAGCCGGGTGGGGTGGGTGATTGTGTGGGGAGCATTATCATTCTACGGCACTTGCGAGCTTCAATTTTTGACATCGCGCATGAACGCACTTGACTACAACAACGTGTTGAAAACGGCTTTTCCGCATTTCCAAAACATTTTCCAAAACCTGCAATGGACTTTTCAGCATGATAAAGCTTCAATTCACATTTCTCGATCCGTGAAGTCATGGATTCAGGGGCAAAAAGTTGATCTCATGGAGTGACCACCATATTCACCCGACCTTAACATCATTAAAAACGTCTGGGGAAGGTTGGTCAGGATAGTGTATGTGTTCGGAAAGCAGTAAATTACAAAGACAGAGTTAGTCGAAGGCATCAAACGCGTCAACCATTTTATTGAATTATATTCAACAACTTTATAATTCAATTCCTAATCGGATTTTTGAAGTAATTTTAAACAAAGGCGGGACTACGCACTACTAATATTACTTAAAAATGATAGAAATTTAATATACAGGTGTTATAAACTAACATTATTCGCCAACAACTTAATTAAATTTTATTTAACACAGGGGGCGCTAACCTGATGACCAAATTTTTGTTACATTTTTTTTGTATCTTTCCGAAAAACATTTATTAAAAAATATTCCTTATTGCTACAGAAGCCATTATTGTTTTATTTGAAAGAGAATTTAATGTAGCATAATATAAAAAAAAATTAAAGCTGGATCTCTGATGGTTTAGATTTTATTGAGGATTGACGGTAAAAGTAAAGGGGGCGCTAACCTGATGACGCGCAGTGTATATACACACATGCATGTATGTATATGGTCGATTCACCAGAAATCGACGCTTGCGAATTTTTTTCTTTTGTTGCAAAATCATATACGCATGCATGCATGTAATAGTTCACATTTTATATGTATATATATATATACAAGCACATACCTTTGTTGAAAAACTCAAACCTTATTATTTTTAATTGACAAGAAAATTTTCTTATTATGCGCTATCTGGGCCCATAACCTATAGAAAAATACGGTAATTAATTTATTTTTATGGAACCACACGCACTCGCAGTCAGAACTGAACTAACTACTCAAACGTATACTGATGCTCACACAAGCGATAAAGAAAAGAGAGCATTTTCGGTAAAGTCCCGTTTTCAATTTCGAACTTAAATATATACGTGTACATGTGACTTTTGCTTGTCATATGTATGTAGTTTTTCAACAGTTTAATACGTTCCAATTCAATTCGGTCATCTAATCAGTGATAACTGTAGGGCTCGACGAAACAGTGACACGTCTGGCACTTAAAAATATGGTTATTAATGTAACTCCGGTTCTCTTATTTTCCACAGTTTCAAAAAGGTTGCGAGAGGTAATACGACAAAACAATATGAATTTATTTTGATTGTGATAGCGCTTCAGTGTGAAATCAGGTTATATATAGTTAATATAGCATACCTGCGTATAATCGTTGGCCTTAAATGGCCTTAAATAGGTAGTTTTTGGGGATGGACAGCCATATATTTTTATCAATCTTATGACAGCCCATAAGTATAATTGCGTTTAAAATGAAAACAATACAAATTTCTGGATAAATTGTTTTTTTCTCCATAATTTTGGCAAAACTCCCGAATATCAACTTATATCATATATTACTGTTTTGTGCACCTAAAATTGTACACATTTTTTTATGAAAATTATAATTATTTTCATTGTCTGGTCTATAATCTACAAATACATATAGTTAAGCAGATTATACTTATATTTAAAATAAGACAGCTTTATACGGTACATTACAAAAATATTTTTAAAAAAATACAAGTATGAATTTTTCAGTCGGCGAAACCGACGATTTGAGTCGATGTCCGTATGATTAAACGCGTCGATCTTAGAAACTGTAAGAGCTAGAGACTTGAAACTTTTGTATTTTTATACCCTGACCACGTTGAAAATGAGAAATCAGGGTATAATGGTTCAGTTAAATGTATGTAACAGACAGAAGGAGGCATGGCGGACCCCACAAAGTATATATATTCTTGATCAGGGCGGCGATCTGAGTCGATTTAGCCCTGTCCGTCTGTCTGTCCGTCCGTCTGTCCGTCAGTCCGTATGTTTTAACTCGTCGATTGAAGCATCTAGATAAGCTAAAGACTTCAATTTTTTTTGTTGGATCCGTGGATAGCACGCGCAGGTCAAGTTTGTTACCAAAAAACGATATCTATTTTTGTTGTATGTTATCGATTTTAAACCTTATCGAAAACTGGGTTTAAAATTATATCTGCTACATCTTTAGAGCTAGACCCTCAAATCGATTTATGTGAATCTTATGCAATTTTAATTTTTGTTACATTTTGGATACCAGCTCTTTTTACTAATATATTCTTTTTACTAATATAACATATATGTACGTTTATATGCGCGCATCACAGCATTTTATAAGAACCATAATTGCGATTGATTGTGTTTGCATTAACAGCAGCTTCTTTAGTTTTGTATTTGTCAAAAGTCGCTCTTGTAGTGAACTAGTTTCGGACTTGCCTATGGGCAATGCAAAACTGATGTGGCGTAATAGGTAGATGCAAAGCGCGTAAGCAAAAGGGTCCGAGTTCGAGATATGGCGGCGACGGCTGTGGCTGTGCTAGTTGAGATGGTGTGCTTTAACGATACATATACGGTGATGTTTGTTTTTCTTCTCTTTATTTTGTTTATTTAATTATTTTTGATTGACATATATTCTAGCTGATTCTGAAAATAAAAGGTCAAAAATATAATTTAATTTTGTAAAACACTATGTTATATGCAAGCTATTGACTATATTAAAAAATGCAGATTGGATGGAGTTCAGGGTATCTCGTAGTCGGGCACCCCCGACTAGAGCTTTATTTCATGTTTTGTTATCTATTAAACCATTTTAAAATTCGATTGTAAGATTATATCTATTACAGCTTTCGATCATTGTGCATATATATTATTTTGAATTTTAAACATTTTTATAATCTGTTCTCCAAATGAAAAATTTTATACTGGTTTTGTACAATGTCCGTCTTGCTGTCCGACCGTCTGTCCGTATGAACACAAAATACTTCCACGCTATTGAAGATAGAGACTTGAGCTTTACAATATATGCTCGTGTACGCCCTCGAACTATAAAATGTCAAGATTTTCTCAATACGCCCACTAGAGGAAAGTATTTGCGCCCAGAGCCCATAAAGCTAGAGCGTTGAAATTTGGGATGTATACTCGCATTGACCACCCAAGATAAAAAAAGTACGACGGATACATCTATGCCCATCGGGAGTGTGGCAAATCTGGTAAAGCTGTATCTTCATTCATATTTAGCATGTAAGTTAATGTTATCTATATATATATATATATATATATATATATATATATATATATATATATATATATATCAGAACTTCATTGATTTGGAGTCGCGTACTCAGCGAAGCGAGCTTCGGTGCTTATGCTTCCACGTTTCTTTCTAAACTGCCTGACAAGGCCAGTGTTATTCCTCAGCATAGCCCCGAACCACACTCGGCGACAGCTACACAACGCTGTTGCCCCGCTAAGTGACAGGATGTAAGCGACCAATCACAACACAATTAGAAGCTGATGCAATATTACTAATGTGTTGGAATGCTTGTGGTGAATTACCCAACACTGAATACTCATACGCTTACACAGCCACACACAGCGCGTACGTACAGTACGCAGAAACAATCACATACAGTGCTTACATACAGTACGCTCCGACACGGCCATCCTGACCTTGACACGTCCTCGTGTATTACTCCCAATTTTAGATTCAAATTTCTTACGTAACAAAAGATTCTAAACTGAATTTATCGTCTGTCTTAGACGGATAACCATTGTCTCTCTCAGACTGATAACCATCGTCTCTCATAGACGGATAACCATCGTCTCTCATAGACGGATAACCATCGTCTCTCATAGACGGATAACCATCGTCTATCTCAGACGGATAACCATCGTCTCTCATAGACGGATAACCATCGTCTCTCATAGACGGATAACCATCGTCTCTCATAGACGGATAACCATCGTCTCTCATAGACGGATAACCATCGTCTCTCATAGACGGATAACCATCGTCTCTCATAGACGGATAACCATCGTCTCTCAAAGACGGACCATTCTGACATTCACATCTCTGATGTCTCGCAATACAATTCATCGGCAACTACATCTCTAGTGCCACAGCAACAACATTCATTGACAACTACATCTCTAGTGCCACAGCAACAACATTCATTGGCAACTACATCTCTGGTACTACAGCTAAAACATTCATCATTTTCAAAGTACATCGTACTCTTCCGCAACAACTCGCCCATTTGGCTTTCCATCAAATGTCAGTTTGGCAGGATATCATTCAAATTCAGTAGCTTGTACTCTTCTGCGACAAACTCGACCATTTGGCTTTCCATTTTATCATACCACATTTAAACAGGCTCTTGCCGCCCCTCTGCGACGATACGTAAACAGCACGAACTGCACGCGCCGACACGGCCATCCTGACCATTACACGAATATTGACCATCCTTACGAACATTTTCAACACCTCATTGTTTCATTAAAGAAACCAAATACAGCGCAATATCAATAACTCAATCAATCAACCAATTTCTTTAAATTCTTTCCTTCTTTCTGAATTTCTCTTACTTAACTTTTAACAATTCAACTTGTCAACAAGCATTTTATTTTAAGCATTTTCATTAACCAATTCAATTTTTTTTTTTTTTTTTTTACAACAATACATTAAACATTTTCATTCATTTCAATTAACATCCACTTTTGTTCTCATTCTCATATTCGTTTCAAGAATTTTATGCGAGGCACCAACACGTAGCATCGACAACAACTTTTCCAACTCAACATTTGATAAAATTCAACATTTCTTTCATAAAAATCATATTTCCTAATTTTACTAATTCAACTTTCAATAATAATCTTTCTTCAATCAATCTTTCTCTTTTTTTTTTTATTCCCAAACAAACACTTTATTTCAACATAATTCATATATTTTCATAATCATTAACTTAACAAATTTTAAACATTATATCTTATGCTCTACACGCCGTGATCAAAACAACTGTTTTGCACTTGTGCATTCTTACATTTCATTTCCAGCCCTTCAGGCACCTGTACTGCCTATTTCAACAGTTTAACTTTTAACATATTGACTACTGTCTGTTTCAACAGTTTCATTCTCAACATTTCTACTACTGTCTGTTTCAACAGTTTCATTCTCAACATTTCTACTACTGTCTGTTTCAACAGTTTCATTCTCAACATTTCTACTACTGTCTGTTTCAACAGTTTCATTCTCAACATTTCTACTACTGTCTGTTTCAACAGTTTCTTTTTCAACCATTTCATTACTGTCTCAACAGTTTCTTTTTCAATATCATTTAAAGCAAATTTATCTTTTGTAGTGCACAAAACTCACTGAATCCAGTGCTGGCAAAACACCTACCCTGATCTGCTATTATGCGGTTTGATACTCCAAATAAAGATACAGCTGATTTCACAGCACTTATACAATTGTCAGCATCAATCTTGTGTGTGTGTGTTAAATAAACAAATTTAATTAAACAAATGTCAATTTCCTTTTCATAATTAATAATTCAAACTTCATGCTTCATACTTCATACTTCATTCTTCATTCTTCATTCCTCATTCTTCATTCTTCACTCTATACTCTATATTTTATACTTTATACTTTCAAGTGTCTCACACTACTTGACTCTCTTTTATTCAGTTTTAGAGTTACGCAATCAAATGCCCTACACGCCATGATCAAAACAACATTCGTTATTTTGCACTTGTGCTTGCATTGTGACTTGTACACTCTGCCATTCTCTTTGGTCAACAACAATAATAACCCTTATGGTTATCTTCACATTCATTTCAGTGGCTTCAAAATTCTTAATTTCTTTATTTTCTTTCTTTATACCATCTGTAATGGTTTTGTCACTCTCAACAATATTATAATCATCACAAACATTCAACTCAACGTGTACCTCACCATCTTGCAATTTTCTCAGATCTCTCAACTATATCATAACCATCACAAACATTCAACTCAACGTGAACTTCACCGTCTGGCAATTAAATCCAATTTATTTTCTTATCTGAACAGAATTGATTAAACTTTACGCCAGTAAAACACCTTCCCTGGTCAGCTATTTTTCAGTTTGGTACTCCAAACAATGAAACAGCTGATTAACCACCTTTACGCAACTCTCACTGTCTAATTTAAGACTATGACTAAGATAGACATAACAATAATATACTCCTTTATTTTACTTTATCCAGAGTCTTCTCCCAAGCTAAATGCATTATTGACTCGTGAACTTGGTTTACAACGTTGTGCTCTGGGGGTCAAGTCTTGTTTGTTTCTTGACGCTTTTAGCGAGTTACAATCGGTAATCACAGTAAAGTTCCTGCCGAACTGATAATGTCGAAAATGTTTAATGGAATTTACAACTAAGGTTTCCAACTCATACGAGTGGTATATTCAGATTTTAAATTGACAATATAGTTTTCTATGTAATCATCGCTTATTACATAAAACAGAATTTCAATGCAATTGTCATCAATTTTTATGCTACTTAATATTTGTACCGTACTACATTTTCTACTCTGCTCTCTAGCATAACAATATTATTAAATCTCTTGCAAACAAATTTTGTACTTAGCTTCTTTTTTTTTTCATCAACGAGCATTGCTCCAGAATCGAAGGTGATTTAAAAAATCATACTTTATGGTTCATATATCCCTTTGGTATTACAACGTTGCAATGCTCCGCTCTCTTTTCTTGGTCGAATGTCTTGTTTATATTAGATTCCATATTTGGACATTCGGTAGATATGTGACCCAATTCTCCGCACTTGTAGCATATTACATTTGATTTTCCACGGTAATGAGCTTCTATTTCGCCACGTCGTTCATTATCACTCACAAAATTATTTTGTTGCAACCAGAGTCTACATTCAATCATTTCATTTAATTCGAATTGCAAATCGCCTCTTGTTTGAACGTACGACGTAAAGGTTAAACGTTGTAATCGGTTATAAAAACTTGCTAGCGAAGCAAGAGTGACTGAAACAGCAATCTCTTCAATTCGCATTTGTATTTGGCGCCATTTCGTCTTCAGTTCTGAAATCATGCGGCTTGCATGGTCTGTAAGGCACTCTCCGTCAGTCAGTCGATTTAACAAAAACTTTAGAAACATCGCGGCTGTTCTTTCTACAGTGTCAAAGCAAGAACAGTGCTTTAAACTCGGTCCAGGTTATTTCAGCATAGCACACTTGCGAAAGCCATTGCGAAGCGCTTCCCTCAAATGCTGAGCTTAAGGCCACAACCAACGCACTGCCTTTTAATAAATTTTCTTTTAGAATAATTTCAACGGTATTACACTACGATGAAGCGTTGGCACCCGACTTGTCTGAGTTGAATTTGGGTAACTGCACAGATTTACTTTGCACTGTATTTGATGTCGTTGCTTGCATGGCAGGTCATACCAGTTCAATTAAAATTTTATTTTGTAATTTCATTATGGTCCTCAATGATGCAGGTGGAGGGCCACATCCCACCTCTGACATCGGAACTTCATTGATTTGGAGTCGCGTACTCAGCGAAGCGAGCTTCGGTGCTTATGCTTCCACGTTTCTTTCTAAACTGCCTGACAAGGATAGTGTTATTCCTCAGAATAGCCCCGAACCACACTCGGCGACAGCGACACAACGCTGTTGCCCCGCTAAGTGACAGGATGTAAGCGACCAATCACAACACACTTAGAAGCTGATGCAATATTACTAATGTGTTGAAATGCTTGTGGTGAATTACCCAACACTGAATACTCATACGCTTACACAGCCACACACAGCGCGTACGTGCAGTACGCAGAAACAATCACATACAGTGCGTACATTCAGTACGCTCCGACATATAAAATAAAGTCGGGTTTGTTACAACACTTATAACTCGAGATCTGCTGGACCAATTTTCACGGTTTTTGATTTGTTGGATTTGTCTCCGCCCCTAATAGCAGAATATATCTTCAAAATACAGAAAAATTGAATACTTGAAAAATGCGCTATTTTCCTTAAAAGTACTTTAATTTCGGAGCTGTCAAATTTTTTTTCAATAAATGCCCATTTGTTTATTACATGTCAAATATTTGTTGTCCAATCCTGTCAAATACTGTAACAACTAAATATGTGTGCGTTCAGAAATTTATTTTGAACACCGATATGTAACATTTCGAAACACTCCGCAATGGCCAAAGTTTTAGTAGCATAAAAAATTATCATATGGGACGCATGCACAATGGCGCACAAATGCGCATTGGAAGCACTAGACCTAACATTAAAAGATCAGCGCAATGATTCGAGATGTTTTGGTGGTTCAATGATTTTATTATCTGGCGATTTCCGACAAACACTACCAGTAATTCCAAAATCTACTGCTGCCGACGAAATAAACGCATGCATCAAAGCATCAAATCTGTGGCAATATGTAAACAAACTTCAACTGTCTGTAAATATGAGAGTTGCATTGTTGAACGATCTACCTGCTGATGATTTCTCGAAGCAATTGCTGAATATCGGTAATGGCCGTGTTCCTGTTGACGAATCGAACCACAAAAATACTAAATGGTTTAGTGAGCGAGCAATTTTGGCAGCTAAAAATAAAGATGTAGATGACCTCAATTTATTCATTCAAATCTATCGTCTGGGTAACAAACGAAGAAGAAGCCACTAGTTATCCAACTGAATTTTTGAACTCCTTGGATGTGCCTGGTTTACCACTGCATAATTTACAACTGAAGGTTGGCTCGGTAGTTATCATGCTTAGAAATTTGAATCAACCAAAACTGTGCAATGGAACGCGTTTGGTGATAAGAAAACTGATGAGCAATGTGATTCACGCGTCGATACTCAAAGGAAATTTTAAAGATGAGGAAGTACTTATTCCAAAGATTCCGATGATCCCAACTGATATGCCCTTAGAGTTTAAACGAATTAAATTCCCGATTCGTCTTGCCTTCGCCATGACGATCAATAAATCACAGGGCCAATCCTCGACTGTTTGTGGCCTCAATCTAGAAAATGCGTGTTTTCTCATGGTCAATAGTACGTGGCATGCTCACGTGTCGGCAAACCATCCGCATTATTTGTTCTTGCATCTGTGCCACAGCAACAACATTCATTGGCAACTACATCTCTAGTGCCACAGCAACAACATTCATTGGTAACTACATCTCTAGTGCCACAGCAACAACATTCATTGGCAACTACATCTCTTGTGCCACAGCAACAACATTCATTGGCAACTACATCTCTGGTACTACAGCTAAAACATTCATCATTTTCAAAGTACATCGTACTCTTCCGCAACAACTCGCCCATTTGGCTTTCCATCAAATGTCAGTTTGGCAGGATATCATTCAAATTCAGTAGCTTGTACTCTTCTGCGACAAATCCGACCATTTGGCTTTCCATTTTATCATACCACATTTAAACAGGCTCTTGCCGCCCCTCTGCGACGATACGTAAACAGCACGAACTGCACGCGCCGACGCGGCCATCCTGACCATTACACGACCTCGTGTAGGCAGGAATATTGACCATCCTTACGAACATTTTCAACACCTCATTGTTTCATTAAAGAAACCAAATACAGCGCAATATCAATAACTCAATCAATCAACCAATTTCTTTAAATTCTTTCCTTCTTTCTGAATTTCTCTTACTTAACTTTTAACAATTCAACTTGTCAACAAGCATTTTATTTTAAGCATTTTCATTAACCAATTCAATTTTTTTTTTTTTTTTTTACAACAATACATTAAACATTTTCATTCATTTCAATTAACATCCACTTTTGTTCTCATTCTCATATTCGTTTCAAGAATTTTATGCGAGGCACCAACACGTAGCATCGACAACAACTTTTCCAACTCAACATTTGATAAAATTCAACATTTCTTTCATAAAAATCATATTTCCTAATTTTACTAATTCAACTTTCAATAATAATCTTTCTTCAATCAATCTTTCTCTTTTTTTTTTTATTCCCAAACAAACACTTTATTTCAACATAATTCATATATTTTCATAATCATTAACTTAACAAATTTTAAACATTATATCTTATGCTCTACACGCCGTGATCAAAACAACTGTTTTGCACTTGTGCATTCTTACATTTCATTTCCAGCCCTTCAGGCACCTGTACTGCCTATTTCAACAGTTTAACTTTTAACATATTGACTACTGTCTGTTTCAACAGTTTCATTCTCAACATTTCTACTACTGTCTGTTTCAACAGTTTCATTCTCAACATTTCTACTACTGTCTGTTTCAACAGTTTCTTTTTCAACCATTTCATTACTGTCTCAACAGTTTCTTTTTCAATATCATTTAAAGCAAATTTATCTTTTGTAGTGCACAAAACTCACTGAATCCAGTGCTGGCAAAACACCTACCCTGATCTGCTATTATGCGGTTTGATACTCCAAATAAAGATACAGCTGATTTCACAGCACTTATACAATTGTCAGCATCAATCTTGTGTGTGTGTGTTAAATAAACAAATTTAATTAAACAAATGTCAATTTCCTTTTCATAATTAATAATTCAAACTTCATGCTTCATACTTCATACTTCATACTTCATACTTCATTCTTCATTCTTCATTCCTCATTCTTCATTCTTCATTCTTCACTCTATACTTTATATTTTATACTTTATACTTTCAAGTGTCTCACACTACTTGACTCTCTTTTATTCAGTTTTAGAGTTACACAATCAAATGCCCTACACGCCATGATCAAAACAACATTCGTTATTTTGCACTTGTGCTTGCATTGTGACTTGTACACTCTGCCATTCTCTTTGGTCAACAACAATAATAACCCTTATGGTTATCTTCACATTCATTTCAGTGGCTTCAAAATTCTTAATTTCTTTATTTTCTTTCTTTATACCATCTGCAATGGTTTTGTCACTCTCAACAATATTATAATCATCACAAACATTCAACTCAACGTGTACTTCACCATCTTGCAATTTTCTCAGATCTCTCAACTATATCATAACCATCACAAACATTCAACTCAACGTGAACTTCACCGTCTGGCAATTAAATCCAATTTATTTTCTTATCTGAACAGAATTGATTAAACTTTACGCCAGTAAAACACCTTCCCTGGTCAGCTATTTTTCAGTTTGGTACTCCAAACAATGAAACAGCTGATTAACCACCTTTACGCAACTCTCACTGTCTAATTTAAGACTATGACTAAGATAGACATAACAATAATATACTCCTTTATTTTACTTTATCCAGAGTCTTCTCCCAAGCTAAATGCATTATTGACTCGTGAACTTGGTTTACAACGTTGTGCTCTGGGGGTCAAGTCTTGTTTGTTTCTTGACGCTTTTAGCGAGTTACAATCGGTAATCACAGTAAAGTTCCTGCCCAACTGATAATGTCGAAAATGTTTAATGGAATTTACAACTAAGGTTTCCAACTCATACGAGTGGTATATTCAGATTTTAAATTGACAATATAGTTTTCTATGTAATCATCGCTTATTACATAAAACAGAATTTCAATGCAATTGTCATCAATTTTTATGCTACTTAATATTTGTACCGTACTACATTTTCTACTCTGCTCTCTAGCATAACAATATTATTAAATCTCTTGCAAACAAATTTTGTACTTAGCTTCTTTTTTTTTCATCAACGAGTATTGCTCCAGAATCGAAGGTGATTTAAAAAATCATACTTTATGGTTCATATATCCCTTTGGTATTACAACGTTGCAATGCTCCGCTCTCTTTTCTTGGTCGAATGTCTTGTTTATATTAGATTCCATATTTGGACATTCGGTAGATATGTGACCCAATTCTCCGCACTTGTAGCATATTACATTTGATTTTCCACGGTAATGAGCTTCTATTTCGCCACGTCGTTCATTATCACTCACAAAATTATTTTGTTGCAACCAGAGTCTACATTCAATCATTTCATTTAATTCGAATTGCAAATCGCCTCTTGTTTGAACGTACGACGTAAAGGTTAAACGTTGTAATCGGTTATAAAAACTTGCTAGCGAAGCAAGAGTGACTGAAACAGCAATCTCTTCAATTCGCATTTGTATTTGGCGCCATTTCGTCTTCAGTTCTGAAATCATGCGGCTTGCATGGACTGTAAGGCACTCTCCGTCAGTCAGTCGATTTAACAAAAACTTTAGAAACATCGCGGCTGTTCTTTCTACAGTGTCAAAGCAAGAACAGTGCTTTAAACTCGGTCCAGGTTATTTCAGCATAGCACACTTGCGAAAGCCATTGCGAAGCGCTTCCCTCAAATGCTGAGCTTAAGGCCACAACCAACGCACTGCCTTTTAATAAATTTTCTTTTAGAATAATTTCAACGGTATTACACTACGATGAAGCGTTGGCACCCGACTTGTCTGAGTTGAATTTGGGTAACTGCACAGATTTACTTTGCACTGTATTTGATGTCGTTGCTTGCATGGCAGGTCATACCAGTTCAATTAAAATTTTATTTTGTAATTTCATTATGGTCCTCAATGATGCAGGTGGAGGGCCACATCCCACCTCTGACATCGGAACTTCATTGATTTGGAGTCGCGTACTCAGCGAAGCGAGCTTCGGTGCTTATGCTTCCACGTTTCTTTCTAAACTGCCTGACAAGGATAGTGTTATTCCTCAGAATAGCCCCGAACCACACTCGGCGACAGCGACACAACGCTGTTGCCCCGCTAAGTGACAGGATGTAAGCGACCAATCACAACACACTTAGAAGCTGATGCAATATTACTAATGTGTTGGAATGCTTGTGGTGAATTACCCAACACTGAATACTCATACGCTTACACAGCCACACACAGCGCGTACGTGCAGTACGCAGAAACAATCACATACAGTGCGTACATACAGTACGCTCCGACATATAAAATAAAGTCGGGTTTGTTACAACACTTATAACTCGAGATCTGCTGGACCAATTTTCACGGTTTTTGATTTGTTGGATTTGTCACCGCCCCTAATAGCAGAATATATCTTCAAAATACAGAAAAATTGACGAATACTTGAAAAATGCGCTATTTTCCTTAAAAGTACTTTAATTTCGGAGCTGTCAAATTTTTTTTCAATAAATGCTCATTTGTTTATTACATGTCAAATATTTGTTATCCAATCCTGTCAAATACTAAATATGTGTGCGTTCAGAAATTTATTTTGAACACCGATATGTAACATTTCGAAACACTCCGCAATGGCCAAAGTTTTAGTAGCATAAAAAAATATCATATGGGACGCATGCACAATGGCGCACAAATGCGCATTGGAAGCACTAGACCTAACATTAAAAGATCAGCGCAATGATTCGAGATGTTTTGGTGGTTCAATGATTTTATTATCTGGCGATATCCGACTATCTATCTGCTGATGATTTCTCGAAGCAATTGCTGAATATCGGTAATGGCCGTGTTCCTGTTGACGAATCGAGCGGTTTGATTTCATTTCCTCCAAATTTTTGCAATTTGTCTCATCAAAAGATGAGCTTATCAACAAAGTAATTCCGGATATCATTGCAAACCACAAAAATACTAAATGGTTTAGTGAGCGAGCAATTTTGGCGGCTAAAAATAAAGATGTAGATGACCTCTATTTATTCATTCAAATCTATCGTCTGTGTAACAAACGAAGAAGAAGCCACTAGTTATCCAACTGAATTTTTGAACTCATGCTTAGAAATTTGAATCAACCAAAACTGTGCAATGGAACGCGTTTGGTGATAAGAAAACTGATGAGCAATGTGATTCACGCGTCGATACTCAAAGGAAATTTTAAAGATGAGGAAGTACTTATTCCAAGGATTCCGATGATCCCAACTGATATGCCCTTAGAGTTTAAACGAATTAAATTCCCGATTCGTCTTGCCTTCGCCATGACGATCAATAAATCACAGGGCCAATCCTCGACTGTTTGTGGCCTTAATCTAGAAAATGCGTGTTTTCTCATGGTCAGTTGTACGTGGCATGCTCACGTGTCGGCAAACCATCCGCATTATTTTTTTTTGCATCTGTCCAAAAAACGAAGAATGTCGTTTACCACAAGGTGCTTGAATGAAAATCAGATTAATAATTTAATCAGAGTGTTTCCCAACCTGAACAACATAGTTTTCAATGATTTTTTTCTGACATGTGTTCGCAAAACTTAATTATTTCTTTTTTTTTTTAATTTTTATTCTCTTTCTGTATGTTTTCATCATCATTCATCATAATAAAATACTTTTATATTTCTATCTATATTAATATTGTTTTCTATTATTGTTTTACGTTCATTATAGCCTAAATTAGTTCAGTTAAAAGGTAACACGACATTCTTTTACTGTTAGGCGGTACGAAGTTCGTCGGGTCACCTAGTGATTCTATAAAAATCTCTGAAAATCATATGTTATACGCCCACTTGCGGCAGTGCAAATTGACAACAGTTTGTAGCGCCCAGCTTTAATTTAATATACCATATGGCTTAAAGGGAACAGAGTATTATGCGGTCGGTTTCAACCAAATACTACGTTCTAACTTGTTATACCCTGAGCCCATTGAAAATGGGAAATCAGAGTATAATGGTTTTTTGTAAATGTATGTAACAGGGAGAAGGAGGCCAGTCATACCACATAAAGTAATTATATGTTCTTGATATGGGAGACAAGATGAGTCGATATGTCCCTCATTTGCAAAATACGTAAAATAAATACTAAAGACTTATGCTTTGGCAAATATACACATATGAATCTCATTAATAAGTTGTGAAAGTTTGATGAAGAAAGTAAATCGCTAAGAAAATTCATTCAACAGTTAGTTTCTATTAGTAACGCACAGTTGCTGCTTCAACTGCGCAGTTAGCAGAGCGCTTTTATGCATGTGCGCATATGTATGTGTATGTGTTGTTTGTATTTATGCATAAAAAATGTATAGAATAATTGGAATAGTTGCTCTTCACAGAGTTCAGGGTATCTTCTCGACTCTCAACGCACTTCTTTATTAACATGAAGTGGCTCTGCTTGTTGAGATGGTGCACTTTAACAATACATAAGTAGTATATTTTGTTTTGATTCCAGGTACGGTGATGTTTTGTTTTCTTCTAATTACTTTGTTTATTTATTTAATTATTTATTTATTTTTTATTTACATACATTCTAGTTTACTTTGGACTTTGGACTTATTTATTAAGTGTAGAATCTGTACAATCATAATTTAGTACCTTAACAACACAATTGAATACAAGTTTAATTTGGACCAAACCTCGATTATAGTACGAGGAATTCAATGAAGGTTGTATCACTGACTTTGAATCGTCTTGGCAAAACCTTGATTGTGAAAATATAAGCTCAGTCATATACTTTAATTTTACAAAGTTGTATGTTATATGGCTATAGAGTATATAAGAAATAGAGATCGGATGGGGCTCAGGGCATCTCCTATTGGGGCACCTTTGTTAAATGTATGTAACAGGCAGAAGGAGGCGTGTCAGACCTCACAAAGTATATATATTCAGGTTCAGGACGACAATCTGAGTCGATTTAGCCCTGTCCGTCTGTCTGTCCGTCCGTCTGTCCGTCTGTCCGTATGTTTGAACGCGTCGATTGAAGCATCTAGACAATCTAGAGACTTGAATATTTTTTTGTTGGGTCCGTGGATAGCACGCGCAGGTCAAGTTTGTTACCAAAAAAGATATCTATTTTTGTTGTATTGTTATCGATTTAAAACCTTATCGAAAACAGGTTATAAAATTATATCTCCCACACCTTTAGACCTAGACCCCTCAAATTTTGCATATAGATTCATGTGAATTTTATGCAATTTCTATTTTTTTTTATTTTTTGGATACCGGCTCGTTTTACTAATTAACCCCCTCCTCCCCTTCGCCCCTCATTGAGAGTCTGTTGCAAATATAACCATGTGAATAAATTATCATTTTTATAAAATGTAAAAAATTCAATAAAATCATATGCTGAAAGTCTGCATGTGCACAGCCTCTGTGCATTTTCAGCCGCTTCTGTAGTTTTGTAGTTGTCATATATAGCCCTTTACACGCATACATTCAAATAGACCACCGTTTTGGTATGTACACATACTTATACGTTCATATGCGCGCATTTCAGCATATTCTAAGAATCGCAATTTCGATTGATCTACTTCTTTAGCTTCTCTAGTTTTGTATTTGTCACATATCGCTCTTGTAGTAGTACTTTGCGTTTTGCCAACAAGAAACGCATTACTGGTGTAGCGTAGTGGATAGACGCAAAGTGCATAAACCAAAGGTCCCGAGTTCGAAACTCAGTGACGACAGCATAACTTTTTTAATTTTTTTTTTACATCTATAAACATGAGGTGGTTGTGCTAGATGAGATGACGCGCTTTAACGTTACATATGTAGTAAATAGATGCAGGTTCGAGTCCAGGTGCGGTGATGTTTGTTTTTCTTCTTTTTTATTCCCTGAGCCCATTGAAAATGGGAAATCAGGGTATAATGGTTTTGTTAAATGTATGTAACAGGCAGAAGGAGGCGTGTCAGACCCCACAAAGTATATATATTCTTGATCAGGGCGACGAGCTGAGTCGATTTAGCCCTGCCCGTCTGTCTGTCCGTCCATCTATCCGTCCGTCCGTCCGTCCGTCTGTCCGTATGTTTGAACGCGTCGATTGAAGCATCTAGACAAGCTGGAGACTTGATTTTTTTTGGGGGTCCGTAGATAGCACGCTCAGGTCCAGTTTGTCACCAAAAAACGATATCTCTTTTTGTTGTTTTGTTATCGATTTTAAACCTTATCGAAAACAGATATCTCCCACACCTTTAGAGCTAGACCCCTCAAATTTTGCATATAGATTAATGTGAATTTTATACAATTTCTATTTTTGTATTTTTTGGATACCGGCTCTTTTTACTGATTAACCCACCCCCTCCTCCCCTTCGCCACTCATGGAGAGTCTGTTGCAAATATAACCACGTGAATAAATTAGCATTTTTATAAAATGTTAAAAATTCAATAGAATCGAAAAAAATCAGCAAATGATCTTCTTTCGCTGACCCTTTCGAAAAAAAGTCAGCGAGTGATCGTCTGTCGCGATCACTCAGCGATTTTGCTCACGCTCAGACTGAAACCATTTTTATTTTTTTTTTGGTTTTTTCATCTCCGTCGCGTCAGGATTTTTATGATGCAGTCGCGGCAAAAAAAAATCTTGTGTATGCATGCATGGACATACATTCGGGGGTTGTTTTCGCTAGCAAATCTATTGCGCTCTTGCTCACGGTCCAATATATGCAAAAAGCGATCTGTTGCGAGCTTTTAATTGCGTGAATGATTTTGCATTAGAATTGCACAGGGAGTGCTAAAGACTTTTTATTATTATTATTATTATTTTTTATTTATTTATTATTTATTATTTATTTTTTTTAATTATTAGTAATTAAGTGTTATTGTTACGAAACTTATTCATTAAATTTTTAATATTATTAATAATTTGCTCTGTTAGCCATTAATAATACTTTCTTATCAAAATTAAATTAAATTGATTAAGAATAAATTTTCTATTTTGAAAGCAAGGGTGGGTGGGGAACACCATTTACTATCTAAAGTTAAAATTAATAATAAAAAGTCTTTAGCACTCCCTGTGCAATTCTAATGCAAAATCATTCACGCAATTAAAAGCCCGTGGTATGTAGCACGCCAACGCTCATGCATGCTTGTCGTGAAATCATATTGTTAAGCGCACCAACACTTTCATACCCTGCATAACAAAAGCATGAAAAAGCGAACATTTTGCATGAGCATGGCAAACGCGTTCAAGAATTCGGCATACTCTTCACTCAGCAGCAAAGAAATGGAATCGCATGACAGCAAATTCAAATTTTTGTCCTCTGTTGTTCGGCTGATGTCTTGAAGCAGAACGATTCTGCTTCGCTTTGTTTATTTTTTCGGGATCCTCAGTAACCGAGCCGAGCAAATACGAAGTTGTCTGGGAGCCCCTATACAAATTCCGAGCTCTGGGCAATTGTTCCGATGTCCAGCCTATGTGTTGTTTGGTTAGTGCTATTATTGAGTAGAAATTTGTTGTTGTTACTGATATGCAGATTATAAGACTGTATAAGTCTGTAAATTATGCTCACAAAAAACTGGGATACAACTGATTAAGGTAAAAAATAATCCAGATTTATTGAACCACAGAGGATGAGAAATTTTAATTCTTAAGTTTATCGTAACGTTAATACAGTAAAACAAGTAAGAGTGCTCTAGTCGAGACTGCTCGACTAGGAGATACGCTGAGCCCTTTGAAGACCTAAATTTAAAAACATTCTACGCTTTTTTATGAATACATTCAAACAACACATACATACACACCTATGCTTGGGCTGCAATGTGAGCAATACTATGGGAATTTCATTGCTTAATAACTTTTCTTAGCGATGGACGAACTTCATCAAACTTTCACAACTTAATAATGGCATTCATATGTGTGTATTTTTCAAAGCACAAGTCTCTAGTATTTGATTTGCGCTTCTTGAAAATAGGCACTATTGGGGAGAATGGGGCGTGGCATCCAAAATCTAAAGATTACATAATCTTCGTATTTATTACACGCAATTAATGAAGTGTCTAGCTCAAACAATGTACAAACTACGCCTTAAAAAACGTATTTTCGATAAGCATTAAAACCGATAACATTACAACAAAAATAGTTATAGTTCATACGAAGCAAACTTGATCTGCGCGTGCTATACACGGACCTACAAAAAAATTTCAGGTGTCGAGCTTGTCTAGTTTATGAAATCGACGCGTTCAAACATACGGACAGACGGACGGACGGACGGATAGACAGACGGACGGACTGACGGATAGACAGATGGACAGGGCTAAATCGACTCAGCTCGTCGTCCTGATCAAGAATATATATACTTTGTGGGTTCTACCACGCCTCCTTCTCCCTGTTACATACATTTAACAACAACATTATACCCTGATTTCCCATTTTCAATGGGCTCAGGGTATAAAAAATGATATTTCAAATTGACTAGTCTGAAATATACGTGAAAATAATAAGATGTTGGGTATCTCCCCTTTTGGATACTACTTTATTCAATACTATGGTGGTGCTTACCGATACTGACTTTTACTCTTGTGAGGCTGCGTTTATATACCCAGACTTATGCATAATTTCAACTATTAAATCAAATCTATCGCTGAGGTTTGTCAAAGGTCAAAGTTCATATTGAAATTTTTAGAGTCCACCTATGTGGCTCTTATCGCACTGCATGCTAGCTGTCGAGTGAACACCCCTTTTTACCTAATTTTCCTTTGGCAAATACACTTATCTCAATATAATCATAAATTAAGAAAGTAAATTTACATATCCTAGAGTGGGCATTTCTATATGGTACAAAGCATGCTGTGCGAAAGCTGTTAGCTAGAAAACCGCGTGATTATGAATGCTTGCGTATGTATATGTGTGTATATGTGGAAATGAGAGCAAAATGCAGGCGTTCTAGTCGGGCAGTGACGACTAGAACACTCCAAACAAGTGCACTTATTTTACTTCTTAAACGAAAAGTATCAAGGAAGAACGTTGCAGTTAGACTCAACTGACTACGTAAGACTTGGCTTCCTTCTTCTGAAATCTGGCTATTATATTGATTCTTATGATAAAAAATTTATAATTATTGTCTTTTACATCTCGAACATCTTAGAAGATATACTCTCCAAATTTTTTATATAAATTTATGCGTATTTTATATAATTAAAATTTTAAGTATATTTTGGCTCCAAAAATTTTGAATTGACATTCGCACACTTCCATTGAGAATTCCACGTACTCGTCCATAATTCACGTTCTCATTTCGTAATCATTCATTCATCTAGTTTACTCTCACATATTTATAACATTGATCACACATACACTTTACACTTATATATATATGTCGGAACTTGATTTACTTGATTCATAGTCGCGTGCGCAGCGAAGCGAGTTTCGGTGCTTATGCTTTCACGTGTATTCCTAGACTGCCTGACACCGCCAGTGCCATTCCTCAGCATAGCTCCGAACCACACTCGGCGACAGCGACACAACGCTGTTGCCCCGCTAAGCGACAGGATGTAAGCGACCAATCACAACACAATTAGAAGATGATGCAATATTACTAATGTGTTGTAATTACTTTTGAGGTGAAATACCCAACACTGAATACTCATGCACTTACACAGCCACACACAGCGCGTACGTGCAGTACGCAACAACAATCACATACAGTGCGTACATAAAGTACGCTCCGACACGGCCATCCTGACCTTGACACGTCCTCGTGTAGTACTCCCAATTTTAGATTCAAATTTCTTACGTAACTGAATTCATCGTCTGTCTTAGACTGATAACCATCGTCTCTCATAGACGGATAACCATCGTCTCTCATAGACGGAAAACCATCGCCTCTCATAGACGGAAAACCATCGCCTCTCATAGACGGATAACCATCGTCTCTCATAGACGGATAACCATCGTCTCTCATAGACGGATAACCATCGTCTCTCATAGACGGAAAACCATCGCCTCTCATAGACGGAAAACCATCGCCTCTCATAGACGGATAACCATCGTCTCTCATAGACGGATAACCATCGTCTCTCACAGACGGATAACCATCGTCTCTCACAGACGGATAACCATCGTCTCACACAGACGGATAACCATCGTCTCTCACAGACGGATAACCATCGTCTCTCACAGACGGATAACCATCGTCTCTCACAGACGGATAACCATCGTCTCACACAGACGGATAACCATCGTCTCTCACAGACGGATAACCATTCTGACATTCACACATCCTCGTGTAATGTCCAAATATCAAGTTCAAACACACCTTTTGTGTTTCATAATATAAACTGAACTTAAGCTTTTATTCTTAACCATAACATACAGAGTATCTTCTTCTTCTTTTTTTTTTTTTCTTTTTCTCTTTTTTTTTTTTTTAACATAATTCATAAATTCACTTAAATTTTAACAAAACAACTAATCATTGTACTTGCACTATGCGACTTCAACAAAACAACAAAGTATTTGCTTAACTTTCAAATGAACGTGCGCCAGAAAATGAATGTCCAATATACAAAAATTACAAACAAAACAAAATAATAAACTTAATTCATCGTCTCACTTGGACGGAACACTCTCAGTCCTAACTATATTCTCTGATAAGCTCTGATTTTCATTATCAATATCCAATTCATCGGGAATTTTACCATCTGGAATTCTTCTAATGTCTTCGTGACAGTATTTGTAAAGTCGTTTATTTGTTAACGACCTTAACATATACCTGTCCCCTTCCAGAACTTCAGTAACCAAAAATGGGCCCTTAAATTTCGGGTCTAATTTCGTTTGGTGTCTCTCCTCGTTTCTTAGCAGAACATAATCACCAACTTTGTGCCTTACAACCATGGCCTTGGTTTTGTCAAAGCGTTGTTTATCATAATCAGCCAAACTCTTCATCTTATCACTGGCACGAGTCCGAACACTGTTCAAATCAATTTCGATTTCTGTGTCCACTGGTGGAATTAACCCTATCGGTCGAGCCTCTTTTCCTATCAACATTTCCAACGGGCTTGCTTCAGTTGCACGCCTAACTGTGCAATTTAATGCAAGCTGAACCTCGCCAAGTACATCTTGCCAGGATCTTTGGCTCAATTCAACAGCAGTTAGCATATTTTTGAGCGTACTCATAACACGCTCAACTTGACCGTTTGCACGACTTGCCCCAGTTGCAATTAGATGAAGTTTTATATTTTGTGACGAACAAAATTCAGAGAATCGAGAACTTGAAAAGCACCTTCCCTGGTCAGCTACGACACGATTTGGTATCCCGAATAGGGCAATTGAGGCTTTTAAGGCCCTAACGCAGCTTTCTGTGTCTATTTTAAAGGTGTGATAAAGGTGTACGAATTTCGTGAAGCCATCAATCTGAACGATGACATATTCTTTTAGGTCGCTTTTACCGCTCAACTTTCCGGAAATGTCTATGTGAACAGTGTGCCAAGGGATGTTCACCTTCGCGATTGGATGAAGCTCAGCTTGTATTTTCCCAGAAGGCGACTTTGGAGTCCTACAAGTTATGCAATTGTTTACAAATTTGCGAACATATTTATTCATGTTATGAAACCAATAATATTGGTAAACCTTGTCAAGAGTTTTCTGCCAACCAAGGTGCATAACTGACTCGTGTACCTGATTTACCACGGACCATCTAAATGTTCGTGGCAGCACCGGTAGACAACGTGTTCTACTGTTTCTTTGAATCTTGCGATGTAAGATACCTTTCCTTAAATCATAGGATTTAATTAAATCGTCTTGTTGCTCGTTGGAATTGAGCTTACGAACTATTTCTACAATCTCTGGATCTAATTTCTGTTCCGTAAGAAGCCACTCACTTGAAATTTCAGCTAAGTTTACTCGCTTCTCGGTGATTTTTTCTAACACGAGTTGTGGCTTTGAAGGAACTAGATTCCTGGAAAAGAAGTCTGCATGAGCCATGCGTTTTCCCTCTCTATATTGGATATCAAAATTGAATGATTGCAGATAGGCCCACCAGCGATGAACTCTTGGTGTTAATTCTATCTTTGTCCGTGAAGCCTTAAGCGAATTACAATCGGTATATACCACAAACTTTCGCCCAAGCAGATAATGACGAAAGTGCTTTACAGAAGCAACCACAGCCAATGTTTCCATCTCATATGAGTGATATCTAGCCTCACAGGAAGAAGTTGTTTTGCTAAAATATTCCACCACATGAGGACTACCATTAATACGGTGTAGGAGTAAGAGTAAGAGAATAGAGTGGCTTCATTATTTTGGCGAAATCGGGTACAAACTTGCGAAAGTAGGAAGCCAGACCAATAAATTGTCGCAAACTGGAAACAGTCTGCGGAGGTGGTAACAAACTTAATGCAGTAATCTTCTGTGAGTTCGGCCTAATCTCACCTGCTTTCACTTCGAACCCCAAATACTGTACCTTTGTTTTCAGAAAAGAACTTTTCGAGATATTGAAGATGAATCCAGCCCTTGTTAGAACGTTCAATACTGTTCTCAATCTTTCCAACCCTAACTCAATTGTTGGTGACACGATCATAATGTCGTCCATATAGACAATTACATATGAATATGCGAGATTGCCTAAAGCTTGCATAACTGTCCTTTGAAAAACGGAAGGCGCATTTTTGAGTCCGAAAGGCATTGTAAGAAATTCGTATTGGCCATCCGGAGTCACAAATGCAGTATATTCAACGGAATCGGGGTGAATCGGAATTTGGTGAAAACCGCTAGCCATATCTAAACAAGTAAAGTAATACGAACCACGCAACCTATCAATCTGATCACTAATGAGCGGCAAGGGGTATTTGTCAGCAACAGTATTTGAGTTTAATTCTCTGTAGTCAATACATAAACGATCAGATCCATTTTTCTTTTTTTTTTACAAGCAGCATAGGACTTGCATACGGAGAACAACTTTGGCGGATAATGTTACATCTAAGTAACTCTCTTAATCTCTCGCGCACTATCTCCCTCTCTTCTGGACTGAGCCTATACGGCCGACGTTGCACAGTTTTGTTGGGGTCAATTAGTCGAATTCTCATTTCACCTGTATTAACTCGTGTGTTTGGGATTCCTTTAGAAAATGCTGAGGTATAATTTTTAATTAAATTTATTAATTTGTTTTTATCAGCATCGGCCAATTCAGTATCAATTTCATCAAGATTAACTGGAGAACCAGTAGCGGCACAAATATTTACAGATTTTGATTTTACAAATTTGAACTCATTTGCTGAAAGCACAACATTGAAACCTTGATTAAGAACTTCACGTCCAATGATGACATCGTTCTTCAAGTCCTCATCTCGAACAACGTGAAATAATATTTCTATCATATTTTCATTAATGGTAACCTGACTGAGAATTTGCATAGTACTATAAATACCGGCATCGCCGATACCTTTTAGCATTACTATATTATTTATGCGCTTTCCGGACAATTTGCCACTTATCTTTTCTCTTAACAAGGAACAATTCTTTAAACTCGCTCCACTTCATGCCAGGGTAGGAGATCTCTGTTAGCCATTGGGATGCACTGCCATCCATCGCATTGCTTAATGCCATAATAAGCTTGCTTCCTTCTAGCGGCTGTTCGGTTGAAATTATATCTGCAGTCGCACACCACTTTGAAGCGTCTATGCCTGCGGCGTTTTCAAAAAATTGCGGCAATGTGACCTCACGCTTTTGTTGTTGTTCTGATGTTGAAGCTTGCATTGTCTTTACAAACTCCAACATATTTTGATTTTGCATTTGCAAAATTACACGCCACTGTTCTTCACTAAATGTAGGGGGTGGCGCCGATCCCACTTCTGATGTCGGAACTTGATTTACTTGATTCATAGTCGCGTGCGCAGCGAAGCGAGTTTCGGTGCTTATGCTTTCACGTGTATTCCTAGACTGCCTGACACCGCCAGTGCCATTCCTCAGCATAGCTCCGAACCACACTCGGCGACAGCGACACAACGCAGTTGCCCCGCTAAGCGACAGGATGTAAGCGACCAATCACAACACAATTAGAAGATGATGCAATATTACTAATGTGTTGTAATTACTTTTGAGGTGAAATACCCAACACTGAATACTCATGCACTTACACAGCCACACACAGCGCGTACGTGCAGTACGCAACAACAATCACATACAGTGCGTACATAAAGTACGCTCCGACATATATATATATATATATATATATATATATATATATATATATATATATATATATATATATAGTAATATATCCAACAACAATAAATACACTAGCACGAGCAAATCATAAAAAACTAGTAATATACCCAAAAACAATAAATACACCAGCACGAGCAAATCATAAAAACTATGCTCGCTCATCACAAAAGTCACGCTCGAGACGAGACGCATAAATAAATCAGATCATATTACATCCTTTCTATGAGAACCCAACGGTCAGCATAGTCCAAAGTCCAACCAAGATCGAGAGAGCCAAAAGCTCAACAAGTCCAAAGTCCAACCAACAAAAGCTCAAACCCAGACCTATAAAATATCCCTGCAAGCTAGCTTAAGTAGTTCAGTTTAGTTCAGTTGTAATTCAGTTGCGTTCACAAATTCTGTTGTATCCATCATAGAATAAGCAAATTGTACTCCGTTATAAAAAATAAAAATTATTTTTTTTTTAAACTATAACGTTAAAACTTATTATTGGCGCAGCCGGTAGGATAGTGGTAAAGTGCGTTAAAAACAAAGACAATCGTGACTAGTGCCGCTAAAGGAAAAATCGCTTTTCCAAGGTACCGGTAATTTACAAACGTCGTGCTAAAAACGTAAGAACCTCTATCCGCCAAAGAATCAACGTGCGAAGAAAAACTCTTGAGTGAAGCAGAGCTTAAGTGAAAACTTCAACATGACTCTAGAATTGTCAGAAGCCCACCTCAACCAAGCCCTTACCCTTTTGCGGCAAGTGCCCACGTTTGACGGCGATACCAAATCACTGAGCACATTCATCAAACGCATCGATTACATCATGCAGCTTTACCCAACAAGAGACATGCGACAACACAGTGTGATGCTCGGGACCATCGAAATGCAGCTAACTGGAGAGGCACAGAGGGTATCCCAACTCACTCAACCCGGTGGCTGGGTTAATTTACGAGCCGCCCTGATTAACGAATTCAAAACTCACACGCCATGCGAGGAGCTATTGAGACGATTATACAATACCAATTTCACTGGAAGTCTTCGTAAGTTCATCGAAGACCTAGAAACTAAGACATATCTAATTATCAATAAGTTAACACTAGAAGGCGATGCCGCTAAAACCACACTTTATACTAATGCTATGAACAACACAGTCAAAGAAGTTATTACCAGAAAATTACCAGACAGACTTTACATGACTTTAGCGAAGTATGACATTTCAACGGTGTCCGGTTTAAAACAAGTAGCTCAAAGAGAAGGTCTATATGAGAATAGCGTCACAGACAAACCTAGGCATTCTTCAAACCAAAACCAAACTTACTCTAAGCCTAATCAGAACCAAACTAAATACAGACAATATAACAACTATCAATTTACCCCACCAGAACAAAACCATTCTAACAATCACCAACTATTTAATGAGTTTAGTAATAAATTGAACCAGGGCATACAGCAAAATCCTTTAAATTACCAAAAACCGACTCAAATTCAAATCAAAACCCATTTTCAAATCAACCAAGCAAACGAGTAAGAGAAAGTAATAGTGGTCAATCCAAAATGGAATGGTCAGAAAATTTTCTTCAAACTGCCTCGGATCAACACAATCCAATTGCACCAACCGATCAAACCAATACATCCAACTCACCTTAAATAATACCCCCTTCAAATGCATAATAGATACTGGGTCTTCTATAAATCTCATCAACGAAAATTATTTCAATTTCCCAGAGACCGAAGAGTATCTAAAAGTGCAAACTATCAATGGTTTAATAGAACTCAATAAAAGTGTATCATTCGCACCCAGCAAACTTTGTCCGATTAACCAAAAATTCTTTTGTCATAAGTTCTCGTTCACTTACGATATGTTATTAGGTAGAAATTACCTTTCGGCATGCAAAGCCGTTATTAATTATGCGGAAGATAGTGTAAGTATAGGGAATTATATATTTCATTTTCAATACAATAATGAAATCCCCAAACAAACACCTTATCCCCCCGCAGATTTCGAATACGACTTATTTTCGTATGAGATAAATAATAATATCGAAGAGAGAAACGAATACAGACTGGATCATTTGAATCCAGAAGAAAGGGACAAATTAAAAAAAATTCTTCACGATTATAGTGATATTCAATACAGGAAGGGTGAAAATTTGACCTTTACCAGTACAATTAAACATAAAATTATAACAAAACATGAGGACCCTATCTATAAACACCCTTATAGGCACCCTCAAATTCTTGACGAAGAAGTTAATAAACAAATAAAAGAAATGTTAGAACAGGGAATTATACGAAAATCTAATTCGCCTTATTGTTCACCTATATGGATCGTACCTAAAAAAGAGGACGCCTCCAAAGAAAAAAAATACCGGTTAGTTATAGACTATCGTGGACTCAACGAAATAACTATAGACGACAAATACCCAATACCTATCATGGACGAAATACTTGACAAATTAGGAAAATGCCAGTATTTCACTACTATTGACCTTGCAAAGGGATTCCATCAAATTCAAATGGACCCTAATTCCATAGCAAAAACTGCATTTTCAACGAAACAAGGACATTACGAATTCACACGTATGCCTTTCGGACTTAAAAACGCACCAGCAACCTTTCAAAGATGTATGAATAACCTTTTAGAGGATTTAATCTACAAAGATTGCTTAATTTACCTTGATGACATAATCATCTTTTCAACTTCATTAGAAGAACATTTAGCCTCTATAAGAAGAGTATTTAACAGATTGCGCAAAGCCAATTTAAAATTACAATTAGACAAATGCGAATTTCTAAAAAAAGAAACACAATTTTTAGGGCATACTATCACTACTGAAGGAATTAAACCAAGCCCTGACAAAATAGCAGCCATAATTAATTTTCCAATTCAATTCAATTCAATTCAATTCAATTCAAAACACCTAAAGAAATCAAATCTTTCTTAGGTCTCTGCGGATTTTATCGTAAATTTATTCCGAACTTCGCTAAAATTGCAAAACCCCTCACATTAGGGCTAAAGAAGGAATCAAAAATTGATATAAACAATCAAGATTTCATCTCAGCCTTCGAGAAATTAAAATTACTCATAACAAACGACCCCATATTAATATATCCAGATTTCAATAAAACCTTTTCACTAACTACAGACGCAAGTAACGTGGCTATAGGAGCCGTCCTTTCACAAGATCATAAAGCAATTTGTTTCGCTAGCAGAACTCTAAACGAGCATGAACTTAATTATTCGGCAATAGAAAAGGAATTATTAGCCATCGTTTGGGCAACCAAATATTTCAGACCATATCTCTTCGGTCGAAAAATCCAGATTCTTAGTGACCATAAACCATTAGCGTGGCTACATAATATAAAGGAACCAAATATGAAACTACAAAGATGGAAGATTAAATTGAGCGAATACGATTACGACATTAAATATCTACCAGGCAAAGAAAACTATGTAGCTGATGCCCTCTCTAGAATCAAACTAGATGAAAATCTCCTAGGAGAAGAAGTTAGTAGCTCCCGAGCAACCATACATAGCGCTCAGGAAGATAATCAAAACCTAATACCTATTTCAGAAAGACCTCTGAACCTATATAACAGACAAATAGAATTCATAAAAAGTAACGAAAACAAAGTAAACGTTACACACTACTTTCACAAAACTATCATAAAAATAACTTACACCGAAATGACTGACACACTTGCTAAAGACATAATCAAAGAATATATCTGTTTAAAAAACAACGCTTTATATTTTCATAACATATCAGACTTCTCAATATTCCAAAAAGCTTACGCAGAAATCATAAGCCCAGACAGTAAAACAAAAACTTTAAGAACTACATCAAAATTGCAAGATATTCCTACTTTTGCAGAATTCAAGGAAATTATCATTTCAAATCACAAAAAACTACTTCACCCAGGTATCACAAAAACCCTAAACTGGTTCAAAGAAAAATACTACTTCCCAGACCACCAAAATTTGATACAAAATATTATAAATGAATGTGAAATTTGCAATCTGTCTAAATCCGAAAATAGAAACACAAAATTAACTTTCGAAACCACTCCAGAAGTATATAACCCCAGGGAAAAATACGTCATGGACTTTTATCTAATTGATAACAAACAATTCCTATCTTGTATTGATATATATTCGAAATTCGGAAATTTAGTAGAGGTTAAAAGCCGTGATTGGCTCGAAACTACACTAGTCGGCATAAATATTTTGACGAAATTATAGTGATGTGTTTTTGCTTATAACTTTTTACTGACTTTATAGAACTTAAAAATTTTTTTTTCTTATTTTACATCTCGGCTATACCAACTCAAAAATAATTAAACAAAAAGTATTTCATGGAAACAGATAAAAATATGAATTAAATTGATTTTTAGCCGTTGGCATAAGTATTTTGACGGGTGATGATTATTAATAAAATAGCAACTTAAACAAGAAAAGTCTTCAAAATATTATTTCGATTAATAGAACGTGTACTCCCCTTTAGCTTTAATGACTTTTTGCAGCCGTCTTGGAACTGAGTTCACTAAAGCTTCAATGATATGCGAGGACACCTCGTTCCAAAGGGAAGTTGTCTCATAAATTGTTTCTTCTTTGCTTTTATGCAAAGAAGCAATTCAGTTTCGTTTAATGAGGGACCACACGTTTTCAATGGCATTTAAGTCTGGACATTGTGGTGGCCAGTCAAGAGTATTGACGCCAACATCCTTTAAAAATTTCGTGACCATCCTGCTTTTATGGCATGGGGCATTATTCTGTTGCAAAATAAATGACTCTCCTATAAGATTATCTTCGGAAGGGAATGTGTTATCATTCAACACTCTCAATTATTGGCCCTGGTTCATCAATCCGGTGACAGGAATGAAGTCAGCCAACCCATAGAATGTAACACATCACCAGAACATAACAGACCCTCCACCATGGCTCACTTTTTGGCAAATAGGAGGTTTTTTTTTGCCTGCGCCTTCTTTGTGTATGAATTATACTTAAAGGAGCTCTCATTTGTCCACAAAACAATTCGTCAGAACTCTTTTGGCTTTAGAACATGTTCCTTTGCGAAGGCTAGCCTTTTAGGCTTACTTTACTTTGATATAAACGGCATGTCCTTGGCTATAAAATGCCGAATTCTTCTTCTTTTAAGCGTCGTCTAACGATTCGCTCATTGATTGGAGTCTCGGCTGTCAAATTGAAAAGATCTGCAGCATTTGAGGCTTCAGAAGAACATTTTCTTTTAAATTCACGTAGCAGGACTCGGTCATCAATATCATACGTTTTACGTTTGGCACCTAATCTTTTTATCTTTTTAAAACTTTATGATTTCTAAACTTATTAATTTGATACTGCACAGTTTGACGAGATATCTAATATTCACTTGCAATGCGTGTTATTTTTTTTTCAGCGGTAAACTTTGCTACCATTGCTGATCTTGTCTGCAAACTTAGCTCCGCTGTTTTGCCTATTGTTTTTAATAACTACCAAAACATTTTAATAATTTTTTTATTTTTTTCACGTTTTTTAACGATAATTAAAGTTGAATATACAAGTTTTTTGGTTGACACGCGTCCAAAAGTGAAGACACATTTTGTCAATGATTTCGTCAAAATAATTATGCCGCGCTGAAACTCGATATTTGCATGCATTCTTATCAGCAAAATGACAATGCAAAAGGCTAACGACATAAAAATTGACACGCATAGAGCTATTGATAGTATCTTTGTTTTAGTTATAATTTTGTCACCATTACTTAGCGGATCTCAGCAATGCCAGCATCGAAAGCAAAAAATAAATTTCGTCAAAATATTTATGCCGACTAGTGTAAAAGAGCAATAAAAGTTTTCAATGACATGGAAAAACCCACAGAAATCAAGGCAGACAAAGATTCAGCGTTTATATGCGCAGCCCTTCAAAATTGGCTAAAATCCGAAAAGGTAAACATTAGTATAACCACCAGCAAAAATGGCATTTCCGATATAGAAAGATTTCATCGAACAATTAACGAGAAACTAAGAGTAATTACCACAGAATCTGACATAGAAAACAAACAGACTAAATTTGAAACTATTCTATACACTTATAACCACAAGACAAAACATTTGACAACAAACAGAACTCCCGCAGACATATTTATCTACGCAGGTACTCCTCAATATGACACGCAAACGAATAAGAAAAACAAAATCCTAAATCTTAATAAAAAGAGAATCGATTACGAAATAGACACAGACTATAAACACGCCCCTTTAGTCAAAACTAAAACTAGGACACCATTCAAGAAAACAGGGTTAATAACACAAACAGATGAAAAACGTTTCATAGAAACCAATAGAGGAAGACAAACCACACACTACAAATCCAAATTTAAAAGAAAAAAGAAAATTAACGAGAGTAAATATAATAAATAATTTCAGAAATCAACGTATTACTACTCTTACTTCTACTCTTATCAATGACACCATCAACTATTACACAAAGTATCGAAATCAACCTCATAAAAGCACCTCACGGGTACCTAATTTTCAAGACAGGAACAATGGACCTACCATCTGACTACGAATACCACTACCTAACAGTAAACCTAACAAACATACAAACTACATACAGAAACTTACTAAGACAAGCAGACTCATTCAAAAACATTTCCCACGTAGAATATTTAATAGAAAAATTGAACCGTCAAATGAATGGAATACGAATTATTAAAAGAAACAAACGAGGCTTAATAAACGTAATAGGCACAGTAAATAAATATCTTTTTGGTACACTAGATCAAAATGACAAAGAAGAATTAGAACAAAAAATCAACAACTTCGTACAAAGCAATGACTTAAATTATTTAATAGACGCAGTAAACAAAAATGTAGAACTCTATAATAACTTAAGCATTTCACAAGAATCAGACAAAAAACTAAATTATCTAATGCTTAATATAGAACATTTCACAGAATACATAGAAGACATTGAACTAGGTATGCAGTTAACCAGACTAGGAATTTTCAATCCAAAACTATTAAAACACCAAGACATGTTAAATATAAACTCTGAAAAAATTCTAAATATCAAAACTTCTACTTGGTTTAAATCAGACAGTAATGAGATACTCATAATTTCGCACATTCCAAAACAAATATCTAAAACTCCACTTTATAAAATTCTGCCTTATCCAGACGAACAAAACAATACACTAACAGAAAACATTTACGAAATTTATTATATACACAATAATAAAGCATATGTAAAATCAACAAGAAAACAAGAAATAAATGATATTTCAATTGTCAACACACTATCAGATTATACACAAAACATTTATGTAACAAATAATATAACAAAAATAGAACCGATATCATACCTTCAGACAAAACAAATAGTTTTAGAAAACACAAAATATAGTGGAATATTCAATATTATAACTACCACCACATTTGTAATTACGCTAATAAGCTTAATATTATTCATCATTGTTAAATTTAAGTCAATAACAAAAAGAATTGTAATTAGACATGAAACAACTGTAAAACCAAATAATTCGACACCGGAAGAACAATTGTCCCCAGAAAACATTCCTCATGGACAATTGGAACCCACTCCACCATTGTACCCAATATTTCCCGCCTGAGGACAGGCTAATTTCTTTGGGATGGGGAAGTAATATATCCAACAACAATAAATACACTAGCACGAGCAAATCATAAAAAACTAGTAATATACCCAAAAACAATAAATACACCAGCACGAGCAAATCATAAAAACTATGCTCGCTCATCACAAAAGTCACGCTCGCTCCCTGTTGGAAGCTGCCGAGCTTTTTCGGCAACTCTGGCTCCAATCATTTACGAAGGCAAAATAATAAAACCACGATTTAATTTAGCTTATTATTTATTAGTTTAATGCCTAGTCCGCGATGATCGTGTAGGCAAAGTTAATACAGTTTACAATAGAGAGATGTAGGTGTTGCTCGCTTGAAGGTGAATTTCGAACTCAAAGAATAGAATACAAAATGATAAGCAAGTGACCGAGCAGCATAAATTTACATATGTATGTGTGTTACAGTTTCTTTTTGTGCCTAACTGCACTATGAGCGAATGAGAATGTGATAAAGAACAGATGGCTTAAGAGAAGCTTATTTAAGAGCAATTATTAGCTGCTGCGCCGAACATCCTCCCCCCCGTTGAAAGACCAAGTCTTTTAACAGGATCATCAACCGGAAGGACGCACAGCTTATTGACAGCTCGACGTGTAGTTCCAGTGGGTGTGCGCAGAACAGCGACTCTCACAGCACCATCAGCTCCAGCGATGGTCTCAACGACTCGAGCTAATGGCCATTTCAACGGCGGCAAGTTTTCATCCTTCACACATACGACATCATTGATCTTGATCGGAGGCTGCGAGGTGACCCATTTTCCACGCTGTTGAAGAATAGTAAGGTACTCCTCACTCCAGCGCTTCCAGAACAATTGCTGTATGTAAGCAATGCGTTGCCATTGACCGAGGCGATTGTGGTCGAGCCCAGTTACGTCTGGCTCGGGAAAATCCATGAGTGTTCGACCAATCAAAAAATGTCCTGGAGTGAGAACTCCAAGATCATCGGGATTTTCTGAAAGTGGAACAAGAGGACGAGAATTGATTATAGCCTGAATTTGGCATACCAAGGTGCGAAGTTCATCGAAGCCAAGAAGTGATGATCCCATAGCGCGGTATAGATGACTCTTTGCGGTCTTCACTGCTGCTTCCCATAGGCCACCGAAATGTGGCGAGCGAGGAGGTATGAACTTCCAATCAAAACTGTTGTTGATGCAGTAGTTCTGAACTTCAGTGCGATGTTCCTGGCTCAACAATAAACGTTTCAGATCCGCTAGCTCGTTCCGTGCACCCACAAAGTTAGTAGCGTTGTCAGACCAAATGCATCTTGGAATGCCGCGCGTACTGATGAAACGCTTAAGGGCGCCCAAGAAAGCTGCGGTCGACAGATCCTTTGCGAGCTCCAACCATACAGCCTTAGTTGCGAAGCAAACGAATACGCAGATGTAGCATTTTATTGAAGTTCGGTTTCGTCCATCGGGTTTGTAGTAAAATGGTCCACAGTAGTCGATTCCAGTGACAGTAAATGCCGGTGAAAACTGTATACGATCCTTAGGCAAGTCCGCCATTATATGCTCCACTAGACGAGGCCGGGATCTACAGCATATGACACATTTTCGCAATGCTCGGGAGACAGTTTTCATGCCGCCTATGGGCCAAAACTGGAGTCGAATGACTCCAAGCAAGGCCTGCGGTCCTGCATGATGATGCGCCATATGAAGATGAGATACTATAGAGAAGGTCAAGGGATGTTCTTTGGGCAAGATAATTGGGTGGCGCGCATCGAAGCCGAGAGTCGAGTGCCGCAAGCGGCCACCAACTCGAAGTAGACCAAAGTCATCCATAAACGGAGAGAGCGAAAAAATGGCGCTTGACGAATGAACATTCTTTCCATTTCGTAGTGCAGAGTATTCTCGGTGCAGCTGAGTCCTTTGAACAAGACGACACAATATGTGCGATCCTTGACGAAGATCGTCCGCTGACAATCCAGGTGTCTTTGTTCTCCTAATGAATTTGTTGATGTAACCAAAAATACGCTTCATTGTTCCGAATGAATTTATGTGTTTGAATGACAAAGAGATATCCACATGCTCTGCCGAGAACAGAACTCTTTGACGCATTTCAGGAAGGCATGCTTCAGATACGCAGTGCCTAGGCCAACAATGTCTTTCCATTTGCAAAAACGAAGGTCCGTGCATCCATAATCTCGAATGTAAAAGCTCCAACGGTGCTGCTCCTTTCGATAATATATCCGCTGGATTCATCCCAGTGGGCACGTAATGCCACTCCATGCCGGTCGTCAGCTGCTGTATGGCGCAAATCTTATTGGCGACAAATACATTGAATTTGGATGGCTCTTCTTTTAACCAAGACAAGACTACGGATGAATCTGACCAACAATGCATCTCACATTCAAACAAGTCCATTTTGTTTATTTCGCTTACCAAGTTCGCAAGCAGAAATGCCGCGCATAGCTCAAGCTTAGGCACCGTGAGGGTCTTTAATGGGGCGACTCTTGCCTTAGAACAGAGTAAGTGAACCTTAACAGCATTATTCTTCGCTGAACGAACATAGACACAAGAGCCGTAAGCCTCAAGACTGGCATCGCAGAAGGCATGTAGCTCGATTCTTGCCTTGGGTTGGAGTACATAACGAGGAAATGTTGCATTGCGCACTTGATGAAAGTCCTTACAAAACTCACTCCAAACTGATTCTAAAGGTTGTGGCAGGCTTTCATCCCATTGCAGCTTGTCTCTCCACATGCGTTGCAAGATTATTTTTGCTCTAGTTAAAGTTGGTCCAATCAAACCTAGCGGATCGTAGCATCGAGCGATGGTTGACAGAACCGAACGTTTTGTGTGATTAACTACACTACCTTTGGGCTCGAAAGTGAACACGAAGCTGTCCTTTCGAGGTTCCCAGATGAGTCCAAGTGCCTTGGTTACGTCGCTGCCGTCATCGAGCTTGAGAAAACTTTCCTGTTCGGTTTCTGGAACTCCGCGAAGTACGTCTCTTGAATTGGAACACCATTTTCTCAACTTAAAGTTTCCTCGAGCAAGAAGACCTGTGGTTTGTTGCATTATGTCGCGAACTTCTTCAACTGAATTGCCTCCTGAGATCAGGTCATCAACGTAGAAATCTCGCAAAACCGTTTTGGATCCTAATGGGTATGCCGAAGACTCATCCATTGCTAGTTGATGCATTGCACGAATAGCCAAAAATGAAGCGGGTTTGGTCCCATAAGTGACGGTATTCAATCTGAAGACTTCGATAGCATCGTCTGATGAGTTTCGCCATAAAATGCACTGGAGCATAGAATCAGGCTCTGCGACCTTCACACACCTATACATTTTACCAATATCACCAGTAAGTGCAATCGAAAATGTACGAAAACGAACGAGTGTGTGAAACAAGGTAGCTTGAATAGTCGGTCCTGACATAAGCAAATCGTTTAATGAGAAACCAGATGTGGTAGCTGCCGAGCCATCGAAGACAACTCTCAGCTTTGTTGTCGAACTCTCTTCTTTGTATACGCAATGATGAGGTAAGAAATATTTGCATTTATTGATCTCTTCGCTGGGAACCAAGAACATATGATTGAGATCAATATACTCCTTCATAAATGCTGAGTATTTCTCCTTTAAGGTTTGATTTCGAGCGAACTTACGCTCTAAATTCAACAATCGACGCTTGGCCTGCAAATAGGAATCGCCCAAAGATTCAACGCCTTGATTTTTTGACAAACAGACTGAATATTCCCCAGAAAGTAATCGACGATAGTTTGTAATGAAATGCTGCTCGCAATTAAGTTCCTTGGCAATAGGCTCGAAAACGTGTTCCAATTCCCAAAACTGACGCACCAACTCATCAAGCCGAGTGCTGTGATTGGCGTGATCCGAATTTCTTTGGGTTGCGATAAACGAACAGAGTTTGGGGGCATGTTGCCCGCCACCTGAAATGATCCAGCCGAGCTGCGTTTTCTGCACAACTGGTAATCCAGGTGCCAACTGAATTTGCCCAACACACATTAGCTCGAAGAAGAGACCAGCTCCGATGAGAAGATCAATCCGTTGTGACTTATGGAACAAAGGATCAGCTAGCTGTAGGTTTGAGGGTATATTCCAAGTGTTAGTAGAAATTGAGATGCCAGGCTGGTTGTCAGTAATAGTCTGGGCGACGATGGCAGTGATGGAGGCAGAATAATCAGAAATCCGCGATTTCAGAACGAGATTGACTGAATATCCTTCAGTTGAGAAGCTGGCATCTCCAATGCCAGACACTGCAGTCAGTGATTTACATTTTCGAAGCTGAAGCTGATTTGCAAACCGACTGGTGACGAAGTGAAGTTGAGATCCTGAGTCCAAGAGCGCACGACACGGAACGAATGTGCCAGCTCGGTTCTTGACAAGGATTATAGCAGTGGCTAGAAGCACAACATCAGACGAGTTAGGAGATATGTGGACTTGAGGCAGAGAAGGTGACATTGCAACCATGGCAGTGGGATGTATTGCATTTGCTTGTTGTTTAAGTTGAGGGGCTACGTTCGATGTAACTGTTGAAGACTGATTGTAATGCAATAAAGTATGGTGCTTCATTTGGCAGGTACGGCAGGAACCAGATTTGCAATCCTTCAGCTGATATCCTTTTCTTAGGCAATTGAGGCAAAGGGCGAGCCTCTTGGCCTCCTTATGCCTTGCCATTGGGGACAATTGCTCAAAACGCTTACATTGGAATAGCGCGTGACTTGGATCGTCACAAAAGACCCAACGAATGGGAGTCTTCGAAGCAACAAATGCTTTTCTTAAAGGACTACTCACGATCTTTCCTGACTTGCCAACCTGACCATCCTGCAAGACTTGATCCACATTTTCAAGGACTCGACACCGTCCTTGCAAGAATTCTGACAATCTCGACCAAGATGGCAACTCATTAGTAGATGAGCCTTCCTCCCATTTAGCCTGAGTAGCCTTGTCCAGCTTTTGCAACACTGTTTGCACGATGACACAGTCAGCAACTTCTTCCCGCGATGCTAAAGAATCCATAGCCCGAATGTGTGACGTAACTTTATCCACCAACTGCCTCAGCCTGCCCACAGATGCATCAACTTTCTCAAGCCGGAAGATTGCTCTGATGTGTGCCTGTACAATAAAACGCTTATTATCAAATCGACGTTGAAGAATATCCAGAGCGACGAGATAGTTGGCTTTGTTGATTTCCAATGAGCTGATGGTATCCAACGCAGGACCACTTAAGCAGGATCGAAGATGCTGGAACTTCTCAATAGGACTGAGATCCGGATCAGCATCTATTATCGTCTTAAACATAGAGTAGAAGTTTTCCCACTCAGTGTAGACTCCACTAAATTTTGGCAGCTCCAGCTGCGGCAAACGCGATCGATTAGCCATGACGAGTGTTGGATGAGCATTTGAACCACTTGTATTAAGCGTCGACGAAAGTTGTTGATCCGACCGATTTCCTAGTTCACGTTGAAGCAAGGCTTTAAACTTTAACAAGGTTGATTCAAACCGCGCAGGCAAATCACTAGATATGGACTCAAAGTTAGATTCTTCTAGGCTAGTATGGACTGAATCAAAGTTTGACTCTAACTTGGTTAGCGAATCCAAAAGCACACGTAAATCACACGAGTCCATGTGACTTAATTTGTCAATGTCCATATCGGCATATAACCTTTCAAGTCTATCGAAAAGCGCGTTTGTTTTGAGTTTTAAGAAAGTAACCTGAGATGCAGGCACTTGATCAACATTCGACTCTGAGTTATTCATTAGAGTTTGTTTACTAGCGAAAAAACACGTTTGGTTACAAAATTAATGCACAAGCTAATATACTCTCTAATGCACTTCGAGTTTAGCTGATCTAATATGCAGGTTCACTCTTTCACTGTAAATGCGTGTGTTTGTATGTGTGTGATCGACACAGCTATTTTCGGATTAGCGGGCCTTCTATGCAAACGCTGCACAAAGAAGCGCCAAAAACCGCGACGAACAACCGACGAACAAGAAGATGATAAAGATAAGCACAACGCAAGCGCGACCGCAAGCTTATCTGAGCTTTTATATATGTCTGTATGTGTGTCTTCTATGATTGACACAGCTTTTTCGGCTTAGCGAGCCCTATATGCTGACGATGCACAGCAGGCGCCAAACGCGACGAACGAAACAGACGATTAAAGACGAATAAGAAAAACTCGAGATAATGTACGCACAATGCCATGCACTATTATATACACAAATTAATATATAACTTGAGCATAAATGTTAATGTTTTACACGACGAGATTTGTTATTAATTTGAATGCACTATTTTGCACAAATTTTAACGCTTTGCACTGTCGTGTAGGACGAAGTTTATTGTTAATTTGAATGCACTATTTTGCACAAATGTTAATGTTTTACACTGTTTCGTCGTACAACACGATGTGTTATTAATTTGAATGCAATATTTTGCACAAATGTTAATGATTCACACCGTTGTACTTTGACGAAGTTGAGTACTAACTTGATACACTAAACGAAACACCACGGAGTGTATAGTTCACGTCGGGGTCACCAAAATGTTGGAAGCTGCCGAGCTTTTTCGGCAACTCTGGCTCCAATCATTTACGAAGGCAAAATAATAAAACCACGATTTAATTTAGCTTATTATTTATTAGTTTAATGCCTAGTCCGCGATGATCGTGTAGGCAAAGTTAATACAGTTTACAATAGAGAGATGTAGGTGTTGCTCGCTTGAAGATGAATTTCGAACTCAAAGAATAGAATACAAAATGATAAGCAAGTGACCGAGCAGCATAAATTTACATATGTATGTGTGTTACAGTTTCTTTTTGTGCCTAACTGCACTATGAGCGAATGAGAATGTGATAAAGAACAGATGGCTTAAGAGAAGCTTATTTAAGAGCAATTATTAGCTGCTGCGCCGAACACTCCCCATTATCCACAAATCAATCGCTCCCACACTCGAAGACGAGACGCATAAATAAATCAGATCATATTACATCCTTTCTATGAGAACCCAACGGTCAGCATAGTCCAAAGTCCAACCAAGATCGAGAGAGCCAAAAGCTCAACAAGTCCAAAGTCCAACCAACAAAAGCTCAAACCCAGACCTATAAAATATCCCTGCAAGCTAGCTTAAGTAGTTCAGTTTAGTTCAGTTGTAATTCAGTTGCGTTCACAAATTCTGTTGTATCCATCATAGAATAAGCAAATTGTACTCCGTTATAAAAAATAAAAATTATTTTTTTTTTAAACTATAACGTTAAAACTTATTATTATATATATATATATAAATATATATATATATATATATATATATATATATATATATATATATATATTTATCTATATATATACGGAGATACACTTATTTCGGTTGGCCGATCTGTCATATTATTGTCTTTTCAAAATGTTGAGCGGAGCGAATTCTAACTTCTGCGTGCCTGTCTGAACACAACGGAACTGTCCTCTTTTATTACGCACTGATCTACGCTTCTGTTTCTCTGCAAACAGAAGTTAGACTACACTCAGCGACAGCGCGCCCCGTCGTCGCCTCGCTTAACGGTACTATGTTGTCGGCAACATTCTACGTCGCGATTCTTGGAATTTCCAAAATGTGCATTAGCATTAATAGTTTCACAATATGACCACGACTGAGAGACTAGGTGTCTTTTAACAGTGCAATATGCCAAACGTATTGCTGCAGCGAAATGCAGACGCCTGCACTGTGGTCTAGCTGTGTCTATTATGCGACATATATATATATAGTATACAGTATCACTTCAACCTCTCAAGAGATAAGACGTGCTGCATCAAAAAACAAAAACAAAACCCCGCTACGCAAACGCAAAGCTTATCAGCAAACGCGCGACTAACAAAAATCAACCGCAAAAGCAAACAGAAACAAAAACAAACACACACCATAAACAGTTACACCGGGCAATAGCCCAAAAACAACAACCATGAACGAACCACCCGATAGAAGCAAAACCTACAAAACACAACTAAACGAGCTAAAATACATTGTACTAAAACGGAACGACAACGAATCATTCGAAAAAGTGTCACCGTTTATCAAAAAAAAACCATAGACTATGCATGCGGAGGAGAAGTAAAAACATGTAAAAAAACAAGAGACGGCTCCCTGCTTATTAAAACTAAAAACAAACTGCAAGCACTGACTCTAATTGCGCTAAAAAAATGAATAATCTCGATATCACTGCAACAGAACACAAGACTTTAAGCACAACCAAAGGCGTAATATATTGCAATGAACTACGAAACATACCTGAAAGCGAAATACTGGAAGAATTAAAACCACAGAACGTAATCGAAGTGCGCAAAATTCTAAAAAAACAAACAAACAACACAAACCACGAACAAACCTCACTTGTCGAAACTGGTCTCATAACAATTACATTTTCAACTCATAAACTACCCGAATTAATAAAAATTGGCTACGAAACCGTCCGTGTACGACCATATATCCCACTCCCGCTGCGATGCAAAAATTGTCTCCGCTTTGGACACCCTACCGCTATCTGCAAGAGCTCCGAAATATGCAAAAACTGCTCAGAAGAAAAACATACAAATGAAGGGGAACTCTGCAAAAATACGCAAAACTGCAAAAATAACCCCTAAATTGACCACCAACATAGCCCACTCGACCGTAAATGCCTCACCTTCCTCAAACAACAAGAGCTAACTGCAATAAAAACCACCGAAAAAGTTGATCACAAAACCGCACTCGATATATATCACAACAGGCACAATTAACAGTTGAGAAACAGCTATGCTAAAACTCTTGCACAACCAACGCCAAACACATCAACACCAACACAAAATTCAACCAATACACAATGCTCACATACACAAATCATTACTACACAGCAAGCAGCAAGCACTCCATCTACGATCTCCCCCCTGGAGAAAGTACTCACAGATATAAAAAAAGACGTCAACCTAACACCACTGGAACAGAAGATATGGAAACAGACGGTAACCTTCCCCACACGAAAAACAAATCATATCTAACACAGTCAACTGAAGATCTAAAACTAAGAATATTTACCAAAGATAAATCTAGCTCACTAACAACTAACTTTAAGCCCTCTAAACCAAAAACAAAATCAAAACCCACAAACAAAAACCTTCATAAAAACAATAGTGACAGCGAATCCATCTCAAACAAAACAAGTAAATAGAAATAAACTTTATACTTAACTCATACTCTATACTTTAACCTTTAACTCAAAACAAACCCAAATACTCAACCCAAGACCCTAAATCATAAAAATATAGAAATGCTTAAAATACAATGGAATATGAAAGGATACAGAAACAACTATAACGAACTGCTAATTATAATAAAAAAATACTCACCACACATAGTATGTCTCCAAGAAACCCACTTTTACAATACATTTATCCCCACCCCTGTTCCAGTAAACTTTCAAATTTACACCAATACAGCTTCCAACCGATTTGGCGGTATAGCTATATTGATCCACAAATCCATAGAACATAAGACACTAGCTCAACCTACACACATAGAAACGCTAGGAATCGAAATTATGTTTAATAGGCAAATTAACATTATTTCTGCATATATCCCTCCCACCAAAACATTTTCACCTAATGACTTAACCGAACACTTTATACCACGCACGAACAGCACGAACCAAATTATCCTAGGGGATTTCAACAGCAAACATCACAGCTGGGGATCAGCCCAAGATAACCGGAGAGGACGTACCCTATCAAAGTTCCTCCAAAACGCCAATCTCACTATACTTTATGACGGTTCACCAACACACTTCTCTACTCACAACACCTTCACACATATTGACATCTTAGTATGCTCCCCTCAATTAACTCCCTTCACTAATTGGAAAATAATCAATGACCTTCATGGCAGCGATCATTTTCCAATTTTATTATCCTTGTTCCCACAGCCCCAATCAGACAACTTCTCCCGTCCCCTCTTCAAAATAAAAGAAGCCAACTGGCCATTATTCACCAAACTAACTAACGACCTGAACGAACTTATACCTAGAACATCTAACATTAATAAAGAAGCAATAATTAATAAAATAATCCTACAATCCGCTCACCATAGTGTTCCACAAACAACCCTATCACACCCACAACAAAAACACCCACAAAAAAAACACCCACTGGTGGAATAAAACTTTGACTAAACTTAGGTCTAACAAATTTATAACTTGGCGAAATTTCAAACGCAATAGCACCACCGACAACCTTCTCAACTACAAAAGAGCTAACGCCCTGTTCCGGAGACTTTCCGGACTTCACATCCAAAATAGAACCCAACACCCCCTCCGACAAAATCTGGACTAATATTTGACGGGTCTGCGGGCTTAACCCTACCAAAGCCATACATTGCATTACAGATACATTGCATTACAGATAACAATAAATATAGATGGGACGCGCACATTAAACAAATTCTGCCAGCCTTAAACAACAAACTTAACATCATTAAATGCCTAGCAAGCTCTAAGCTAAACTGCAATACATATACTATATTAAATCCAACCAAATCTATGATAAAATTGACTACGCACTGCTCATCTACGGGTATGCTCCCAAATTAACCCTCAATAAACACAAAACTTTATTTAATGCCGCAATCCGCATATCACTTGGGGCACTACGCTCAACACCTATCGCTAACATACTGTTCGAAGCAAACATACCTACCTAGAGCAAAAAAGAGACCTGATCTCAGCCAAAGCCTACAAAACACTCCTACATAGCTCAAACTCACCGCTCCACAGATACACTACACAGAAAGACAGCCAAAAAAGAAACAAATTGACGTCAACAATAGAAAAAACCATAGCATTATGTAAAGAAACCAACGTTCCCTACCTTCCCGTCCCAAGCAAAACCACCACACCCCAATGGCTATTCCCCCCCTCTGTCATCAATACCACACTACATAGACGGAGCAAATCCAACACACCACCAAGCACATTCAGACAACAATTTCTTGAAATCAAAGAGAAATACAACAACTATAAATTCATATACACCTCATATATACCTCGCATCCATAAAATCCATTCGCAATATTAACAACAATAGCTTTTATCCCAGAACTATTAGAACCCTGCTTACCCAATCTGACTCAAAAATAAAGTGCAGTGCAGTGCAGCCAAAGTCTCATTTTATATGCCCCTTCACTACACCCCTAACTTTAACACTACAGACATAAACAAACTCCTCAAAAACGAACTCTCAAAAAAACTTAAACTGAACATAGAGCTCTGCAACCGATGGTACCAGAGATTAAACACAAACCTATCCAACACATCAAACTACCTAAAAAATATAGACCAAAAAAGCATCACACGCAGTGATCAAATAAAATTTTTAAGGCTAAGACTAGGCCACATAAGAATGACACAACAGCACTATAACAACCCTGACAACACCCTTCCTTGCCCCAACTGTCACACAACCACAAACATTAATATAATACACATTCTCTGCGACTGCCCCGCAACCTCTAACCTGCATACCCAAATCTTCCAAAACACCTGCCCCTTATCAATCCTAGCAAACCCAACCGAGACTAACATCCGTAAGATAATTGAGTTTCTTAAAAAATCTAAAACTTACCATTTCCTATGAAGTAGATTAAATAAAAATAAAATGAAATGTAAATATAGAAATAATGCTATTACAAAATAAAATCTGTATATATTAATTTAAAAATAATTTATAATCACAATAAACACCATCCAGCCGAAGGCCCCTGCTGCCAGTGCTTAGCCCTAAGTTAGAGTTAATTTTAAATTAAATGTAACTTCTTAATAAATAAATAAAAAAAAAAAAAAAAAAAAATATATATTGTCTTAGGGCGAGACCTAAAGCGTGATACTCGTTTCCCACAAGAGCATCTGGTATTTTAAATTTAATAATTTATCTCAAATTTTGCATTTATGTAGATTCATGTGAATTTTATGCAATTTCAATTTTTGCAAATATAACTATGTGAATGAATTAGCATTTTTATAAAATGTAAAAAATTCAATAGAATCATATGCTGAAAGTTTCATCAAGTTCCGTTAAGTCAGTCGCAATCTATTAAACAAAACGTTTGGTCAATTGTGACACGCACGCGTTAAGCTGCGACAGCAAAATACATTTACATTTATACATACATTGAAACGTGCAAGCGCGTTTGCTTATGCATGGTCACAAATAAATTCAGCGCCATTCATTCTAGCATATTCTTCAACCAAAATTGTTATTGAGTTGTGTTTGCATTTTCAGCCGCTTTTTTAGTTTTGTATTTGTCGAATATCGCCCTTTATACGCATACATTCAACCGACCACCGTTTTTGTATGTACACATATAAATACATACGTTCATATGCGCGCATTTCTGCTTTTTCTAAGAATCACAATTGCGATTGATTTATGTTTATATTGTGTTTGCATTAACAGCAGCTTCTATAGTTTTGTATTTGTCAATAGTCGCCCTTGTAGTGAAGTAATTTCGGATTTGCCAACAGGCAATGCAAAACTGATGTGGCGCAGCAGGTAGATGAAAAGCGTGTAAGCAAAAGGGTCCGCGTTCGAGACGCGGCGGCGACGGCATGAAAATAGTTGCGCAGCTGTTCGTGCCTACTTACATACATACCTGATGGGACCTATCGTCAATTTTTTTGTGTGTAAATAATTTTGTTCGGACTAAATCGATTACACAAATATCGGTATTTGATATTTACATTTTTTGTCAGGGTCACACACACAAAAAGAAAATAACATAACTGACCTAGGCTATACGAAAAATGTTAATTTTAGCAGATCAATTATTTGCAGAACTTCAACATTCAAATCGAATTACATATATTTCTCAGAAATGCCGTTTGTCGTCTTAGCAATTCTTATTAAGCTTATTTATATAGGTGGCACAGGCATATGAATTATGCAGCTGGGCGTTAAAAATTTTGCTGCCAATTTGCCACGCCCCCAGTAGGCGTAGACATATCATATTTGGCAAGTTCCTAGAAGGAGTCGAGGGTAACGTAACTGTAGAGTTTGGATGCTTACACTCAAAAAATGTGAAAGTAACAGGGTATTTTTTCGATATACCACGCCCCCAAAGAGACGTAAGATTTATTTTTTGGGAATCAATAGAGGAGGCCCCCAGTAACACAAACATCCAATTTGGAACCGTCTAGCTCTAAAACTGTAGGAGCTATAAGCTTTTTGCGATTTGCCACGCCCCCTGAAGGCGTAGGTATGTCCGCCATATCTTTTTGATCTTGGGTTGCTTATCCGAGTATATATATCAAATTTCAAGTCTCTAGCATCAATAGTGCTCAAAATATAGCTGATCTTGTAAAATCACTATATATTCAGATCCGATTTGCCACGCCCCCAGTGGGCGTAGACATCAAATCTTTTTATGAATCGTAGAATCGTAGCGTTAAGTTACGTGCCAAATTTCAGCATTCTAGCTTTAAAACTGTAGAAGTTACAGTTTTCCCGATTTGCCACGCCCCCAATGGGCGTAGATATATCCGCCATATCTTTTTGAACTTGGGTGGTCAACGCAAGTATACATTCCAAATTTCAACTCTCTAGCTCTTCAACTAATATGATTTCCGATTTGCCACGCCGCTAGTGGACGTATCCGGAAAATGTTGACACTTTATAATTCGAGGGTATACACGAGTATATGTTCCAAATTTCAAGTCTCTAGCTTCAATAGCGTAGAAAAATATTGCATTCATACGGACAGACGGACGGACAGCAAGACGGATATTTCACAAAACCAATATACTCTTTTTCCCTTTGGGAAACGAGTATAAAAATAAATAAAAATATTAAATGAAAGGAGTGGTTGTCTGAGTTGAATGAGATGAGAACCCACACCAGTGCTGATGATAAGTGGAATGTGGTCTGAATTAAGATCTAATTTTTCAACAATGTTAATTGAGTGAGATGGAATTAGAGTAGAAACCAAAGTCCAAAGCATTTTGAGTGCCGATTCTACCATATGGATAGTGAGTAGGAGAACCCGTGGCGCAGATATTTCATGGTGTGGGGATAATGAGGCCATGAATCATGCGACCCCTTCTGCAAGAGGGTATGCATCCCCAATCTTGGTGTTGTGCATTCCAGTCGCCAGCAATAATGAATTTGAGTCCAAGAGACTTCACGATATTTGTAAAGTATGTATTAGTAAAGGTGTCAGGTGCAGGAGCTGGTCTAATGTATACTGCAGCAACTGTAATGTCTCCAAAAAGACTGTTCATTTTTATGCTGGTTACTTGACCGAAATTATGTGAATTAGAAGAATATGACTTCACTGTGGTATACCTAAAGGGAAAAGATAATTTTGTTGCAGATGCCCTATCACGGATAACAATGTCCGAACTAAAAGACATACAAAATTAAGTCCTGAAAGTCACTACCAGGCAACAATGTAGACAAAATAATCTCTGGCCAGGGAACAAAAATGAAACTATGCTTAGGCAAGTTCCAGAAAAAGCTTCTAAGCCCAAAGTACATGAAATCATTTGTAATGACGAGGTACGGAAAGTAGTAACCTTGCATATAACAAATAAATTATGTTTATTGAAACATAGCAAGAATTGAAGTTAGCGATTTGTACTTCAATGCAATTCTCGACTTAGGTCAGTTTTTCCAAAGGCTTGAAACGCAAGCCGGTATACTCAATATCAGCCAACTCAAAGTGGCACCGAGCGAAAAGATATATGAAGTAATTTTAATAGATACATTAAGAGTAGCGCTACTCCAGCCGGTGACCCTAATAGAAAATGAAAAACAAAAAGAAGCTATAATGTCTACATACCATAACGATCCGATACAAGGAGGTCATACTGGCATAAGAAAACTTTGGCCAAAGTAAAAAGACCCTACTATTGGAATTTTTCCAATTTTCATCATATAAAAGAGTACATACGTAAATGTCCAAAATGCCAACTGTCAAAAACGACATTATATACAAAGACCCCAATGACAATAACAAACACTCCAATATACGCTTTCAACAAAGTGATAGTAGACACAATTGAAAAATGGAAATGAATACGCAGTCACTTTAATATGTGACTTGACAAAGTATTTGGCACATAATTATTGTCCATACGAATAAGTTTTTGGTGACAGAGTAATTTGCCAAAATATTTGAACACAGTAGATAATATTAATCTTTTATATAATGAAAATGATTATGCAAAGGAAACAAAGTTTAGATTAGAGTAAGAGCAAAAGAGCTAGAATAATGGTAGACTAGAAAACAATTAATATCGATTTAACAATAGGAGACAAAGTTTTATTAAAAAACGAAACGGGTCACAAGTTAGATCTAGTTTTTTTTAGGACCATACACTATAGTAAATATAGAAGATAGAGAAAACATAGTTATTAAAGATAATAAGAATAAAGAACAGAAAGAACATAATAGGATAGTCTAAAAAACAAAATACAATAATTAAAGATTTCATGAAATCGGTCTGATCAACCAAACGAATATAAAAAAAAAATTTTTTTTCAATATCCCATTTATTACCCTTTCATTTTTATCATTTTTATATATACAAATAAATTTTACTACAATCTAATTTCATAAAACCACAAACATAGACAAAAACAAGTAAGAACGTTGCCTTAGGGCGAAACCTAATGCGTGATACTCGTTTCCCATAGGGGCATCATGTATATTAAATTTAATAATATATCTCAAATTTTGCATTTATGTAGATTCATGTGAATTTTATGCAATTTCAAATTTTGCAAATAAAACCATGTGAATGAATTAGTATTTTTATAAAATGTAAAAAATTCAATAGAAAACAAGTAAGAACGTTGCCTTAGGACGAAAGCTAAAGCGTGAAAATTAATAATTTATCTCAAATTTTGCATTTATGTAGATTCATGTGAATTTTCTGCAATTTCAATTTTTGCAAATATAACTATGTGAATGAATTAGCATTTTTATAAAATGTAAAAAATTCAATAGAATCATATGCAAAAAGTTTCATCAAGTTCCGTTAAGTCAGTTGCAATCTATTAAACGTTAAGCAGCGACAGCAAAATATATTTACATTTACACATATGTACAAGTTAACACAATCAACCAGCCACAACAATTCATCGCGCAAATCAACGATTCGCCAACATGAGAGCTTTCAGTACAGTAAGCAGTATGCGTCTTTGTCACTGCAGAGAAACGGGACCTAAAGCTCCCAAATGCTTTGTCACAGCGGAAAACGGGACTTAAAGCTTGCGAATGCTTTATCACTGCTGAATCAACGGTTTATGGTGCAGGGCTAGCTTCGGTTAAAATAATGTTGTACTTAGTATTTAGTTGATTTTTGGAAATAAAGAACGTCGGTCATCGCCACGGAATTATTCAAGTCTTCTCCTTTCGCGCAACACCACGTGTAGCCCCAACAGACACTAAGTGATAACACCCTTACTTCGTACGTGTTAGTCTACTTAAATCAAATATAAAGAGAATATTAAATAACTTACATACATTGAAACGTGCAAGCGCATTTGCTTATGCACGGTCACAAATAAATTCAGCGCCATTCATTCTAGCATATTCTTCAACCAAAATTGTTATTGAGTTGTGTTTGCATTTTCAGCCGCTTCTTTAGTTTCGTATTTGTCAAATATCGCCCTTTATACGCATACATTCCACCGACCACCGTTTTTGTATGTACACATATAAATACATACGTTCATATGCGCGCATTTCAGCTTTTTCTAAGAATCACAATTGCGATTGATTTATGTTTATATTGTGTTTGCATTAACAGCAGCTTCTATAGTTTTGTATTTGTCAATAGTCGCCCTTGTAGTGAAGTAATTTCGGATTTGCCAACAGGCAATGCAAAACTGATGTGGCGCAGCAGGTAGATGAAAAGCGTGTAAGCAAAAGGGTCCGCGTTCGAGACGCGGCGGCGACGGCATGAAAATAGTTGCGCAGCTGTTCGTGCCTACATACATACATACCTGATGGGACCTACCGTCAATTTTTTTGTGTGTCAATAATTTTGTTCGGACTAAGTCGATTACACAAATATCGGTATTTGATATTTACATTTTTTGTCAGGGTCACACACACAAAAAGAAAATAACATAACTGACCTAGGCTATACGAAAAATGTTAATTTTAGCAGATCAATTATTTGCAGAACTTCAACATTAAATCGAATTACATATATTTCTCAGAAATGCCGTTTGTCGTCTTAGCAATTCTTATTAAGCTTATTTATATAGGTGGCACAGGCATATGAATTTTGCAGCTGGGCGTTACAAATTTTGTTGCCAATTTGCCACGCCCCCAGTAGGCGTAGACATATCATATTTGGCAAGTTCCTAGAAGGAGTCGAGGGTAACGTAACTGTAGAGTTTGGATGCTTACACTCTAAAAATGTGAAAGTTACAGGGTATTTTTTCGATATACCACGCCCCCGAAAGGGCATAAGATTTATTTTTTGGGAATCAATAGAGGAGTCCCCCAGTAACACAAACATCCAATATGGAATCGTCTAGCTCTAAAACTGTAGGAGCTATAAGCTTTTTGCGATTTGCCACGCCCCCTGAAGGCGTAGGTATGTCCGCCATATCTTTTTATACCCTGAGCCCATTGAAAATGGGAAATCAGGGTATAATGGTTTTGTTAAATGTATGTAACAGGCAGAAGGGGGCGTGTCAGACCCCACAAAGTATATATATTCTTGATCAGGGCGACGAGCTGAGTCGATTTAGCCCTGTCCGTCTGTCTGTCTGTCCGTCCGTCCGTCCGTCCGTCCGTCCGTATGTTTGAACGCGTCGATTGAAGCATCTAGACAAGCTAGAGACTTGAATTTTTTTTGTTGGGTCCGTGGATAGCACGCGCAGGTCAAGTTTGTTACCAAAAAACGATATCTATTTTTGTTGTTTTGTTATCGATTTTAAACCTTATCGAAAACAGGTTATAAAATTCTGTCTCCCACACCTTTAGAGCTAGACCCCTCAAATTTTGCATATAGATTAATGTGATTTTTATGCAATTTCTATTTTTTTATTTTTTGGATACCGGCTCTTTTTATTAATTAACCCCCCCCCCTCCCTCCCTCCCTCCATGCCTTCAAACACCCATTGAGAGTCTGTTGCAAATATAACCATGTGAATAAATTAGCATTTTTATAAAATGTAAAAAATTCAATAGAATCATATGCCGAAAGTTTCATCAAATTCCGTTAAGTCAGTCCCGATTTATTAAACAAAACGTTTAGCCAATTATCACACGCACGTGGCAAGCAGCGACGCGCAGCAAAAAACATTTACACATACACATACATTGAAACGTGCAAGCGCGTCTGCTTATGCATGTGCACAGTCGCTTCTGTGCATTTTCAGCCGCTTCTATAGTTTTGTATTTGTCATATATCGCCCTTTACACGCATACATTGAAACAGACCACCGTTTTTGTATATACACATACACATACGTTTATATGCGCGCATTTCACCATATTCTAAGAATTACAATTGCGATTGATCTGCTTCTTTAGCTTCTTTAGTTTTGTATTTGTAACATATCGCATTGTAGTACTACTTTGCGTTTTGCCAACAAGCAACGCAATACTGGTGTGGCGTAGTGGATAGACACAAAGCGCGTAAACGAAAGGTCCCGGGTTCAAAACTACTCAGTGACAACAGCATAACTTTTTTAATTTTTTTTTTTAATCTATAAACATGAGGTGGTCGTGCTAGTTGAGACGACGCGCTTTAACGTTACACATGTAAATAGATCTAGGTTCGAGCCCAGGTGCGGTGATGTTTGCTTTCTATTTTTTTTTTTTTTGTTTATTTATTTAATTATTAATTTATTTTTTATTTACATACATTCTAGTTGAATAAAATTTCAAAATTATAATTTAATTTTGCAAAATTTAATGTTATATGCAAACTATATAGCGTATTAAACAATGCAAATCGGACGGGGCTCAGGGGATCTCCTAGTCGGGCACCTCCGACTAGAGTTTTCTTACTTGTTGATCTTGGGTTGCTTATCCGAGTATATATATCAAATTTCAAGTCTCTAGCATCAATAGTGCTCAAAATATAGCTGATCTTGTAAAATCACTATATATTCAGATCCGATTTGCCACGCCCCCAGTGGGCGTAGACATAAAATCTTTTTATGAATCTTTATAGAATCGGAGCGTTAAGTTACGTGCCAAATTTCAGCATTCTAGCTTTAAAACTGTAGAAGTTACAGTTTTCCCGATTTGCCACGCCCCCAATGGGCGTAGATATATCCGCCATATCTTTTTGAACTTGGGTGGTCAACGCAAGTATACATTCCAAATTTTAACTCTCTAGCTCTTCAACTAATATGATTTCTATGATTTCTATTAACTATGGGCGCAACCATTTTCTGATTTGCCACGCCCCTAGTGGGCGTATCCGGAAAATCTTGACACTTTATAATTCGAGGGTATACACGAGTATATGTTCCAAATTTCAAGTCTCTAGCTTCAATAGCGTAGAAAAATATTGCATTCATACGGACAGACGGACAGACGGACATTTCACAAAACCAATATACTCTTTTTCCCTTTGGGAAACGAGTATAAATATGCTGAAAGTTTCATCAAGTTTCGTTAAGTTAGTCCCAATCTATTAAACAAAACGTTTGGCCAATTATCACACGCACGTGTTAAGCAGCGACAGCAAAATACATTTATATTTACACATACATTAAAACGTGCAAGCGCGTTTGCTACGCATGGGCACAAATAAATTCAACGCCATTCATTCTAGCATATTCTTCAACCAAAATTGTTATTGAGTTGTGTTTGCATTTTCAGCCGCTTCTTTAGTTTTGTATTTGTCAAATATCGCCCTTTACACGCATACATGCAAACAGACCAACGTTTATTTTATGTACACATACACATACGCGCAATTAAGCAATTTCTAAGAATCACAATTGCGATTGATTTATGTTTATATTGTGTTTGCATTAACAGCAGCTTCTATAGTTTTGTATTTGTCAAAAGTCGCTCTTGTAGTGAAGTAGTTTCGGATTTGCCAACAGGCAATGCAAAACTGATGTGGCGCAGCAGGTAGATGCAAAGCGCGTAAGCAAAAGGGTCCGAGTTCGAGACGCGACAGCGACGGCATGAAAATAGTTTTTTCTTTCTTTTTTTTCTCCCTTAATAAAGAGGAAGTTGCTTTGTTAGTTGAGATGGTGTGCTTTAATGATACATATGTAGTAGATGTAGGTTCAAATCCAGCGGCAGCGACTTTTGTGTTTCTCTTTCTTTTGTTTGTTTAACTATCTATTTAATTATATAATTATTTTTGATTGACATACAAATCTCCTAGTCAGACACCCCCGACTAGAGCTTTCTTACTTATACATTAAGTATAACATAATGCAAGAGTTTCGCAAGCGTTTTGCACATGGGCAGATAAATGCATATACATATGCACATGTAAGCAAGCGAATGTAAGTGTAAGTAACGTGTACATTATCACAACAAATTCAAATTCAATACTTTTGCGCTGCTGTTCGTGCCTACATACCTACATACATACATACATACATGATGGGCGCTATTGTCAATTTTTTTGTGTGGAATAATTTTGTTCTGAATGACCAGTCTATGTGATCACACACACAAAAAAGAAAATACCATAACTGACCTAGGCTATACGGGGCGTCCGATTTATTTTTGGGTAATCGATAGGGGATGCCTCCAGTAACACAAGCATCCAATTTTGAAGCGTCTAGCTCTAAGACTGTAGGAGATATAAGGTTTTGCAATTTGCCACGCCCCCTGAAGGAGCATGTATGTCCGCCATATCTTTTTGATTGCTTATCCGAGTATATATATCAAATTTCAAGTCTCTAGCATCAACAGTGCATCAACATAGCTGAACTTGTAAAATCTACTAAAAACTATATATTCAAATACGATTTGCCACGCCCCCAATGGGCGTAGATATATCCGCCATATCTTTCTGAACTTGGGTGGTCAACGCAAGTATACATTCCAAATTTCAACTCTCTAGCTCTTCAACTAATATGATTTCTTGACTATGGGCGCAAGCGTTTTCCGATTTGCCACGCCCCCAGTGGGCGTATCGGGAAAATCCTGACACTTTATAATTCGAGGGTATACACGAGTATATGTTCCAAATTTCAAGTCTCTAGCTTCAATAGCGTAGAAAAATATTGCATTCATACGGACAGACGGACGGACAGCAAGATGGACATTTCACAAAACCAATATACTATTTTTCCCTTTGGGAAACGAGTATAAAAAAAAATTAAAGACATATTCAAAAACTTTTAAACTTATGATTAAAATTTAAAAAAAAAGTAAAAAAAAATACATAAATATACAAATTTATTTTTAAGAATATAATTTTTACAATTAAATAACTTCATATATTATATAAATTAACTTCATATATTACGTTATTTTTTTAAAAAAAAAGGGAGATGTAGTATGTTTAATATAATATTAATAATACCCGATGCAATGTAGAGTATACTACATGTAATAGCGTCATATGCTCGACACATAGTAGTGTATACTACATGTGCACATACTGACACTTTGTTGCTACGTACAGTGGTTCACAGCTTATTTCAACCAGCACTTTAAAAAAAGTTTGTTGGGCCATAAAATCTAATCTATTGGCAATATCCAAAAAATTTAAACGCAGGTTGTTAGTGTGATGTTTTAAATATTACAAAATCAATTCATTTATTTTTAAAATATTTTTTCATTATTTAATAATGTTTAAAATCTAAAAAATGAGACCAAGACAATTCCTCAGCTTATTTCAACCACAAACTTTGCAGCTGATGAAAGACCCGTTATTTTGCAATGCAACGGTAGATTCTTATTCTATGCTTTATACACTGATTTCACAATGTGATGAAATAAGTTTGTGCCGAATTTTGAAAGCAGAACTTGCAGAAAATTTAATTTAGCAAAATGGGACCACGTACACCTATTGAACAGCGGGAACTTGTTCTGAAAGACTATAAAAATGGTCATTCCCGTAGAAAAAATGCTGATATGGTTGGACTGAGTGATTCTACAGCTCAAAGCATCTCATACCGTTTTGTTCGTGAAAATAGAGCCCACGATAAAGGTATAAATGCTCAAAAAAAAAAATTTTAATCCCACGGACGAGCGCTATATTGTAAGTAAAATCCGGGATAACCCAAGGCTATCTGCTAGACAATTAGCCAATGATGTTAAGGAGGAGTTGGGCAAGTCATGCCACCCAGAAACTATTCGCCGTGTGCTTCGGGAACATGACTCTAATGGTAGAGTACCACGCAAGAAGCCTTTTATAAGCGACAAAAGCAAAAAGTGTCGCTTAAAATTTGCACAGGAGTACTTGCACAAGGACATTGGATTCTGGAACACAGTTTTATTTTGTGATGAGTCCAAATTTAATTTGTTTGGGCCGGATAGGCCCTCATATGTGTGGCATAGGCCTAACACAGAGCTTGACGCAAAAAATTTGAGGGCTACTGTAAAGCATGGCGGAGGCAGCGTTATGGTTTGGGCCTGTATGTCAGCAGCCAGGGTTGGGAACTTGGAGTTCATCGAGACTACGATGGATAAACTTAAATATCTAGATGTTTCGAAGTCAAATTTAGTCCAAAGTGCTCAGAAACTGGGCATAAAGGACTTCAGGTTTTACCAAGATATTGACCCGAAACACACTGCGGGAATTGTCCAGACTTGACTGATCTGGAAATGTCCGCACGTTATGAAACCACCAGCCCAATCACCAGATTTAAATGTAATCGAAAATTTGTGGTCGATTTTGGAAACAAACATTCGCAAACACAAAATTTCAAACAAATCGGACCTAAAAACTGCATTGGTTGAGGAGTGGGAAAAAATTACTCCAGAAGTCACCAAAAAGTTGGTGGAATCTATCCCAAAAAGGCTTAAAATGGTAGTTAGCCAAAAGGGTGATCACACCAAGTATTAATTTGTTGTTATTTTAAGTTTTTATGATGTTAAATAATGTTATTTCATAAGTGGTTGAAATAAGCTGTGGAACTGTCTTGGTCTCATTTTTTAATTTTTAAACATTATTAAATAATGAAAAAATATTTAAAAAATAAATGAATTGATTTTGTAATATTTAAAACATCACACTAACAACCTGAGTTTAAATTTTCTGGATATTGCCAATAATTTAGATTTTGTAGCCCAACAAACTTTTTTTTAAGTGCTGGTTGAAATAAGCTGTGAACCACTGTATATACATACATAAGTCTCAGAGCGTACGCATAACCGAAAAATGATCAGTTACTTATACGACTGAGCAGGTCTGGGAACCGCAGCGTAAGCACTTTTATGCTTAGCCGTAGATTCCTTTTGTACAACATATGTATATGCCCTCTGCATATACATACATACAAACATATACATATACATACTGCGCTCTCTCGCTCTACTGCCTTCAGCGGCAGAGAGATATAATAAGAAATATATGTACTATAGCTAAGATTTCTTTTGCTTTTAAATAACAATTCAATTGAATAAATGCATTGGAACAAAACATATGAAGAGCGAGCGGATTACTACATAGTTTTCCGGTTTTGCTTTTGATTTACTTTACTTTTCCTAGCTAATATCGTAACTGAATTGCCTACTTTGGCATATGGTACTGCTGCATATGCCTTTTCAGAAGCATCAGCAAACCCATGAAATTGGACTTCAACGTCTTCTTGTATTTTGACCAACCTCTTATGTTTTGTAGATGTGTTAAATTATCTTGATACAATCACCACTGTTCCTTCTTCGATTAATTCTTCATTCCTTTTCTGATCCGTTACCAATTGCTTTTGCATAAATATTGGGTTGTCCGGAAAGTAATCACCGGTTTTTTCAATGAAAGTAAATACATTTTTTTTTAAACTTACAATGAACTTTGATCAATTATATATGTTTCATTTTGTTCGATAACCTTTTGCCATCTTTCCATTGCCGCAAGTTTTAATATTTAAGGAGTTCTGCAAAAATCGAAACAAATGGTAGTCTGACGGTGCAAGGTCAGGGCTAGAGGGAGAGTTCTCAGTTGAGAGTGTTAACGCGTCTTCTTTTTGGTGCTCTTGGAGTTTTGCTTTAGTTATTGCTGATTTTCTCTTTCGGCATTGGTGCATCGGCTATTTGATTTTTATTATCGTTTATGCTCTGTGTCACTGTTTGCCGCCTTTCTGTTTATCTGCTCCCTAGTGTTGTTGTATTTTATATTCACACTTGCGTCTGTATATGTGCTTTTATCTGTCGTGTCTCCTCGAAAGCAGGTTTTCTTATTCAGGCTTTCATCTGACACAACGTGCGAAGCAATATCAGCGTTTATTGCTGGTAAGCCTGCAGCAAATGTTTTTATCTCGAAGTTTAATTTTGCAACACCACGTGAAATTGCTTCATTTAAAATCAGTGTGCCGTTTGAACACTTCACAACTATATGTGATTCCAAGTTTTCGCCACCACATATAGTTGTACATGAATTCAAGCCAAAGAATCGAAACCGATTACCTCCCGTTACACTGAACCCTACTTCGGTACAATCTTCAACTAATATTGTATAAAAAAACTGAATACTTAAATTCTTCACCTATATAGATTAATGTGATTTTTATGCAATTTCTATTTTTTTATTTTTTGGATACCGGCTCTTTTTATTAATTAACCCCCCCCCCCTCCCTCCCTCCCTGCCTTCAAACACCCATTGAGAGTCTGTTGCAAATATAACCATGTGAATAAATTAGCATTTTTATAAAATGTAAAAAATGCAATAGAATCATATGCCGAAAGTTTCATCAAATTCCGTTAAGTCAGTCCCGATTTATTAAACAAAACGTTTAGCCAATTATCACACGCACGTGGCAAGCAGCGACGCGCAGCAAAAAACATTTACACATACACATACATTGAAACGTGCAAGCGCGTCTGCTTATGCATGTGCACAGACGCTTCTGTGCATTTTCAGCCGCTTCTATAGTTTTGTATTTGTCATATATCGCCCTTTACACGCATACATTGAAACAGACCACCGTTTTTGTATATACACATACACATACGTTTATATGCGCGCATTTCACCATATTCTAAGAATTACAATTGCGATTGATCTGCTTCTTTAGCTTCTTTAGTTTTGTATTTGTAACATATCGCATTGTAGTACTACTTTGCGTTTTGCCAACAAGCAACGCAATACTGGTGTGGCGTAGTGGATAGACACAAAGCGCGTAAACGGAAGGTCCCGGGTTCAAAACTACTCAGTGACAACAGCATAACTTTTTTAATTTTGTTTTTTAATCTATAAACATGAGGTGGTCGTGCTAGTTGAGACGACGCGCTTTAACGTTACACATGTAAATAGATCTAGGTTCGAGCCCAGGTGCGGTGATGTTTGCTTTCTATTTTTTTTTTTTTGTTTATTTATTTAATTATTAATTTATTTTTTATTTACATACATTCTAGTTGAATAAAATTTCAAAATTATAATTTAATTTTGCAAAATTTAATGTTATATGCAAACTATATAGCGTATTAAACAATGCAAATCGGACGGGGCTCAGGGGATCTCCTAGTCGGGCACCTCCGACTAGAGTTTTCTTACTTGTTGATCTTGGGTTGCTTATCCGAGTATATATATCAAATTTCAAGTCTCTAGCATCAATAGTGCTCAAAATATAGCTGATCTTGTAAAATCACTATATATTCAGATCCGATTTGCCACGCCCCCAGTGGGCGTAGACATAAAATCTTTTTATGAATCTTTATAGAATCGGAGCGTTAAGTTACGTGCCAAATTTCAGCATTCTAGCTTTAAAACTGTAGAAGTTACAGTTTTCCCGATTTGCCACGCCCCCAATGGGCGTAGATATATCCGCCATATCTTTTTGAACTTGGGTGGTCAACGCAAGTATACATTCCAAATTTTAACTCTCTAGCTCTTCAACTAATATGATTTCTATGATTTCTATTAACTATGGGCGCAACCATTTTCTGATTTGCCACGCCCCTAGTGGGCGTATCCGGAAAATCTTGACACTTTATAATTCGAGGGTATACACGAGTATATGTTCCAAATTTCAAGTCTCTAGCTTTAATAGCGTAGAAATATATTGCATTCATACGGACAGACGGCCAGACGGACATTTCACAAAACCAATATACTCTTTTTCCCTTTGGGAAACGAGTATAAATATGCTGAAAGTTTCATCAAGTTTCGTTAAGTTAGTCCCAATCTATTAAACAAAACGTTTGGCCAATTATCACACGCACGTGTTAAGCAGCGACAGCAAAATACATTTATATTTACACATACATTAAAACGTGCAAGCGCGTTTGCTACGCATGGGCACAAATAAATTCAACGCCATTCATTCTAGCATATTCTTCAACCAAAATTGTTATTGAGTTGTGTTTGCATTTTCAGCCGCTTCTTTAGTTTTGTATTTGTCAAATATCGCCCTTTACACGCATACATGCAAACAGACCAACGTTTATTTTATGTACACATACACATACGCGCAATTAAGCAATTTCTAAGAATCACAATTGCGATTGATTTATGTTTATATTGTGTTTGCATTAACAGCAGCTTCTATAGTTTTGTATTTGTCAAAAGTCGCTCTTGTAGTGAAGTAGTTTCGGATTTGCCAACAGGCAATGCAAAACTGATGTGGCGCAGCAGGTAGATGCAAAGCGCGTAAGCAAAAGGGTCCGAGTTCGAGACGCGACAGCGACGGCATGAAAATAGTTTTTTCTTTCTTTTTTTTCTCCCTTAATAAAGAGGAAGTTGCTTTGTTAGTTGAGATGGTGTGCTTTAATGATACATATGTAGTAGATGTAGGTTCAAATCCAGCGGCAGCGACTTTTGTGTTTCTCTTTCTTTTGTTTGTTTAACTATCTATTTAATTATATAATTATTTTTGATTGACATACAAATCTCCTAGTCAGACACCCCCGACTAGAGCTTTCTTACTTATACATTAAGTATAACATAATGCAAGAGTTTCGCAAGCGTTTTGCACATGGGCAGATAAATGCATATACATATGCACATGTAAGCAAGCGAATGTAAGTGTAAGTAACGTGTACATTATCACAACAAATTCAAATTCAATACTTTTGCGCTGCTGTTCGTGCCTACATACCTACATACATACATACATACATGATGGGCGCTATTGTCAATTTTTTTGTGTGGAATAATTTTGTTCTGAATGACCAGTCTATGTGATCACACACACAAAAAAGAAAATACCATAACTGACCTAGGCTATACGGGGCGTCCGATTTATTTTTGGGTAATCGATAGGGGATGCCTCCAGTAACACAAGCATCCAATTTTGAAGCGTCTAGCTCTAAGACTGTAGGAGATATAAGGTTTTGCAATTTGCCACGCCCCCTGAAGGAGCATGTATGTCCGCCATATCTTTTTGATTGCTTATCCGAGTATATATATCAAATTTCAAGTCTCTAGCATCAACAGTGCATCAACATAGCTGAACTTGTAAAATCTACTAAAAACTATATATTCAAATACGATTTGCCACGCCCCCAATGGGCGTAGATATATCCGCCATATCTTTCTGAACTTGGGTGGTCAACGCAAGTATACATTCCAAATTTCAACTCTCTAGCTCTTCAACTAATATGATTTCTTGACTATGGGCGCAAGCATTTTCCGATTTGCCACGCCCCCAGTGGGCGTATCGGGAAAATCCTGACACTTTATAATTCGAGGGTATACACGAGTATATGTTCCAAATTTCAAGTCTCTAGCTTCAATAGCGTAGAAAAATATTGCATTCATACGGACAGACGGACGGACAGCAAGATGGACATTTCACAAAACCAATATACTATTTTTCCCTTTGGGAAACGAGTATAAAAAAAAATTAAAGACATATTCAAAAACTTTTAAACTTATGATTAAAATTTAAAAAAAAAGTAAAAAAAAATACATAAATATACAAATTTATTTTTAAGAATATAATTTTTACAATTAAATAACTTCATATATTATATAAATTAACTTCATATATTACGTTATTTTTTTAAAAAAAAAGGGAGATGTAGTATGTTTAATATAATATTAATAATACCCGATGCAATGTAGAGTATACTACATGTAATAGCGTCATATGCTCGACACATAGTAGTGTATACTACATGTGCACATACTGACACTTTGTTGCTACGTACAGTGGTTCACAGCTTATTTCAACCAGCACTTTAAAAAAAGTTTGTTGGGCCATAAAATCTAATCTATTGGCAATATCCAAAAAATTTAAACGCAGGTTGTTAGTGTGATGTTTTAAATATTAAAAAATCAATTCATTTATTTTTAAAATATTTTTTCATTATTTAATAATGTTTAAAATCTAAAAAATGAGACCAAGACAATTCCTCAGCTTATTTCAACCACAAACTTTGCAGCTGATGAAAGACCCGTTATTTTGCAATGCAACGGTAGATTCTTATTCTATGCTTTATACACTGATTTCACAATGTGATGAAATAAGTTTGTGCCGAATTTTGAAAGCAGAACTTGCAGAAAATTTAATTTAGCAAAATGGGACCACGTACACCTATTGAACAGCGGGAACTTGTTCTGAAAGACTATAAAAATGGTCATTCCCGTAGAAAAAATGCTGATATGGTTGGACTGAGTGATTCTACAGCTCAAAGCATCTCATACCGTTTTGTTCGTGAAAATAGAGCCCACGATAAAGGTATAAATGCTCAAAAAAAAAAATTTTAATCCCACGGACGAGCGCTATATTGTAAGTAAAATCCGGGATAACCCAAGGCTATCTGCTAGACAATTAGCCAATGATGTTAAGGAGGAGTTGGGCAAGTCATGCCACCCAGAAACTATTCGCCGTGTGCTTCGGGAACATGACTCTAATGGTAGAGTACCACGCAAGAAGCCTTTTATAAGCGACAAAAGCAAAAAGTGTCGCTTAAAATTTGCACAGGAGTACTTGTACAAGGACATTGGATTCTGGAACACAGTTTTATTTTGTGATGAGTCCAAATTTAATTTGTTTGGGCCGGATAGGCCCTCATATGTGTGGCATAGGCCTAACACAGAGCTTGACGCAAAAAATTTGAGGGCTACTGTAAAGCATGGCGGAGGCAGCGTTATGGTTTGGGCCTGTATGTCAGCAGCCAGGGTTGGGAACTTGGAGTTCATCGAGACTACGATGGATAAACTTAAATATCTAGATGTTTCGAAGTCAAATTTAGTCCAAAGTGCTCAGAAACTGGGCATAAAGGACTTCAGGTTTTACCAAGATATTGACCCGAAACACACTGCGGGAATTGTCCAGACTTGACTGATCTGGAAATGTCCGCACGTTATGAAACCACCAGCCCAATCACCAGATTTAAATGTAATCGAAAATTTGTGGTCGATTTTGGAAACAAACATTCGCAAACACAAAATTTCAAACAAATCGGACCTAAAAACTGCATTGGTTGAGGAGTGGGAAAAAATTACTCCAGAAGTCACCAAAAAGTTGGTGGAATCTATCCCAAAAAGGCTTAAAATGGTAGTTAGCCAAAAGGGTGATCACACCAAGTATTAATTTGTTGTTATTTTAAGTTTTTATGATGTTAAATAATGTTATTTCATAAGTGGTTGAAATAAGCTGTGGAACTGTCTTGGTCTCATTTTTTAATTTTTAAACATTATTAAATAATGAAAAAATATTTAAAAAATAAATGAATTGATTTTGTAATATTTAAAACATCACACTAACAACCTGAGTTTAAATTTTCTGGATATTGCCAATAATTTAGATTTTGTAGCCCAACAAACTTTTTTTTAAGTGCTGGTTGAAATAAGCTGTGAACCACTGTATATACATACATAAGTCTCAGAGCGTACGCATAACCGAAAAATGATCAGTTACTTATACGACTGAGCAGGTCTGGGAACCGCAGCGTAAGCACTTTTATGCTTAGCCGTAGATTCCTTTTGTACAACATATGTATATGCCCTCTGCATATACATATGTACATACAAACATATACATATACATACTGCGCTCTCTCGCTCTACTGCCTTCAGCGGCAGAGAGATATAATAAGAAATATACAGTGGTTCACAGCTTATTTCAACCAGCACTTTAAAAAAAGTTTGTTGGGCTATAAAATCTAAACTATTGGCAATATCCAAAAAATTTAAACGCAGGTTGTTAGTGTGATGTTTTAAATATTACAAAATCAATTCATTTATTTTTTAAATATTTTTTCATTATTTAATAATGTTTAAAAACTAAAAAATGAGATCAAGACAGTTCCACAGCTTATTTCAACCACTAACTTTGCAGCTTATGAAAGACCCGTTATTTTGCAATGCAACGGTAGATTCTTGATCTATGCTTTATACACTGATTTCGCAATGTGATGAAAGAAGTTTGTGCTGAATTTTGAAAGCAGAACTTGCAGAAAATTTAATTTAGCAAAATGGGACCACGTACACCTATTGAACAGCTGGAACTTGTTCTGAAACACTATAAAAATGGCCATTCCCGTAGAAAAATTACTGATATGGTTGGACTGAGTGATTCTACAGTTCAAAGCATCATATACCGTTTTGTTCTTGAAAATAGAACCCACGATAAAGGTAGAAATGCTCCAAACTAAATTTTTAATCCCACGGACGAGCGCTATATTGTAAGAAAAATCCGGGATAACCCAAGGCTATCTGCTAGACAAGTAGCCAATGATGTTAAGGAGGAGTTGGGCAAGTCATGCCACCCAGAAACTATTCGCCGTGTGCTTCGGGAACATGACTTTAATGGTAGAGTACCACGCAAGAAGACTTTTATAAGCGACAAAAACAAAAAGTGTCGCTTAAAATTTGCACAGGAGCACTTGTACAAGGACATTGGATTCTGGAACACAGTTTTATTTTGAGATGAGTCCAAATTTAATTTGTTTGGGTCGGATGGGCCCTCATATGTGTAGCGTAGGCCTAACACAGAGCTTGACGCAAAAAATTTGAAGGCTACTGTAAAGCACGGCGGAGGCAGCGTTATGGTTTGGGCCTGTATGTCAGCAGCCGGGGTTGGGAGCTTGGAGTTCATCGAGACTACGATGGATAAACTTAAATATCTATATGTTTTGAAGTCAAATTGAATCCAAAGTGCTCAGAAACTGGGCATAAAGGAGGACTTCAGGTTTTACCAAGATAATGACCCGAAACACACTGCGAGAATTGTTCACACTTGGCTGATCTGGAAATGTCCGCACGTTATGAAACCACTAGCCCAATCATCAGATTTAAATGTAATCGAAAATTTGTGGTCGATTTTGGAAACAAACATTCGCAAACACAAAATTTCAAACAAATTGGATCTAAAAACTGCATTGGTTGAGGAATGGGAAAAAATTACTCCAGAAATCACTAAAAAGTTGGTGGAATCTATCCCAAAAAGGCTTAAAATGGTAGTTAGCCAAAAGGGTGGTCACACCAAGTATTAATTTGTTGTTATTTTAAGTTTTTATAATGTTAAATAATGTTATTTCATAAGTGGTTGAAATAAGCTGTGGAACTGTCTTGGTCTCATTTTTTAGTTTTTAAACATTATTAAATAATGAAAAAATATTTAAAAAATAAATGAATTGATTTTGTAATATTTAAAACATCACCCTAACAACCTGCGTTTAAATTTTTTGGATATTGCCAATAGTTTAGATTTTATAGCCCAACAAACTTTTTTTAAAGTGCTGGTTGAAATAAGCTGTGAACCACTGTATGTACTATAGCTAAGATTTCTTTTGCTTTTAAATAACAATTCAATTGAATAAATGCATTGGAACAAAACATATGAAGAGCGAGCGGATTACTACATAGTTTTCCGGTTTTGCTTTTGATTTACTTTACTTTTCCTAGCTAATATCGTAACTGAATTGCCTACTTTGGCATATGGTACTGCTGCATATGCCTTTTCAGAAGCATCAGCAAACCCATGAAATTGGACTTCAACGTCTTCTTGTATTTTGACCAACCTCTTATGTTTTGTAGATGTGTTAAATTATCTTGATACAATCACCACTGTTCCTTCTTCGATTAATTCTTCATTCCTTTTCTGATCCGTTACCAATTGCTTTTGCATAAATATTGGGTTGTCCGGAAAGTAATCACCGGTTTTTTCAATGAAAGTAAATACATTTTTTTTTAAACTTACAATGAACTTTGATCAATTATATATGTTTCATTTTGTTCGATAACCTTTTGCCATCTTTCCATTGCCGCAAGTTTTAATATTTAAGGAGTTCTGCAAAAATCGAAACAAATGGTAGTCTGACGGTGCAAGGTCAGGGCTAGAGGGAGAGTTCTCAGTTGAGAGTGTTAACGCGTCTTTTTTTTGTGCTCTTGCAGTTTTGCTTTAGTTATTGCTGATTTTCTCTTTCGGCATTGGTGCATCGGCTATTTGATTTTTATTATCGTTTATGCTCTGTGTCACTGTTTGCCGCCTTTCTGTTTATCTGCTCCCTAGTGTTGTTGTATTTTATATTCACACTTGCGTCTGTATATGTGCTTTTATCTGTCGTGTCTCCTCGAAAGCAGGTTTTCTTATTCAGGCTTTCATCTGACACAACGTGCGAAGCAATATCAGCGTTTATTGCTGGTAAGCCTGCAGCAAATGTTTTTATCTCGAAGTTTAATTTTGCAACACCACGTGAAATTGCTTCATTTAAAATCAGTGTGCCGTTTGAACACTTCACAACTATATGTGATTCCAAGTTTTCGCCACCACATATAGTTGTACATGAATTCAAGCCAAAGAATCGAAACCGATTACCTCCCGTTACACTGAACCCTACTTCGGTACAATCTTCAACTAATATTGTATAAAAAAACTGAATACTTAAATTCTTCACCTATATAGATTAATGTGATTTTTATGCAATTTCTATTTTTTTATTTTTTGGATACCGGCTCTTTTTATTAATTAACCCCCCCCCCTCCCTCCCTCCATGCCTTCAAACACCCATTGAGAGTCTGTTGCAAATATAACCATGTGAATAAATTAGCATTTTTATAAAATGTAAAAAATTCAATAGAATTATATGCCGAAAGTTTCATCAAATTCCGTTAAGTCAGTCCCGATTTATTAAACAAAACGTTTAGCCAATTATCACACGCACGTGGCAAGCAGCGACGCGCAGCAAAAAACATTTACACATACACATACATTGAAACGTGCAAGCGCGTCTGCTTATGCATGTGCACAGTCGCTTCTGTGCATTTTCAGCCGCTTCTATAGTTTTGTATTTGTCATATATCGCCCTTTACACGCATACATTGAAACAGACCACCGTTTTTGTATATACACATACACATACGTTTATATGCGCGCATTTCACCATATTCTAAGAATTACAATTGCGATTGATCTGCTTCTTTAGCTTCTTTAGTTTTGTATTTGTAACATATCGCATTGTAGTACTACTTTGCGTTTTGCCAACAAGCAACGCAATACTGGTGTGGCGTAGTGGATAGACACAAAGCGCGTAAACGGAAGGTCCCGGGTTCAAAACTACTCAGTGACAACAGCATAACTTTTTTAATTTTGTTTTTTAATCTATAAACATGAGGTGGTCGTGCTAGTTGAGACGACGCGCTTTAACGTTACACATGTAAATAGATCTAGGTTCGAACCCAGGTGCGGTGATGTTTGCTTTCTATTTTTTTTTTTTGTTTATTTATTTAATTATTAATTTATTTTTTATTTACATACATTCTAGTTGAATAAAATTTCAAAATTATAATTTAATTTTGCAAAATTTAATGTTATATGCAAACTATATAGCGTATTAAACAATGCAAATCGGACGGGGCTCAGGGGATCTCCTAGTCGGGCACCTCCGACTAGAGTTTTCTTACTTGTTGATCTTGGGTTGCTTATCCGAGTATATATATCAAATTTCAAGTCTCTAGCATCAATAGTGCTCAAAATATAGCTGATCTTGTAAAATCACTATATATTCAGATCCGATTTGCCACGCCCCCAGTGGGCGTAGACATAAAATCTTTTTATGAATCTTTATAGAATCGGAGCGTTAAGTTACGTGCCAAATTTCAGCATTCTAGCTTTAAAACTGTAGAAGTTACAGTTTTCCCGATTTGCCACGCCCCCAATGGGCGTAGATATATCCGCCATATCTTTTTGAGCTTGGGTGGTCAACGCAAGTATACATTCCAAATTTTAACTCTCTAGCTCTTCAACTAATATGATTTCTATGATTTCTATTAACTATGGGCGCAACCATTTTCTGATTTGCCACGCCCCTAGTGGGCGTATCCGGAAAATCTTGACACTTTATAATTCGAGGGTTTTTTTTTTTTTTTTTTTTTTTATATTCAATTTATTTGCTACTATTAAATTAATTTTTTAATATTACAATTTTTAATTTTTAGCTTATGTATAGTAGGATCTAACGTTTAGGGTAGCGCACGTTGCTTGCGGGACTGCCGGAGAGCATTGCTTCGCAAGCGCTTTGCACTACCTTAAACCGGTGCAGCCCTCCTTCTTATTCGCTCCACTCTGCGGAGCTCCAGCATGATTGTAGCCGCGAAGGAGCTTATAAGGTTCCAAGCTACCTCCGACTCAAGCATTGTCCTCGTTAGGTTTTCCACCCCGATGGGGCGGCCTATTTCTTCTTCCAGACGCCGCCTTTCCTCCTGGAAACGCCCACACTCAAACAGGACGTGCCTGGCGTTTTCCACAAGTCCTTGACCACACCAGGAACATTCTTCAGTTTCCTCATGGCCAAACCGCTTCAGATAGCTCCTGAAGCATCCATGACCAGAGAGGATCTGCGAGAGATAGAAGTTGATCTCGCCATGCTTCCGGTTGACCCACGGTTCCAGCTCCGGGATGAGCGTGTGAGTCCAACGCCCCTTAGTCGAGCTGCTCCACCTTGTTTGCCATCGTGCAATGCTGTTTGCCCTGGCCGTGTCTCGTCGCACAAGCTCGTTTGTGCTCCGCTCCACAGCTTCGGCGACCAAGTCCTCCAGTGGCGTCATGCCGGCTATGACAAGCGCCGCGTCATCAGATACGGTTCTGAAGGCGCAGCTCACTCGAATTGCGCACAGTCTGTATGTGGCGCAAATTCCTCGGCTGTAGCTAGGAGTCGCCATCGCTCTTGCCCAGATTGGTGCGGCATAGAGGATGACGGACCTGACGACACTCATCAGAAGGAGTCGTCTTTGTTGCTTAGGGCCCCGCGTGTTCAGCATGATTCGGGAGAGGGCTCTACACGAATCAGCTGCTTTTTTATGCACGTATTCCAGGTGCTCGCGGAAAGACAATCTTGTATCTAGCATGACGCCTAGATATCTTATAGCCCTCTTTGACTCGATGGTGACGCTTCCAATCCTTATATGGGCCGTTTCGACAGTCTTGCGACTGCTGACTAAGACGACCTCCGTCTTGTGTGCCGCTAGCTCAAGTCCAGCTCTTCCTAACCAGCCTTGGATGCAGCTGATACTTGCACTGCACATATCCTCTGTATCTTTGAGCTCCTTTCCTATGGCAACGACGGCTACATCATCAGCAAAGCCAATGGTGTGCGCACCTGCTGGAAGTTCCAAACGCAGTACTCCGTCGTACATAGCGTTCCATAGGAGAGGCCCCAACACAGATCCTTGGGGGACTCCAGCTGACACTGTATGAGTTTGGATACCCTCATTCGTGTTGTATATCAGTGTTCTCCCTCTGAAGTAGCTCTTAACTATCTCTTTAAGATATTTAGGGATATTATATTGTGCTAGTGCATCTAGTATCATATCCCAGCTAGCAGTGTTGAATGCATTTTTAACGTCCAGGGTCGCTATTATGCAGTACTGCTTCGCTCCATGTTTCCATCTAGTGCCTTGGATGGCAGTAGTAGCGAGGTCGACAACTTTCTTTAGGGCATCTGTTGTTGACCGAGCCTTCCGGAAACCGAATTGGTGTGGCGACAGGCCACCGGCGATATTAATTGCTGTCTCCAGTCTATAGCAAATTAGCTTCTCAAACACCTTTCCCATGGTGTCTAAGAGGCAAATTGGTCTATACGACGATGGCTCCTCCGGGGGTTTGCCAGCCTTGGGTAGCAATACTAGGTTCTGAGTCTTCCATATTGCCGGGAACGTCTCCTGGGCTAGGCACGTGTTGTACAGCTCAGTGAACTTTCCTGGCTGCAAAGCGAGGGCTAGCTTCAGCGCACGGTTTGGGATACCATCCGGACCAGGGGCAGAGTTCGTTCTAAGACTTCTAGCTGCTTCTAAAATCTCCTCGTTCGTAGCTAAAACAAGGTGCGAGCCAATCGGGTCATGGCTAGCCGGCAGTAGGCCAGGTCCATGAATGAAGCTTAGACGTTCAGGAAAGAGCGTTTCCACAATCGACTTAAGTTCCAAACGATCCGTAGGCTGCACCTGTTTATTGGCATATAGCCGTTTTACAACTGTTCTATATGCCTGGCCCCAAGGGTCAAATTCAGCGGAGTCGCATAAGTCCAGGAAGTATTCACGTTTACTTGTCTGGATGGCCTTCTTAAGCTCTCTTCTTGCTACCTGGTAAGCTAACTGCCTTTCTACATATGATGATCTACCGCGGGCCCTTTGATATTGTCTTCTCGCCCGTATACATGTACGTCGAAAGTCTGCTATTTGCTCATTCCACCAATACACAGGCGCTTGCTGACGCATGAACTGCTTGCGCCGTTGCATGCTGCTGTTGCAAGCACTCTGTATTTGGGCTACCATTTGGCAAGCTCTGGCCTCAGCATTGCCGGATGTGCTTTGCGACTGGATGGCCTCAGAGAAGGCTGAGTGATCAAAAGTATCCAGACGATAGGCCTCCCTCCACAAAGTTGGCGCCCTGTCTGGTAGCTCTCCGATTGTGAACAGCAGTGCGGAGTGATCACTGCCCGTATAGCTGTCGCACAATTTCCACTTTGCGTCCCGGAAAAGGGACGAACTAACAAAAGTTATGTCGATAATCGACCCGTATCCGGCTCGGCTGAAGGTGTACTCATGCCCAGAATTGAGCAGAGCCACATCAAGCGTCGCGAAGATCTCCAAAAGGATACGGCCCCTGGCATTCGTGCTATGGCTGCCCCATTCCAACGCCCATGCGTTGAAATCCCCGGCTATAATGGCCTTCCTGCCCCTTGCATCATCGGCGAGCTCTTCAAGCACTGTTGTGAACTCGCCAAGTTGCATGCTGGGGGCCAGGTAGCAGCTATATAGCCATAGAGTGCCACATCGCGCGCGAACAAACCCGTTGAAAGACTTGACGTTTGTTAGTACATTCACTGGGTTGCCGCATATCCACAGAGCCGCCTTGCCATTGGCGTCTGTGGCCCATGTCCTGGGACAGCTGGTCTTACAATGGTGGGGCTCACTAAGGAAGGCTACATCTATAAGATTTTCTCTTGTATTCTGCTCAAGGAGGTTTTGAGCAGTGATGCAATGGTTAAGGTTTAGTTGGAGAAACCTTAACATTTCATCTTACGGACAGCTTCGCGGTACGATGGGCACTTAAAGCTGCCTGTTGCGTGATCGCTCTGCTTTTCGCCCTTTCGAGCGCAGAGACTGCACTTTGGTGGCTTGGCGCAGGATTTTGCGCTGTGACCTGGCTCACCGCACCTAAAACAGGTTCCTTTCAGATCGCAGTTGCTTTCGCAGTTAGCTGCAATATGGCCGTAGTCCAGGCATTTGAAACAGCGTTTTGGCTGATCCACTGCTCGGATACGGCACACTACCCAACTCACTCTAACCTTGGACAGCTCTACCAGTGCCCTAGCTTTTGCAGCTGGAAGAACTACCGTGGCTCTCTGTTGCCCACCAAAAGCTGGCCGAAGCGACTTAATGGCGTCAATGGAGAGTGAGCTATCCTTCAACGCCTCCTTGATCGCCTCTATAACTTCCTCTTTGCTTGCCAGCTCGTCTAAGTCGCGAATCTCAACTTGCGCCGATTCGGTAAGTGTTTTCACTACCGCTCGTACGCCTAAAGCTTTACCCACAGCTTCGTGGACTACTTCTGCGCTATGCTCAGACTTCCTACTCAGTTGCAGCAGTAAGTCCCCCTTTGCAGTTTTCCTAATGCCCTGAACGTCACTGCTCAGGTGCTTTAAATTTGGGTCGCTTTTTACTACGCGAAGCATGTCCGCATAGCTGCACCCGCCTACTCCAGAAATGGCTATTGCATCTGGCCTGCTGCGCTTTTGCAGTGGTTTGCGCCCCTTAACCACTGTCCAACTGTCTGTCTTCGTCTGTCTACCTGCTTGATTTGGGTTTGCAGGTGCTGCCCGTACAGCCGTTGGCTCCTTTGCGCCCACTGCAGTTGGCTTATTGGGCCGTGACTTTTTGGAGGGAGTTGTCCTGCCTTCAGAAGCAACTTCCCTCGAACGCTTGGACGTATTGTTTCCTGATACGGCGATAGCGTGCCCAAGAGCCTTCTTTTTTATTGGCGTTGTCTGCACTTCACAGTTTTTAACTGCACGATTACAGAACGCCTCCGCCACACTATGGAGCTCGACCAGCTTAGCGAGTTCCTCTCTCATAAGGGCATTTATATGCCGCTGGCCACCAAATAGAGCCGTTAAGCCATGAAGGGCAGCTCCTATCTCTTCTATCGTGCTCTTCAACGTTTTTTGTGCTTGGCGCACCACTTTTGTGGACTGATTTGAGTCCGAAATATTTGGCTGCTGCAGCGCCACCTGTTGTTGCTGCGGTGATCGCGGCAGAGCAGAACGGCGTGCAAAAGCTTGCAATTCGTCCTGCATGTTTATCTCCATTCCTGACTATATGCACCAACTAACAAGGCGGGGAGCCTGTAGTGGGCAAAACAGAATCTTTTTAGTTACTATATAGGTCTTGAAGCTTCAATTAAACTTTTAGACCAGGAATCTCAAACTCAACTTAGATGAGTTGTGAGCCCAAAAGTATGCACTACTATTTTACACTCTAGCAGCTGGGTTGCTGTCTTTGCTGAGACTTAGCAACTCACCAATTGATGAGCAGCTGACTGTCCGCAGCAGTTTCCAGCACTACTAACAGCTGTTAGAGTGAAAGCGCCTGCTGCTGGCTAAATCTGATGAGCGTGACGCCTATCAGATTAGAAAAGGAAAACAAATTTCCACGCGCAAAAGTGAAGGGGCTGACGCTGCTAAACCGCACCCCCGGACCTCTGGCCTCCCACCGTCACTGGAGCACTCCGCGCTTTGCCGCACAATACTCCACCGCTTGACGAATTGGCCGCCGCTCGATACGCTGAGTACGTAGCACGTTGCACAGCTTGCACGTTGTTGATTTTTGATTCCGTTTTAGGTAATTTATTTAGCATAAATTGGATTTTCCAATGGATCGCGTCGCGACTTCGACTCTATAATTCGAGGGTATACACGAGTATATGTTCCAAATTTCAAGTCTCTAGCTTCAATAGCGTAGAAAAAATATTGCATTCATACGGACAGACGGACAGACGGACATTTCACAAAACCAATATACTCTTTTTCCCTTTGGGAAACGAGTATAAATATGCTGAAAGTTTCATCAAGTTTCGTTAAGTTAGTCCCAATCTATTAAACAATTATCACACGCACGTGTTAATCAGCGACAGCAAAATACATTTATATTTACACATACATTAAAACGTGCAAGCGCGTTTGCTACGCATGGGCACAAATAAATTCAACGCCATTCATTCTAGCATATTCTTCAACCAAAATTGTTATTGAGTTGTGTTTGCATTTTCAGCCGCTTCTTTAGTTTTGTATTTGTCAAATATCGCCCTTTACACGCATACATGCAAACAGACCAACGTTTATTTTATGTACACATACACATACGCGCAATTAAGCAATTTCTAAGAATCACAATTGCGATTGATTTATGTTTATATTGTGTTTGCATTAAAAGCAGCTTCTATAGTTTTGTATTTGTCAAAAGTCGCTCTTGTAGTGAAGTAGTTTCGGATTTGCCAACAGGCAATGCAAAACTGATGTGGCGCAGCAGGTAGATGCAAAGCGCGTAAGCAAAAGGGTCCGAGTTCGAGACGCGACAGCGACGGCATGAAAATAGTTTTTTCTTTCTTTTTTTTTCTCCCTTAATAAAGAGGAAGTTGCTTTGTTAGTTGAGATGGTGTGCTTTAATGATACATATGTAGTAGATGTAGGTTCAAATCCAGCGGCAGCGACTTTTGTTTTTCTCTTTATTTTGTTTGTTTAACTATCTATTTAATTATATAATTATTTTTGATTGACATACAAATCTCCTAGTCAGACACCCCCGACTAGAGCTTTCTTACTTATACATTAAGTATAACATAATGCAAGAGTTTCGCAAGCGTTTTGCACATGGGCAGATAAATGCATATACATATGCACATGTAAGCAAGCGAATGTAAGTGTAAGTAACGTGTACATTATCACAACAAATTCAAATTCAATACTTTTGCGCTGCTGTTCGTGCCTACATACCTACATACATACATACATACATGATGGGCGCTATTGTCAATTTTTTTGTGTGGAATAATTTTGTTCTGAATGACCAGTCTATGTGATCACACACACAAAAAAGAAAATACCATAACTGACCTAGGCTATACGGGCGTCCGATTTATTTTTAGGTAATCGATAGGGGAGGCCTCCAGTAACACAAGCATCCAATTTTGAAGCGTCTAGCTCTAAGACTGTAGGAGATATAAGGTTTTGCAATTTGCCACGCCCCCTGAAGGAGAATGTATGTCCGCCATATCTTTTTGATTGCTTATCCGAGTATATATATCAAATTTCAAGTCTCTAGCATCAACAGTGCATCAACATAGCTGAACTTGTAAAATCTACTAAAAACTATATATTCAAATACGATTTGCCACGCCCCCAATGGGCGTAGATATATCCGCCATATCTTTCTGAACTTGGGTGGTCAACGCAAGTATACATTCCAAATTTCAACTCTCTAGCTCTTCAACTAATATGATTTCTTGACTATGGGCGCAAGCATTTTCCGATTTGCCACGCCCCCAGTGGGCGTATCGGGAAAATCCTGACACTTTATAATTCGAGGATATACACGAGTATATGTTCCAAATTTCAAGTCTCTAGCTTCAATAGCGTAGAAAAATATTGCATTCATACGGACAGACGGACGGACAGCAAGATGGACATTTCACAAAACCAATATACTATTTTTCCCTTTGGGAAACGAGTATAAAAAAAAATTAAAGACATATTCAAAAACTTTTAAACTTATGATTAAAATTTAAAAAAAAAGTAAAAAAAAATACATAAATATACAAATTTATTTTTAAGAATATAATTTTTACAATTAAATAACTTCATATATTATATAAATTAACTTCATATATTACGTTATTTTTTAAAAAAAACAGGGAGATGTAGTATGTTTAATATAATATTAATAATACCCGATGCAATGTAGAGTATACTACATGTAATAGCGTCATATGCTCGACACATAGTAGTGTATACTACATGTGCACATACTGACACTTTGTTGCTACGTACAGTGGTTCACAGCTTATTTCAACCAGCACTTTAAAAAAAGTTTGTTGGGCCATAAAATCTAATCTATTGGCAATATCCAAAAAATTTAAACGCAGGTTGTTAGTGTGATGTTTTAAATATTACAAAATCAATTCATTTATTTTTAAAATATTTTTTCATTATTTAATAATGTTTAAAATCTAAAAAATGAGACCAAGACAATTCCTCAGCTTATTTCAACCACAAACTTTGCAGCTGATGAAAGACCCGTTATTTTGCAATGCAACGGTAGATTCTTATTCTATGCTTTATACACTGATTTCACAATGTGATGAAATAAGTTTGTGCCGAATTTTGAAAGCAGAACTTGCAGAAAATTTAATTTAGCAAAATGGGACCACGTACACCTATTGAACAGCGGGAACTTGTTCTGAAAGACTATAAAAATGGTCATTCCCGTAGAAAAAATGCTGATATGGTTGGACTGAGTGATTCTACAGCTCAAAGCATCTCATACCGTTTTGTTCGTGAAAATAGAGCCCACGATAAAGGTATAAATGCTCCAAAAAAAAAATTTTAATCCCACGGACGAGCGCTATATTGTAAGTAAAATCCGGGATAACCCAAGGCTATCTGCTAGACAATTAGCCAATGATGTTAAGGAGGAGTTGGGCAAGTCATGCCACCCAGAAACTATTCGCCGTGTGCTTCGGGAACATGAATCTAATGGTAGAGTACCACGCAAGAAGCCTTTTATAAGCGACAAAAGCAAAAAGTGTCGCTTAAAATTTGCACAGGAGCACTTGCACAAGGACATTGGATTCTGGAACACAGTTTTATTTTGTGATGAGTCCAAATTTAATTTGTTTGGGCCGGATAGGCCCTCATATGTGTGGCATAGGCCTAACACAGAGCTTGACGCAAAAAATTTGAGGGCTACTGTAAAGCATGGCGGAGGCAGCGTTATGGTTTGGGCCTGTATGTCAGCAGCCAGGGTTGGGAACTTGGAGTTCATCGAGACTACGATGGATAAACTTAAATATCTAGATGTTTCGAAGTCAAATTTAGTCCAAAGTGCTCAGAAACTGGGCATAAAGGACTTCAGGTTTTACCAAGATATTGACCCGAAACACACTGCGGGAATTGTCCAGACTTGACTGATCTGGAAATGTCCGCACGTTATGAAACCACCAGCCCAATCACCAGATTTAAATGTAATCGAAAATTTGTGGTCGATTTTGGAAACAAACATTCGCAAACACAAAATTTCAAACAAATCGGACCTAAAAACTGCATTGGTTGAGGAGTGGGAAAAAATTACTCCAGAAGTCACCAAAAAGTTGGTGGAATCTATCCCAAAAAGGCTTAAAATGGTAGTTAGCCAAAAGGGTGATCACACCAAGTATTAATTTGTTGTTATTTTAAGTTTTTATGATGTTAAATAATGTTATTTCATAAGTGGTTGAAATAAGCTGTGGAACTGTCTTGGTCTCATTTTTTAATTTTTAAACATTATTAAATAATGAAAAAATATTTAAAAAATAAATGAATTGATTTTGTAATATTTAAAACATCACACTAACAACCTGAGTTTAAATTTTCTGGATATTGCCAATAATTTAGATTTTGTAGCCCAACAAACTTTTTTTTAAGTGCTGGTTGAAATAAGCTGTGAACCACTGTATATACATACATAAATCTCAGAGCGTACGCATAACCGAAAAATGATCAGTTACTTATACGACTGAGCAGGTCTGGGAACCGCAGCGTAAGCACTTTTATGCTTAGCCGTAGATTCCTTTTGTACAACATATGTATATGCCCTCTGCATATACATACATACAAACATATACATATACATACTGCGCTCTCTCGCTCTACTGCCTTCAGCGGCAGAGAGATATAATAAGAAATATATGTACTATAGCTAAGATTTCTTTTGCTTTTAAATAACAATTCAATTGAATAAATGCATTGGAACAAAACATATGAAGAGCGAGCGGATTACTACATAGTTTTCCGGTTTTGCTTTTGATTTACTTTACTTTTCCTAGCTAATATCGTAACTGAATTGCCTACTTTGGCATATGGTACTGCTGCATATGCCTTTTCAGAAGCATCAGCAAACCCATGAAATTGGACTTCAACGTCTTCTTGTATTTTGACTAACCTCTTATGTTTTGTAGATGTGTTAAATTATCTTGATACAATCACCACTGTTCCTTCTTCGATTAATTCTTCATTCCTTTTCTGATCCGTTACCAATTGCTTTTGCATAAATATTGGGTTGTCCGGAAAGTAATCACCGGTTTTTTCAATGAAAGTAAATACATTTTTTTTTAAACTTACAATGAACTTTGATCAATTATATATGTTTCATTTTGTTCGATAACCTTTTGCCATCTTTCCATTGCCGCAAGTTTTAATATTTAAGGAGTTCTGCAAAAATCGAAACAAATGGTAGTCTGACGGTGCAAGGTCAGGGCTAGAGGGAGAGTTCTCAGTTGAGAGTGTTAACGCGTCTTTTTTTTGTGCTCTTGGAGTTTTGCTTTAGTTATTGCTGATTTTCTCTTTCGGCATTGGTGCATCGGCTATTTGATTTTTATTATCGTTTATGCTCTGTGTCACTGTTTGCCGCCTTTCTGTTTATCTGCTCCCTAGTGTTGTTGTATTTTATATTCACACTTGCGTCTGTATATGTGCTTTTATCTGTCGTGTCTCCTCGAAAGCAGGTTTTCTTATTCAGGCTTTCATCTGACACAACGTGCGAAGCAATATCAGCGTTTATTGCTGGTAAGCCTGCAGCAAATGTTTTTATCTCGAAGTTTAATTTTGCAACACCACGTGAAATTGCTTCATTTAAAATCAGTGTGCCGTTTGAACACTTCACAACTATATGTGATTCCAAGTTTTCGCCACCACATATAGTTGTACATGAATTCAAGCCAAAGAATCGAAACCGATTACCTCCCGTTACACTGAACCCTACTTCGGTACAATCTTCAACTAATATTGTATAAAAAAAACTGAATACTTAAATTCTTCACCTATATAGATTAATGTGATTTTTATGCAATTTCTATTTTTTTATTTTTTGGATACCGGCTCTTTTTATTAATTAACCCCCCCCCCCTCTCTCTCCCTCCCTGCCTTCAAACACCCATTGAGAGTCTGTTGCAAATATAACCATGTGAATAAATTAGCATTTTTATAAAATGTAAAAAATGCAATAGAATCATATGCCGAAAGTTTCATCAAATTCCGTTAAGTCAGTCCCGATTTATTAAACAAAACGTTTAGCCAATTATCACACGCACGTGGCAAGCAGCGACGCGCAGCAAAAAACATTTACACATACACATACATTGAAACGTGCAAGCGCGTCTGCTTATGCATGTGCACAGTCGCTTCTGTGCATTTTCAGCCGCTTCTATAGTTTTGTATTTGTCATATATCGCCCTTTACACGCATACATTGAAACAGACCACCGTTTTTGTATATACACATACACATACGTTTATATGCGCGCATTTCACCATATTCTAAGAATTACAATTGCGATTGATCTGCTTCTTTAGCTTCTTTAGTTTTGTATTTGTAACATATCGCATTGTAGTACTACTTTGCGTTTTGCCAACAAGCAACGCAATACTGGTGTGGCGTAGTGGATAGACACAAAGCGCGTAAACGAAAGGTCCCGGGTTCAAAACTACTCAGTGACAACAGCATAACTTTTTTAATTTTTTTTTTTAATCTATAAACATGAGGTGGTCGTGCTAGTTGAGACGACGCGCTTTAACGTTACACATGTAAATAGATCTAGGTTCGAGCCCAGGTGCGGTGATGTTTGCTTTCTATTTTTTTTTTTTTTGTTTATTTATTTAATTATTAATTTATTTTTTATTTACATACATTCTAGTTGAATAAAATTTCAAAATTATAATTTAATTTTGCAAAATTTAATGTTATATGCAAACTATATAGCGTATTAAACAATGCAAATCGGACGGGGCTCAGGGGATCTCCTAGTCGGGCACCTCCGACTAGAGTTTTCTTACTTGTTGATCTTGGGTTGCTTATCCGAGTATATATATCAAATTTCAAGTCTCTAGCATCAATAGTGCTCAAAATATAGATGATCTTGTAAAATCACTATATATTCAGATCCGATTTGCCACGCCCCCAGTGGGCGTGAAACAATCATCAATCTTTATAGAATCGTAGAGTTAAGTTACGTGCCAAATTTCAGCATTCTAGCTTTAAAACTGTAGAAGTTACAGTTTTCCCGATTTGCCACGCCCCCAATGGGCGTAGATATATCCGCCATATCTTTTTGAGCTTGGGTGGTCAACGCAAGTATACATTCCAAATTTTAACTCTCTAGCTCTTCAACTAATATGATTTCTATGATTTCTATTAACTATGGGCGCAACCATTTTCTGATTTGCCACGCCCCTAGTGGGCGTATCCGGAAAATCTTGACACTTTATAATTCGAGGGTATACACGAGTATATGTTCCAAATTTCAAGTCTCTAGCTTCAATAGCGTAGAAAAATATTGCATTCATACGGACAGACGGACATTTCACAAAACCAATATACTCTTTTTCCCTTTGGGAAACGAGTATAAATATGCTGAAAGTTTCATCAAGTTTCGTTAAGTTAGTCCCAATCTATTAAACAAAACGTTTGGCCAATTATCACACGCACGTGTTAAGCAGCGACAGCAAAATACATTTATATTTACACATACATTAAAACGTGCAAGCGCGTTTGCTACGCATGGGCACAAATAAATTCAACGCCATTCATTCTAGCATATTCTTCAACCAAAATTGTTATTGAGTTGTGTTTGCATTTTCAGCCGCTTCTTTAGTTTTGTATTTGTCAAATATCGCCCTTTACACGCATACATGCAAACAGACCAACGTTTATTTTATGTACACATACACATACGCGCAATTAAGCAATTTCTAAGAATCACAATTGCGATTGATTTATGTTTATATTGTGTTTGCATTAACAGCAGCTTCTATAGTTTTGTATTTGTCAAAAGTCGCTCTTGTTGTGAAGTAGTTTCGGATTTGCCAACAGGCAATGCAAAACTGATGTGGCGCAGCAGGTAGATGCAAAGCGCGTAAGCAAAAGGGTCCGAGTTCGAGACGCGACAGCGACGGCATGAAAATAGTTTTTTCTTTCTTTTTTTTCTCCCTTAATAAAGAGGAAGTTGCTTTGTTAGTTGAGATGGTGTGCTTTAATGATACATATGTAGTAGATGTAGGTTCAAATCCAGCGGCAGCGACTTTTGTTTTTCTCTTTATTTTGTTTGTTTAACTATCTATTTAATTATATAATTATTTTTGATTGACATACAAATCTCCTAGTCAGACACCCCCGACTAGAGCTTTCTTACTTATACATTAAGTATAACATAATGCAAGAGTTTCGCAAGAGTTTTGCACATGGGCAGATAAATGCATGTACATATGCACATGTAAGCAAGCGAATGTAAGTGTAAGTAACGTGTACATTATCACAACAAATTCAAATTCAATACTTTTGCGCTGCTGTTCGTGCCTACATACCTACATACATACATACATACATGATGGGCGCTATTGTCAATTTTTTTGTGTGGAATAATTTTGTTCTGAATGACCAGTCTATGTGATCACACACACAAAAAAGAAAATACCATAACTGACCTAGGCTATACGGGCGTCCGATTTATTTTTAGGTAATCGATAGGGGAGGCCTCCAGTAACACAAGCATCCAATTTTGAAGCGTCTAGCTCTAAGACTGTAGGAGATATAAGGTTTTGCAATTTGCCACGCCCCCTGAAGGAGCATGTATGTCCGCCATATCTTTTTGATTGCTTATCCGAGTATATATATCAAATTTCAAGTCTCTAGCATCAACAGTGCATCAACATAGCTGAACTTGTAAAATCTACTAAAAACTATATATTCAAATACGATTTGCCACGCCCCCAATGGGCGTAGATATATCCCCCATATCTTTCTGAACTTGGGTGGTCAACGCAAGTATACATTCCAAATTTCAACTCTCTAGCTCTTCAACTAATATGATTTCTTGACTTGATTAATACACATACACATACGTTTATATGCGCGCATTTCACCATATTCTAAGAATTACAATTGCGATTGATCTGCTTCTTTAGCTTCTTTAGTTTTGTATTTGTAACATATCGCATTGTAGTACTACTTTGCGTTTTGCCAACAAGCAACGCAATACTGGTGTGGCGTAGTGGATAGACACAAAGCGCGTAAACGAAAGGTCCCGGGTTCAAAACTACTCAGTGACAACAGCATAACTTTTTTAATTTTTTTTTTTAATCTATAAACATGAGGTGGTCGTGCTAGTTGAGACGACGCGCTTTAACGTTACACATGTAAATAGATCTAGGTTCGAGCCCAGGTGCGGTGATGTTTGCTTTCTATTTTTTTTTTTTTTGTTTATTTATTTAATTATTAATTTATTTTTTATTTACATACATTCTAGTTGAATAAAATTTCAAAATTATAATTTAATTTTGCAAAATTTAATGTTATATGCAAACTATATAGCGTATTAAACAATGCAAATCGGACGGGGCTCAGGGGATCTCCTAGTCGGGCACCTCCGACTAGAGTTTTCTTACTTGTTGATCTTGGGTTGCTTATCCGAGTATATATATCAAATTTCAAGTCTCTAGCATCAATAGTGCTCAAAATATAGCTGATCTTGTAAAATCACTATATATTCAGATCCGATTTGCCACGCCCCCAGTGGGCGTAGACATAAAATCTTTTTATGAATCTTTATTATATTATATTATATTTATATTTAGAAACGGAGCGTTAAGTTACGTGCCAAATTTCAGCATTCTAGCTTTAAAACTGTAGAAGTTACAGTTTTCCCGATTTGCCACGCCCCCAATGGGCGTAGATATATCCGCCATATCTTTTTGAGCTTGGGTGGTCAACGCAAGTATACATTCCAAATTTCAACTCTCTAGCTCTTCAACTAATATGATTTCTATGATTTCTATTAACTATGGGCGCAACCATTTTCTGATTTGCCACGCCCCTAGTGGGCGTATCCGGAAAATCTTGACACTTTATAATTCGAGGGTATACACGAGTATATGTTCCAAATTTCAAGTCTCTAGCTTCAATAGCGTAGAAAAATATTGCATTCATACGGACAGACGGACAGACGGACATTTCACAAAACCAATATACTCTTTTTCCCTTTGGGAAACGAGTATAAATATGCTGAAAGTTTCATCAAGTTTCGTTAAGTTAGTCCCAATCTATTAAACAAAACGTTTGGCCAATTATCACACGCACGTGTTAAGCAGCGACAGCAAAATACATTTATATTTACACATACATTAAAACGTGCAAGCGCGTTTGCTACGCATGGGCACAAATAAATTCAACGCCATTCATTCTAGCATATTCTTCAACCAAAATTGTTATTGAGTTGTGTTTGCATTTTCAGCCGCTTCTTTAGTTTTGTATTTGTCAAATATCGCCCTTTACACGCATACATGCAAACAGACCAACGTTTATTTTATGTACACATACACATACGCGCAATTAAGCAATTTCTAAGAATCACAATTGCGATTGATTTATGTTTATATTGTGTTTGCATTAACAGCAGCTTCTATAGTTTTGTATTTGTCAAAAGTCGCTCTTGTAGTGAAGTAGTTTCGGATTTGCCAACAGGCAATGCAAAACTGATGTGGCGCAGCAGGTAGATGCAAAGCGCGACAGCGACGGCATGAAAATAGTTTTTTCTTTCTTTTTTTTTCTCCCTTAATAAAGAGGAAGTTGCTTTGTTAGTTGAGATGGTGTGCTTTAATGATACATATGTAGTAGATGTAGGTTCAAATCCAGCGGCAGCGACTTTTGTTTTTCTCTTTATTTTGTTTGTTTAACTATCTATTTAATTATATAATTATTTTTGATTGACATACAAATCTCCTAGTCAGACACCCCCGACTAGAGCTTTCTTACTTATACATTAAGTATAACATAATGCAAGAGTTTCGCAAGCGTTTTGCACATGGGCAGATAAATGCATGTACATATGCACATGTAAGCAAGCGAATGTAAGTGTAAGTAACGTGTACATTATCACAACAAATTCAAATTCAATACTTTTGCGCTGCTGTTCGTGCCTACATACCTACATACATACATACATACATGATGGGCGCTATTGTCAATTTTTTTGTGTGGAATAATTTTGTTCTGAATGACCAGTCTATGTGATCACACACACAAAAAAGAAAATACCATAACTGACCTAGGCTATACGGGCGTCCGATTTATTTTTAGGTAATCGATAGGGGAGGCCTCCAGTAACACAAGCATCCAATTTTGAAGCGTCTAGCTCTAAGACTGTAGGAGATATAAGGTTTTGCAATTTGCCACGCCCCCTGAAGGAGCATGTATGTCCGCCATATCTTTTTGATTGCTTATCCGAGTATACAGTGGTTCACAGCTTATTTCAACCAGCACTTTAAAAAAAGTTTGTTGGGCTATAAAATCTAAACTATTGGCAATATCCAAAAAATTTAAACGCAGGTTGTTAGGGTGATGTTTTAAATATTACAAAATCAATTCATTTATTTTTTAAATATTTTTTCATTATTTAATAATGTTTAAAAACTAAAAAATGAGACCAAGACAGTTCCACAGCTTATTTCAACCACTTATGAAATAACATTATTTAACATTATAAAAACTTAAAATAACAACAAATTAATACTTGGTGTGACCACCCTTTTGGCTAACTACCATTTTAAGCCTTTTTGGGATAGATTCCACCAACTTTTTGGTGACTTCTGGAGTAATTTTTTCCCATTCCTCAACCAATGCAGTTTTTGGGTCCGATTTGTTTGAAATTTTGTGTTTGCGAATGTTTGTTTCCAAAATCGACCACAAATTTTCGATTACATTTAAATCTGATGATTGGGCTGGTGGTTTCATAACGTGCGGACATTTCCAGATCAGCCAAGTGTGAACAATTCTCGCAGTGTGTTTCGGGTCATTATCTTGGTAAAACCTGAAGTCCTCCTTTATGCCCAGTTTCTGAGCACTTTGGATTCAATTTGACTTCAAAACATATAGATATTTAAGTTTATCCATCGTAGTCTCGATGAACTCCAAGTTCCCAACCCCGGCTGCTGACATACAGGCCCAAACCATAACGCTGCCTCCGCCGTGCTTTACAGTAGCCTTCAAATTTTTTGCGTCAAGCTCTGTGTTAGGCCTACGCTACACATATGAGGGCCCATCCGACCCAAACAAATTAAATTTGGACTCATCTCAAAATAAAACTGTGTTCCAGAATCCAATGTCCTTGTACAAGTGCTCCTGTGCAAATTTTAAGCGACACTTTTTGTTTTTGTCGCTTATAAAAGGCTTCTTGCGTGGTACTCTACCATTAAAGTCATGTTCCCGAAGCACACGGCGAATAGTTTCTGGGTGGCATGACTTGCCCAACTCCTCCTTAACATCATTGGCTACTTGTCTAGCAGATAGCCTTGGGTTATCCCGGATTTTTCTTACAATACAGCGCTCGTCCGTGGGATTAAAAATTTTGTTTGGAGCATTTCTACCTTTATCGTGGGTTCTATTTTCAAGAACAAAACGGTATATGATGCTTTGCACTGTAGAATCACTCAGTCCAACCATATCAGTAATTTTTCTACGGGAATGGCCATTTTTATAGTGTTTCAGAACAAGTTCCCGCTGTTCAATAGGTGTACGTGGTCCCATTTTGCTAAATTAAATTTTCTGCAAGTTCTTCTTTCAAAATTCAGCACAAACTTATTTCATCACATTGTGCAATCAGTGTATAAAGCATAGAACAAGAATCTACCATTGCATTGCAAAATAACGGGTCTTTCATAAGCTGCAAAGTTAGTGGTTGAAATAAGCTGTGGAACTGTCTTGGTCTCATTGTTTAGTTTTTAAACATTATTAAATAATGAAAAAATATTTAAAAAATAAATGAATTGATTTTGTAATATTTAAAACATCACACTAACAACCTGCGTTTAAATTTTTTGGATATTGCCAATAGTTTAGATTTTATAGCCCAACAAACTTTTTTTAAAGTGCTGGTTGAAATAAGCTGTGAACCACTGTATATATCAAATTTCAAGTCTCTAGCATCAACAGTGCATCAACATAGCTGAACTTGTAAAATCTACTAAAAACTATATATTCAAATACGATTTGCCACGCCCCCAATGGGCGTAGATATATCCGCCATATCTTTCTGAACTTGGGTGGTCAACGCAAGTATACATTCCAAATTTCAACTCTCTAGCTCTTCAACTAATATGATTTCTTGACTATGGGCGCAAGCATTTTCCGATTTGCCACGCCCCCAGTGGGCGTATCGGGAAAATCCTGACACTTTATAATTCGAGGGTATACACGAGTATATGTTCCAAATTTCAAGTCTCTAGCTTCAATAGCGTAGAAAAATATTGCATTCATACGGACAGACGGACGGACAGCAAGATGGACATTTCACTAAACCAATATACTATTTTTCCCTTTGGGAAACGAGTATAAAAAAAATTAAAGACATATTCAAAAACTTTTAAACTTATGATTAAAATTTAAAAAAAAAGTAAAAAAAAATACATAAATATACAAATTTATTTTTAAGAATATAATTTTTACAATTAAATAACTTCATATATTATATAAATTAACTTCATATATTACGTTATTTTTTTTAAAAAAAAGGGAGATGTAGTATGTTTAATATAATATTAATAATACCCGATGCAATGTAGAGTATACTACATGTAATAGCGTCATATGCTCGACACATAGTAGTGTATACTACATGTGCACATACTGACACTTTGTTGCTACGTACAGTGGTTCACAGCTTATTTCAACCAGCACTTTAAAAAAAGTTTGTTGGGCCATAAAATCTAATCTATTGGCAATATCCAAAAAATTTAAACGCAGGTTGTTAGTGTGATGTTTTAAATATTACAAAATCAATTCATTTATTTTTTAAATATTTTTTCATTATTTAATAATGTTTAAAATCTAAAAAATGAGACCAAGACAATTCCTCCAGCTTATTTCAACCACAAACTTTGCAGCTGATGAAAGACCCGTTATTTTGCAATGCAACGGTAGATTCTTATTCTATGCTTTATACACTGATTTCACAATGTGATGAAATAAGTTTGTGCCGAATTTTGAAAGCAGAACTTGCAGAAAATTTAATTTAGCAAAATGGGACCACGTACACCTATTGAACAGCGGGAACTTGTTCTGAAAGACTATAAAAATGGTCATTCCCGTAGAAAAAATGCTGATATGGTTGGACTGAGTGATTCTACAGCTCAAAGCATCTCATACCGTTTTGTTCGTGAAAATAGAGCCCACGATAAAGGTAGAAATGCTCCAAAAAAAAATTTTTAATCCCACGGACGAGCGCTATATTGTAAGTAAAATCCGGGATAACCCAAGGCTATCTGCTAGACAATTAGCCAATGATGTTAAGGAGGAGTTGGGCAAGTCATGCCACCCAGAAACTATTCGCTGTGTGCTTCGGGAACATGACTCTAATGGTAGAGTACCACGCAAGAAGCCTTTTATAAGCGACAAAAGCAAAAAGTGTCGCTTAAAATTTGCACAGGAGCACTTGCACAAGGACATTGGATTCTGGAACACAGTTTTATTTTGTGATGAGTCCAAATTTAATTTGTTTGGGCCGGATAGGCCCTCATATGTGTGGCATAGGCCTAACACAGAGCTTGACGCAAAAAATTTGAGGGCTACTGTAAAGCATGGCGGAGGCAGCGTTATGGTTTGGGCCTGTATGTCAGCAGCCAGGGTTGGGAACTTGGAGTTCATCGAGACTACGATGGATAAACTTAAATATCTAGATGTTTCGAAGTCAAATTTAGTCCAAAGTGCTCAGAAACTGGGCATAAAGGACTTCAGGTTTTACCAAGATATTGACCCGAAACACACTGCGGGAATTGTCCAGACTTGACTGATCTGGAAATGTCCGCACGTTATGAAACCACCAGCCCAATCACCAGATTTAAATGTAATCGAAAATTTGTGGTCGATTTTGGAAACAAACATTCGCAAACACAAAATTTCAAACAAATCGGACCTAAAAACTGCATTGGTTGAGGAGTGGGAAAAAATTACTCCAGAAGTCACCAAAAAGTTGGTGGAATCTATCCCAAAAAGGCTTAAAATGGTAGTTAGCCAAAAGGGTGATCACACCAAGTATTAATTTGTTGTTATTTTAAGTTTTTATGATGTTAAATAATGTTATTTCATAAGTGGTTGAAATAAGCTGTGGAACTGTCTTGGTCTCATTTTTTAATTTTTAAACATTATTAAATAATGAAAAAATATTTAAAAAATAAAGGAATTGATTTTGTAATATTTAAAACATCACACTAACAACCTGAGTTTAAATTTTCTGGATATTGCCAATAATTTAGATTTTGTAGCCCAACAAACTTTTTTTAAGTGCTGGTTGAAATAAGCTGTGAACCACTGTATATACATACATAAATCTCAGAGCGTACGCATAACCGAAAAATGATCAGTTACTTATACGACTGAGCAGGTCTGGGAACCGCAGCGTAAGCACTTTTATGCTTAGCCGTAGATTCCTTTTGTACAACATATGTATATGCCCTCTGCATATACATACATACAAACATATACATATACATACTGCGCTCTCTCGCTCTACTGCCTTCAGCGGCAGAGAGATATAATAAGAAATATATGTACTATAGCTAAGATTTCTTTTGCTTTTAAATAACAATTCAATTGAATAAATGCATTGGAACAAAACATATGAAGAGCGAGCGGATTACTACATAGTTTTCCGGTTTTGCTTTTGATTTACTTTACTTTTCCTAGCTAATATCGTAACTGAATTGCCTACTTTGGCATATGGTACTGCTGCATATGCCTTTTCAGAAGCATCAGCAAACCCATGAAATTGGACTTCAACGTCTTCTTGTATTTTGACCAACCTCTTATGTTTTGTAGATGTGTTAAATTATCTTGATACAATCACCACTGTTCCTTCTTCGATTAATTCTTCATTCCTTTTCTGATCCGTTACCAATTGCTTTTGCATAAATATTGGGTTGTCCGGAAAGTAATCACCGGTTTTTTCAATGAAAGTAAATACATTTTTTTTTAAACTTACAATGAACTTTGATCAATTATATATGTTTCATTTTGTTCGATAACCTTTTGCCATCTTTCCATTGCCGCAAGTTTTAATATTTAAGGAGTTCTGCAAAAATCGAAACAAATGGTAGTCTGACGGTGCAAGGTCAGGGCTAGAGGGAGAGTTCTCAGTTGAGAGTGTTAACGCGTCTTTTTTTTGTGCTCTTGGAGTTTTGCTTTAGTTATTGCTGATTTTCTCTTTCGGCATTGGTGCATCGGCTATTTGATTTTTATTATCGTTTATGCTCTGTGTCACTGTTTGCCGCCTTTCTGTTTATCTGCTCCCTAGTGTTGTTGTATTTTATATTCACACTTGCGTCTGTATATGTGCTTTTATCTGTCGTGTCTCCTCGAAAGCAGGTTTTCTTATTCAGGCTTTCATCTGACACAACGTGCGAAGCAATATCAGCGTTTATTGCTGGTAAGCCTGCAGCAAATGTTTTTATCTCGAAGTTTAATTTTGCAACACCACGTGAAATTGCTTCTTTTAAAATCAGTGTGCCGTTTGAACACTTCACAACTATATGTGATTCCAAGTTTTCGCCACCACATATAGTTGTACATGAATTCAAGCCAAAGAATCGAAACCGATTACCTCCCGTTACACTGAACCCTACTTCGGTACAATCTTCAACTAATATTGTATAAAAAAACTGAATACTTAAATTCTCCACCTAATCTGTTTTTGGCATACCAAAATGTTCGAGGCCTAAATTCTAAACTTAAAGGTCTATTTTTAAACAGTTTCAGTTTTCAATATGATGTCATTTTGTTCACTGAAACGTGGCTGAATCCTAATATTTATAATAGTGAGATTCTCTGTAATAATTTCACTATTTATAGATTTGATCGATAGATACGCAGAGGTGGTGGTGTCTTAATAGCTGTTAAGGCCAATATCCTCTCCGAATCGTTAAATTTCACATCACTTCATGATGCTGAGATTATTGGGGTTAAAATAAATCTCCCATCTCTTTCCATATATGTCACTTGTTCATATGTTCCCCCTTCTTCTGATGTACAAGTCTATGCGCAACATATAACTTGTATTAAAGAAATTCTTAAGCATGTAAAAGATAATGACTTGTTTCTAGTGTTGGGTGACTTTAATATACCTAACACTACGTGGTCGTCAACTCCCAATTTTAATTACCTTATTCCGTCTACAGATCATTATTTCTCCGATGAACTGTTCAGTCTCAATGTTTCAGATGAACTCTGTTTTGAATCATTTGAATCGTTCACTTGATCTCGTTTTTATTAATGATGAGTCTGTCATTAATGTTACCAGATCAACTCCTATCTGTATTCCTGAAGATTTGCATCATCCCACTTTAGATGTCATTTTTTCCATAAAGATAACACCTATTTCTACTCTGATTCCTAAAATATACCGTCGCTGTTTTCATAAATGCAATTTTGTCTTGCTTAATGATTTAATTAATGCAACTGACAGGACGCTTTTATACGACTCAGTTGATATTAATTTGGCAGCGAAAATTTTCTATGAAACTCTAAGCTCTATCCTTGATGTCTGTGTTCCCTTGTATCTCTCAAGGCCTGCTTCTTATAAGCCCCCCCCCTGGTTTACTCAGACTCTTACCAATTTTAGAAATATTAAAACCAAATGTTTTAAGAATTTTAAAAAGTCTGGTTCGATTGTTGACTGGTCTAAATACTCAATAGCCAAGTCAAATTTTAATCTCTTAAATGCTAGGTGTTATGAGAATTACCTTTTACGGTGCAAAAGGAAATTCGTTTGTGATCCCAAGCAATTTTATTCATTTGTAAACTCTAAGCGTAAATCATCTAATTTACCTTCCATTTTTTTCTTTGGAGAGAAAAAAATCTTGTAATGATCCTGATTCTGCTGATCTTTTTGCAAAATTTTTTCAATCCACTTATTCATCTAATGACTCCCACACTCCTTCGTACTCATTTGTTAGTCCGGCAACGAATATTATCAATGTTCCTAGTGTTTCCCTTGCTTCTTTGGTTTCAGCCATTCGGACTTTGAAATCATCTTTTTCGCCCGGTGCTGATAATATTCCAAGCTGTGTTATAAAGGAATGCAGTGCTTCTTTACAGTTACCTTTATTAAAAATATTTAATTTGTCCCTGGAAACTTCTGTTTTTCTTTCTATTTGGAAGGAATCATTTATTATCCCATTACATAAGAAAGGTGGGAGGTCTGACATTTCAAATTATAGAGGTATAGCTAAACTGTCTGCTATCCCGAAATTATTTGAAAAAATCATAGCTTCAAACTTACAACATTTTTGTAAATCGATTATTTCGCCATCTCAACATGGTTTTTTCCAGAATCGATCAACTTCCACTAATTTATTAGAATTTTCTTCTCTAATCAACTATAGCTTTTTAAACAAAATGCAAACTGATGTTATTTATACTGATTTCAGCAAAGCATTTGATTCAGTTAATCATAACATCTTAATTTGCAAGCTTGATCATTTAGGATTTCACCCTAAGCTTTTGTCTTGGATTTCATCCTATTTGAAAGGTAGGTCACAAAGGGTATTGTTGAGGACATCAATTTCGAAGCTTGTCTCTGTTTCTTCAGGCGTACCTCAGGGCAGTCATTTAGGACCGCTGCTGTTTTCCCTTTTTATAAATGATCTTCCTAGCTATATTATTCACTCGAAAATTTGTATGTATGCAGACGATGTTAAGCTCTGCTTTTCATACTCCAACATGCTTGATCATTTTCGCCTTCAAGATGACCTTAATTCCTTTCAGCTTTGGTGTGCGACTAATCAGTTGCATTTAAATTGTTCAAAGTGTATGACAATGACTTTCAGTCGTACCATTCCACATATTGTTGATTACACTATTAACAACATTTCCTTGCAACGAATTTTGACTGTCAAAGATCTTGGTGTTATTTTTAACACAAAACTTTCTTTTCATCTTCATATCTCTACTATGCTAAATAAAGCGAAAGGTGCTCTTGGTTTTATTAAACGTTAGTCAAAGGAGTTTAAAGACCCCTTTATAACCAAACTGTTAGATACTTCGCTGGCTCGACCTATTTTAGAATACTGTTCAATTATTTGGTCCCCACAGCATAAATTGTATCAGGACCGTATTGAATCGGTCCAGAAACAGTTTCTCATCTTTGCGTTGCGTGATCTAAACTGGGATCCAAATCTTCGTTTACCGTCTTATCAGAGTAGGCTTCTTCTTATTAATCTTCCATCTTTAATTAACCGTAGAACAATTTTGGGTGTTGTTTTCCTACATAATTTGATTATGGTTAAAATTGATTCGCCATGTTTGTTAAATCACCTTAATTTTTCTGTTCCCTCTAGGACAACCAGACACTTTCGTCCGATGTATTTACCTGTATTATTCTTTGCATGGCGCGTTACACGTGTTATGCATAAATTATAATAAATTTTATCATGTGTACTCCTCTGAACTCTCTCTGCCCTTAATAAATTCTTGCTTGCAGATCATCTTCGTGGTATCACTGATAGAGCCCATGAGTGAGCCGGTAGTTCCTAGATTTTTACTTATATCTAAGATTATAATCTATTTAATATATAAGTTTCCTGCAATTACTCTCTGTATTTTATAGCGTCAATAATATCACTGACTAAAATGGCTGTGAATTGGGGCATAGCTGGCCGTACTGGCAAATAAAGTACCCCCACCGAGTTGGTGGTATTATTGATAATTTATGTTATTTTAGGCTTTTTATATATAAATATTTTTATTGTTTACATTTAAGTTGACTCCAGTCTTGTCAATGTCTTTTAATAATAAATAAATAAATCAATAAATAAAATATGGTAGATGCATCGAAAGTTCCCAAACAAGCTCTGTCACTTTTTGGCGAGTGACCAACGATGAATGCGGTCTAGCGTTGTCCTTATGAAATATACCACCCTTACGATCGATCAATTCTGGTCGCTTTTCGTTGATGGCTGTATTCAATTTGTCTAGTTGCTGACAGTAGATATCCAAATTAATCGTTTGGATCCTCTGAAACAGCTAAAAATATTCCACAGCCTTCCAGTCCCACCAAACTGACAGCATAATCTTCGTTTATTTAGGGTGTTTATTATATCTTGAGCCCATTGAAAATTTGAAATTAGGGTATAATGGTTTTGTTGAATGCATGTAACAGACAGAAGGAGGCGTGGCAGACCCTAAAAAGGACACTTGGCCCTCGCTTAACATGGGGTTACGTTCCTAGAAATCCTCGTGTTAAGCGAAATCGTATTAAGAAACATGGATTCAGTACAAAATAAGGGTTACGTTCTCAAAATTCAAAATTGGCAGAAAAAAAATTGTTATTATTCAAGTTTTGTCTGTTTTTATTAAAGTTTCATACATTTGTTATTATGTACGTTAATTTACCGTTAATTAAAACCGATAAAAAATATAAGTATTGGAGTTTCACTTTATTGATGTTTCTTTATTTGATTCCAATTTGCAACTGATTAGCTTAAACCAAATCTATCCCTAACAAGCTGTGGCTTTAGCGGCAGCGACGTTGACGTCTCTGTCGTCGTTGGTGTCTTCGACCTGTTGGGCAACTTGGAGTTGCGCGTGTTGTTCTTCTTCTTGGAATTATGCAGGCCGAGTCGGCGTGTGCAGGAAATGCACCAGCAGCTAGGTCGGCAATTTCATCGGCGTGTGCAGGAAATGCACCAGCAGCTATGTCGGCAATTTCATATAATCTGAATATGATATTTTGTCTTGTTTATTTATTTACTTTTATTTGGATATATTTGTCATTAACTCTTCCCCCTTTGATTTACACTTGTCCTCAAGTGATACTTAAAAGAATGGTATGTCGTTGAATGGGAGGTTTTGGTTTTCGAGTTTCTGCATGTTGATCCGTGTTGTATTGTTTTTGGCGTATGTTTGTTTCTGGTCAAGTTGTAGAATGACTTTTTCTCTTTTTTTTCCGTATCATCAAATGCAATAAGAAACTGATGAGAATGACGGTTATAAAGAGAGCGCCGAGTGCTATTCTATTGGTGTTTGAATGCACTTGGATCTTTTATATGGCTTTGATGTTGTTGGTGTGCAACTCTTCGAGTGCCTCCAATGAGAGAATTCTAATCCGTTCGCTCTCCATTGGTGTTATCTGTATTATCGGACTTCCAGGTTTCATTACTGAAATCTCGATATTGGTGAAAGTTTTCTGGCTTTGAACGGTTCCGTTGAAGTCGTTTAGTAGAATTATTCCATCGTCGATTTCTTCCAGTTCCGGTACTTGGTTCGCATTACTAAAGTCGCACAGTGCCTGTTCTCCTTAGATTATCTTAGGTATACAACTATTGTTAGTTAAGTTAACAATTTTGTTCTTATTGCAAATTTTTGTTATTATAATTTTTACAATTATTTAATATTCCATAGAGCTCGTCTTTACATTGGAAAATTTCGTTATGATCAAGGTTAATGATATTATTGTTCTTTATGACAGGTTAAAGGATTGAGTTTTTGCAATCTATTTCGTTTGGTCCCATTATGCAAAATGGAAACGTCTGCGAATTCTAACATTTCTTCGATATTTAATGGCATGTGACTTTTTTGAAATTTATGATTAATTATTTGTATTTCTTCTTTTCCAAGTAAAAAGGTATTTATTAAGTTTAGTTTCGCCCACTGTATGGCATATTTTATGTTTATTATTTCTTCTTTTAACAGCCTGATTTGGTTTTGGAAACTAACAGCTAGTTCGTAGCTTACAAGTGAATCTTTTTTTATGCTATTATTAAGATCGTTTGAGATTTTCGTTAGTCTATTGATTCTATCTTCTAGTTGATTATTTATTATCTGTTGGTTATTGTTGTTTATCAGTTTGTTAATGTTATCTGTCAGCATTACTAGATCGTCGTTGTCCGGGCTGCTACATATTTCCATGATTTTCCTAGTATATTGATGGCTCTAGTGTGCCGTTTCTGGAATGTTGCTATTGTGCTAAAAGTAACCGTTGCCTGTGCTAATTCATGGTGTAAGGTATAGGGGGTTTGTTTTAATATTTTGTTCTGTTAGGAGCTGGAGGTTGTCTAATGCTTCTTTAATCTGTGCTAATTCTATGACCTGTACTATCCGCGTTGTTGATGTCTGCAACTTCCCTATTCCTTTTATTACGTTAACAGTGTATGCGTCGTTATAGTTGGAAATGTCTAAATGCCCTTCAGTCGGTATTGCTGTCATCGTGAAAAGCAGCCTGTAAAATTTATAAATTTTTAATGTTACTCTTGTGAATTGTTTTCCCAGTTGTTGTTAGTACAGTGGTGTTTCTATCTTCTTTAACTATTTCTTTATTGTATCTGGGTGACAATTTGGTTCCTAATCTGTTATTTATTTTGACACATATCTCCTGTCCTGGTGTATAGGAGCGTATTTCGTTACGTTTTTTGTTATGATTCTGTATATCCATTTTTATACTCCCAAAGGGAAAAAGAGTATATTGGTTTTGTGAAATGTCCGTCTGTCCGTCTGTCCGCCTGTCCGTATGAATGCAATATTTTTCTACGCTATTGAAGCTAGAGACTTGAAATTTTGAACATATACTCGTGTATACCCTCGAATTATAAAGTGTCAAGATTTTCTGGATACGCCCACTAGGGGCGTGGCAAATCGGTAAATGGTTGCGCCCATAGTTAATAGAAATCATATTAGTTGAAGAGCTAGAGAGTTGAAATTTGGAATGTTTACTTGCGTTGACCACCCAAGCTCAAAAAGATATGGCGGATATATCTACGCCCATTGGGGGCGTGGCAAATCGGGAAAACTGTAACTTCTACAGTTTTAAAGCTAGAATGCTGAAATTTGGCACGTAACTTAACGCTACGATTCTATAAAGATTCATAAAAAGATTTGATGCCTACGCCCACTGGGGGCGTGGCATGGATGGCGTGGCGTGGATTTTACAAGATCAGCTATATTTTGAGCACTATTGATGCTAGAGACTTGAAATTTGATATATATACTCGGATAAGCAACCCAAGATCAAAAAGATATGGCGGACATACCTACGCCTTCAAGGGGCGTGGCAAATCGCAAAAAGCTTATAGCTCCTACAGTTTTAGAGCTAGACGATTCCAAATTGGATGTTTGTGTTACTGGGGGCCTCCTCTATTGATTCCCCAAAAATAAATCTTACGCCCCTTCGGGGGCGTGGTATATCGAAAAAATACCCTGTAACTTTCACATTTTTGGAGTGTAAGCATCCAAACTTTACAGTTACGTTACCCTTCTAGGAACTTGCCAAATATGATATATCTACGCCTACTGGGGGCGTGGCAAATTGGCAGCAAAATTTGTAACGCCCAGCTGCAAAATTCATATGCCTGTGCCACCTATATAAATAAGCTTAATAAGAATTGCTAAGACGACAAACGGAATTTCTGAGAAATATATGTAATTCGATTTAATGTTGAAGTTCTGCAAATAATTGATCTGCTAAAATTATCATTTTTCGTATAGCCTAGGTCATTTATGTTATTTTCTTTTTGTGTGTGTGACCCTGACAAAAAATGTAAATATCAAATACCGATATTTGTGTAATCGACTTAGTCCGAACAAAATTATTCACGCACAAAAAAATTGACGATAGGTCCCATCAGGTATGCATGTATGTAGGTACGAACAGCTGCGCAACTATTTTCATGCCGTCGCCGCCGCGTCTCGAACGCGGACCCTTTTGCTTACACGCTTTTCATCTACCTGCTGCGCCACATCAGTTTTGCATTGCCTGTTGGCAAATCCGAAACTACTTCACTACAAGAGCGACTTTTGACAAATACAAAACTATAGAAGCTGCTGTTAATGCAAACACAATATAAACATAAATCAATCGCAATTGTGATTCTTAGAAAAAGCTGAAATGCGCGCATATGAACGTATGTATTTATATGTGTACATACAAAAGCGGTGGTCGGTTGAATGTATGCTTATAAAGGGCGATATTTGACAAATAGAAAACTAAAGAAGCGGCTGAAAATGCAAACACAACTCAATAACAATTTTGGTTGAAGAATATGCTAGAATGAATGGCGCTGAATTTATTTGTGACCGTGCATAAGCAAACGCGCTTGCACGTTTCAATATATGTACATATGTGTAAATGTAAATATATTTTGCTGTCGCTGCTTAACGCGTGCGTGTCATAATTGGCCAAACGTTTTGTTTAATAGATTGCGACTGACTTAACGGAACTTGATGAAACTTTCAGCATATGATTCTATTGAATTTTTTACATTTTATAAAAATGCTAATTTATTCACATAGTTATATTTGCAAAAATTGAAATTGCAGAAAATTCACATGTATCTACATAAATGCAAAATTTGAGATAAATTATTAAATTTAAAATACCAGATACCCCTCTGGGAAACGAGTTTCACGCTTTAGGTTTCGTCCTAAGGCAATGTTCTTACTTGTTTGTTTCTGTCTTAGTTTGTCAATGTTATCTTGCCTAGATTTTTCGTACTGTTCTGGGTTTGTTGTTAGGCTTCTACCAAAAAACAAATCTAATGGTCGTCTGTTAGTCGTTGAATGAATAGTATAGTAGTAGTCGTAGATTGATTTACTCTTGAAAAGTTCTATATTCTTGTTTCCTTTTGTTACATCTCATAATGTCTGAGAGTGTCGAGTGAAATCGTTCGATTTGTCCGTTAACTGTGCTCTTATAGGGTGGTGTCTTATAAATTTCAATCCCTAATTGATCTCGCATCATGAAAGTTATAGACGCTGAATTTAAAGATTTTTCGTTATCTATAACTACAACTTTCGGAACTCCATAATAAGACAAAATCTCATGTATTGGTCTCTTTATGCCTTCTATTGCTTTGGGTTTAATAATGCGTCCCTGGGCTAATTTTGAAAACTTATCTACTGCTGTCAGAACTAGGTTTTTTTCTGTCATGTATATGTCAACGTGAATGATATGTCCAGGATATTGGGGTATGGGTGTTTCACAAAGTTTAGGATTATTTGAATGTCTATCATATTTTTCTTCTTTACAAATTTGGCATTGTTTGACTAAGTTCGTTATTTTCTGTTTCATATTAGGGAAGTAATGTGTTTCTGATAATTGTTTTTTGTTTTCCAGTGCGTTGCGGTGGGCTCTATTGTGTATTTGTATATGTTCGTCCTGTTCTGTTTCGTTAGTTAAGTCCTTTACTTGTGTCTGTGTGAATCTGACTTTAAAGTTCCTAAAGTGTTTGGGGTATAACTGTTGAATTTGGTTCATAATGTCTTCTGAGGTTATTATTCCGTTAATTACGGACGGGCTTAAGTATTTTTTAAGATCTGAATTAAACTACTTTCTGTGAACTCCTGTCTGGCTATCAGATGTCTATGGAAGGTTGGGAAGGGAATTTGAAACTTATAGTCGTCTATAATTGTTTTGTTTATGAATATCTGATTCTTGAATACGTTGATCGGGACTTCAATGCTAGGTATTAAATTATGATTTGAACTTTCTGCGCTATGCTGAGTAGATGCTACCGAATTGATTTGGTTTACTATGGGTATTCTTGATAGTGCGTCCGCTGCTGTATTATCCCTGCCTGGTTTATAAAGGAGTTCGTAGTCGAATTCTTCTAGGTACGCTGTCCATCGTTTAATTCGAGCGTTGCCGTTCCAGCTGCTAAGCGAATGTGTAAGTGGTTGATGATCTGTATAGATTTTGAGTTTTGCTTTACCGTAAAGGTAATTTTTGAGAGCTTTTAATGCCCAAATAATTGCCAACATTTCCTTTTCGTTAGTCGCATAATTTTCTTCTATTTTTGATAATGTTCTTGAGAGAAAGCATATGGGTCGTTTATTCTGAGATAGGACTGCTCCAATTGCGTAATTGGATGCATCTGTTGTTAACTGAAATTCTTTGTTGAAGTCTGGGTATTGTAGGACAACTTCATTTGATACGAGGGCGTTTTTGATTTTTTTAAAAGAATCTATGGCTTCCTGGTTGAAATTGATAAGTTTTTTTGCAGACTGGTTTTTGGATACTCGTCCATCTTCCCCTCTTAAAAGAGAGCTAAGTGGTTTTGCCAACTTAGCGAAATCTCTTATGAACCTTCTATAGTAACTAGAGAGTCCGCGGAACGATCTCAAGTCTTTAAGAGTTCTTGGGTATGGGTATTTGGCTATGGTTGCTATTTTATCTGGGTTAGTTTCGACGCCTTTGTCGAGAAATTCTACTTTGTCTTTAAAGAACTCACATTTGTCTAACTGGCATTTCATGTTAGCGTCTTGGAGAGTTCGAAAAATTATGTCGAGATTTTTGGTATGTGTTTCATTATCTTTACTGAATATGATAATGTCATCTATGTATATGAAGCATATCTTGCCGATATGGTCACGAAGTATGTCTTGCCGATATGGTCACGAAGTAGACGGTGCGTTTTTAGACCGAAAGGGAGTCATGTAAACTCATATTTTCCGTTGTTTACGGAGAATGCGGTCTTTTCGATATCTGACTCTCTTAATGGGATTTGGTGGAAGCCGCTTTTCAAGTCTAGGATTGAGAATACTTTGTTATTGCCTAGTTGAGCTAAGACTTCGTTAATTTCTGGAATAGGATATTTATCTGCAATGGTTTCTTTATTCAGTTTCCTGTAGTCAATAACCATGCGATATTTCTTTTCCTTGGACGCGTCTAATTTTTTTGGTACAATCCAAACTGGTGAATTGTATGGGGATCTGGATGGTCGGATTATTCCGTCATCCAAAAGTTCTTTGATCTGTTTATTGACCTCGTCTTTTAGCGACATTGGAAATTGATAGAATTGGTATTTGTTCTTATCTCTGCTTTGACATTTGTTGTGGAGGTAAGTTTTTCATTAGGATTGGCAAACAAGTTTGGATACAATCGGACAAGGTATTCTAATTTTTATTTTTGTTCATTAGTCATGTGATCCGTTCTTGGGATTACTGTGTTCACTGCCTCAAGTTTCTTTTCTTTAATATGTATGTGAATATTGCCTTTGATGGTTAATAGATTTTTGCTGCTCTGGATAACAGCATCTAGTTCTTTAAGGCTATCGTTACCTAGCGTCGAAAGTTTTTAATGTGGGTAAAACGAAAAATTCTATTGAATAAGTTAGCGAATAGGTGGTGTGTGATCTTAATATTGCCGCCAACTGTAATAGCTTCAAATGGTTTTTCGTTTTGAAGGGGATTATCAATGAACTTGGGTTGTATATAATTTCTATTTGATCCTGTGTCTATTAATATTTTTAGTATTTGTCCGCTCCTCGTCTTACACTATATATAAGGGAGAGACGAGCTTTGCATCCTAAAAAATTGACATCCGCATATTCGGGTTTGTTGTATTCTGCATATTCTGTTTCTTCTCTGTATTCTGCTAAAGTCTGTCCGCCTTCTGTTTGTTCTTCATATTGCGCGATTGTCTGTTCGTATTCTTCTATGGTCATGTAATTGTCAGTTTGTTCAGTTTCAGTTGGTCTTTCTTCGTTCGTCTGAATGTTAAAGTTTCGTTGCCTTTATGGGGTTTGTTCGTTAGTGGTGGAGGACGTTTCCCGGCCTCAAAGTTAGGTCTATTCATGCAGTTTACCATTCTAGTGCGAATGGAAGGGTCAACGTCCATTGGTTCAGGACGTGGTTGAGCTTTCGGTGCCAATGGGCGAGGTGGAGCAAATACTTGCTGAGTGGGATAACGATTGATTGGTCCTGCCTGTTAACCTTGCTGTACGTATTGCGTATTGATCGGCCAAGGGGTGTGGACTGGCAGTTGTGGTCTAAAGTTAATAAATGGGGTCCTGCTATTTTGATTAGAGCCTGGTTTATTAGAGAAATTGATTGTACGTGGTGCTGGGATAGGCTTGCCTGAATTTCTAAAGGTTGGTTTTTGCGTTTTGTTGGTGGCTATATTAGTACGATAATTCTGATTCTCTAATTTGAGACAAAAATGTAAGGCAGAGGGAAGATCTACTGGTTCTTTTATACCCAGGAGACGAGGTAAGTCACCTCTTAGACCTCGTACAAAAGTATCTAGCGCTTTATCACGGTAAACCTTAGTCATGAGTGTTTCGGCTTCCCTATTAAGCTCCATACATCCTATCTTGTTCAAAATCAAAGATAGGTGTTTGTAAACTGCCTGGTAGAATTCCTCTACTGTCTGGTTGTGGTTTTGTACCAACATTGTCATTTGATACTCCAATGTTCCTAGATCTCTCTTATCTGCATAGTGGAGTGTCAAGCACTTGGATATTGCCTTCCAGTTCAGAGGGACATTGTATGACTCAAGAGCTGTATCAGCATCACCTGTGATTTTATTTCTTATGGTGTGCAATATGCCAAAATATTTTGGCGAACCAACTCCTTCACCGTACACTGAGAATACTCGTTCTACAGCCTTTTTCCATGAACTGAATTCTGCCGGGTTGCCTGAGAATTTCCTAAGGCTTTTAACAATATCTGGTACTTTATCTAAATCACCTAAATTCTCCCTTTGATTTGCTGCTATTTCTTGATCAGCTACGTTATTAAAATCTCTAGAAGGGTTATTTAGTTCTCTCACTAAAGCTGGCAGCTGTTGCGCCAAGATCTGACTAACGATGGCCGTTATTTGTTCTACGTTATTGGCCATACCTCTATTTTGTGCGCGTACGTTTTGTCTGTACAGTTGTCTTTGTTGTTGCCTGTTTAAAAGCTGTTCACTGATTTGAATCTGATCTTCGTTTGGCGAATTTAAAATTGGAGGCCCAATAAGATTATTTTCGTTAGCCATACAGAGTGAAAATTGGTAGTTGTTAGGTGGTTAGTTAGATTGAATATTTTCGAAATTATATATTTATTTGTTTAGTTTTTTTTTTTTTTTTTTTTTTTTTTTTTTGTGATGACCAGTGGCTGGTCTTTTCCTTTTACCTTGGAGGGTCCCTTGGGATTCGCAAGGTTGGATCTAGTTATACTACGTTTGTAGTCTTGGTATTTGTTATAATTTTACGATGTTTTATTTTCCTTTTAGGAATAATTTTTATTCTTATACTAGAATTATTTTGTATTTGTTACTATTCTTCTTTGTTAGTTGTGTTTTTGTATTTTTGTGGTATGTTCGATTCTTATTCACTAGCTTACAGTACTATAGCTGATGTGGCAACTTCTACAGCTGGCCCGGATTTCATCCTTTTTGAACTGTGTTGATCTACTGGGGATCCTGCGACCAGACGCCGACGAGAATATCCTGTGGACGGACCTTCCAGGATGTGTTGTCCACCGATGGGCAATTCAACAATTAAGTTGTGATTGCCTGTAGCGAATATTAGACTACCGTTAAAATTAATTAACGGGAGTTGCATGACTTTGTTATTCACTTAACCGACTCTGCAGTCTATTTGCAGTAACGCGTACGTAGAATTGTTTTACTCTGTTGTTACGCGAAGTCGGTCCCTGCTCGGACGCCAGTTAATTTACCGTTAATTAAAACCGATAAAAAATATAAGTATTGGAGTTTCACTTTATTGATGTTTCTTTATTTGATTCCAATTTGCAACTGATTAGCTTAAACCAAATCTATCCCTAACAAGCTGTGGCTTTAGCGGCAGCGACGTTGACGTCTCTGTCGTCGTTGGTGTCTTCGACCTGTTGGGCAACTTGGAGTTGCGCGTGTTGTTCTTCTTCTTGGAATTATGCAGGCCGAGTCGGCGTGTGCAGGAAATGCACCAGCAGCTAGGTCGGCAATTTCATCGGCGTGTGCAGGAAATGCACCAGCAGCTATGTCGGCAATTTCATATAATCTGAATATGATATTTTGTCTTGTTTATTTATTTACTGTTATTTGGATATATTTGTCGTTAACTTGTATATGCCTTTAATAAATGCATAACATTCATATTTACCAAATTAAAAGTTGGTATTAAATAAAAAAAGATGCTTCATATAATTAATTAACATGTTAAACTTTATAGAAACTTAAAAATGTTATAAAGTAAGGAGATCATATGTTTCAATTCATATAAAATTTGAAATGCATTTGGTGGCATTTATAGTTTAAGGCAGTTTGTTCCAACATGTTTTCTTTTTTTGTGGCTCCTTATCAAAAATATCAGTCATTTTCGATTGTTTGGTGGCTTTTAAAGCTTCTTCTTCTTCTTTATAGCACTCCTTATGTATGTAACAGGCAGAAGGAGGCGTGCCACACCCCATAAAGTATATATATTCTTGATCAGCGCGACAAGACGAGTCGATATAGCCCTGTCCGTCTGTCCGTCCGTGTGAACGCTGAGATATTTTTAAGTATTCAACGTTGAGCCTTGAAATTTTACATGAATACTCGGTAATACCAAACGCTGCACAGAATTTGGATGCCAGGCCCCATTCGCCCCCAATAGCCCCTGATGAATAATTAAACATTTCTTTGTTTTATTTGAACTATAACAGCCAATTGCTGGTACGCTCAACTTTTCCGTTCATTTGCTTATTCAATACTAACATAGTTGTATCGACTTAACCGATAATTTATCTCGATACGGCTCTTCATTTGCCGATAACAATTAAAGCTACATATTATACTAAAACAAGTAAGAAAACTCTAGTCGGAGGTACCCGACTAGAAGATCCCCTGAGCCCAGTCCGATTTGCATTGTTTAATATGCTATATAGCTTGCATATAACATTAAATTTTCCAAAATTAAATTATAATTTTGTATTCAACTAGAATGTATGTAAATCAAAAATAAATAAATAATTAAATAAATAAACAAATCAACAAAAAAAGAATAAGAAAAACAAACATCACCGCACCTGGACTCGAACCTGTATCTATTACATATGTACAGTTACATATGTAACGTTAAAGCGCATCATCTCAGCTAGCACAAACACTTCATGTTTATAAATAAAAAAAAAAAATTTTAAAAGTTATGCTGTTGTCACTGAGTTTCGAACCCGGAACCTTTCGTTTATGCGCTTTGCGTCTACGTGTAAAGGGCGATATATGACAAATACAAATACAATTCAAACACAGATTTGGTTGAAGAATATGCTAGAATTGAATTTATTTGTGCACATGCATAAGCAGACGCGCTTGCTCGTTTCAATATGTGTATGTGAGAATATATGTAAATGTTTTTTGCTGCGCGTCGCTGCTTGCCACGTGCAGCTAAACGTTTTGTTTAATAAATCGGGACTGTCTTAACGGAATTTGATGAAACTTTCAGCATATGATTTTATTGAATTTTTTACATTTTATAAAAATGCTAATTTATTCACATGGTTACTCTCCATGAGTAGTGAAGGTGCTTGAAACAGTTTAGTCATCCATGCGTGATTCGTCGGATGAGATTTCGGGATCCAAGTATCCAGTACTTCTGACGAATTATGGCAAACCTTGCCGAAACTCCAGGATGAAGGTTGAACTGATGCTCATGCTTCAGTAACAGTCCAACTAGTCGATTGTGGTTAGGCAGTACAATCGGATGTTTGGCATCTCTAGAAAGGTAGGAGTTCTCTAAGCGTCCTACAACTCGAATAAGGCCATCCTGGTCAACAAATGGAGCTAGCTTGCTTAACTTGGAACGGTGCTGCAGCGGTTGCTTCTTTAAGCGCTGCGCTGCCGATCAACATCAAATGCGTTTTGTGCTTGCCCTAGACAAAACTTTCTTGCTGCGTCAATTTCATGGAACGTTAAGGCTGCCGAGTGAAGTGGGTTCCTTGATTGGACGCGGTGAACAAAGCGCCGGGCGTATGCGATGGTTCGAATCAGTCGCAGCCATGATGATACTCTAGTGAGCAAAAGGTCAAAGGGGGACGATGCCATTTCCCTCCTTGCCGTCAGAATATTGGCCTTGAATTCCGCTTCTGCTGCTGGCGGTACGATAGAGCAGCAGAATTTTGATTGTCGCAGCACCTATAAACACTCCTGGGCAGCATACAGCCAGGACGGTCCAGGTCGGCAAGCATCCCTCGGGATGCACAATCCGCAGGATTTTCCTTGGTACTCACATGCCTCCAAGCGTTCCGTGGTATTGTTTCAAGTATTTCTGCAGTGCGATTAGCTACGAACATCTTCAATTTACAGGGTTGATCAGCCAGGACAACACGATTGTAGAATCGCACCATGCATATACCTTCACTTCTTTCTTGCCCAGACTAGTTTGAATTGCCTTAACAAGTCTAGTCAGTAGTAGAGCTCCACACAGTTCGAGGCGTGGCAGCGCTGTTAGTTTTAAAGGTGCAACGCGAGTCCTAGCAGAAACCAGATATACTCCTATAGAGCCGTCACTATACTCAACTCTGCTGCAGACGACTGGAGAGTAAGCCTTAAGCGAGGCGTCTGAGAATGCATGTAACTCGATGTGATTAATGTGACTGTCTATGAAGCGAGGTATCTTGAGCTGTTGTAGCGACGAAATATCCTTGCGATACATCTGCCAAGAATGCGCCTGTTTCATCGGGAGTTCAGAGTCCCAATTCAAATCTAGCAACCAAAGTTCGTGCAGTATAAACTTGAACTGGTGCCAAAATGCCAAGAGGATCAAAAATGTGTGCTTGCAATCTCCGATAATATAATATTGTATGCAAGGTTGCGTTCTCCAGGATCCCAGTGCAGTCCAAGAACCTTTGCTGTTGTTGTTGACATGTTGACTCTATCACCTTGCGCCGTGCTCAATCGTGTGCTATTTGAGATCCATTTTCCCAATTCCAATTGTGCACGTGACATGAGTGCAACTAACTCAGTTTGAATGTCAATAAGTTCTTCCTCTGTCATGGCTCCTGTTAATACATCATCCACGTAGAAATCCTCAAGCAATATCTTAGCTGCTCTAGGAAACGCATGCTCGTGGTCTTTGGCGTGTTGCTCTAACACCCGGACTGCCAAGAATGGCGCAGACGCAGTCCCGTATGTAACTGTGTAGAGTCTGAAGTGCTGCAATGGAGCTGACGGATCTTCTCTCCATAATATTCGTTGGAAATCCTGATGTTTAGGTGCAACCAGAATCTGTCTAAATATCGAAACCTCATGCATACGTTGAACAGATTGCGTTGTATACATGGACCAATATGAAGCGCATCGTTAAGAGACCGACCATCTTGGTCTTGAAATGAGCCATCAAATACCACACGCAGCTTTGCACCTAGCACCGGATGGTGAGGCATGTAGACAACCTTCTTCGAAGTGGCGTCTTCTTCTACATCTCCACCTCCTTCATGTGGTACACTTGTATGTACTCCCTCATGAAGTATACATACTTCGATCGCAAAGCTGCATCCTTCATTAAACGACGTTCAACTGCCAAGAAGCGAGACTTGGCTCCATGAAAGGTGTCTGTGAACTCTGGGTTTTTCTGCTTGAACGGTAGCTCGACTATGTATCTCCCTTCAGCATTACGGGAGTGTGTTTGAACGAAATGAGTCTCCACTACATCATCTTCTGTATTTGCAAACGTGAACGATGAAACTTCCTCCAGTTCTCAAAACCGTTGCAACAATGCGTTGATGTCCATGGTAGCTAAGAGTGACGTAGTTGTAGTTGTAGTTGCTCCTCCCACTGATGTGATGATCCATCCAAATATTGAATCGATTGCGATTGTGTTCCTCTGGGCATTACACAACTTGTCTCCAGTAAGAACCGTCCAAATGCGATCGTTACCAATCAGAATGTTGATTGATGCGTTGGTATTGAATGCGGCATCTGCTAGGGTGTGGCCGCTAAATATAAAGAGGTCTGCTGCGTTTATAGTTTCTCTCATCAGTGTCGAAGTAATGTTTCCAAGCACGTGTGTCTTGACCTCAAGCGATGCATCTGACACTCACAACTTGATGTGTAGTGAACAGAGCCCTCTTGTCGTTTCTGCCTTGATTGACGAGATTCCAGATATGGAAATGCGAGAGTGTGAACGGGCCAGACCTAATGTCTGGATACACCGTTCCGAAACGTAGGAAAACTCCGAGCCGCAGTCTAGTAATATGCGGCAAACAACGTCTTGTCCTCGAGAATTGCGCACATACACCTGAGCCGTTGGCAGTGTACTTCTCATATTTGCACCCTTTCCACATTTCGAAGTGTTCATGGCGTTCGTCAGTGCTACAACTGTGCTAGCACCTGGTGCTTCATTTGACTCATCCTTCTGGTGCTGCTGTGGCTCACCTTTATCCCCAGTGCTGCGTTGGTCGAAATGTAAAAGTGAGTGATGTCGGCGTTTGCAATACTTACAGGATGACTTCGATGTACAAGTGCTCACTCCATGACCAAGTCTCAAACAATTAAAACACATGTGCATGCATATCGTTGCTGAATAGATAGGTATAAGTACTGTGTACATGTCATCAATGCGTGTTCCTTGCTGCACTTAGCACAGCGCTCTGAAGCAGCGAGTAGCGCATGCGCGTTCCTGGTACCTCTGTCCTGTCTAGGCTTGCTGCTTGTATAAGTTGCAGATTGGCTAAGCTCCAGCCGATCACAACGTAAATCCAGGAACTTGAGCAATTGCGTTATCGAAGGATTAGTCATGTCTTGACTCTTCTCATACCATTCACGACGTGTGGTGTCATCAATCTTTGCGATGAGCAAGTAAATCAGCCAACAATCCCGATCCGTTTGTTCAGAAGCGTCTAATGCTCGAATTACAGTACCAGCTTCGTTTGTTAACGATCGAAGCGCTGCTGGGTTGTGATCCGCAACCTTGGGCAATCCAGTAAATTTATCCAACAACAAGTTGACCAAATAGCGAGGCTTCTCGTACCGATCAACTAATGAATTCCAAGCTATTTCATAGTTGGCATCGGCTAAGGGCAGATGCTGGATAAGTTTTGCAGCGTCTCTCTCTAAACAAGACTTTAAGTGATGATACTTCTGAATGTCTGTCAACGTTGTCTTGCTGTGAACGGCACTGTCAAAGAGACCCTTAAACACGTGCCATTCCTTATAATCTCCATCAAATGGTACGATATGAATCCGCGGCAGTTCCCAATCCTTCGTTGATGGTCCTGCGACTTGCTGTGAGCCTGACGATGACTCGTTATCCACCTGCTGCGGTAGCAGTCGTTGCATTATGTGCTCCAAAGTCTCCATTTGCGTCTGCTGCATTTGCGTCTGAGACTGCTGTATTTGTTGTATTTGCATCTGAGATTGTTGCTGCATTTTTTGCAAAATGCATTGGATGGTCGATTCATCCCTTTCCCCGAGCACATTAGATGTAGTATTGGCCTCTTCCAGTTTGCGAGGTTTATACTCAGTTTGTAGAGCCTTAAGAAGGGCACAAGCTCGTTCAAAGCGTTCCTCGTATACATTGTTGTCACTTGCTGGATCCACATATCCCTGCACATCTTCATATTTATAAAGTTCGTCGCCAAGATTGACAAACTGCTTCCAAACCTGAACCAGCGTGTCCAACTTGGTATCAATATCGTAGAATGTGCGGCCATCAGGCGGATGTTCCGGGTATCCAGAAATACGCGTAATCGTTGCCTTCAATCTACCTCTGGCTCCCAGTAAAGTACGGAGATTTTCCATTGCAGCTTGCAGCGTTGCCCGCAGTCAATTCAAGTTGTTGTCGAAAGTAGCCAGGTATCAACGTAATGTGATGAAATTGCTGCGTCTCTAGCAGCCGGACATAGCCATTACGATAAATCACCGCACTTTTCCAATAGTGCGTATTGGTAATTACGTTTGATGCCAAATATCGATACATAATTTCAAGAATGTGCAAATGCTGCGTCTCCAGCAGCAAAAAACACGACAAGACAAAACACGTCACTTTGCCAATAGTGCGCGCTGTTTTCAAAAACTCCAAAGCGAGTATTCAGTAGCAATGCCCAACGGATACGGCTCGAAGTACCAAATTTGATGTTGAATAATTAAACATTTCTTTATTTTATTTGAACTATAACAGCCAATTGATGGTACGCTCAATTGTCCGTTCGTTTGATTACTCAATACTAACATAGTTGTATCGACTTAACCGATAATTTATCTCGATACGGTTCTTCATTCGCCGATAACAATTAAAGCTTCATATTATACTAAAAATAAATCCAAAATATGCTAAATAAGGAAAAATGTGCTAAATAACGTCATATGTGCAAAAAAATGACAAATGGTTCCTCAACAGTTCTGTCCGTATGAATGCAATATTTTTCTACGCTATTGAAGCTAGAGACCGAAATTTGGAACATATACTCGTGTATACCTTCGAATTAGAAAGTGTCAAGATTTTCCCGATACGCCCACTAGGGGCGTGGCAAATCGGAAAATGCTTGCGCCCATAGTCAAGAAATCATATTAGTTGAAAAGCTTGCAAGAGAGTTGCAATTTGAAATGTATGCTTGTGTTGATCACCCAAGCTCAAAAATATATAGCGGATATATCTACGCGCATTGGGGGCGTGGCAAATCGGGAAAACTGTATCTTCTACAGTTTTTAAATTTTTTTTTTTAAGTTTTTAAAGCTAGAATGCTGAAATGTGGCACGTATCTTAACGCTACGATTCTATAAAGATTCATTAAAAGATTTTATGTCCACGCTCACTGGGGGTGTGGCAAATCGGATCTGAATATATAGTGATTTTACAAGTTTAGCAATATTTTAAGCACTATTGATGCTAGTACGACTGCTGCGCCTTATAGATGTTACGCTTGGCTTCTTCACGCAACTTCTGCCGCTCCTGGTCGAAGTCTGCTACTAACTCCTGGTTTAATGACTTGGTTGGGAACAGCCACACAAACTTTGAAAACGCATCCACAACCGCTAGGATGAACTTGTACTGCTTAGAAGTTGCATCCATCGGACCCAAATGATCAATATGCAGCGTATGGAGTGGTGTCTCGCCCTTGTCAATGCAGTGTAGCAAGCCTTCTCGCTTGCCTGTCTTCTTACTGTGAACAATACAAATAATGCAATTAGAAATATGTTTTCCAACTTTACCCTCCAAATGCGGTATCCAGAACAGTTGGCGAATATTGTGCATAGTTTTCTGTACAGCAAAATGACCCATGTTGTGTGCGTTGAAGTTCTCGTACGGCTTGATTTGAAGTATACTCGTAACGGCTTTGATGTGATCATCATTTTGCTGCGTCTGCTTCAGCCTTGCTGCAACCTCCGACGAGACCACACAAACATCTAACGAGTAACGGCTGAGGAAATCAACATGCTTCATCTTGTCTGCAGAACGATGCTCGATCTTAAAATTGAAATCCTGAAGGTATAGAATCCACTGTGCAACCTCCCTGGGCACATCCTGTTTGCTCGTAGTCTGTTTAAAGGCAATACAATCGGTCACCAGCTTAAACTCTCGTCCTAGCAAGTATTGCCTAAACTTCTTCATTGCCAGAAAAGCAGCTTTTACTTCCAACACATAACTATGCTTCTGCGATTCAGCGTACGACGTTTTCTTACTCCAAAAATACACTGGATGGAGTCTTCCGTTAACATGTTGCAACATTACAGCTCCGTAGCCATCCTTTGAAGCGTCTGTATGCAGCTCTGTTGGCGCCTCACGGGAATACATGTGCAAAATAGGCTCGGCAACTAATACGTCCTTCAGCTTTTGTAACGACCACAACTCTTCTGGGCCAAACTTGAAATCCACATCTTTCTTGAGCAAGTTTGTAAGTGGACGAGCAATTTGAGCATAATTCGGAATGAATTTACGAAAAAATCCTGTCAGACCCAAAAACGACTGCACAGCTTTGATATTCTTCGGTGTATTAAAGCGGCTGACTGCTATTGTTTTCTCTTTCCCTGGCCAAACTTTACCATTTTCAACTATATGCCCGAGAAAATCTATGCGCTCTTGGAAAAATTTACATTTCTTCCAGTTCATTTTTAAATCGTACTCGGCGGCCTTCTGTAGCACTACTCTTGTCTTCTGCAAGCACTCTTCTGCTGAGTTGGCGTAAACGATAATGTCATCCATGTACAGCTCCATTACGTCCTCATTGACCAACTGCTGGAATATGTGGTTAACGAATCGCATGAATGCCGCTGGAGAATTCTGGAAACCAAATGGTGCCTTGTTAAACTCAAACAGTCCCTCTCGAGTGATGAATGCTGTATACGCCTTGCTGTTTTCTTCGACCGGCACATGGAAGAACCCATTCTTCAAATCCATTGTAGAAAACCATTTAGCAGCTTGCAGCTTTTCCAGGACATCTTCAATCAACGGCACGGGGAAACAGTCTTTTAGGACCATGCTGTTAAGCTTGCGATAATCTACGCAAACTCTTAGTGATTGATCCTTTTTCTTTACAACCACAACTCGGCTCGCAACATGAGAGACTGACTTGCGAACTATTCCTTGGTCTAGCCACTCCTCCACTTGTGACTTCACGGCTTCAGCTTCCTCAACAGATAGGCGACTTGGCGACTGGCGAAACGGCTTAATTATTCCATCAGGAATAATGCGAAGATTAATCGGACACTCCTTTTTTATTACCGGTGAATGGTAACTGCTTGCGATTAACTGCTCGACACTCTTCTCGAACTGCAGCGGTACTGATGCACAGCTCGAACTATCAACTACATTGAAGACATCGTAGGGCAGCTCTGGTTCCTGTTTCTCGCTTTCCTCTTCTATGTTAGCAAATATGAATCCTTCTGGACCAACGGATAGGCGAAACCTTTTGATGAAATCGTAACCAATGATTGCGTTATGGCTCATTGTGTTGTTCGCAACTACAAGGAATTTCTGCGTTGAGTTTATACCATCGATTTGTAATTCAGCCTGTATCTCGCCAATTGGCTGTGTAAACTTGTTGCCGAGACCACGTAGTTTGGAGATGCTCTGCAAAATATTTACATTTCCCAACTTTTTCAGCACGTTTTCCGTAATCATCGACACGTCAGAGCCTGTGTCGATCAAACATTCAACAACAAGGCCATTTATATTTGCTGATTTGATACGACTCTGGTCTACCACTACCTGCACACTGCTTGTTTTAGTTGGACAATTGTGAGAAGTATGTCCCTCGTTTTTGCAAGCGAAGCATTTTGTCGGCGAAGTACAATCCTTTCTTTTATGATCGTATGAACCACAATTAAAACACGACTCCTTCTTATGGCTCTTAAACTCCTTTCTCTGCTCCACTGGCCAGCGTGTATTTGAGTTTGTGCGTATTGTTCCATTTTCTCCTGCTCCATTTACCAACTGTAGTAGTTCGTACTCCTCTCTCAGCTCCTTAAATGTTTTACAACGGTACATGGCCACTTTATACTCATTTTTTATTTGCAGGCCGTTCACAATGTGACGTAATACAGCGGCTTCCTCTATATCACCTACACTTGCAAGCTTTTTCATTTGCAGTATGTACTCGTGAAACGACTCACCCTTATTCTTTTTCCTTTCGCTCAGCAGTTTGTGTATATCGGCACTGTTCTGTTTACACTCAAACTCGGCGAATAGTTTTTGTTTGAGCTCAGCAAAGTCACTCACGCATTCGGCTTCTAAGAACAGTCTGGCGGCGCCACACATTTTGCCTCTCGCTTGTACGTACATTTGCTTCTGTGTAAGTTCGTACGCTTCGGCATTGCACTCAAAAATCTCGAACCATTTCGCCACTGGCACCGAACTGCCGTTAAAGTCGCTCACAACCTTCTCGAAGTTTTCGGCCGTTATTTTTACTTTGCTTTCGCGATTTTCGTCTACTTGTATTTTGAGCGTCAACAGCTGGATTATCTGCTGCAACTGTGCACAACTATCTGCACCAACTATGCTGTTATTTATAGGCTCCATTATATTAATTTTACTCGGGGTGTCTGCTGTTGTCTCCACGTCACTGCACTCGTCTTCTGAATTAAAAAGTTGTTTTCCTTTTTTGCCCTTTTTTACCGTTGACCTTCGCTTTGTCATGTCTTTACAAAAATGCACTGTTCAACTCTTGTGGCACTGCTTTTTCTATTGTCAGATCACAACTAAACAACTTTACGACGTTTGATCTACAATAAAAAGTTCAGTCAACTATACCACACTTTTCTGGTGCTTTTTATTTTCGCAACAATGTCAACTACGCACAACACAAAGTCAAAAAACCAACTGTGCTCAAGATTCCGATCTCAACGTTTTCCGCGAATTGTCTAGGCACGTATGTGTGTGTCTGCAACTTTTCCACTCAAATGCAAGTGCCGTTACTTTTATATTTCGACGCTTTATTACCACGATTTTTAAAATATTCTTGCGCATTCAGGCCCGGTTGAGCCCCCAAATGTAAGATTATATTATATATAGTTTATTGAATATTAAGTGATACCCGAAGGAAGAATTATAAAATAGGTAATAATAATATGTGAACAACGAATTTCGACTATTTTCGCGCAGACAGCTTAACGACTCCGTGGCCACGACAACGACGGCTGCTCTTCGACTATCATGGTGATCGCCCATCTTCAACTATCGTTAAGCCTATCGATACGAATATCGTGTACCCCGTATCGATAGCACTTCTGTAACGTTCCTTCTTACTATATATATATATATATATATATATATATATATATATATATATATATATATATATATATATATATATATATATATATATATATATATATATATATATATATGTCGGAACTTGGTTCACTTGATTCATAGAACAACGAATTTCGACTATTTTCGCGCAGACAGCTTAACGACTCCGTGGCCACGACAACGACGGCTGCTCTTCGACTATCATGGTGATCGCCCATCTTCAACTATCGTTAAGCCTATCGATACGAATATCGTGTACCCCGTATCGATAGCACTTCTGTAACGTTCCTTCTTACATTCGGCCCTCCTGATCCTCGTCATCCGTCCCGGATGACAACAGTTCCTCGTTCTCAGCAATAAATCTCCACAGCTTCATATTATCGCAGCTGGTGGCTGTGATATTCGGTCCCTCGATGTTTACGGCAGCTTTTTTAACATCATAGCGGCCATTTCGTTTTATTTTGACCACTTCGTATGGTCCCAAATACTCGCTTGCTAGCTTTCGACCCGCAACAAACTGCGTTCGTTTTATAGCAACTAAATCGCCCAGTTTGTAGACATGCTCTGCTTGTCTCTTCTTGTCATAGTTGTGCTTGTACGACTGCTGCGCCTTATAGATGTTACGCTTGGCTTCTTCACGCAACTTCTGCCGCTCCTGGTCGAAGTCTGCTACTAACTCCTGGTTTAATGACTTGGTTGGGAACAGCCACACAAACTTTGAAAACGCATCCACAACCGCTAGGATGAACTTGTACTGCTTAGAAGTTGCATCCATCGGACCCAAATGATCAATATGCAGCGTATGGAGTGGTGTCTCGCCCTTGTCAATGCAGTGTAGCAAGCCTTCTCGCTTGCCTGTCTTCTTACTGTGAACAATACAAATAATGCAATTAGAAATATGTTTTCCAACTTTACCCTCCAAATGCGGTATCCAGAACAGTTGGCGAATATTGTGCATAGTTTTCTGTACAGCAAAATGACCCATGTTGTGTGCGTTGAAGTTCTCGTACGGCTTGATTTGAAGTATACTCGTAACGGCTTTGATGTGATCATCATTTTGCTGCGTCTGCTTCAGCCTTGCTGCAACCTCCGACGAGACCACACAAACATCTAACGAGTAACGGCTGAGGAAATCAACATGCTTCATCTTGTCTGCAGAACGATGCTCGATCTTAAAATTGAAATCCTGAAGGTATAGAATCCACTGTGCAACCTCCCTGGGCACATCCTGTTTGCTCGTAGTCTGTTTAAAGGCAATACAATCGGTCACCAGCTTAAACTCTCGTCCTAGCAAGTATTGCCTAAACTTCTTCATTGCCAGAAAAGCAGCTTTTACTTCCAACACATAACTATGCTTCTGCGATTCAGCGTACGACGTTTTCTTACTCCAAAAATACACTGGATGGAGTCTTCCGTTAACATGTTGCAACATTACAGCTCCGTAGCCATCCTTTGAAGCGTCTGTATGCAGCTCTGTTGGCGCCTCACGGGAATACATGTGCAAAATAGGCTCGGCAACTAATACGTCCTTCAGCTTTTGTAACGACCACAACTCTTCTGGGCCAAACTTGAAATCCACATCTTTCTTGAGCAAGTTTGTAAGTGGACGAGCAATTTGAGCATAATTCGGAATGAATTTACGAAAAAATCCTGTCAGACCCAAAAACGACTGCACAGCTTTGATATTCTTCGGTGTATTAAAGCGGCTGACTGCTATTGTTTTCTCTTTCCCTGGCCAAACTTTACCATTTTCAACTATATGCCCGAGAAAATCTATGCGCTCTTGGAAAAATTTACATTTCTTCCAGTTCATTTTTAAATCGTACTCGGCGGCCTTCTGTAGCACTACTCTTGTCTTCTGCAAGCACTCTTCTGCTGAGTTGGCGTAAACGATAATGTCATCCATGTACAGCTCCATTACGTCCTCATTGACCAACTGCTGGAATATGTGGTTAACGAATCGCATGAATGCCGCTGGAGAATTCTGGAAACCAAATGGTGCCTTGTTAAACTCAAACAGTCCCTCTCGAGTGATGAATGCTGTATACGCCTTGCTGTTTTCTTCGACCGGCACATGGAAGAACCCATTCTTCAAATCCATTGTAGAAAACCATTTAGCAGCTTGCAGCTTTTCCAGGACATCTTCAATCAACGGCACGGGGAAACAGTCTTTTAGGACCATGCTGTTAAGCTTGCGATAATCTACGCAAACTCTTAGTGATTGATCCTTTTTCTTTACAACCACAACTCGGCTCGCAACATGAGAGACTGACTTGCGAACTATTCCTTGGTCTAGCCACTCCTCCACTTGTGACTTCACGGCTTCAGCTTCCTCAACAGATAGGCGACTTGGCGACTGGCGACTTCGCTCAGCAGTTTGTGTATATCGGCACTGTTCTGTTTACACTCAAACTCGGCGAATAGTTTTTGTTTGAGCTCAGCAAAGTCACTCACGCATTCGGCTTCTAAGAACAGTCTGGCGGCGCCACACATTTTGCCTCTCGCTTGTACGTACATTTGCTTCTGTGTAAGTTCGTACGCTTCGGCATTGCACTCAAAAATCTCGAACCATTTCGCCACTGGCACCGAACTGCCGTTAAAGTCGCTCACAACCTTCTCGAAGTTTTCGGCCGTTATTTTTACTTTGCTTTCGCGATTTTCGTCTACTTGTATTTTGAGCGTCAACAGCTGGATTATCTGCTGCAACTGTGCACAACTATCTGCACCAACTATGCTGTTATTTATAGGCTCCATTATATTAATTTTACTCGGGGTGTCTGCTGTTGTCTCCACGTCACTGCACTCGTCTTCTGAATTAAAAAGTTGTTTTCCTTTTTTGCCCTTTTTTACCGTTGACCTTCGCTTTGTCATGTCTTTACAAAAATGCACTGTTCAACTCTTGTGGCACTGCTTTTTCTATTGTCAGATCACAACTAAACAACTTTACGACGTTTGATCTACAATAAAAAGTTCAGTCAACTATACCACACTTTTCTGGTGCTTTTTATTTTCGCAACAATGTCAACTACGCACAACACAAAGTCAAAAAACCAACTGTGCTCAAGATTCCGATCTCAACGTTTTCCGCGAATTGTCTAGGCACGTATGTGTGTGTCTGCAACTTTTCCACTCAAATGCAAGTGCCGTTACTTTTATATTTCGACGCTTTATTACCACGATTTTTAAAATATTCTTGCGCATTCAGGCCCGGTTGAGCCCCCAAATGTAAGATTATATTATATATAGTTTATTGAATATTAAGTGATACCCGAAGGAAGAATTATAAAATAGGTAATAATAATATGTGAACAACGAATTTCGACTATTTTCGCGCAGACAGCTTAACGACTCCGTGGCCACGACAACGACGGCTGCTCTTCGACTATCATGGTGATCGCCCATCTTCAACTATCGTTAAGCCTATCGATACGAATATCGTGTACCCCGTATCGATAGCACTTCTGTAACGTTCCTTCTTACATATATATATATATATATATATATATATATATATATATATATATATATATATATATATATATATATATATATATATATATATATATATATATATATATATATATATATATATATGTCGGAACTTGGTTCACTTGATTCATAGTCGCGTACGCAGCGAAGCGAGTTTCGGTGCTTATGCTTTCACGTGTATTTCTAGACTGCCTGACAACGCCAGGCAACGTGTACCCCGTATCGATAGCACTTCTGTAACGTTCCTTCTTACATTCGGCCCTCCTGATCCTCGTCATCCGTCCCGGATGACAACAGTTCCTCGTTCTCAGCAATAAATCTCCACAGCTTCATATTATCGCAGCTGGTGGCTGTGATATTCGGTCCCTCGATGTTTACGGCAGCTTTTTTAACATCATAGCGGCCATTTCGTTTTATTTTGACCACTTCGTATGGTCCCAAATACTCGCTTGCTAGCTTTCGACCCGCAACAAACTGCGTTCGTTTTATAGCAACTAAATCGCCCAGTTTGTAGACATGCTCTGCTTGTCTCTTCTTGTCATAGTTGTGCTTGTACGACTGCTGCGCCTTATAGATGTTACGCTTGGCTTCTTCACGCAACTTCTGCCGCTCCTGGTCGAAGTCTGCTACTAACTCCTGGTTTAATGACTTGGTTGGGAACAGCCACACAAACTTTGAAAACGCATCCACAACCGCTAGGATGAACTTGTACTGCTTAGAAGTTGCATCCATCGGACCCAAATGATCAATATGCAGCGTATGGAGTGGTGTCTCGCCCTTGTCAATGCAGTGTAGCAAGCCTTCTCGCTTGCCTGTCTTCTTACTGTGAACAATACAAATAATGCAATTAGAAATATGTTTTCCAACTTTACCCTCCAAATGCGGTATCCAGAACAGTTGGCGAATATTGTGCATAGTTTTCTGTACAGCAAAATGACCCATGTTGTGTGCGTTGAAGTTCTCGTACGGCTTGATTTGAAGTATACTCGTAACGGCTTTGATGTGATCATCATTTTGCTGCGTCTGCTTCAGCCTTGCTGCAACCTCCGACGAGACCACACAAACATCTAACGAGTAACGGCTGAGGAAATCAACATGCTTCATCTTGTCTGCAGAACGATGCTCGATCTTAAAATTGAAATCCTGAAGGTATAGAATCCACTGTGCAACCTCCCTGGGCACATCCTGTTTGCTCGTAGTCTGTTTAAAGGCAATACAATCGGTCACCAGCTTAAACTCTCGTCCTAGCAAGTATTGCCTAAACTTCTTCATTGCCAGAAAAGCAGCTTTTACTTCCAACACATAACTATGCTTCTGCGATTCAGCGTACGACGTTTTCTTACTCCAAAAATACACTGGATGGAGTCTTCCGTTAACATGTTGCAACATTACAGCTCCGTAGCCATCCTTTGAAGCGTCTGTATGCAGCTCTGTTGGCGCCTCACGGGAATACATGTGCAAAATAGGCTCGGCAACTAATACGTCCTTCAGCTTTTGTAACGACCACAACTCTTCTGGGCCAAACTTGAAATCCACATCTTTCTTGAGCAAGTTTGTAAGTGGACGAGCAATTTGAGCATAATTCGGAATGAATTTACGAAAAAATCCTGTCAGACCCAAAAACGACTGCACAGCTTTGATATTCTTCGGTGTATTAAAGCGGCTGACTGCTATTGTTTTCTCTTTCCCTGGCCAAACTTTACCATTTTCAACTATATGCCCGAGAAAATCTATGCGCTCTTGGAAAAATTTACATTTCTTCCAGTTCATTTTTAAATCGTACTCGGCGGCCTTCTGTAGCACTACTCTTGTCTTCTGCAAGCACTCTTCTGCTGAGTTGGCGTAAACGATAATGTCATCCATGTACAGCTCCATTACGTCCTCATTGACCAACTGCTGGAATATGTGGTTAACGAATCGCATGAATGCCGCTGGAGAATTCTGGAAACCAAATGGTGCCTTGTTAAACTCAAACAGTCCCTCTCGAGTGATGAATGCTGTATACGCCTTGCTGTTTTCTTCGACCGGCACATGGAAGAACCCATTCTTCAAATCCATTGTAGAAAACCATTTAGCAGCTTGCAGCTTTTCCAGGACATCTTCAATCAACGGCACGGGGAAACAGTCTTTTAGGACCATGCTGTTAAGCTTGCGATAATCTACGCAAACTCTTAGTGATTGATCCTTTTTCTTTACAACCACAACTCGGCTCGCAACATGAGAGACTGACTTGCGAACTATTCCTTGGTCTAGCCACTCCTCCACTTGTGACTTCACGGCTTCAGCTTCCTCAACAGATAGGCGACTTGGCGACTGGCGACTTCGCTCAGCAGTTTGTGTATATCGGCACTGTTCTGTTTACACTCAAACTCGGCGAATAGTTTTTGTTTGAGCTCAGCAAAGTCACTCACGCATTCGGCTTCTAAGAACAGTCTGGCGGCGCCACACATTTTGCCTCTCGCTTGTACGTACATTTGCTTCTGTGTAAGTTCGTACGCTTCGGCATTGCACTCAAAAATCTCGAACCATTTCGCCACTGGCACCGAACTGCCGTTAAAGTCGCTCACAACCTTCTCGAAGTTTTCGGCCGTTATTTTTACTTTGCTTTCGCGATTTTCGTCTACTTGTATTTTGAGCGTCAACAGCTGGATTATCTGCTGCAACTGTGCACAACTATCTGCACCAACTATGCTGTTATTTATAGGCTCCATTATATTAATTTTACTCGGGGTGTCTGCTGTTGTCTCCACGTCACTGCACTCGTCTTCTGAATTAAAAAGTTGTTTTCCTTTTTTGCCCTTTTTTACCGTTGACCTTCGCTTTGTCATGTCTTTACAAAAATGCACTGTTCAACTCTTGTGGCACTGCTTTTTCTATTGTCAGATCACAACTAAACAACTTTACGACGTTTGATCTACAATAAAAAGTTCAGTCAACTATACCACACTTTTCTGGTGCTTTTTATTTTCGCAACAATGTCAACTACGCACAACACAAAGTCAAAAAACCAACTGTGCTCAAGATTCCGATCTCAACGTTTTCCGCGAATTGTCTAGGCACGTATGTGTGTGTCTGCAACTTTTCCACTCAAATGCAAGTGCCGTTACTTTTATATTTCGACGCTTTATTACCACGATTTTTAAAATATTCTTGCGCATTCAGGCCCGGTTGAGCCCCCAAATGTAAGATTATATTATATATAGTTTATTGAATATTAAGTGATACCCGAAGGAAGAATTATAAAATAGGTAATAATAATATGTGAACAACGAATTTCGACTATTTTCGCGCAGACAGCTTAACGACTCCGTGGCCACGACAACGACGGCTGCTCTTCGACTATCATGGTGATCGCCCATCTTCAACTATCGTTAAGCCTATCGATACGAATATCGTGTACCCCGTATCGATAGTACTTCTGTAACGTTCCTTCTTACTATATATATATATATATATATATATATATATATATATATATATATATATATATATATATATATATATATATATATATATATATATATATATATATATATATATATATATATATATATGTCGGAACTTGGTTCACTTGATTCATAGTCGCGTACGCAGCGAAGCGAGTTTCGGTGCTTATGCTTTCACGTGTATTTCTAGACTGCCTGACAACGCCAGGCAACGTGTACCCCGTATCGATAGCACTTCTGTAACGTTCCTTCTTACATTCGGCCCTCCTGATCCTCGTCATCCGTCCCGGATGACAACAGTTCCTCGTTCTCAGCAATAAATCTCCACAGCTTCATATTATCGCAGCTGGTGGCTGTGATATTCGGTCCCTCGATGTTTACGGCAGCTTTTTTAACATCATAGCGGCCATTTCGTTTTATTTTGACCACTTCGTATGGTCCCAAATACTCGCTTGCTAGCTTTCGACCCGCAACAAACTGCGTTCGTTTTATAGCAACTAAATCGCCCAGTTTGTAGACATGCTCTGCTTGTCTCTTCTTGTCATAGTTGTGCTTGTACGACTGCTGCGCCTTATAGATGTTACGCTTGGCTTCTTCACGCAACTTCTGCCGCTCCTGGTCGAAGTCTGCTACTAACTCCTGGTTTAATGACTTGGTTGGGAACAGCCACACAAACTTTGAAAACGCATCCACAACCGCTAGGATGAACTTGTACTGCTTAGAAGTTGCATCCATCGGACCCAAATGATCAATATGCAGCGTATGGAGTGGTGTCTCGCCCTTGTCAATGCAGTGTAGCAAGCCTTCTCGCTTGCCTGTCTTCTTACTGTGAACAATACAAATAATGCAATTAGAAATATGTTTTCCAACTTTACCCTCCAAATGCGGTATCCAGAACAGTTGGCGAATATTGTGCATAGTTTTCTGTACAGCAAAATGACCCATGTTGTGTGCGTTGAAGTTCTCGTACGGCTTGATTTGAAGTATACTCGTAACGGCTTTGATGTGATCATCATTTTGCTGCGTCTGCTTCAGCCTTGCTGCAACCTCCGACGAGACCACACAAACATCTAACGAGTAACGGCTGAGGAAATCAACATGCTTCATCTTGTCTGCAGAACGATGCTCGATCTTAAAATTGAAATCCTGAAGGTATAGAATCCACTGTGCAACCTCCCTGGGCACATCCTGTTTGCTCGTAGTCTGTTTAAAGGCAATACAATCGGTCACCAGCTTAAACTCTCGTCCTAGCAAGTATTGCCTAAACTTCTTCATTGCCAGAAAAGCAGCTTTTACTTCCAACACATAACTATGCTTCTGCGATTCAGCGTACGACGTTTTCTTACTCCAAAAATACACTGGATGGAGTCTTCCGTTAACATGTTGCAACATTACAGCTCCGTAGCCATCCTTTGAAGCGTCTGTATGCAGCTCTGTTGGCGCCTCACGGGAATACATGTGCAAAATAGGCTCGGCAACTAATACGTCCTTCAGCTTTTGTAACGACCACAACTCTTCTGGGCCAAACTTGAAATCCACATCTTTCTTGAGCAAGTTTGTAAGTGGACGAGCAATTTGAGCATAATTCGGAATGAATTTACGAAAAAATCCTGTCAGACCCAAAAACGACTGCACAGCTTTGATATTCTTCGGTGTATTAAAGCGGCTGACTGCTATTGTTTTCTCTTTCCCTGGCCAAACTTTACCATTTTCAACTATATGCCCGAGAAAATCTATGCGCTCTTGGAAAAATTTACATTTCTTCCAGTTCATTTTTAAATCGTACTCGGCGGCCTTCTGTAGCACTACTCTTGTCTTCTGCAAGCACTCTTCTGCTGAGTTGGCGTAAACGATAATGTCATCCATGTACAGCTCCATTACGTCCTCATTGACCAACTGCTGGAATATGTGGTTAACGAATCGCATGAATGCCGCTGGAGAATTCTGGAAACCAAATGGTGCCTTGTTAAACTCAAACAGTCCCTCTCGAGTGATGAATGCTGTATACGCCTTGCTGTTTTCTTCGACCGGCACATGGAAGAACCCATTCTTCAAATCCATTGTAGAAAACCATTTAGCAGCTTGCAGCTTTTCCAGGACATCTTCAATCAACGGCACGGGGAAACAGTCTTTTAGGACCATGCTGTTAAGCTTGCGATAATCTACGCAAACTCTTAGTGATTGATCCTTTTTCTTTACAACCACAACTCGGCTCGCAACATGAGAGACTGACTTGCGAACTATTCCTTGGTCTAGCCACTCCTCCACTTGTGACTTCACGGCTTCAGCTTCCTCAACAGATAGGCGACTTGGCGACTGGCGACTTCGCTCAGCAGTTTGTGTATATCGGCACTGTTCTGTTTACACTCAAACTCGGCGAATAGTTTTTGTTTGAGCTCAGCAAAGTCACTCACGCATTCGGCTTCTAAGAACAGTCTGGCGGCGCCACACATTTTGCCTCTCGCTTGTACGTACATTTGCTTCTGTGTAAGTTCGTACGCTTCGGCATTGCACTCAAAAATCTCGAACCATTTCGCCACTGGCACCGAACTGCCGTTAAAGTCGCTCACAACCTTCTCGAAGTTTTCGGCCGTTATTTTTACTTTGCTTTCGCGATTTTCGTCTACTTGTATTTTGAGCGTCAACAGCTGGATTATCTGCTGCAACTGTGCACAACTATCTGCACCAACTATGCTGTTATTTATAGGCTCCATTATATTAATTTTACTCGGGGTGTCTGCTGTTGTCTCCACGTCACTGCACTCGTCTTCTGAATTAAAAAGTTGTTTTCCTTTTTTGCCCTTTTTTACCGTTGACCTTCGCTTTGTCATGTCTTTACAAAAATGCACTGTTCAACTCTTGTGGCACTGCTTTTTCTATTGTCAGATCACAACTAAACAACTTTACGACGTTTGATCTACAATAAAAAGTTCAGTCAACTATACCACACTTTTCTGGTGCTTTTTATTTTCGCAACAATGTCAACTACGCACAACACAAAGTCAAAAAACCAACTGTGCTCAAGATTCCGATCTCAACGTTTTCCGCGAATTGTCTAGGCACGTATGTGTGTGTCTGCAACTTTTCCACTCAAATGCAAGTGCCGTTACTTTTATATTTCGACGCTTTATTACCACGATTTTTAAAATATTCTTGCGCATTCAGGCCCGGTTGAGCCCCCAAATGTAAGATTATATTATATATAGTTTATTGAATATTAAGTGATACCCGAAGGAAGAATTATAAAATAGGTAATAATAATATGTGAACAACGAATTTCGACTATTTTCGCGCAGACAGCTTAACGACTCCGTGGCCACGACAACGACGGCTGCTCTTCGACTATCATGGTGATCGCCCATCTTCAACTATCGTTAAGCCTATCGATACGAATATCGTGTACCCCGTATCGATAGCACTTCTGTAACGTTCCTTCTTACATATATATATATATATATATATATATATATATATATATATATATATATATATATATATATATATATATATATATATATATATATATATATATATATATATGTCGGAACTTGGTTCACTTGATTCATAGTCGCGTACGCAGCGAAGCGAGTTTCGGTGCTTATGCTTTCACGTGTATTTCTAGACTGCCTGACAACGCCAGTGCTATTCCTCAGCATAGCTCCGAACCACACTCGGCGACAGCGACACAACGCTGTTGCCCCGCTAAGCGACAGGATGTAAGCGACCAATCACAACACAATTAGAAGATGATGCAATATTACTAATGTGTTGTAATTACTTTTGAGGTGAAATACCCAACACTGAATACTCATGCACTTCCACAGCCACACACAGCGCGTACGTGCAGTACGCAACAACAATCACATACAGTGCGTACATACAGTACGCTCCGACACGGCCATCCTGACCTTGACACGTCCTCGTGTAGTACTCCCAATTTTAGATTCAAATTTCTTACGTAACAAAAGATTCCAAACTCAATTCATCGTCTGTCTTAGACGGATAACCATTGTCTCTCTCAGACTGATAACCATCGTCTCTCATAGACGGATAACCATCGTCTCTCATAGACGGAAAACCATCGTCTCTCATAGACGGATAACCATCGTCTCTCATAGACGGATAACCATCGTCTCTCATAGACGGATAACCATCGTCTCTCATAGACGGATAACCATCGTCTCTCATAGACGGATAACCATCGTCTCTCTCAGACGGATAACCTTCGTCTCTCATAGACGGATAACCATCGTCTCTCTCAGACGGATAACCATTCTGACATTCACATCTCTGATGTCTCAGCAATACAATTCTTGACATTCACATCTCTGATGTCTCAGCAATACATTCATCGGCAACTACATCTCTGGTGCCACAGCAACAACATTCATTGGCAACTACATCTCTAGTGTCACAGCAACAACATTCATTGGCAACACCATCTCTGGTGCCACGGCAACAACATTCATTGGCAACTACATCTCTGGATCTAATTTCTGTTCCGTAAGAAGCCACTCACTTGAAATTTCAGCTAAGCTTACTCGCTTCTCGGTGATTTTTTTCTAACACGAGTTGTGGCTTTGAAGGAACTAGAAGCCTCAGAGGAAGAAGTTGTTTTGCTAAAATATTCCACCACATGAGGACGACCATTAATACGGTGTAGGAGTATTGCACCATATCCACAGGAACTGGCGTCAGTGTGTAACTCTATGGGGTATTGTGGGTCAAAAATTACCAAAACAGGTTCGTTTGTAAGGACAGTTACTATTTTTTTTTTCGAATATTCTCGAGTTTAACATCACAGACAATACTTCCTTTTCCTGTCGTAAGAGAATAGAGTGGCTTCATTATTTTGGCGAAATCGGGTACAAACTTGCGAAAGTAGGAAGCCAGACCAATAAATTGTCGCAAACTGGAAACAGTCTGCGGAGGTGGTAACAAACTTAATGCAGTAGTCTTCTGTGAGTTCGGCCTAATCTCACCTGCTTTCACTTCGAACCCCAAATACTGTACCTTTGTTTTCAGAAAAGAACATTTCGAGATATTGAAGATGAATCCAGCCCTTGTTAGAACGTTCAATACTGTTCTCAATCTTTCCAACCCTAACTCAATTGTTGGTGATACGATCATAATGTCGTCCATATAGACAATTACATATGAATATGCAAGATTGCCTAAAGCTTGCATAACTGTCCTTTGAAAAACGGAAGGCGCATTTTTGAGTCCGAAAGGCATTGTAAGAAATTCGTATTGGCCATCCGGAGTCACAAATGCAGTATATTCAACGGAATCGGGGTGAATCGGAATTTGGTGAAAACCGCTTGCCATATCTAAACAAGTAAAGTAATACGAACCACGCAACCTATCAATCTGATCACTAATGAGCGGCAAGGGGTATTTGTCAGCAACAGTATTTGAGTTTAATTCTCTGTAGTCAATACATAAACGATCAGATCCATTTTTCTTTTTTACAAGCAGCATAGGACTTGCAAACGGAGAACAACTTGGGCGGATAATGTTACATCTAAGTAACTCTCTTAACCTCTCGCGCACTATCTCCCTCTCTTCTGGACTGAGCCTATACGGCCGACGTGGCACAGTTTTGTTGGGGTCAATTAGTCGAATTCTCATTTCACCTGTATTAACTCGTGTGTTTGGGATCCCTTTAGAAAATGCTGAGGTATAATTTTTAATTAAATTTATTATTTTGTTTTTATCGGCATCGGCCAATTCAGTATCAATTTCATCAAGATTAACTGGAGAATCAGTAGCGGCACAAATATTTACAGATTTTGATTTTACAAATTTGAACTTATTTGCTGAAAGGACAACATTGAAACCTTGAGTAAGAACTTCACGTCCAATGATGACATCGTTCTTCAAGTCCTCATCTCGAACAACGTGAAATAATATTTCTATCATATTTTCATTAATGGTAACCTGACTGAGAACTTGCATAGTACTATAAATACCGGCATCGCCGATACCTTTTAGCATTACTATATTATTTATGCGCTTTCCGGACAATTTGCCACTTATCTTTTCTCTTATCAAGGAACATTCGGCACCAGAGTCGAAGCAAATCGGGTAGCTCTCACCTCGATGTAGCATGACTCCTGTTGGCTCAGACACAAAGCACTGGCTTACATGCTTTCGTTTTGTTGGGACGTCACTTCCAGAGCATCGGTTCGCAAAATGCCCGGGTTGGCCACACTTGAAGCAGGTAACACGGGTCTTCTCTCGTTGGATTTTCGCCTCGGCCTCTCGTCGCGCTTTTTTTTCTGCATTCTGCTATTTTGTGTCCCACTTGTCACGCTTTTGTTGTTGTTCTGATGTTGAAGCTTGCATTGTCTTTACAAACTCCAACATATTTTGATTTTGCATTTGCAAAATTACACGCCACTGTTCTTCACTAAATGTAGGGGGTGGCGCCGATCCCACTTCTGATGTCGGAACTTGGTTCACTTGATTCATAGTCGCGTACGCAGCGAAGCGAGTTTCGGTGCTTATGCTTTCACGTGTATTTCTAGACTGCCTGACAACGCCAGTGCTATTCCTCAGCATAGCTCCGAACCACACTCGGCGACAGCGACACAACGCTGTTGCCCCGCTAAGCGACAGGATGTAAGCGACCAATCACAACACAATTAGAAGATGATGCAATATTACTAATGTGTTGTAATTACTTTTGAGGTGAAATACCCAACACTGAATACTCATGCACTTCCACAGCCACACACAGCGCGTACGTGCAGTACGCAACAACAATCACATACAGTGCGTACATACAGTACGCTCCGACATATATATATATATATATATATATATATATATATATATATATATATATATATATATATATATATATATATATATATATATATATATATAGTCGCATATCCGGCACCTCATACACTCATACACTCATACACTCATATACAACCACGCATCTAGAATCATCTAGACTTTGACCAAAGTCCAGTATCGAGACCCTTCGAGACTTTCATAAACAATCTTTGCACTCGCAAACAATTGTCCCCCAAACGCATACCATAAACAATTGAGCATAAGCTCCCTAAATTCACTAAAAGCGTGGGAACGCTTAATCAGCATTTCCCCAATAAATGTAAACTTTCCCAAGAAGCTCACACACACATAGAATGAACATATGTAAAACTCACAAACACATAGAAATACGTATAAATATAGCACTAAGTACTATTGTATCTTCAGTATAAGTTTTGCCGCCGATAAGCCTGATACGTTGTCGATTAAAATAAGAAGCTTATATTCAAAATAAAGTTTATATATTTTTTCTTAAATATACGAACGAAAAACATAAATGGCGCAGCCGGTAGGATTAGTGTATTGAATTCAAGATCAGTATTTTACTAATCCACCAAAGAATTTACGTGACGCGACGTGTTGTGTAAATTTGCAACAGACTTTCTATTAAGAAGTTCTGTGTGAATAGTACTTATGTCTGGGCCTTACACATCATTGAATTGATCCCTGTAAGCCATAAGTACTACAACAATAACCGTTCAACTTAAATAAATTACGCCAACTGAGTGCTGCAATTTGTGAACAAAATCATTCTAAATCCATGAACCCAATTGTGTAAAAAGTGAAGAAACATCAAATAAAATCAATACCAATATTAACAAGTAAGAACGTTGCCTTAGGACGAAACCTAAAGCGTGAAACTCGTTTCCCAGAGGGGTATCTGGTATTTTAAATTTAATAATTTATCTCAAATTTTACATTTATGTAGATTCATGTGAATTTTCTGCAATTTCAATTTTTGCAAATATAACTATGTGAATAATTTAGCATTTTTATAAAATGTAAAAAATTCAATAGAATCATATGCAGAAAGTTTCATCAAGTTCCGTTAAGTCAGTCGTAATCTATTAAACAAAACGTTTGGCCAATTATGACACGCACGCGTTAAGCAGCGACAGCAAAATATATTTACATTTACACATATGTACATACATTGAAACGTGCAAGCGCGTTTGCTTATGCACGGTCACAAATAAATTCAGCGCCATTCATTCTAGCATATTCTTCAACCAAAATTGTTATTGAGTTGTGTTTGCATTTTCAGCCGCTTCTTTAGTTTTGTATTTGTCGAATATCGCCCTTTATACGCATACATTCAACCGACCACCGTTTTTGTATGTACACATATAAATACATACGTTCATATGCGCGCATTTCAGCTTTTTCTAAGAATCACAATTGCGATTAATTTATGTTTATATTGTGTTTGCATTAACAGCAGCTTCTATAGTTTTGTATTTGTCAATAGTCGCCCTTGTAGTGAAGTAGTTTCGGATTTGCCAACAGGCAATGCAAAACTGATGTGGCGCAGCAGGTAGATGAAAAGTGTGTAAGCAAAAGGGCCCGCGTTCGAGACGCGGCGGCGACGGCATGAAAATAGTTGCGCAGCTGTTCGTACCTACATACATGCATACCTGATGGGACCTATCGTCAATTTTTTTGTGCGTGAATAATTTTGTTCGGACTAAGTCGATTACACAAATATAGGTATATGATATTTACATTTTTTGTCAGGGTCACACACACAAAAAGAAAATAACATAACTGACCTAGGCTATACGAAAAATGATAATTTTAGCAGATAAATTATTTGCAGAACTTCAACATTAAATCAAATTACATATATTTCTGAGAAATGGCGTTTGTCGTCTTAGCATTTCTTATTAAGCTTATTTATATAGGTGGCAAAGGCATATGAATTTTGCAGCTGGGCGTTACAAATTTTGTTGCCAATTTGCCACGCCCCCAGTAGGCGTAGACATACAATATTTGGCAAGTTCCTAGAAGGAGTCGAGGGTAACGTAACTGTAAAGTTTGGATGCTTACACTCCAAAAATGTGAAAGTTACAGGGTATTTTTTCGATATACCACGCCCCCGAAGGGGCGTAAGATTTATTTTTGGGGAATCAATAGAGGAGGCCCCCAGTAACACAAACATCCAATTTTGAATCGTCTAGCTCTAAAACTGTAGGAGCTATAAGCTTTTTGCGATTTGCCACGCCCCCTGAAGGCGTAGGTATGTCCGCCATATCTTTTTGATCTTGGGTTGCTTATCCGAGTATATATATCAAATTTCAAGTCTCTAGCATCAATAGTGCTCAAAATATAGCTGATCTTGTAAAATCACTATATATTCAGATCCGATTTGCCACGCCCCCAATGGGCGTAGATATATCCGCCATGTCTTTTTAAGCTTGGGTGGTCAACGCAAGTATATATTCCAAATTTCAACTCTCCAGCTCTTCAACTAATATGATTTCTATTAACTATGGGGCGTGGCAAATCGGAAAATGGTTGCGCATTTTCCGATTTGCCACGCCCCTAGTGGGCGTATCCGGAAAATCTTGACACTTTATAATTCGAGGGTATACACGAGTATATGTTCCAAATTTCAAGTCTCTAGCTTCAATAGCGTAGAAAAATATTGAATTCATACGGACAGACGGACATTTCACAAAACCAATATACTCTTTTTCCCTTTGGGAAACGAGTATAAAAAGTGAAGTTACAAAATAAAAAGAAACATAAAAACATAAAAAGTGAATAAAACAAAACAATTAAAAGTGATCTTTATACAAAATTAAAATTATTAAATTAAAGTTAAATTACAAAACATTAATCTTCAATAAAATCAATACCCATATTAAAAAAAGTGAAGAAACATAAAATCATAAAAACATAAAAAAACATTATACAAAATGACGCAAGAACTATCAGAGTCTAACTTAAACCACGCACTGTCATCCTTAAGACAGGTGCCCAACTACGATGGAAATCCGGAAACATTGAGCTCATTCATAAGAAGAATCGACTACATATTGAGCTTATACCCGACTAGAGATGTCCGACAACATAACATACTATAGAGATGTCCGACAACATAACATACTATACGGGACCATAGAAATGCAACTCTGCGGGGAAGCGCAGCGCATTTCTCAACTGGCAGTGGCAAACACCTGGTTGGATCTTCGAAAGGCGCTGATCAGTGAACTCAAAACCCACACCCCATTCGAGGAACTCTTGAGAAGATTATATAGCATCAACTACAACGGAAATCTTCGTAAGTTTATAGAAGAACTAGAACATAAGTCTTACATAATAACTAATAAATTAAGTTTGGAAAATGTACCAACCAACACAACCATATAGATTAATGCTATGAAAAACACTGTTAAAGACGTAATAGCGAAAAAATTGCCAGATAGACTATTTATGACTCTAGCCAGACATGACATAACGACAGTTGCAAACCTAAAACAAGTAGCTCAAACAGAAGGGTTGTATGAAAATAATATATTCAAAACCAAAAAGTCGTATCAGTATCCCAACAACAATAACAATACAACAATCACCAAACTTCTAATTTCCATACCCAATTTAAACTAGAGAATAGAAAAGAAACCAGTCAGCAACTACACCAAGAGTTTAGACAAAAATTGCATCAAGGTAGACAAAATAATCCTATTAATTATCCACCAAAAGGTTATACACATTATCAAAACTCTAATCAACCACATAAGAGACAGAGAGAAAGCAATAGTGGAATTAGTAAGATGGACACATCTGAAAATTTTCATCTAGTAGCCTCGGAAGTTAAAAAAACAACCCCTTCATCAAAATAATGATAAATAACAAAAATTTAAAATGCATTATTGACACAGGCTCATCAATCAATATCCTAAATTAAAACTTCATTCCATGCAAAGCATCTTCAGATAATTTAAAAGTTCATACCATTAACGGTACAATTAAACTTAAAGAATAAATTTTTATATAACCGAGCAAACTTTGTCCAACCCAACAAAAATTTTATATTTTCAAATAATTATGTCATGTTATTAGGTAGAAAATTCCTAGAAGCATGTAAAGCGCAAATTAATTTTGCAGAAGAATATGTTACGTTACGTAAATATACTTTTTACTTCAAATATGATAACATTGATAACGATATAAATAATAAAACATCAGACAACAACGAAAATCAAGAATGTTTCGAACCACAAAACACTGATGACTTAGCTATAAATTATGCTATTAAAAATGAATTAACTGAGAATAACAAATACAGACTAGAGCACTTAAATTCAGAGGAAGTTAACACATTAAAAAAGGTTGTTCGGCGCAGCAGCTAATATTTGCTCTTAAATAAGCTTCTCTTAAGCCATCTGCTCTTTATCACATTCTCATTCGCTCATAGTGCAGTTAGGCACAAAAAGAAACTGTAACACACATACATATGTAAATTTATGCTGCTCGGTCTCTTGCTTATCATTTTGTATTCTATTCTTTAAGTTCGAAATTCACCTTCAAGCGAGCAACACCTACCTATCTCTATTGTAAACTGTATTAACTTTGCCTACACGATCATCGCGGACTAGGCATTAAACTAATAAATAATAAGCTAAATTAAATCGTGGTTTTATTATTTTGCCTTCGTAAATGATTGGAGCCAGAGTTGCCGAAAAAGCTCGGCAGCTTCCAACATTTTGGTGACCCCGACGTGATCTATACACTCCGTGGTGTTTCGTTTAGTGTATCAAGTTAGTACTCAACTTCATCGAAGTACAACGGTGTGAATCATTAACATTTGTGCAAAATAGTGCATTCAAATTAATAACACATCGCGTTGTACGACGAAACAGTGTAAAACATTAACATTTGTGCAAAATAGTGCATTCAAATTAACAATAAACTTCGTCGTACACGACAGTGCAAAGCGTTATAATTTGTGCAAAATAGTGCATTCAAATTAATAACAAATCTCGTCGTGTAAAACATTAACATTTATGCTCAAGTTATATATTAATTTGTGTATATAATAGTGCATGGCATTGTGCGTGCATTATCTCGAGTTTTTTCTTATTCCTCTTTAATCGTCTGTTTCGTTCGTCGCGTTTGGCGCCTGCTGTGCATCGTCTGCATATAGGGCCCGCTAAGCCGTAAAAGCTGTGTCAATCATAGAAGACACACATACAGACATATATAAAAGCTCAGATAAGCTTGCGGTCGCGCTTGCGTTGTGCTTATCTTTATCATATTCTTGTTCGTCGGTTGTTCGTCGCGGGTTTGGCGCTTCTTTGTGCAGCGTTTGCATAGAAGGCCCGCTAATCCGAAAATAGCTGTGTCGATCACACACATACAAACACACGCATTTACAGTGAAAGAGTGAACCTGCATATTAGATCAGCTAAACTCGAAGTGCATTAGAGAGTATATTAGCTTGTGCATTCATTTTGTAACCAAACGTTTTTTCGCGAGTAAACAAACTCTAATGAATAACTCAGAGTCGAATGTTGATCAAGTGCCTGCATCTCAGGTTACTTTCTTAAAACTCAAAACAAACGCGCTTTTCGATAGACTTGAAAGGTTATATGCCGATATGGACATTGACAAATTAAGTCACATGGACTCGTGTGATTTACGTGTGCTTTTGGATTCGCTAACCAAGTTAGAGTCAAACTTTGATTCAGTCCATACTAGCCTAGAAGAATCTAACTTTGAGTCCATATCTAGTGATTTGCCTGCGCGGTTTGAATCAACCTTGTTAAAGTTTAAAGCCTTGCTTCAACGTGAACTAGGAAATCGGTCGGATCAACAACTTTCGTCGACGCTTAATACAAGTGGTTCAAATGCTCATCCAACACTCGTCATGGCTAATCGATCGCGTTTGCCGCAGCTGGAGCTGCCAAAATTTAGTGGAGTCTACACTGAGTGGGAAAACTTCTACTCTATGTTTAAGACGATAATAGATGCTGATCCGGATCTCAGTCCTATTGAGAAGTTCCAGCATCTTCGATCCTGCTTAAGTGGTCCTGCGTTGGATACCATCAGCTCATTGGAAATCAACAAAGCCAACTATCTCGTCGCTCTGGATATTCTTCAACGTCGATTTGATAATAAGCGTTTTATTGTACAGGCACACATCAGAGCAATCTTCCGGCTTGAGAAAGTTGATGCATCTGTGGGCAGGCTGAGGCAGTTGGTGGATAAAGTTACGTCACACATTCGGGCTATGGATTCTTTAGCATCGCGGGAAGAAGTTGCTGACTGTGTCATCGTGCAAACAGTGTTGCAAAAGCTGGACAAGGCTACTCAGACTAAATGGGAGGAAGGCTCATCTACTAATGAGTTGCCATCTTGGTCGAGATTGTCAGAATTCTTGCAAGGACGGTGTCGAGTCCTTGAAAATGTTGATCAAGTCTTGCAGGATGGTCAGGTTGGCAAGTCAGGAAAGATCGTGAGTACTCCTTTAAGAAAGGCATTTGTTGCTTCGAAGACTCCTATTCGTTGTGTCTTTTGTGACGATCCAAGTCACGCGCTATTCCAATGTAAGCTTTTTGAGCAATTGTCCCCAATGGCAAGGCATAAGGAGGCCAAGAGGCTCGCCCTTTGCCTCAATTGCCTAAGAAAAGGACATCAGCTGAAGGATTGCAAATCTGGTTCCTGCCGTACCTGCCAGTTGAAGCACCATACTTTATTGCATTACAATCAGTCTTCAACAGTCACATCGAACGTAGTTCCTCAACTTAAACAACAAGCAAATGCAATACATCCTACTGCCATGGTTGCAATGTCACCTTCTCTTCCTCAAGTCCACATATCTCCTAACTCGTCTGATGTTGTGCTTCTAGCCACTGCTATAATCCTTGTCAAGAACCGAGCTGGCACATTCGTTCCGTGTCGTGCACTCTTGGACTCAGGATCTCAACTTCACTTCGTCACCAGTCGGTTTGCAAATCAGCTTCAGCTTCGAAAATGTAAATCACTGACTGCAGTGTCTGGCATTGGAGATGCCAGCTTCTCGACTGAAGGATATTCAGTCAATCTCGTTCTGAAATCGCGGATTTCTGATTATTCTGCCTCCATCACTGCCATCGTCGCCCAGACTATTACTGACAACCAGCCTGGCATCTCAATTTCTACTAACACTTGGAATATACCCTCAAACGTACAGCTAGCTGATCCTTTGTTCCATAAGTCCCAATGGATTGATCTTCTCATCGGAGCTGGTCTCTTCTTCGAGCTGATGTGTGTTGGGCAAATTCAGTTGGCACCTGGATTACCAGTTGTGCAGAAAACGCAGCTCGGCTGGATCATTTCAGGTGGCGGGCAACATGCCCCCAAACTCTGTTCGTTTATCGCAACCCAAAGAAATTCGGATCACGCCAATCACAGCACTCGGCTTGATGAGTTGGTGCGTCAGTTTTGGGAAGTGGAACACGTTTTCGAGCCTATTGCCAAGGTAACCACGGAAGAACTTAATTGCGAGCAGCATTTCATTACAAACTATCGTCGATTACCTTCTGGGGAATATTCAGTCTGCTTGCCAAAAAAGCAAGGCGTTGAATCTTTGGGCGATTCCTATTTGCAGGCCAAGCGTCGATTGTTGAATTTAGAGCGTAAGTTCGCTCGAAATCAAACTTTAAAGGAGAAATACTCAGCATTTATGAAGGAGTATATTGATCTCAATCATATGTCTTTGGTTCCCAGCGAAGAGATCAATAAATGCAAATATTTCTTACCTCATCATTGCGTATACAAAGAAGAGAGTTCGACAACAAAGCTAAGAGTTGTCTTTGATGGCTCGGCAGCTACCACATCTGGTTTCTCATTAAACGATTTGCTTATGTCAGGACCGACTATTCAAGCTACCTTGTTTCACACACTCGTTCGTTTTCGTACATTTTCGATTGCACTTACTGGTGATATTGGTAAAATGTATAGGTGTGTGAAGGTCGCAGAGCCTGATTCTATGCTCCAGTGCATTTTATGGCGAAACTCATCAGACGATGCTATCGAAGTCTTCAGATTGAATACCGTCACTTATGGGACCAAACCCGCTTCATTTTTGGCTATTCGTGCAATGCATCAACTAGCAATGGATGAGTCTTCGGCATACCCGTTAGGATCCAAAACGGTTTTGCGAGATTTCTACGTTGATGACCTGATCTCAGAAGGCAATTCAGTTGAAGAAGTTCGCGACATAATGCAACAAACCACAGGTCTTCTTGCTCGAGGAAACTTTAAGTTGAGAAAATGGTGTTCCAATTCAAGAGACGTACTTCGCGGAGTTCCAGAAACCGAACAGGAAAGTTTTCTCAAGCTCGATGACGGCAGCGACGTAACAAAGGCACCTGGATTGTCAGCGGACGATCTTCGTCAAGGATCGCACATATTGTGTCGTCTTGTTCAAAGAACTCAGCTGCACCGAGAATACTCTGCACTACGAAATGGAAAGAATGTTCATTCGTCAAGCGCCATTCTTTCGCTCTCTCCGTTTATGGATGACTTTGGTCTACTTCGAGTTGGTGGCCGTTTGCGGCACTCTACTCTCGGCTTCGATGCGCGCCACCCAATTATCTTGCCTAAAGAACATCCCTTGACCTTCTCTTTAGTATCTCATCTTCATCTGGCGCATCATCATGCAGGACCGCAGGCCTTGCTTGGAGTAATTCGACTCCAGTTTTGGCCCATAGGCGGCATGAAAACTGTCTCCCGAGCATTGCGAAAATGTGTCATATGCTGTAGATCCCGGCCTCGTCTAGAGGAGCATATAATGGCGGACTTGCCTAAGGATCGTATACAGTCTTCACCGGCATTTACTGTCACTGGAATCGACTACTGTGGACCATTTTACTACAAACCCGATGGACGAAACCGAACTTCAATAAAATGCTACATCTGCGTATTCGTTTGCTTCGCAACTAAAGCTGTATGGTTGGAGCTCGCAAAGGATCTGTCGACCGCAGCGTTCTTGGGCGCCCTCAAGCGTTTCATCAGTACGCGCGGCATTCCAAGATGCATTTGGTCTGACAACGCTACTAACTTTGTGGGTGCACGGAACGAGCTAGCGGATCTGAAGCGTTTATTGTTGAGCCAGGAACATCGCACTGAAGTTCAGAACTACTGCATCAACAACAGTTTTGATTGGAAGTTCATACCTCCTCGCTCGCCACATTTCGGTGGCCTATGGGAAGCAGCTGTGAAGACCGCAAAGAGTCATCTATACCGCGCTATGGGATCATCACTTCTCGGCTTCGATGAACTTCGCACCTTGGTATGCCAAATTCAGGCTATAATCAATTCTCGTCCTCTTGTTCCACTTTCAGAAAATCCCGAAGATCTTGGAGTTCTCACTCCAGGACATTTTTTGATTGGTCGACCACTCATCGATTTTCCCGAGCCAGACGTAACTGGGCTCGACCACAATCGCCTCGGTCAATGGCAACGCATTGCTTACATACAGCAATTGTTCTGGAAGCGCTGGAGTGAGGAGTACCTTACTATTCAACAGCGTGGAAAATGGGTCACCTCGCAGCCTCCGATCAAGATCAATGATGTCGTATGTGTGAAGGACGAAAACTTGCCGCCGTTAAAATGGCCATTAGCTCGAGTCGTTGAGACCATCGTTGGAGCTGATGGTGCTGTGAGAGTCGCTGTTCTGCGCACACCCACTGGAACTACACGTCGAGCTGTCAATAAGCTGTGCGTCCTTCCGGTTGATGATCCTGTTAAAAGACTTGGTCTTTCAACGGGGGGGAGGATGTTCGGCGCAGCAGCTAATATTTGCTCTTAAATAAGCTTCTCTTAAGCCATCTGCTCTTTATCACATTCTCATTCGCTCATAGTGCAGTTAGGCACAAAAAGAAACTGTAACACACATACATATGTAAATTTATGCTGCTCGGTCTCTTGCTTATCATTTTGTATTCTATTCTTTAAGTTCGAAATTCACCTTCAAGCGAGCAACACCTACCTATCTCTATTGTAAACTGTATTAACTTTGCCTACACGATCATCGCGGACTAGGCATTAAACTAATAAATAATAAGCTAAATTAAATCGTGGTTTTATTATTTTGCCTTCGTAAATGATTGGAGCCAGAGTTGCCGAAAAAGCTCGGCAGCTTCCAACAAAGGTCTTATATGAATTCAATGATATTCAGTATCGTGAGGGTGAAAATTTGACGTTCACAAGTACTTTTAAACATTCAATTCAAACAAAACACGAAGACCCAATATACAAAAGACCTTACAAATATCCTCAAAATTTTGACGAAGAAGTCAATAAACAAATTAACGAAATGATTAAGCAGGGAATTATTCGAAAATCGAAATCGCCCTATTGCTCACCTATCTGGATCGTTAAAAAAAAAAGAAGACGCATCAAAGAAACAAAAATTCCGATTAGTCATTGACTATCGCAACCTTAACGAAGTCACAATAGATGACAAATTTCCCATTCCGCGTATGGACGAGATACTTGACAAATTAGGAAGATGTCAATATTTTACTACAATTGATTTAGCAAAGGGATTTCATCAAATTCAAATGGATCCTGCATCCATTCCTAAAACAGCCTTTTCAACTAAGCATGGTCATTACGAGTATACACGTATGCCATTTGGCCTTAAAAATGCACCAGCAGCTTTCCAGAGATGTATGAATAATCTCTTGGAAGATCTTATTTATAAAGATTGCTTGGTATACTTAGATGATATAATTGTATATTCCACTTCATTGGAAGAACATTTATCATCATTAAGAAGAGTATTTAGTAAACTTAGGGAAGCGAATTTGAAAATACAACTTGACAAATGCGAGTTTATGAAGAAAGAAACTGAATTCTTAGGTCATATTATAACTACCGAAGGTATAAAACCAAATCCAAATAAAATTAAAGCAATTATCAATTTCCCAATACCAAGAACGCCAAAAGAGATCAAATCATTCTTAGGTTTAAGTGGATTTTACCGAAAATTCATACCTAACTTCGCAAATATCGTCAAACCCATGACAACAAGAAAGAAAGGCGCCACAATTAATATCAACGATGAAAAGTACATCGCAGCTTTCGAGAAACTAAAACTTCTCATCACAGCTGATCCCATACTGATATATCCAAATTTTGACAAACCATTTTCACTTACTACAGATGCTAGTAATATAGCCATAGGAGCCGTCCTATCCCAGAATCATAAACCAATTTGCTATGTTAGCAGATCTTTAAACGAACACGAGATAAACTACTCGGCAATCGAAAAAGAATTATTAGCCATTGTCTGGGCTACAAAATACTTTAGATCGTATTTATTTGGCCGAATATTCGAGATCCTTAGCGATCACAAACCACTTGTGTGGCTTAATAACATTAAAGAACCCAACATGAAATTGCAACGCTGGAAAATCAAATTAAATGAGTTTGATTACCGTATAAAATATGTACCCGGTAAAGAAAATTATGTAGCCGATGCTCTATCAAGAGTAAAATTAAACGAAAATTTCCTAGGAGAAAATGAAAGTACAGCAGCAACAATACATAGCGCTCACGAAGATAATAGCAATTATATACAGTTAACAGAAAGACCCATAAATTTCTATAATAGACAAATAGAATTTATTAATGGTACCAAAGACAAAGTAAATATAACAAATTATTTCCATAAAACTAACATTAAAATAACATACAAAGAGATGACAAATACTTATGCAAAAGACATAATCAAGCAGTATTTCTGTAGTAACAATAACGTTTTATATTTTCATAACGAACATGATTATCCTATATTTCAACAAGCATGTGTTGAAATAATAAATTCAAATACAGTAACAATGAATACAATACAGTACAATGAAATCTACTATTAAACTAACCGACATTGAAACATACGCACAATTTAAAGAACTGATATTAGAAAAACATAAGAAATTATTACACCCAGGAATAGGTAAAACAATAAATTGGTTTAAAGAAAAATATTATCAAATTATCAAAAATTAATTCAAAACATTATTAATGAATGTCCAATACGCAATATAGCAAAAACCGAACACAGAAACACGAAGTTAACTATAGAAACAACACCAGAGACATTTAATATCAGAAAAAAAAATTAAAAGGACTTTTACATGATAGATAACTTACAATTTCTTTCATGCATTGACATTTATTCTAAATTTGCAACACTAGTAGAAGTTAAATCTAGGGATTGGTTAGAAGCGAAAAGAGCTATTATAAAAGTATTCAATGAAATGGGAAAACCCATAGAAATAAAAGCAGATAAAGATTCAGCATTCATATGCGCAGCGTTACAGAACTGGTTGAAAGAAGAAAATGTACAAATAAATATAACAACAAGCAAAAACGGAATTGCAGATATAGAGAGATTTCACAAAACTATTAATGAAAAATTAAGAATTGTCATGAACGAAAATAATATTGAAGATAAATTAACAAAATTCGAAATAATACTTTATACATATAATCACAAGACCAAACATAACACGACTAATAGGACACCAGCAGATATATTCATATACGCAGGAACACCTGAATATAATACACAGGAGAATAAAAGAAATCAAATAAATAAATTAAATAAAAATAGACAGAGCTTTGATATAGATACAAGATACAAACAAGCCCCATTAATCAAATCTAAAACCACAAACCCCTTCAAAAAGACAGGAGCAATTAAACCAATTGACGACAAACATTTCGAAGAAATAAATAGAGGACGCAAAGTAATACATTACAAATCAAAATTCAAAAAGAAAAAGATAAATAATAAAAGCAAATATGACAATTAATTACAGGTAAACAACTTAAGATGACTCTCATAAACATTATAACAATCATCCTATTAATAAAAACTAATTCGTCAAATGCGAAAAGTATCGAAATAATCCCAATAAAAGCCCCGAATGGCTATCTAATATTTAAAACAGGCACAATGGACCTACTAACTGACTTTGAACATAACTATTTAAAAGTTAATTTAACTAAAATCGATATAACTTATAATAACCTAATAAAACAAACTGAAGAATATAAAAAATAATAATATGGGGTAATTAGTAAAAAGAGCCGGTATCCAAAAAATTAAAAAATAGAAATTGCATAAAATTCACATGAATCTATATGCAAAATTTGAGGGGTCTAGCTCTAAAGGTGTGGGAGATATAATTTTATAACCTGTTTTCGATAAGGTTTAAAATCGATAACAAAACAACAAAAATAGATATCGTTTTTTGGTAACAAACTTGACCTGCGCGTGCTATCCACGGACCCAACAAAAAAGGTCAACTGAGATCGACGCGTTCAAACATACGGACAGACAGACAGACGGACAGGGCTATATCGACTCAGCTCGTCGCCCTGATCAAGAATATATATACTTTGTGAGGTCTGACACGCCTCCTTCTGCCTGTTACATACATTTAACAAAACCATTATACCCTGATTTCCCATTTTCAATGGGCTCAGGGTATAAAAACAAGAGAGAATTATCTATGTATACTAGGAATACTAAACCAAACCGAAACTTCATGTAAATATACTAAGACATATAAAACGTATCAAGCTTCATTTATAGAACCTAATATAATTGTAACTTGGAATATTCCCAAGACAAAATTAAATCAAAACTGTGTTGAAAATAACTTAATAATAGAAGACAATAATATAATAAAAATATTTGATTGTTCAATACAGCAAAATAAAATATCTATTAAAAATTCAAATCTTGATTATACACAAAACATTTATGTAACCAATAACATTACAAAATTAGAACCAATATCATATATTCCAACAAGAGAAATAATTAACGAACATACCAAAAATAACGATGTATTTAAGATAATCACACTAACCACTTTTGTAATAGTAATTATAAGTTCATTATTGTACTTAGCATATAAATTTAAAACAATTCCTATTTTTATACTCGTTTCCCAAAGGGAAAAAGAGTATATTGGTTTTGTGAAATGTCCGTCTGTCCGTATGAATGCAATATTTTTCTACGCTATTGAAGCTAGAGACTTGAAATTTGGAACATATACTCGTGTATACCCTCGAACATTTTCCGGATACGCCCACTAGGGGCGTAGCAAATCGGAAAATGGTTGCGCCCATAGTTAATAGAAATCATATTAGTTGAAGAGCTAGAGAGTTGAAATTTGGAATGTTTACTTGCGTTGACCACCCAAGCTCAAAAAGATATGGCGGATATATCTACGCCCATTGGGGGCGTGGCAAATCGGGAAAACTGTAACTTCTACAGTTTTAAAGCTAGAATGCTGAAATTCGGCACGTAACTTAACGCTACGATTCTATAAAGATTCATAAAAAGACTTTATGTCTACGCCCACTGGGGGCGTGGCAAATCGGATCTGAATATATAGTGATTTTACAAGATCAGCTATATTTTGAGCACTATTGATGCTAGAGACTTGAAATTTGATATATATACTCGGATAAGCAACCCAAGATCAAAAAGATATGGCGGACATACCTACGCCTTCAGGGGGCATGGCAAATCGCAAAAAGCTTATAGCTCCTACAGTTTTAGAGCTAGACGATTCCAAATTGGATGTTTGTGTTACTGGGGGCCTCCTCTATTGATTCCCCAAAAATAAATCTTACGCCCCTTCGGGGGCGTGGTATATCGAAAAAATACCCTGTAACTTTCACATTTTTGGAGTGTAAGCATCCAAACTTTACAGTTACGTTACCCTCGACTCCTTCTAGGAACTTGCCAAATATGATATGTCTACGCCTACTGGGGGCGTGGCAAATTGGCAACAAAATTGTTTATTTGAGGGGTCTAGCTCTAAAGGTGTGGGAGATATAATTTTATAACCTGTTTTCGATAAGGTTTAAAATCGATAACAAAACAACAAAAATAGATATCGTTTTTTGGTAACAAACTTGACCTGCGCGTGCTATCCACGGACCCAACAAAAAAGGTCAACTACGTTCTGAGATCGACGCGTTCAAACATACGGACAGACAGACAGACGGACAGGGCTATATCGACTCAGCTCGTCGCCCTGATCAAGAATATATATACTTTGTGAGGTCTGACACGCCTCCTTCTGCCTGTTACATGCATTTAACAAAACCATTATACCCTGATTTCCCATTTTCAATGGGCTCAGGGTATAAAAACAAGAGAGAATTATCTATGTATACTAGGAATACTAAACCAAACCGAAACTTCATGTAAATATACTAAGACATATAAAACGTATCAAGCTTCATTTATAGAACCTAATATAATTGTAACTTGGAATATTCCCAAGACAAAATTAAATCAAAACTGTGTTGAAAATAACTTAATAATAGAAGACAATAATATAATAAAAATATTTGATTGTTCAATACAGCAAAATAAAATATCTATTAAAAATTCAAATCTTGATTATACACAAAACATTTATGTAACCAATAACATTACAAAATTAGAACCAATATCATATATTCCAACAAGAGAAATAATTAACGAACATACCAAAAATAACGATGTATTTAAGATAATCACACTAACCACTTTTGTAATAGTAATTATAAGTTCATTATTGTACTTAGCATATAAATTTAAAACAATTCCTATTTTTATACTCGTTTCCCAAAGGGAAAAAGAGTATATTGGTTTTGTGAAATGTCCGTCTGTCCGTATGAATGCAATATTTTTCTACGCTATTGAAGCTAGAGACTTGAAATTTGGAACATATACTCGTGTATACCCTCGAATTATAAAGTGTCAACATTTTCCGGATACGCCCACTAGGGGCGTAGCAAATCGGAAAATGGTTGCGCCCATAGTTAATAGAAATCATATTAGTTGAAGAGCTAGAGAGTTGAAATTTGGAATGTTTACTTGCGTTGACCACCCAAGCTCAAAAAGATATGGCGGATATATCTACGCCCATTGGGGGCGTGGCAAATCGGGAAAACTGTAACTTCTACAGTTTTAAAGCTAGAATGCTGAAATTCGGCACGTAACTTAACGCTACGATTCTATAAAGATTCATAAAAAGATTTTATGTCTACGCCCACTGGGGGCGTGGCAAATCGGATCTGAATATATAGTGATTTTACAAGATCAGCTATATTTTGAGCACTATTGATGCTAGAGACTTGAAATTTGATATATATACTCGGATAAGCAACCCAAGATCAAAAAGATATGGCGGACATACCTACGCCTTCAGGGGGCATGGCAAATCGCAAAAAGCTTATAGCTCCTACAGTTTTAGAGCTAGACGATTCCAAATTGGATGTTTGTGTTACTGGGGGCCTCCTCTATTGATTCCCCAAAAATAAATCTTACGCCCCTTCGGGGGCGTGGTATATCGAAAAAATACCCTGTAACTTTCACATTTTTGGAGTGTAAGCATCCAAACTTTACAGTTACGTTACCCTCGACTCCTTCTAGGAACTTGCCAAATATGATATGTCTACGCCTACTGGGGGCGTGGCAAATTGGCAACAAAATTGTTTATTTGAGGGGTCTAGCTCTAAAGGTGTGGGAGATATAATTTTATAACCTGTTTTCGATAAGGTTTAAAATCGATAACAAAACAACAAAAATAGATATCGTTTTTTGGTAACAAACTTGACCTGCGCGTGCTATCCACGGACCCAACAAAAAAGGTCAACTACGTTCTGAGATCGACGTGTTCAAACATACGGACAGACAGACAGACGGACAGGGCTATATCGCCTCAGCTCGTCGCCCTGATCAAGAATATATATACTTTGTGAGGTCTGACACGCCTCCTTCTGCCTGTTACATACATTTAACAAAACCATTATACCCTGATTTCCCATTTTCAATGGGCTCAGGGTATAAAAACAAGAGAGAATTATCTATGTATACTAGGAATACTAAACCAAACCGAAACTTCATGTAAATATACTAAGACATATAAAACGTATCAAGCTTCATTTATAGAACCTAATATAATTGTAACTTGGAATATTCCCAAGACAAAATTAAATCAAAACTGTGTTGAAAATAACTTAATAATAGAAGACAATAATATAATAAAAATATTTGATTGTTCAATACAGCAAAATAAAATATCTATTAAAAATTCAAATCTTGATTATACACAAAACATTTATGTATCCAATAACATTACAAAATTAGAACCAATATCATATATTCCAACAAGAGAAATAATTAACGAACATACCAAAAATAACGATGTATTTAAGATAATCACACTAACCACTTTTGTAATAGTAATTATAAGTTCATTATTGTACTTAGCATATAAATTTAAAACAATTCCTATTTTTATACTCGTTTCCCAAAGGGAAAAAGAGTATATTGGTTTTGTGAAATGTCCGTCTGTCCGTATGAATGCAATATTTTTCTACGCTATTGAAGCTAGAGACTTGAAATTTGGAACATATACTCGTGTATACCCTCGAACATTTTCCGGATACGCCCACTAGGGGCGTAGCAAATCGGAAAATGGTTGCGCCCATAGTTAATAGAAATCATATTAGTTGAAGAGCTAGAGAGTTGAAATTTGGAATGTTTACTTGCGTTGACCACCCAAGCTCAAAAAGATATGGCGGATATATCTACGCCCATTGGGGGCGTGGCAAATCGGGAAAACTGTAACTTCTACAGTTTTAAAGCTAAAATGCTGAAATTCGGCACGTAACTTAACGCTACGATTCTATAAAGATTCATAAAAAGATTTTATGTCTACGTCCACTGGGGGCGTGGCAAATCGGATCTGAATATATAGTGATTTTACAAGATCAGCTATATTTTGAGCACTATTGATGCTAGAGACTTGAAATTTGATATATATACTCGGATAAGCAACCCAAGATCAAAAAGATATGGCGGACATACCTACGCCTTCAGGGGGCATGGCAAATCGCAAAAAGCTTATAGCTCCTACAGTTTTAGAGCTAGACGATTCCAAATTGGATGTTTGTGTTACTGGGGGCCTCCTCTATTGATTCCCCAAAAATAAATCTTACGCCCCTTCGGGGGCGTGGTATATCGAAAAAATACCCTGTAACTTTCACATTTTTGGAGTGTAAGCATCCAAACTTTACAGTTACGTTACCCTCGACTCCTTCTAGGAACTTGCCAAATATGATATGTCTACGCCTACTGGGGGCGTGGCAAATTGGCAACAAAATTGTTTATTTGTGACCGTGCATAAATAATTTGATTTAATGTTGATGTATGTACATATGTGTAAATTTAAATATATTTTGCTGTCGCTGCTTAACGCGTGCGTGTCATAATTGGCCAAACGTTTTGTTTAATAGATTGCGACTGACTTAACGGAACTTGATGAAACTTTCAGCATATGATTCTATTGAATTTTTTACATTTTATAAAAATGCTAATGCATTCACATAGTTATATTTGCAAAAATTGAAATTGCAGAAAATTCACATGAATCTACATAAATGCAAAATTTGAGATAAATTATTAAATTTAAAATACCAGATACCCCTCTGGGAAACGAGTTTCACGCTTTAGGTTTCGTCCTAAGGCAACGTTCTTACTTGTTTATACCCTGAGCCCATTGAAAATGGGAAATCAGGGTATAATGGTTTTGTTAAATGTATGTAACAGGCAGAAGGAGGCGTGTCAGACCCCACAAAGTATATATATTCTTGATCAGGGCGACGAGCTGAGTCGACTTAGCCCTGTCGACGGAAAATTCAAGTCTCTGCTTGTCTGGATGCTTCAATCGACGCGTTCAAACATACGGACAGACGGACAGACTGACCGTCTGTCATCCAGACAAGCTAGAGACTTGAATTTTTTTTTGTTGGGTCCGTGGATAGCACGCGCAGGTCAAGTTTGTTACCAAAAAACGATATCTATTTTTGTTGTTTTGTTATCGATTTTAAGCCTTATCGAAAACAGGTTATAAAATTATATCTCCCACACCTTTAGAGCTAGACCCCTCAAATTGCATATAGATTAATGTGATTTTTATGCAATTTCTATTTTTTTATTTTTTGGATACCGGCTCTTTTTACTAATTAACCCCCCTCCCCTCCCTGCCATCAAACACCCATTGAGAGTCTGTTGCAAATATAACCATGTGAATAAATTAGCATTTTTAAAAATGTAAAAAATTCAATAGAATCATATGCTGAAAGTTTCATCAAATTCCGTTAAGTCAGTCCCGATTTATTAAATAAAACGTTTGGCCAATAATCACACGCACGTGGCAAGCAGCGACGCGCAGCAAAAAACATTTACACATACACATACATTGAAACGTGAAAGCGCGTCTGCTATGCATGTGTACAAATACATTCAAGGTCATTCGTTCTAGCATATTCTTCAACCAAATCTGTGTTTGAATTGTGTTTGCATTTTCAGCCGCTTCTGTAGTTTTGTATTTATCATATATCGCCCTTTTATTATATTTATATATTATTATTATTTTTGATTTAAATACATTCTAGTTGGATAAAATTTCAAAATTATAATTTAATTTTGCAAAATTTAATGTTATATGCAAACTATATAGCAAATCAGACGGGGCTCAGGGGATCTCCTAGTCGGGCACCTCCGAGTTTTCTTACTTGTTATTAATAATCTCGTCTTTGATTAGTCTAACTTGGTTCTGTACACTTTCTGCTATTTAATGTGTGAATCTATTGTCTTGCCTTATGTTGTTTGTAAGGGTATTGGTAATTGTAGTTAATTTATTTTATCTTTGTTCGAGCTGTGAATTTATTATTACCTGTAAATTTATTATTAATTGCCCGTGAGGTCCTTTTGTTAACGTCATAATCTATGGTACGTAAAGTCAAGTGTATAAGCTGCTAAATTTTAAATCTTTTTCTGTATGGAACTCTATTTGCTCTAAAGTTTCTTTAATTTTGTATAGATTGAAAATGTGAATAATTCTTGTTGTTGTACTCGTTTCCCAAAGGGAAAAAGAGTATATTGGTTTTGTGAAATGTCCGTCTGTCCGTCTGTCCGTATGAATGCAATATTTTTCTACGCTATTGAAGCTAGAGACTTGAAATTTGGAACATATACTCGTGTATACCCTCGAATTATAAAGTGTCAACATTTTCCGGATACGCCCACTAGGGGCGTGGCAAATCGGAAAATGGTTGCGCCCATAGTTAATAGAAATCATATTAGTTGAAGAGCTGGAGAGTTGAAATTTTGAATGTTTACTTGCGTTGACCACCCAAGCTCAAAAAGATATGTCGGATATATCTACGCCCATTGGGGGCGTGGCAAATCGGGAAAACTGTAACTTAACGCTACGATTCTATAAAGATTCATAAAAAGATTTTATGTCTACGCCCACTGGGGGCGTGGCATGGATGGCGTGGCGTGGATTTTACAAGATCAGCTATATTTTGAGCACTATTGATGCTAGAGACTTGAAATTTGATATATATACTCGGATAAGCAACCCAAGATCAAAAAGATATGGCGGACATACCTACGCCTTCAAGGAGCGTGGTAAATCGCAAAAAGCTTATAGCTCCTACAGTTTTAGACCTAGACGATTCCAAATTGGATGTTTGTGTTACTGGGGGCCTCCTCTATTGATTCCCCAAAAATAAATCTTACGCCCCTTCGGGGGCGTGGTATATCGAAAAAATACCCTGTAACTTTCACATTTTTGGAGTGTAAGCATCCAAACTTTACAGTTACGTTACCCTCGACTCCTTCTAGGAACTTGCCAAATGTGATATATCTACGCCTACTGGGGGCGTGGCAAATTGGCAGCAAAATTTGTAACGCCCAGCTGCAAAATTCATATGCCTGTGCCACCTATATAAATAAGCTTAATAAGAATTGCTAAGACGACAAACGGAATTTCTGAGAAATATATGTAATTCGATTTAATGTTGAAGTTCTGCAAATAATTGATCTGCTAAAATTAACATTTTTCGTATAGCCTAGGTCAGTTATGTTATTTTCTTTTTGTGTGTGACCCTGACAAAAAATGTAAATATCAAATACCGATATTTGTGTAATCGACTTAGTCCGAACAAAATTATTCACGCACAAAAAAATTGACGATAGGTCCCATCAGGTATGCATGTATGTAGGCACGAACAGCTGCGCAACTATTTTCATGCCGTCGCCGCCACGTCTCGAACGCGGACCCTTTTGCTTACACGCTTTTCATCTACCTGCTACGCCACATAAGTTTTGCATTGCCTGTTGGCAAATCTGAAACTACTTCACTACAAGGGCAACTATTGACAAATACAAAACTATAGAAGCTGCTGTTAATGCAAACACAATATAAACATAAATCAATCGCAATTGTGATTCTTAGAAAAAGCTGAAATGCGCGCATATGAACGTATGTATTTATATGTGTACATACAAAAACGTTGGTCGGTTGAATGTATGCGTATAAAGGGCGATATTTGACAAATACAAAACTAAAGAAGCGGCTGAAAATGCAAACACAACTCAATAACAATTTTGGTTGAAGAATATGCTAGAATGAATGGCGCTGAATTTATTTGTGACCGTGCATAAGCAAATGCGCTTGCACGTTTCAATGTATGTACATATGTGTAAATGTAAATATATTTTGCTGTCGCTGCTTAACGCGTGCGTGTCATAATTGGCCAAACGTTTTGTTTAATAGATTGCGACTGACTTAACGGAACTTGATGAAACTTTCTGCATATGATTCTATTGAATTTATTACATTTTATAAAAATGCTAATTCATTCATATAGTTATATTTGCAAAAATTGAAATTGCAGAAAATTCACATGAATCTACATAAATGCAAAATTTGAGATAAATTATTAAATTTAAAATACCAGATACCCCTCTGGGAAACGAGTTTCACGCTTTAGGTTTCGTCCTAAGGCAACGTTCTTACTTGTTTAAATCTATAAACATGAGGTGGTCGTGCTAGTTGAGATGTGCTTTAACGATACATATGTAGTAAATAGATGCTGGTTCGAGTCCAGGTGCGGTGATGTTTGTTTTTCTTTTCTTGTTTTTGTTAATTTGTTTATTTAGTTATTTATTTATTTATTTTTGATTTACATACATTCTAGTTGAATAAAATTTCAAAATTATAATTTAATTTTGGAAAATTTAATGTTATATGCAAGCTATATAGCGTATTAAACAATGCAAATCGGACGGGGCTCAGGGGATCTCCTAGTCGGGCACCTCCGACTAGAGTTTTCTTACTTGTTTATATTACTTTTGTGTATGATTTTATTTGTTGAAGTTAGTACGGTTGTGTTTGTGTCCTCTTTTACGATTGGTCTTTTGTATTTGGGTGAAAGTTTAGTATCTAATCTTGTATTTAGTTTAATGTAAATTTCTTGTCCAGGTGTGTAAGTTCGTATGTCGTTTTGCGTCTTGTTATGGTTGTGAATGTCTGTCGTCTGTTTTTGTTTAAGTCTGTCTACATATATTACCTTTCCTAGGTTTTTCGTACTGTTCTGGGTCTATTGTGACGTTTCTACCGAAAAATACTTCGAGTAGTCGTTTGTTAGTTGTCGAATTTATACTGTAAGTATAGTCGTATATTGATTTGTTCAGAAGTTCATCGAAAGTTTTTTATTCGTTTTTCCGTCTATTACATCTCATAATGTCTGATAGAGTCGAATTGAATCTTTCTATCTGTCCGTTAACCATGCTCTTATATGGTTGGGTTTTATTAATATCAATTCCAAGTTGGTCTTTCATCATTAAGGTTAATGAGTCTGAATTTAGGGACTTCTCATTATCGATGACTATTGCCATAGTAAAAAACGATGTCGTGAAGTGGTTTTTTACGTCCTCTATTGCTCTGGATTTGATTATTCGTCCTTGAGCCAGTTTCGAGAATTTGTCTATTGCTGTCAGTACTAAGTTCTTTTGTGTTATGTATATTTCAATGTCTACGAATTGTCGTGGGTATTCGGGTATTGGAGTTTCTTTTAATTTAGAGTAAGTCGGATGTCTATCTTATTTTTCTTCTTCGGAAACTTGACACAGTTTGAAAAGATCTTCTTGTTTGTTTCATTTTGGGAGAATAATAAAGTTCTATCATTTTGCTTTTATTCTCAAGTGCGTTTCTATGTGCTCTATTGTGGGTGGCCAAGATTTATTCATCTCATTCGGTTTCAATCAAACTTTATAATTTTTGAAGTGTATCGGGTATATGTTTTGGATTTAGCCCATAATATCCTCTGGGGTTATTATGCCGTTGATAATAGAAGGGTTAAGACGAGCTTTTAATATTTTTATAAGGTCAATTGCTTTATAACTTGGTCGGGTTATTATATGTGTTCAGGCATGAACATAAAAATATATATAAATATGTAAACATGACTTCTACGCACTTGACGACTAGCATGCAGTGCGATAGATGAAGAAAGGCCACATGTGTGGAATCTTAAAATAGCCAGATGAACGCTGACCCTTACAATGTCAGCGATAGGTTAAGAATAGATAATAGACGAACGCTGAGCCCTACAACCTCAGCGATAGTATAAAACAAGTAAGAGTGCTCTAGTCGAGACTGCTCGACTATGGGATACCCTGAGCCCTGTGAAGAGCTAAATTTGGAATCATCCTATATAACCAACACATACACACATACATATGCACGCACGCATAAGCTCGCGCTCTGCCAACTGCGCAGTTGACGCAGCGACTGCGCTTAAGCTGCAATGTGAGCATTACTATGGGAACTTAATTGCTTAATAACTTTTCTTAGCGATGGACTAACTGCATCAAACTTTCACAACTTATTAATGGCATCCATATGTGTGTATGTGCCAAAGCACAAGTTTTTAGTATTTGATTTGCGCTTTTTACAAATGGGGGGCTATTGGGGGCGAATGGAGCGTGGCATCCAAAATCTAAAGATTACGTAATCTCCGTATTCATTACACGCAATTACACAGTAAATTTGAAGTCTCTAGCTCAAACTATGTACAAACCAGGCCTTAAAAACCTATTTTCGATAAGCATTAAAATCGATAACATTACAACAAAAATAGTTATCGTTCATACGAAATAAACTTGACCTGCGCGTGCAGGTCCACGGACCCAACAAAAAAAATTCAAGTCTCTAGCTTGTCTAGATGCTTCAATCGACGCGTTCAAACATACGGACAGACGGACGGACGGACAGACGGACAGACGGACAGACAGACAGACGGACAGGGCTAAATCGACTCACCCTGATCAAGAATATATATACTTTGTGGGGTCTAACACGCCTCCTTCTGCCTGTTACATACATTTAACAAAACCATTATACCCTGATTTCCCATTTTCAATGGGCTCAGGGTATAAATACAATAGACCAATGCTGAGCCTTACAAACTCAGCAATAGACACACTAGTTTTAAGGGTTGAAATTATGCATGTGGCTGGGTATATATACCCAGCCTTAGAAGAATAAAGATAAGTACAGTACTAAACCCCAACATAGTCAAGTGTATTCATTCATGGTCCTTCGAGCCGGAGACAGTATTGACTGGAAATCAGCACAGTCAAGTACTGCGTGCTTCCAGCTGAGTGATTACTGTATTCGATCCCGGTCATAAAAGCCGAAACCACAAATTTACTAAATGTTTGTGGAAAGTGCTTAAAAAATATCTTTGGCTTACCAACCCACGCTGTGAGTAGAGGCACAGCACGATCAACCTGGTAATCAAAACAAAAAAACCTCCAACGGGTCAAGCCAAAGAATAAAGAGATGCTGTTAACAAAACCTCTAGAGAAACAATCAGAGATATATGACAGCATTCTGCAAGCCATAGCTAAAAAGGATGAGTTTGCAGTTGTGGATAAGTTGGCAGCAAAATTCACTGCCAATCATTCACTGCTGAAGAAAATCGGTGTCATCATCCATCAATATTTTATAGAGAAAATATATGATTGGATTATGGAATCAATTAGGAGCTACAAGAAGGCCCTGATGAAGGTTGAAGTTGCCGACCACACTATGGAAACCGACAAACCATCTACAAGCAAAAATTGGCAAATACGACCGGAAACATCCAGGCAAGAAAATACTCAAGAGGAAATAATATTTTCACACAGAAGTATGAGCCTAAAGGATGAGTGGATTAAGCTTGTTGACGAAAAACGTCTAAAAGTAAGGCAGTACGTCAAAGAAGTGTATGTCTACCTAAAGTCAAGCAACCAGGAAGAAATCTTTGAACATAAAGATAAGCTAAACTTCAGACACTGTTCACGGGCTTACAGGCAAGATATGGAAAGTCTGCCTACGACAGCGACGATATAGAAGAACTTGAATTCCTCGTCGACGGGCTATCGGATAAACTTAACAGAAGAGTAAGTGACTTGCAGAACATAAAAGAAGACCTTCCGCTGTACGAAGATCCAAAGCCCCAGAAACCAAAACTTCCTCATTTCTATGGAAATCCCAAAAAATGGCCAGCGTTCTTCGAGATATTCTCGAACATGATTCACAAGAGGAATGATATCAGCGACAAAAGAAAGTTGATATACCAAAAAATGTGTATCAAGGGAGACGCAACAGTGGTCATAAGCCATTTCTCAATTGCAGTTGGCAACTACAATGCAGCGTGGGACTATTTGTGCAAGCGCTATGCAAAAAGGTGCCAACCATTGGATATCTCCATTAACCAGCCAATGAACAAGGAACTGAAGAGCAATTATGAAGGCAGTTTCCGCAAGTTCGAGAGCACCTCCGTTCATAGGGACACCGTCATCGCTGATCAGAAGCTATCAAGCCATAAAACCGCCGCTAAAAAAGAAAATAGTGGTCTGGAACCACTGCTAGAAAAACGGAACAGCGAGTGGCATTTCATCCCGCCGGCAAGCCCTCACATGGGAGGATTAGGAGAAGATAAATGGTCAGTGGGAAACATATTTAAAATGGATCAACCGCAAGAGCAGGAGGACATGGAAGATGGGGACGAGTGGGTAATTGCTGCCACATCTTCGATATCGACATCAAGAGATATCTTATTGGAAGATCAGTCGATTGACGATACTTCCATTGATAGTAGCCCGAAGGATGTCCAGAACACTTCTGCCGAAACTACAACTGCAACTAGAAGTTCAGCTGGAGATAAAAATGATGGTATCGTCTCAAATTCAGTAAACACCGCAGCAGAGGCTTTGAAACAACAAATTGCTTCGGAACCCACTAAGGCTGCAAATATATTAACGACAATTAAATCGGCGATCGAGAACTTCATTGAGAGCAGCAAAAACACCATTTCAAAGGAAAATATCGTATCCACTACAAGCGATTCGGTTGCATCCCAAAGGCAATCATTATCAATAGCTGCTCTACGGCAGCATAATCTTCAAAAAGTGGATGACCCTAATTTGGAGGCCTTGGCATCAGCAGCAATGATGCAAGCGGCCTCCGCCTCAGCACACTCAACGATTGACACCATCTACAAAGGGTGTACACATTTTAAAGAGAACCGACTTCACTTGGAATGGGAACCGCCACCAGCGCAGAAGACCAAGGAAGCAGCTGAGTACTCGACCATATCTGGCTATCGCATTTTCCGGGCCCCGCAGAATGTTCAGGCACGAACATAAACTATTCAAGGATTGGAATAGTAATAATTGTCATTGTCTTGTATATAATTAAGAAAAGAAACCAAAGACAGCGATTACTGACTGTCACCTTTTCTGGCCCCGGCAGAATGTTCAGGCATGAACATAAAAATATATATAAATATGTAAACATGCCTTCTACGCACTTGACGACTAGCATGCAGTGCGATAGATGAAGAAAGGCCACATGTGTGGAATCTTAAAATAGCCAGATGAACGCTGACCCTTACAATGTCAGCGATAGGTTAAGAATAGATAATAGACGAACGCTGAGCCCTACAACCTCAGCGATAGTATAAGAATACAATAGACCAATGATGAGCCTTACAAACTTAGCAATAGACACACTAGTTTTAAGGGTTGAAATTATGCATGTGGGTATGTATACCCAGCCTTAGAAGAAAAAAGATCAGTACAGTACTAAACCCCAACATAGTCAAGTGTATTCATTCATGTTTTTTTTTTTTAAATCTTATAAGTAATATTTTTAATGTGATTATTTATGAAAATGAATACTCATTGTTCATTGATAGCAGCGTTTTCGACACGTCATCAGCCGCAACAATTTTAATGTGCCAAGTCGGCCCTTACAGCGCGAACACTCACACTCACACACTCGCACTCGCACTCACACTCATACTCACTCATTCACTCACACACACCTGTTGCTGTGGCGCTTTTATTAGCTCGTTATTATATTCAGTTGTTGGAATTCACAGCTCAAAAGTCCACGGAACTCCTCTGCCGTTCTACGCACCCTTTTTTTTTAGGTTTTTTTTTTTAATTACGTCGAGCTTTGGGTTCACATGCGAGTATTTACCTATTTTTTATGTGATTTAATATACTCTTTTCGAGAGCTTTGTAATTTTGTCAGGAAGAGTGTAATGAGACTACAGAAAACATAGATTATAGATCAGGTTATTGACTGTTGAAAATCTGATATAGTTTGTATGTATATCATATTATAGGGCACTAAAGGTAGGTCTTCTATTAAGCAATTTTTACTTCTTGAAATACTTCAAATAAATTGGTCATGCTTGAGATTGTGATATACCTAATCTTATCAAAATTTGAATACTATATCATATATTATATTACTATAGTACATGATTCATATTTCTAGTCTAAGCGAATTTCAATATTCTGCTTAAAAACTCTTTTATACGACTATCAGGTATTTAAGAGCCCTTCTTAGATAGGGTATATGATTATCGGTTAGGAAATTTAACCCGTTAATTCTTGTTCTTTTTTTATTTGTTATTTTTATTCTTTGAATGAATACACTTGACTATGTTGGGGTTTAGTACTGTACTGATCTTTATTCTTCTGAGGCTGGGTATATATACCCAGCCACATGCATAATTTCAACCCTTAATCTAATGTGTCTATAGCTAAGTGTGTAAGGCTCAGCATTGGTCTATTGTATTCTTATAATATCGCTGAGGTTGTAGGGCTCAGCGTTCGTCTATTATCTATTCTTAACCTATCGCTGACGTTGTAAGGGTCAGCGTTCATCTGGCTATTTTAAGATTCCACACTTGTGGCCTTTCTTCATCTATCGCACTGCATGCTAGTCGTCAAGTGCGTAGAAGGCATGTTTACATATTTATATATATTTTTATGTTCATACCTGAACATTCTGCCGGGGCCAGAAAAGGTGACAGTCAGTAATCGCTGTCTTTGGTTTCTTTTCTTAATTATATACAAGAGAATGACAATTATTACTGTTCCAATCCTTGTATACTTTATGTTCATGCCTGAACAATATGTCTGTGGATAGTTGGGATTGGTATATAGAATCTGTAGTCTGTCTTGCCGGCCTTTTCTAGAAATAGCTGGTTTTTGAATACATTTATGGGTACTTTGACACTTGGTATTAAATTATGGGTTGAACTGTCTGCACTGTGTTGGATGGAGGCTATCGATTTGATATTGTTTTCGATAAGAATTCGAGATAGCGCATCTTCTACAATATTGTCTCTCATATATTATTGGTTGTCTGTGTATATTTTTACTTTTGTTTTACCATACAGGTAATTTTTGAGGGCCCAAATGAATGCTAGCATTTCTTTCTCGTTTACAGCGTAATTTTCTTCCGCTTTTGAATGAGTTCTAGAAATTGCGTGGCGATTTTGAGATAAGACAGCTCTAATGGGAAAGTTGGATGCTTCTGTTGTTAAGTGAAATTCTTTCCGGAAGTCTGGGTAGTAAAGAATCATCATTGAGACAAATCGTATTTTTTTAAGTGTATCGGGTATATGTTTTGGATTTGGTTCATAACATTCTGTGAGGTTATTATGCCGTTGATAATAGAAGGGTTGAGACGAGCTTTTAATATTTGTATGAGGTCATTTGTCGTGTAGCTTGGTTGAATTATTACGTGCCTATAGAAATTTGGGAATGGTATATAGAATCTGTAGTCTGTCTTGTCGGCCTTTTCGAGAAATATCTGTTTTTTGAATACATTTATAGGTGCTTTGATGCTTGGTATTAAGTAATGGCTTAAACTGTATGTACTGCGTTGGGTGGAGGCTACCAACCTGATATTGTTTATGATAAGAATTCGAGATGGCGCATCGGCTACAATATTGTCTCTTCCTGGTTTAAAAAATAATTCATTGTCGAATTCTTTTAAATATGTCTTTCATCTTTTTATTTTAGCGTTTCCGTTCCAACTATTTAACGAATGTGTTAATAGCTGGTGGTCTGTGTATATTTTTACTTTTGTTTTACCGTTCAGGTAATTTTTGAGGGCTCAAATTAATGCTAGAAATTCTTTCTCGTTTGTACCGTAAGTTTCTTCCGCTTTTAAAAAAGTTCTAGAAAGGAATATAATTGCGTGGCGATTTTTAGATAAGACAGCTCTAATGGAAAAGTTGGATGCTTCTGTTGTTAAGTGAAATTCTCTCCCGAAGTATCATCATTGAGAAATAAATTTTTCCGGATAGGTTTTTGGGCCATCTTCCCCTCTTTGTAAGGAGCTAAGAAGTTTTGCCAACTTAGCGAAATCCTTAATAAATATTTGGCAATAACTCGACAGACCCAGAAATGATCTCAATTCTTTAAGTGTAAGGTAGTGGGTACCTAGTTATCGTTTTCACCTCTTGTGGATTTGTTTCGACTCCTTTATCAGATATAACAAAGCCGAGAAACTCAACTTTGTTTTTAAAGAAATCGCATTTGTCCAATTGACATTTCATATTGTCTTCTTGCAGAGTTTTGAAGATTTTGTCCAGATTTCTGGAATGTGATTCATTTCTTTGCTAAAAATATGATAATGTCATCTATGTATATGAAACATATTTTGCAGATATGTTCATGAAGAATGTCGTCTAGTGCCCTTTGAAAAATTGAAGGTGCGTTCCTAGACCGAAAGGTAGTCGGGTAAATTCGTATTTGCCATTATTAACTGAGAATGCTTTTTTAAATGTCAGCATCTTTCAGAGGAATTTAATGGAAACCACTTTTTAAGTCAAGCACTGAGAAAATTTTATTATTTCCAAGTTGTGCTACTACTTCGTTTATTTCTGGAATAGGGTATTTGTCTGCTATAGTTTCTTTATTAAGCTTCCTTTAATCAATAACCATTCTATATTTTTTCTCTTGGGAAGCGTCCATTGTTTGGGAACAATCTACACGTGTGAATTATAGGGTGATCGGGATGGGCGAATAATTCCGTCCTCTAAGAGTTCTTGTATTTGTTTATGGACTTCGTCTTTTAGATACATTGGGAATTGATCAAATTTGGAATATATGGGTGAATCCGTCTGGGTTCGAATTTCTGCTTTTAGGTTTGTTGTGTAATTTAATTTTTCGTTCGGGGTGGCAAATAAATTGGGATATTTTGTAAATAACTGGTTTAGTCTTTGCTTCTGCTCGATAGCCATGTAGTCTGTCCGTGGTATAACAGTGTTAGCCGCATAAATTTTTTTCTGTCTAAGGGGTATTATGAATTATTAATTGATTCTTGCTGCTGTGGATTACAGCGTCTAGTTCTTTAAGGCTGTCGTTGCCCAAAATTACGTCGAATGCTTTAAACGTAGGTAATAGGAAATATTTTACTTGGATATCTTGTCTATCAAAAGGATTAGCGATTTTATGGACAATATTTTTATATTTCCGACGGCTTCGGATTTTGATTACGAATCGGGTTAGAACCTGTGACTATTAATATTTTGAGTATCTCTCCGCTTATTGTCTTACATTTTATGTAAGGACGCGAAGATTTGATTATCCTATAAAAATTGATATTAGCTTGTTCAATGGTATTTTCCTGTTCGTTGTCGGTTTGCTCTATTTGTTGTGTATTCTTATAGGGATTGTTCGTACTCGGTCTGTTGCTCGTAAGTTGCGATGGTCTGTCCGTATTCTTCCATATTCCAGTAAGCGTCACTGTTGTCATTGTCGGGTTGTTCCTCTATTGTTCGAATACTAAAACTTCTTTGTTTTTTATCAGTTGGGCTTGCTATTGGTGGGGGTCTTTTCCTGTCTTGAAATTTGGTGTGTTCATGTAGTTTATCATCCATTGGTTCGGGACGTGGTGGTGGTTTGGGTGCTAATGGTCGGGGAGGTACGTTTGTCTGCTGCGGTTGCGTTTGATAAAAATGTGGTTTGCTGTATTGGTGTCCATTAGTATTATTTGGCCATGCAGACTGCATTGGCACTTGGGGCCTGAAACCTATTGGGACTGTTCTTATTATTTGTGGAGGATATTGTGGATATTGAGCCATACGAGGTGGCAACATAGGAGGTGGTGCGTTTCGTTCGATGGATTTTATTGAAAGCCATGTTTGTTCTATAGCTTTGATTTTCTAACTTTAAGCAGTAGTGGAGGGCTGAGGGAAGGTCTGGAGATGGCACTCTAATTTAGGGGCACGTTGTACGACTCGAGGGTCGTATCAGCATTACCGATGATCTTATTTCACACGGTATGCAATTTGCTATAGTATGTTGGTGAACCGATTTGGCTTGCATATATCGAGAGTATCCGGTCCACACTCTTTTTCCATGAGTAAATACGGCTTTATTGCCGGAAAATTCCATGAGGGTTTTGCCGATGTCTGGTAATCTGTTCAGGTCGTTCAGATTTTTATGGTCACTTATGATTTGATCTGGCACGTCATTAAATTTCCTGGAAGGGTTAACTAGTTGTTTCACTAGTGTTAGAAGTTGTTCTGTCAAAATTTGTGCAACATTAGTTTCAATCTGCTACTCTGCGTTGCTTGCCGTGCCTGTGTTTTGTAAATGTTCGCTCTGACGGTTAATGTGTCGTTGTTGCTGTCTATCGATGTTTTGTCTGCCTCCCTGAGGCTGTTCAACTAAAACCGGGGGTCTAATAAAATGATGTTCGTTAGCCATAAGCCACAAACTGACTTCTAAGGTTATGCTTACAGATATTGGAATTTAGTTTTGATTTATAGATATTAAATTTATGTTTAGTTTATGATTAGTATTAGTATAACTTAATTTAGACCAGTAGCTGGTCCATTGAAAATGGGAAATCAGGTATGTAACAGGCAGAAGGAGGCGTGGCAGACCCCACAAAGTATATATATTCTTGATCAGGGCGACGAGCTAAGTCGATTTAGCCCTGTCCATCTGTCTGTCCGTCCTTCCGTCTGCCCGTATGTTTGAACACGTCGATTTCACAAACTAAACGCGCGAGACAGCTGAAATTTTTTGTGTAGGCCCGTGTATAGTGTAGAGCTCGATAACTATTTTTGTTGCAATGTAGTCGATTTTAATGGTTATCGAAAATACGTTTTTAAGGCGTAGTTTTTACATTATTTGAGCAAAAGACTTCAAATTTGCTGTGTTGTGTTGTGTGTAATGAATACGGAGATTATGTACTCTTTAGATTTTGAATGCCACGCTCCATTCTCCCCAATAGCGCCTATTTTCAAGAAGCGAAAATCAAATACACACATATGAATGCCATTAATAAGTTGTGAAAGTTTGATGAAGTTCGTCCATCGCTAAGAAAAGTCATTAAGCAATAAATTTCCTATAGTATTGCCCACATTGCAGCCAAAGCGCAGTCGCTACGTCGACTGCGCAGTTAGCAGAGCGTGCGCTTATTGTACATGTGTGTGTGTATGTGTTGATTTTATGTATTATGTTTTTTAATTTAGAGCACTCTTACTTGTTCTTTTCCTTTTTCTTACATTTGCTTAGTGTGGTCTCAGTTTTGTTTATTTTGTAATATTCTTATATTTCTAACTTACAATAATGATGATGTGGTAATCCGAATTTCATCCTTTTTGGGCTGTTTCTACTGGGGAGAAGGTAAATACAATAATACCCCGTACAGAACACTTAGATGACATACAGAAAATTCATTTAGACAATCTAGTTCAAAAATACCGAAAACTTTTCGCAAGCCCCAACGAAAAACTCACCTACGCAACCAATGTCGAAGCACAAATTCGGACTTCAACTAATTCTCCAGTATATTCCAAATTTTATCAGTACCCAATGTCCTTAAAGGACGAAGTTAATAAACAAGTACGAGAACTTTTAGATGATGGAATCATTCGACCTTCACGGTCTCCTTATAATTCACCAGCGTGGACAGTTGAAAAAAAACTAGATGCATCTCGAGAAAAAAGTTTCGGATGGTCATAGACTATCGGAAACTTAATAAGGTCACGATAGCAGACAAATACCCGATACCCGAAATAAATGAAGTTTTAGCCCAACTTGGCAACAATACCTTCTTTTCCGTCCTTGATCTTAAGAGCGGATTCCATCAGATTCCGTTAAAACCGGCAGACATTCCGAAAACTGCTTTCTCCGTTAATAACGGAAAATATGAGTTTACACGACTCCCATTCGGACTAAAAAATGCACCTGCCATATTCCAACGTGCGCTCAACGCCATATTAAGAGATCACATTGGAAAAATCTGCTATATCTATATCGACGACATAATTATCTTAAGTAAAGAGACAGAATCCCACACAAAAAATCTGCAAATAATATTCCAAACCTTGCAAGAAGCCAACATAAAATGTCAGCTGGACAAATGCGAGTTTTACAAAAACAGAGTCGAATTTCCAGGTTTCATTATTTCCGACAAAGGTGTAGAGACAAACTCAAAATAAGTTTTAGCAATAGCCAACTACCCTCAATCAAAAACAGTAAAGGACTTAAGAGCATTTCTCGGCTAGGCCGGCTAGCCGGATACTATAGAAGGTTTATTAGAGATTTCGCTAAGCTAGCAAAACCGCTTAGCTCTCTTTTAAGAGGAGAAGACGGACGAGTGTCCAAAAAAGAGTCAAAGAAAAAACTAATTGACATGAATGAAGATGCTATAGAAGCTTTCGATAAAATCAGAAACGCCCTAGTATCCGAAGAAGTCATTTCCAGACTTCGATAAAGAATTCCAATTAACAACGGACGCTTCGTTCCTTTCCAGAACACTCTCCAAAGCATTTGAGAATTATGCCACCAATCAAAAAGAAATGCTAGCCATAGTTTGGGCCCTAAAAGCCCACAAAAACTACCTGTACGGTCAAAGGTCAAGATTTACACAGACCATCAACCATTGACATACTCACTCAGCAGTTGGAATGGAAGCTCTAGAGTTAAGCGATGGAAAGCCTATCTCGAAGAGTACGATTACGAGTTATTGTATAAGCCAGGTAAAAGCAATGTAGTAGCAGATGCTTTATCAAGAACTAACCAAATTAACTCAGTAACCACCCAACACAGCGCTGACAGTTCATCAGAACATCTAATTTACAGCGTAGAAGTCCCCATCAATGCATTTAACAACCAAATCCTAATAAAAAAAAAAACAGTCCGGCTAATTACAAATTCGACATTCCATTCCCAACCTTTCACAGATATACAATCAGTCAACCTGACTACACTACCGAACAATTGCAAACAATACTGGCACAACGCCTTAATCCCTCAGTAATAAACGGAATTATAACATCCGAAGATGTTATGGGATTAATACAAAAAATCTTCCCGTCACACTTCAGGAACTATAAGATCAGGTTCACCTCTTTACAAGTAAAAGACCTTTGTACCGATACTGAACAAGACGAGGAAATATTAAAAGAACATAACAGGGCTCACCGAGGCACAACAGAGAACAAGATACAAATATCCGAAAAATTCTACTTCCCCAAGATGAAAGAGAAAGATGAAAATAGCCAATTTAATCAAACAATGTAAAGTATGTAAGGAGCAGAAATATGATAGGCATATGAAAGAAACTCCTATTCCCCAATATCCAGGACACATAATCCACATAGATATCTATTCGACTGAGAAAGTATTAGTTCTGACAGCAATAGACAAGTTTTCAAAATTAGCCCAAGCAAGAATAATTAAATCATAAGCCATCCAAGATATCAAAGAACCATTACATGACATTGTGTATTATTACGGAGTACCAAAATGCATACTAATGGATAACGAAAAATCATTTAATTTCGAGTCTATCACTTTCATGCTCAAAGATCAACTAAATATAGAAATTTATACAGCACCCCATATAAAAGTTCCGTCAATGGACAAGTTGAACGGTTTCATTCTACGAGCCCCAACCACTATTAATTCGAACAGCATGTTTTTTTTGCAGTGCGCAATGTTTAACACACTATATTATCAATACTACTAAAGATAACACATACCAATGCATTTCGTCTCAAAGGGAATTTTATTCTCTTCATGATGAAAAAAAAAGTTTTGCTCTATTTCCAACAACAACAAAAATATGAGTAATTTATTCAAACGGTTGACTTAAGAGATAAGACAAAATTGACCACTATTAATTCGAACGCTGCGTAATGTGATTTACTATCATACTTAAAACAATAATTTAATTAATTAGAATTGTGATTACGCATTTAACTCGTTTTGGCATTGATTTTAACAAATTTTTGTAATGCTCTTGAGAAATTGAGTCCCACATCTCTTGCAACTTGATTTTCAAGTCAGAAATATTCCTTTGTGGCTGATTTCGAAGCTGCTTTTTCATTAGCCACCAAATATTTTCAATTGGGCTTAGATCTGGACTATTTGATGGCCAATCTAAAACCTCCATTTGATTATATTGCAGCCAATTTTTGGTTCGCTTGGCTGTGTGCGATGATGCTCCGTCCTGCTGAAAAGTAAATTCACCGCAATCTGATAGTTTTGGTATTGATGGCAACAAACTATTTTGTAAAATATTAATATATTTTTCAGCATTAACTGTCTCTTCAATGCAATGAAGTTTTCGTAATCCTTTGGCAGACATACATCCCCATACCATAGTTCTCGCAGGAAACTTTGTTGTTCTTTTAAGGCAGTCTTTATGATATGTTTCTGACCTCTTACGGGTGGCGCGTTTTCTCGTATCGCCGACACTAACATCAAATTTAGCTTCATCGCTGAATATGATGGTATAAAATCGTCAAAAATTGAAGCGTTTGCAATAGACTCGGGAAAGGTTGTCTTGGACTCAAAGGCTATGGGATACCATCATATGGCCTTCCGTAAGAGGTCAGAAACATATCATAAAGACTGCCTTAAAAGAACAACAAAGTTTCCTGCGAGAACTATGGTATGGGGATGTATGTCTGCCAAAGGATTACGAAAACTTCATTGCATTGAAGAGACAGTTAATGCTGAAAAATATATTAATATTTTACAAAATAGTTTGTTGCCATCAATACCAAAACTATCAGATTGCGGTGAATTTACTTTTCAGCAGGACGGAGCATCATCGCACACAGCCAAGCGAACCAAAAATTGGCTGCAATATAATCAAATGGAGGTTTTAGATTGGCCATCAAATAGTCCAGATCTAAGCCCAATTGAAAATATTTGGTGGCTAATGAAAAAGCAGCTTCGAAATCAGCCACAAAGGAATATTTCTGACTTGAAAATCAAGTTGCAAGAGATGTGGGACTCAATTTCTCAAGAGCATTACAAAAATTTGTTAAAATCAATGCCAAAACGAGTTAAATGCGTAATCACAATTCTAATTAATTAAATTATTGTTTTAAGTATGATAGTAAATCACATTACGCAGCGTTCGAATTAATAGTGGTCAATTTTGTCTTATCTCTTAAGTCAACCGTTTGAATAAATTACTCATATTTTTGTTGTTGTTGGAAATAGAGCAAAACTTTTTTTTTCATCATGAAGAGAATAAAATTCCCTTTGAGACGAAATGCATTGGTATGTGTTATCTTTAGTAGTATTGATAATATAGTGTGTTAAACATTGCGCACTGCAAAAAAAACATGCTGTTCGAATTAATAGTGGTTGGGGCTCGTAGAATGAAACCGTTCAACTTGTCCATTGACGGAACTTTTATATGGGGTGCTGTATAAATTTCTATATTTAGTTGATCTTTGAGCATGAAAGTGATAGACTCGAAATTAAATGATTTTTCGTTATCCATTAGTATGCATTTTGGTACTCCGTAATAATACACAATGTCATGTAATGGTTCTTTGATATCTTGGATGGCTTATGATTTAATTATTCTTGCTTGGGCTAATTTTGAAAACTTGTCTATTGCTGTCAGAACTAATACTTTCTCAGTCGAATAGATATCTATGTGGATTATGTGTCCTGGATATTGGGGAATAGGAGTTTCTTTCATATGCCTATCATATTTCTGCTCCTTACATACTTTACATTGTTTGATTAAATTGGCTATTTTCATCTTTCTCTTTCATCTTGGGGAAGTAGAATTTTTCGGATATTTGTATCTTGTTCTCTGTTGTGCCTCGGTGAGCCCTGTTATGTTCTTTTAATATTTCCTCGTCTTGTTCAGTATCGGTACAAAGGTCTTCTACTTGTAAAGAGGTGAACCTGATCTTATAGTTCCTGAAGTGTGACGGGAAGATTTTTTGTATTAATCCCATAACATCTTCGGATGTTATAATTCCGTTTATTACTGAGGGATTAAGGCGTTGTGCCAGTATTGTTTGCAATTGTTCTGTAGTGTAGTCAGGTTGACTGATTGTATATCTGTGAAAGGTTGGGAATGGAATGTCGAATTTGTAATTAGCCGGACTGTTTTTTTTTTTATTAGGATTTGGTTGTTAAATGCATTGATGGGGACTTCTACGCTGTAAATTAGATGTTCTGATGAACTGTCAGCGCTGTGTTGGGTGGTTACTGAGTTAATTTGGTTAGTTCTTGATAAAGCATCTGCTACTACATTGCTTTTACCTGGCTTATACAATAACTCGTAATCGTACTCTTCGAGATAGGCTTTCCATCGCTTAACTCTAGAGCTTCCATTCCAACTGCTGAGTGAGTATGTCAATGGTTGATGGTCTGTGTAAATCTTGACCTTTGCTCTACCGTACAGGTAGTTTTTGTGGGCTTTTAGGGCCCAAACTATGGCTAGCATTTCTTTTTGATTGGTGGCATAATTCTCAAATGCTTTGGAGAGTGTTCTGGAAAGGAACGAAGCGTCCGTTGTTAATTGGAATTCTTTATCGAAGTCTGGAAATGACTTCTTCGGATACTAGGGCGTTTCTGATTTTATCGAAAGCTTCTATAGCATCTTCATTCATGTCAATTAGTTTTTTCTTTGACTCTTTTTCGGACACTCGTCCGTCTTCTCCTCTTAAAAGAGAGCTAAGCGGTTTTGCTAGCTTAGCGAAATCTCTAATAAACCTTCTATAGTATCCGGCTAGCCGGCCTAGCCGAGAAATGCTCTTAAGTCCTTTACTGTTTTTGATTGAGGGTAGTTGGCTATTGCTAAAACTTATTTTGAGTTTGTCTCTACACCTTTGTCGGAAATAATGAAACCTGGAAATTCGACTCTGTTTTTGTAAAACTCGCATTTGTCCAGCTGACATTTTATGTTGGCTTCTTGCAAGGTTTGGAATATTATTTGCAGATTTTTTGTGTGGGATTCTGTCTCTTTACTTAAGATAATTATGTCGTCGATATAGATATAGCAGATTTTTCCAATGTGATCTCTTAATATGGCGTTGAGCGCACGTTGGAATATGGCAGGTGCATTTTTTAGTCCGAATGGGAGTCGTGTAAACTCATATTTTCCGTTATTAACGGAGAAAGCAGTTTTCGGAATGTCTGCCGGTTTTAACGGAATCTGATGGAATCCGCTCTTAAGATCAAGGACGGAAAAGAAGGTATTGTTGCCAAGTTGGGCTAAAACTTCATTTATTTCGGGTATCGGGTATTTGTCTGCTATCGTGACTTTATTAAGTTTCCGATAGTCTATGACCATCCGAAACTTTTTTTCTCGAGATGCATCTAGTTTTTTTTCAACTGTCCACGCTGGTGAATTATAAGGAGACCGTGAAGGTCGAATGATTCCATCATCTAAAAGTTCTCGTACTTGTTTATTAACTTCGTCCTTTAAGGACATTGGGTACTGATAAAATTTGGAATATACTGGAGAATTAGTTGAAGTCCGAATTTGTGCTTCGACATTGGTTGCGTAGGTGAGTTTTTCGTTGGGGCTTGCGAAAAGTTTTCGGTATTTTTGAACTAGATTGTCTAAATGAATTTTCTGTATGTCATCTAAGTGTTCTGTACGGGGTATTATTGTATTTACCTTCTCCCCAGTAGAAACAGCCCAAAAAGGATGAAATTCGGATTACCACATCATCATTATTGTAAGTTAGAAATATAAGAATATTACAAAATAAACAAAACTGAGACCACACTAAGCAAATGTAAGAAAAAGGAAAAGAACAAGTAAGAGTGCTCTAAATTAAAAAACATAATACATAAAATCAACACATACACACACACATGTACAATAAGCGCACGCTCTGCTAACTGCGCAGTCGACGTAGCGACTGCGCTTTGGCTGCAATGTGGGCAATACTATAGGAAATTTATTGCTTAATGACTTTTCTTAGCGATGGACGAACTTCATCAAACTTTCACAACTTATTAATGGCATTCATATGTGTGTATTTGATTTTCGCTTCTTGAAAATAGGTGCTATTGAGGAGAATGGAGCGTGGCATTCAAAATCTAAAGAGTACATAATCTCCGTATTCATTACACACAACTACACAGCAAATTTGAAGTCTTTTGCTCAAATAATGTAAAAACTACGCCTTAAAAACGTATTTTCGATAACCATTAAAATCGACTACATTGCAACAAAAATAGTTATCGAGCTCTACACTATACACGGGCCTACACAAAAAATTTCAGCTGTCTCGCGCGTTTAGTTTGTGAAATCGACGTGTTCAAACATACGGGCAGACGGAAGGACGGACAGACAGATGGACAGGGCTAAATCGACTTAGCTCGTCGCCCTGATCAAGAATATATATACTTTGTGGGGTCTGCCACGCCTCCTTCTGCCTGTTACATACCTGATTTCCCATTTTCAATGGACCAGCTACTGGTCTAAATTAAGTTATACTAATACTAATCATAAACTAAACATAAATTTAATATCTATAAATCAAAACTAAATTCCAATATCTGTAAGCATAACCTTAGAAGTCAGTTTGTGGCTTATGGCTAACGAACATCATTTTATTAGACCCCCGGTTTTAGTTGAACAGCCTCAGGGAGGCAGACAAAACATCGATAGACAGCAACAACGACACATTAACCGTCAGAGCGAACATTTACAAAACACAGGCACGGCAAGCAACGCAGAGTAGCAGATTGAAACTAATGTTGCACAAATTTTGACAGAACAACTTCTAACACTAGTGAAACAACTAGTTAACCCTTCCAGGAAATTTAATGACGTGCCAGATCAAATCATAAGTGACCATAAAAATCTGAACGACCTGAACAGATTACCAGACATCGGCAAAACCCTCATGGAATTTTCCGGCAATAAAGCCGTATTTACTCATGGAAAAAGAGTGTGGACCGGATACTCTCGATATATGCAAGCCAAATCGGTTCACCAACATACTATAGCAAATTGCATACCGTGTGAAATAAGATCATCGGTAATGCTGATACGACCCTCGAGTCGTACAACGTGCCCCTAAATTAGAGTGCCATCTCCAGACCTTCCCTCAGCCCTCCACTATTGCTTAAAGTTAGAAAATCAAAGCTATAGAACAAACATGGCTTTCAATAAAATCCATCGAACGAAACGCACCACCTCCTATGTTGCCACCTCGTATGGCTCAATATCCACAATATCCTCCACAAATAATAAGAACAGTCTCAATAGGTTTCAGGCCCCAAGTGCCAATGCAGTCTGCATGGCCAAATAATTCTAATGGACACCAATACAGCAAACCACATTTTTATCAAACGCAACCACAGCAGACAAACGTACCTCCCCGACCATTAGCACCCAAACCACCACCACGTCCCGAACCAATGGATGATAAACTACATGAACACACCAAATTTCAAGACAGGAAAAGACCCCCACCAATAGCAAGCCCAACTGATAAAAAACAAAGAAGTTTTAGTATTCGAACAATAGAGGAACAACCCGACAATGACAACAGTGACGCTTACTGGAATATGGAAGAATACGGACAGACCATCGCAACTTACGAGCAACAGACCGAGTACGAACAATCCCTATAAGAATACACAACAAATAGAGCAAACCGACAACGAACAGGAAAATACCATTGAACAAGCTAATATCAATTTTTATAGGATAATCAAATCTTCGCGTCCTTACATAAAATGTAAGACAATAAGCGGAGAGATACTCAAAATATTAATAGTCACAGGTTCTAACCCGATTCGTAATCAAAATCCTTCCGAAGCCGTCGGAAATATAAAAATATTGTCCATAAAATCGCTAATCCTTTTGATAGACAAGATATCCAAGTAAAATATTTCCTATTACCTACGTTTAAAGCATTCGACGTAATTTTGGGCAACGACAGCCTTAAAGAACTAGACGCTGTAATCCACAGCAGCAAGAATCAATTAATAATTCATATGCGGCTAACACTGTTATACCACGGACAGACTACATGGCTATCGAGCAGAAGCAAAGACTAAACCAGTTATTTACAAAATATCCCAATTTATTTGCCACCCCGAACGAAAAATTAAATTACACAACAAACCTAAAAGCAGAAATTCGAACCCAGACGGATTCACCCATATATTCCAAATTTGATCAATTCCCAATGTATCTAAAAGACGAAGTCCATAAATAAATACAAGAACTCTTAGAGGACGGAATTATTCGCCCATCCCGATCACCCTATAATTCACACGTGTAGATTGTTCCCAAACAATGGACGCTTCCCAAGAGAAAAAATATAGAATGGTTATTGATTAAAGGAAGCTTAATAAAGAAACTATAGCAGACAAATACCCTATTCCAGAAATAAACGAAGTAGTAGCACAACTTGGAAATAATAAAATTTTCTCAGTGCTTGACTTAAAAAGTGGTTTCCATTAAATTCCTCTGAAAGATGCTGACATTTAAAAAAGCATTCTCAGTTAATAATGGCAAATACGAATTTACCCAACTACCTTTCGGTCTAGGAACGCACCTTCAATTTTTCAAAGGGCACTAGACGACATTCTTCATGAACATATCTGCAAAATATGTTTCATATACATAGTCAAAGATAATGAATCACATTCCAGAAATCTGGACAAAATCTTCAAAACTCTGCAAGAAGACAATAAGAAATGTCAATTGGACAAATGCGATTTCTTTAAAATCGGCTTTGTTATATCTGATAAAGGAGTCGAAACAAATCCACAAGAGGTGAAAACGATAACTAGGTACCCACTACCGAAAACACTTAAAGAATTGAGATCATTTCTGGGTCTGTCGAGTTATTGCCAAATATTTATTAAGGATTTCGCTAAGTTGGCAAACCTCCTTAGCTCCTTACAATGAGAGGAAGATGGACGTGTGTCCAAAAACCTATCCGCAATGATGATATTTCACTACCCACACTTCGGGAGAGAATTTCACTTAATAACAGACGCATCCAATTTTCCCATTGGAGCTGTCTTATCTCAAAATCGCCACGCAATTACATTCCTTTCTAGAACTCTTTCAAAAGCGGAAGAAAATTACGGTACAAACGAGAAAGAATTGCTAGCATTCATTTGAGCCCTCAAAAATTACCTGTACGGTAAAACAAAAGTAAAACAAGTAAGAACGTTGCATGAGGTCGAAACCTAATGCGTGATACTAGTTTCCCATAGGAGCATCTGGAATATTCAATTTAATAATATATCTCAAATTTTGCATTTATGTAGATTCATGTGAATTTTATACAATTTAAATTTCTGTTACATTTTGGATACCGGCCTTTTTAACTAATTACCTACCCCTTCATATACTGCCAATTGAAGGTCTGTTGCAAATATAACTATTTGAATGAGTTAGTATTTTTATAAAATGTAAAAAATTCAATAGAATTTTATGCTAAAAGTTTCATTAAGTTCCGTTAAGTCAGTCGCAATCTATTAAACAAAACGTTTGGCCAATTATGAGACGCACGCGTTAAGCAGCGACAGCAAAATATATTTACATTTACACATATGTACATACATTGAAACGTGCAAGCGCGTTTGTTTATGCACGGTCACAAATAAATTCAGCGCCATTCATTCTAGCATATTCTTCAACCAAAATTGTTATTGAATTGTGCTTGCATTTTCAGCCGCTTCGTTAGTTTTGTATTTGTCAAATATCACCCTTTATACGCATACATTCAACCGATCACCGTTTTTGTATGTACACATATAAATACATACGTTCATATGCGCGCATTTCTGCTTTTTCTAAGAATCACAATTGCGATTGATTTATGTTTATATTGTGTTTGCATTAACAGCAGCTTCTACAGTTTTGTATTTGTCAAAAGTCGCCCTTGTAGTGAAGTAGTTTCGGATTTGCCAACAGGCAATGCAAAACTTATGTGGCGCAGCAGGTAGATGAAAAGCGTGTAAGCAAAAGGATCCGCGTTCGAGACGCGGCGGCGACGCCATGAAAATAGTTGCGCAGCTGTTCGTGCCTACCTACATACATACATGATGGGTCCTATCGTCAATTTTTTTATGTGGAATAATTTTGTTCGGAATAAGTCGATATTTGTGTAATCGATATTTGATATTTAAATTTTTTGATGATCACACACACAAAAAGAAAATATCATAACTGACCTAGGCTATACAAAAAATGATAATTTTAGCAGATAAATTATTTGCAGAACTTCAACATTAAATCAAATTACATATATTTCTCAGAAATGCCGTTTGTCGTCTTAGCAATTCTTATTAAGCTTATTTATATAGGTGGCACAGGCATATGAATTTTGCAGCTGGGCGTTACAAATTTTGCTGCCAATTTGCCACGCCCCCAGTATATATACACATATCACCAGCTATTAACACATTCGTTAAGTAGTTGGAACAGAAACGCTAAAATAAAAAGATGGAAGACATATTTAGAAGAATTCGACTATGAATTACTTTATAAACTAGGGAGAGACAATATTGTAGCCGATAAAAATTTGGATACCAATAATAGAGCACATAGAAACGCACTTGAATATAAAAACAAAATGATAGAACTTTATTATTCTCCCAAAATGAAACAAACAAGCAGATCTTGCTTGCTCCGACTTACCCTAAATTAAAAGAAACTCCAATACCCGAATACCCAGGACAAGTCGTACACATTGACATATACACAACACAAAAGAACTTAGTACTGACAGCAATAGACAAAATATAAGTGGTAAAAAGTGCCGGTATATGCAAAATTTAAGGGGTCTAGCTCTAAAGCTTCAATCGACGCGTTCAAGCATACAGACAGACGGACAGACGGACGGACGGACAGACGGACAGGGCTAAATCGACTCAGCTCGTCGTCCTGGTCAAGAATAAATATACTTTGTGGGGTCTGACACGCCTCCTTCTGCCGGTTACATACATTAACAAAACCATTATACCCTGAGATCCCATTTTCAATGAACTCAGGGTATAAAAACGTTTGACAATTATAGACTACCCATAATAATGGTGATGATGGTACCACCTATTGAACCGAATATGGACATAACTAAGCATACAGAAGCACAAATCATTACGATCTATGGTGGACTAAGCAAAATACAAACAACAACAACAAGAATTATTCACATTTTTAATATAAACAAAATTAAAGAAGCTTTAGAGCAAATAAAGTTCCATACAAAAAAAAAAAAAAAAGATTTAAAATTTAGCAGCTTATACCATACCTTGTACCACGAAATTAACCAAACTCAGTTGACCCATACCATAGATTATGACGTTAACAAAAGGACCTCATATGGAATTATTGCAACACAAATAAGACAAGCTGATCAAACCAATAAGCCAAATCTGCTGACACCACGTCTAGCGGACTTCCTGCACACGCCAACCAGAGCTGCAGCAATTCTAAGAAGAATTGCACAACAGGTCAAAACACCATGAGCAACACCGCTGCCAACTCCGTCGACTGAAGCACAGCTTAGCTAGGGATAGAATTGTACTCTAATTGGATTCGGTATGGTCTGCATTTATCGAGCTGGGTAGGTGTTAGTTAAAAATGATTATTAATATAATTGGGTGGACGATACGGTTGTTGATAATTGAAATTATAATTTTAGTATGGGTGCCATATGGTTGTTGGTAATTCAAATTATGAGTTTGGTGTGGGGCATAAGGTGTATTTGGTTGAAGAAATTTTGACGAATTTTGGATATTAGAATTGGGTTGATATACTGGCTTAAATGGCATTACTTTTTATACCCTGAGCCCATTGAAAATGGGAAATCAGGGTATAATGGTTTTGTTAAATGTATGTAACAGGCAGAAGAAGGCGTATCAGACCCCACAAAGTGTATATATTCTTGATCTGGGCGACGAGCTGAGTCGATTTAGCCCTGCCCGTCTGTCTGTCCGTCCGTCCGTCCGTCCGTCCGTCCGTCCGTCCGTCCGTATGTTTGAACGCGTCGATTGAAGCATCTAGACAAGCTAGAGACTTGATTTTTTTTGTTGGGTCCGTGGATAGCACGCGCAAGTCAAGTTTGTTAATGTGTGTGTAATGTTATCGAATTTAAACCTTATCGAAAACAGGTTATAAAATTATATATCCCACACCTTTGAATTAAACCCCTCAAATATATTTGCATATAGATTCATGTGAATTTTATGCAATTTATATTTTTTTATATTTTGGATACCGGCTTTTTTACTAATTAACCCCCCCTCCTCTTCGCACCCTCTTGACCCATTGAAAGTCTGTTGCAAATATAACCATGTGAATAAATTATCATTTTTATAAAAGGTAAAAAGTTCAATAGAATCATATGTTGAAAGTTTCATCAAATTCCGTTAAGTCAATCGCGATTTATTAAACAAAATGCTTAGCCAATTATCACACGCACGTGGCAAGCAGCGACAGCAAAATACATTAATATTTACACATACATTGAAACGTGCAAACGCGTTTGCCACGCATGTGCACAAATAAATTCAAGACCATTTATTCTAACATATTCTTAACCAAATCTGTGTTTGAGTTGTGTTTGCATTTTTAGCCGCTTCTGTAGTTTTGTATTTGTCATATATCGCCCTTTACACGCATACATTCAAACAGACCTCCGTTTTTGTATATACACATACACATACATTCATATGCGCGTATTTCAGCATATTCTAAGAATCACAATTGGGATTGATCTGCTTCTTTAGTTTATGTAGTTTTGTATTTGTCACATATCGCCCTTGTAGTACTGGTTTGCGTTTTGCCAACAAGCAACGCAATTCTGGTGTGGCGTAGTGGATTGATGAAAAGCGCGTAAACGAAAGGTCCCGAGTTCAAAACTCAGTAGTGATGAAAGCGTAAGTTTTTTATTTTTTTTTTTTTTAATTTATAAACATGAAGTGCTTGTGCTAGTTGAGATAATGCGCTTTAAAGTTATATATGTAGTAAATAAATGCAGGTTCGAGTCCAGGTGCGGTGATGTTTGTTTTTATTCTTTTTTTTTTTTTGGTATTTCACAATTTGTTACTCTGATGCAAATATTAGTGGGTAGGCTCTCAATAAAATCGTCAATGCTACTTTAAACTAAATAACTATATATTATTTTTACATCAATATTATTTTTTCTTAATATAGCTCACTCTTTAGGGTCTTCCTACGGTATTATGCTTTTTCTAGAAAGTCTCGTAAATTTCCTATGAATAGTTTGTTCCTGAATCCCTCGAGAAAAACGTGGTTCGTTTTGTAGTTCAGTATTAGTTGATTTCGAAGATCCGTCCAGGTTGTTAAGTTTTTGATACCAAGGGATAGCATAAGTTCTTTGCTGATGCTGCTTTCTACGAGCCCGAAGAGTATTGACATTTGTATTTCATCATTGGGGGAGTATAAGAAAGGCATGATCCGTTTGAGGAACGTGCATAACGCGTTTTGATTCCCAGTGAATTTTTTAATATTTTTTAATTGTGTAATGTTGACATCGGAAAGGGCGCTGTTTGATTTTCCTTCCATTTCTTCTTTTTATGTTTTATTTGCCGATTGTTTCAGTTGTTGTAATTGCGTTAGGTATTGCACTTTTGTAATTTTTTACACGGCCACCGCACGACAGGTTACAGAGTTTTTGTTTATATCCTTAAAGACTATAATATCTTGTTTGTTTATTATTTACATGTCACTGTCGAGGTTTTGTTGAAGAGTTGACGCGATATTGACCGTCGGTTGCATTTTCTTAGGTTGTTTATCTGATAACAATAAAAAATAAAATAAACTTATTTATTGCATAAGGATCCACAATTTAATATTATCCTACCGGCTGCGCAAATTTAATATATTTGTCTGTGATCACGAGTTAAACTAATGCCGCGACACAGGCTAACGGTAACGCTGATATTATTTAAAATACGAAGTCAAAAACAAGTAAGTAAGTAAGTAGTTGGGACTGCTCGACTAGGAGATACCCTGAGCCCTGTGAAGAGCCAAATTTCAAATCATTCTATCCTTCTTTTATACATGCATACAAACACATATGCACGAAGGCATAAGCGCACTCTCTGTTAACTGCGCAGTTGACGCAGCGACTGCGCTTGGGCTGCAATCTAGGCATTACTATGGGAACTTAAATGTTGAATAGTTTTTCTTCTTCCTTCCAGTTTAGATTACACAACCCGAAAATAAGAAACTGTTTCTTTACCGATTCAATACGATCCTGATAAAATGTATGCCGTGGAGACCAAATAATTGAAAAATATTCTTAAATAGGTCGATAGATAGATACCCTGAGCCGTTTGATGAGCCAAATTTCAAACCATTCTACGCTTATTTTACATGCGACAAACCACACATACATACACACAAACATATGCACGCACGCATAAGCGCGCGCTCTATCAACTTCGCAGTTGACGCAGCGACTGCGCTTGGACTGCAATGTGGGCATTACTATGAGAATTTAATTGTTTAATAACTTTTTTTTAGCGATGGACTAACTTCATGAAACTTTAACAACATATTAATGACATTCATATATAATGACATTCATATATGTGTATATATATATATATATCTATAGTATTTGATTTGCGCTTTTTACAAATAGGGGGCTATTGGGAGCGAATGGGCATGACAACGATGCACAAACTATGCTTAAAAACGCATTAAAATTATCGATAAATGCTCATAAAATCGAAATGGAATGATATATCTTTTGCTGCGCATGGTATTAACGAGCATTCATATAAAATTTAAAGTCAGCATTCACACGGACGGACGGACGAACAGACGGACAGACGGACAGGGCTATATCGACTCGTCTGATCAAGAATATATATACTTTAAATGTATATAAGTATGGCACGCCTCCTTCTCCGTTTTACATACATTTTCACAAAACCATTATAATCTGATTTCCCATTTTCATTGTGCTCAGGGTATACAAATGTTAAATCTTTAGCATTATTACTTTGTGAGATCTCAGTGCTTATACGACCCAGTTCATCATCCTGGTCCAGTATATATATGCTTTACACAATAATAAGTATTACATTAAGAATATTGATTAATCAACAATACTTCAAGAAATTGGCAAAAGTTTGGTATACCAAATTTATTTCAATTAAGTCAATAGGTAACAAAGGCAACCTTATAATTTTTGCAAAAATTACATAGCATCTAGTTACTACAAATTTTGATATTACTTAGAGTCGAGTGGTATATAACCTAAATTAAGGCGCAACTGCTCATAAATGATAAATAATGATATTGTTGCTGGCGCTTTTCGAAAAATGGTAGGCACCAATCCTCGGTAGGGGCCCAAATATCCAAAACGCATCATATATTTAATAGCATGGAAAACAGTGGGAAACTGAGTGGGTGGTGCATTCATCATTAAAGTCTTCAGCACGTCAAAGGGCTGCGAAATAATTGCCTCGATAATTGACGTGATTAGAGAACTCTTCAAATGCAAATTCACGTTGTCTTCTAACATAAAACGATGATGAAGCTCACTTTTAACCTACTCTCCAGATCCAGAAGGATAGATATACAAATACTATTATACATGAGTCAAAAATAAGTATTTACTTGGTCATAAACTGCTAGCTGTGCACTGGTTCCAATAGCTGCTTTAAGAACTGAAGCAATTCCGCCACTGTACAAGGTCATCCAGCCCTCCTCTTTGGGAATCCGGATCAGAGCATCCATAAAGCTCTTATAACTAAGATAGTTTCGATAAAATTAAAGATGGAACATGCATTTCAAGAGTTTGAACAGCAAATATGTACTTTCGTCTTAAATTCCCAGCATATTTCATATCGCTTTGCATCCGCACATTTATTACATCCATTGGTAATCCAACTAATGATCCAGCTATGCCCGCAAAGCTGGCTATATAAATTTTGTCAAGTATAGAATTCGAGTCTTTCAATATTTCTAAATGCTTGCCGTTCTCATACAAAGAAAAACGAAGACTTGTGCATGTCATCTGACGTATGGCAGCCGCCGTAAAACCATCATAAAAACCTAAAAATCCTGAGATAGAATAATAATTGATAAAAGCATCTTAACGTGAAGGTAAACAATATATATGTTTAATCACCTCTTAATCGCATGACTTTAAGAATTGTTTTTAACATACTCTTCTTTGTTCTCTGTGTTTGCATATGTGTCTTGATTAAATCGAAAGGTGCTGTTGCACAAGCTACACAGGTGGATGCCACTCCACCAGACCACCATCGCGGTCGCCGCAACTCGCGATCGTCAGCCAGTACCTTGTGATGTGCCTATACCTATGACCCAAATGAGACATTCCAGCAATGTAGAAATAAGTTAAAAATAACGATGTTCTCTAGCTAAAGCACAAATTTTTAAAACTAACTACCTACTATGGTAAATGCCTATGTAAATTAAAAATTCAGTGACAGTCAAACTATAGACTATAAAAGCCAAAGAGTGTAACTCTATCACGACATTTTTCTATTATTATTATTTATCAATCTATTTTTATACCCTGAGCCCATTAGAAATCAGGGTATAATGGTTTTGTGAACATGTATGTAACAGGCAGAAGGAGGCGTACCACATCCCATAAAGTATATATATTCTTGATCAGTGCGACGAGACGAGTCGATATAGCCCTATCCGCCTGTCCGTCCGTGTGAACTCTGAGATATTATAAAGTACGCAACGTTCTTCACACATACGATATCATATCATACTCCAAGCAAAGTCTGCGGTCCTGAATGGTGATGCGTCAGATGAAGATGCGATTTTATAACGAAGGTCAAGGGATGTTCTTTGTGCAAGATAATTGGATGCCGCGCATCGAAGCTGAGAGTGGAGTGTCGTAAGCGGTCACCCACTCGAAGTAGACCAAAGTCATCAACAAACGGAGAGAGCGAAAGAATGGTGGTTGACGAATGAATATGATTTCCATTTTGTAGTGCAGAATATTCTGGCTGCAACTGAGCTCATTGAACAAGACGAAATAATATGTTCGATACTTGACAAATATCGACCGCTGACAATCCAGGTGACTTTGTTCTGCTGATCAATTTGTAAATGCGCTTCAACCGTAATGGGTATGACGACGATTCACCCATTGATCGTTGATGCCTTGCACGAATAGGCTTCAACTTTCAAAGCGCTTAAATTGGAATATCGTGTGATTAGGATCTTCGTAAAAGACACAATGAATGGGAGTTTTCGAAGCAATAAATGCTTTTCTTAAATGCGTACTCAAGATCTTCTCTGACTTGCCAAGCTCACAATCCTGCAAGACTTGATCCACATTTTCAAGAATTCATCACCATCCTTGCAAGAATTCTGACAATTTTGACCAAGTTGGCAACTCATTAGTAGATGAGCTTTCCTCCCATTTAGACTGAGTAGACATTGCAACATTGATTGCACGATGATACAATCAGCAACTTCTTCCCTCGATGGTAAAGAATCCATGGCACGAATGTGAGACGTAACTTTATCCGGCAGGTGCCTCAGCCTGCCCACAGATGCATCAGCCCTCTCAAGCCGGAATATCGCTCTGATGTGTGTACAATAAAAAGTTTATTATCAAATCAATGAAGAATATTCAGAGCGACGAGATAGTTGTCCTTGTTGATTACCAATGAGCTGATGGTATCTAACGCAGAACCGCTTAAGCAGGATCGAAGATGATGGAACTACTCAATAGGGTCGAGATCCGGATCATTGATTGTCTTGAACATAGAGTAGAAGTTTTCCCTCTCAGTGTAGATTCCACTAAATTTTGGCATTTCCAGCTGCGGCAAACGCGATTGATTAGCCATAACGAGCGTTGGATGTGCATTTGTACCACTTGTATTAATCGTCGAAGAAAGCTGTTGATCCGACCGACTTCCTAGTTTAAATTGAAACAATGCTTTAAACTTTAATATTGTTGATTCGAACCTCGCAGGTAAGTCACTAGATATGGACTCAAAGTCAGATTCCTCTAAGCTAGTGTGAATCAAAATTTGACTCCAACTTGGTTAGTGATCCAAAAGCACACGTAAATCACATATCAATGTAACTTAGTTTATCAATGTCCAATTCGGAATATAATCTTAAGAAAGTAACCTGAAATACAGGCACTTGATCACCAATCGACTCTGAGTTACTCATTTTATTCACTAAAGTTCTTTTCACTTGCGAAAAACACGTCTAATTACAGAGTTATTGTACAAGCTAATAGATCCTCTTATGCTTATTTACTGTGGATGACTATGTTTGTATGTGTTATCGACACAGCTATTTTCGGATTAGCGGGCCTTCTATGCAGACATTGCAAAAAAGGCGCCAACGCGATAAATGGAACAGACGATTAAAGAGGAATAAAAAAATTCAAGATAAAGCACGCACAATTGCAAACACTAATTGTATGCACATTGAACTAAATAATTTGTGCACAAATGTTTATGTTTTACACTGTTTTTGTTCGACGAAACTTGTTATCAATTTGAATGCATTATTTTCCACAAATTTTTATGGTTGTATTACGACCATTGTATTACGACAAGTACTAACTATCGTCGGGGTCACCAAAATGCTAGAGGCTGCCGAGCTTATACGGCAACTCTGGCTCCAGTCATTTACGAAGGCAAACAAATAAAAGCACTATTTAATTTAGCTTATTATTTATAAGTTTAATTCCGGTTCCGTGGTAGTCGTATAGGCAAAGTTAATATATGATCGAGAGTTACATTGTATGTAGGTGTTGCGCGCTTGATTTTGATTTTCGAACAGAACTTAAAGAATAGAATTTATAAGTAATAAGCAAGCGACAGAGCGGCAGAAATTTATAAGTGTTATACTTTCTTATGTGCGTGAGTGCACTATGAGCGAATGAGAATAACATAAAGAATAGATGAACTTAAGAGAAGCTTATCTAAGAGCGCCGAACACAGTTATTTGCAGAGCATTGCAAACGGTTGTACACAAATAAATGTGTAAAATTTCAAGTCTCTACCACGATTCACACATTCGGACTGACGGATAGGGCTAAATTGACTCAGATCATCGACCTGATCAAGATTATATATACTTTGGTACATATATTTTAACAAAATAATTATACCCCGTTTTGATATTTATACTCGTTTCCCAAAGGGAAAAAGAGTATATTGGTTTTGTGAAATGTCCGTCTGTCCGTCTGTCCGCCTGTCCGTATGAATGCAATATTTTTCTACGCTATTGAAGCTAGAGACTTGAAATTTGGAACATATACTCGTGTATACCCTCGAATTATAAAGTGTCAAGATTTTCCGGATACGTCCACTAGGGGCGTGGCAAATCGGAAAATGGTTGCGCCCATAGTTAATAGAAATCATATTAGTTGAAGAGCTGGAGAGTTGAAATTTAGAATGTATACTTGCGTTGACCACCCAAGCTCAAAAAGATATGGCGGATATATCTACGCCCATTGGGGGCGTGGCAAATCGGGAAAACTGTAACTTATACAGTTTTAAAGCTAGAATGCTGATATTTGGCACGTAACTTAACGCTACGATTCTATAAAGATTCATATAAAGATTTTATGTCTACGCCCACTGGGGGCGTGGCATGGATGGCGTGGATTTTACAAGATCAGCTATATTTTGAGCACTATTGATGCTAGAGACTTGAAATTTGATATATATACTCGGATAAGCAACCCAAGATCAAAAAGATATGGCGGACATACCTACGCCTTCAAGGGGCGTGGAAAAAGCTTATAGCTCGTACAGTTTTAGAGCTAGACGATTCCAAATTGGATGTTTGTGTTACTGGGGGCCTCCTCTATTGATTCCCCAAAAATAAATCTTACGCCCCTTCGGGGTCGTGGTATATCGAAAAAATACCCTGTAACTTTCACATTTTTTGAGTGTAAGCATCCAAACTTTACAGTTACGTTACCCTCGACTCCTTCTAGGAACTTGCCAAATATGATATGTCTACGCCTACTGGGGGCGTGGCAAATTGGCAACAAAATTTGTAACGCCCAGCTGCAAAATTCATATGCCTGTACCACCTATATAAATAAGCTTAATAAGAATTGCTAAGACGACAAACGACATTTCTGAGAAATATATGTAATTTGATTTAATGTTGAAGTTCTGCAAATAATTGATCTGCTAAAATTATCATTTTTCGTATAGCCTAGGTCATTTATGTTATTTTCTTTTTGTGTGTGTGACCCTGACAAAAAATGTAAATATCAAATACCGATATTTGTGTAATCGACTTAGCCCGAAAATTGACGATAGGTCCCATCAGGTATGCATGTATGTAGGCACGAACAGCTGCGCAACTATTTTCATGCCGTCGCCGCCGCGTCTCGAACGCGGACCCTTTTGCTTACACGCTTTTCATCTACCTGCTGCGCCACATCAGTTTTGCATTGCCTGTTGGCAAATCCGAAACTACTTCACTACAAGGGCGACTATTGACAAATACAAAACTATAGAAGCTGCTGTTAATGCAAACACAATATAAACATAAATCAATCGCAATTGTGATTCTTAGAAAAAGCTGAAATGCGCGCATATGAACGTATGTATTTATATGTGTACATACAAAAGCGGTGGTCGGTTGAATGTATGCGTATAAAGGGCGATATTTGACAAATACAAAACTAAAGAAGCGGCTGAAAATGCAAACACAACTCAATAACAATTTTGGTTGAAGAATATGCTAGAATGAATGGCGCTGAATTTATTTGTGACCGTGCATAAGCAAATGCGCTTGCACGTTTCAATGTATGTACATATGTGTAAATGTAAATATATTTTGCTGTCGCTGCTTAACGCGTGCGTGTCATAATTGGCCAAACGTTTTGTTTAATAGATTGCGACTGACTTAACGGAACTTGATGAAACTTTCTGCATATGATTTTATTGAATTTTTTACATTTTATAAAAATGCTAATTCATTCATATAGTTATATTTGCAAAAATTGAAATTGCAGAAAATTCACATGAATCTACATAAATGCAAAATTTGAGATAAATTATTAAATTTAAAATACCAGATACCCCTCTGGGAAACGAGTTTCACGCTTTAGGTTTCGTCCTAAGGCAACGTTCTTACTTGTTTTAATTGGTTTAGGTTATTCTACTGTAGTTTTAGAAGCACACACACCCAGATGGAAATGCTTAGTTTGAATCAGGTTATCTTTGTGAGCGAGAATATATCGATTTTATTAAATTACGATAAAATTCGAAGGTCATTAGCTAGTCTAGTCGACTAAATTCGATTTTAGATGATAAATAAATGAACTGTAAATGTAAATAATATTATGTTTACATTTCAAACAGATGTTAGACCAAAAGTATTTGCTATTAATGTTATTATAAGTTTTAAAATAAATTATGGCTTTGAAATTAGATTGAAAAACTAAATTTTAGTTAGCAATATTGTTATGTAACAAGTGCGGTCAACATTGATTTCATCTTTTTCTTCGTTTGAGATGAGTTGCAGATGGTACGGTTAAAAGATCGCCCATTTCTTTTAGATTATGCCAAATTACTTAAATAAATTGTTATTGTTGCATCCAACTTTTGGAGCACTAGTTAGCAAACTATTCTGAACTCTTAATTTTCTATAAATCTTTTAAGAATTTGGCAGGAGGTTGAGAATTGTTACAAAACAGTATCACATAGCTTATAAGTGTCAAACGATTTCGGTCTAAAAATATATTAAAACAATAAAAAAAAATTTTTAAAGTGTAAACAAATGTCACTTGTGTTCATCAAACTGATGAGCTTCTTAACAGACCATAAGTGAGTCGTATACGTGAAACATTCCATTTTTGTATATCCTCAAAAAAAAACAAGTAAGAAAACTCTAGTCGGAGGAGCCCGACTAGGAGATCCCCTGAGCCCCGTCCGATTTGCATTGTTTAATACGCTATATAGTTTGCATATAACATTAAATTTTCCAAAATTAAATTATAATTTTGAAATTTGATTCAACTAGAATGTATGTAAATCAAAAACAAATAAATAATTAAATAAATAAACAAATCAATAAAAAAGAAGAAGAAAAACAAACATCACCGCACCTGGACTCGAACCAGCATATATTTACTACATATGTATCGTTAAAGCACATCATCTCAACTAGCACAACCACCTAATGTTTATATATTTAAAAAAAAAAATTAAGAAAGTTACGCTGTTGTCAGTGAGTTTCGAACTCGGGACCTTACGTTTATGCGCTTTGAGTCTACCCATTACGCCACACCAGTATCGCGTTGCTTGTTGGCAAAACGCAAAGTAGTACTACAAGGGCGATATGTGACAAATACAAAACTAAAGAAGCTAAAGAAGCAGATCAATCGCAATTGTAATTCTTAGAATATGCTGAAATGCGCGCATATGAACGTATGAGTATGTGTACATACAAAAACGGTGGTCTGTTTGAATGTATGCGTGTAAAGGGCGATATATGACAAATACAAATACAATTCAAACACAGATTTGGTTGAAGAATATGCTAGAATTGAATTTATTTGTGCACATGCATAAGCAGACGCGCTTACTCGTTTCAATGTGTGTATGTGAGAATATATGTATGTAAATGTTTTTTGCTGCGCGTCGCTGCTTGCCACGTGCAGCTAAACGTTTTGTTTAATAAATCGGGACTGACTCAACGGAATTTGATGAAACTTTCGGCATATGATTTTATTTAATTTTTTACATTTTATAAAAATGCTAATTTATTCACATGGTTATATTTACAACAGACTCTCCATGAGTGGAGAAGGGGGGGGGGGTTTATTAGTAAAAAGAGCCGGTATCCAAAAAATAAAAAAAAATAGAAATCGCATAAAATTCACAAGAATCTATATGCAAAATTTGAGGGGTCTAGCTCTAAAGGTGAGGGAGATATAATTTTATAACCTATTTTCGATAAGGTTTAAAATCGATAACAAAACAAAAAAAATATATATCGTTTTTTGGTAACAAACTTGACCTGCGCGTGCTATCCACGGACCCAACAAAAAAAATTCAAGTCTCTAGCTTCAAACATACGGACAGACGGACGGACAGACAGACGGACAGGGCTAAATCGACTCAGCTCGTCGCCCTGATCAAGAATATATATACTTTGTGGGGTCTGACACGCCTCCTTCTGCCTGTTACATACATTTAACAAAACCATTATACCCTGATTTCCCATTTTCAATGGGCTCAGGGTATAAAAACTGGCGCTTATACAATTTTTCCACGCTGGTGGAGCGGTGGAGTATCTGGGGCGTGTACTCAATGCATAGGAGCGCCTTTTGATCTACTAGAGAGCCAAATGATGTTTCTCAGGAAAGACATAACTATGGTTGACTATGTTAAAATATCAATAAAAAAATCATGGTAAGCACTATTAAATACCAAGTAAAATTTTCAAATTGCATTCTGTTACAAGTTTTTTATAGCATTCGGAGCAGTCGGCCGCAAAACAACTGCTTGGTCAAATGTGATGTAATGTAACTTTCGATTCTCCATGTCGCAGGCGTCGTGGATAAAACATAGAAATTTATAATAATTAATTAATAACAATTAATTATTATTAATAACAAGTTATTATTAAATACCAAGTAAATACCAAGTAAAATTTTCAAATTGCATTCTGTTACATGTTTTTTATAGCATTCGGAGCAGTCGGCCGCAAAACAACTGCTTGGTCAAATGTGATGTAATGTAACTTTCGATTCTCCATGTCCCAGGCGTCGTGGATAAAATATAGAAATTTAAATTAATTAATTAATAACAATTAATTATTATTAATAACAAGTCATTATTATTTATGCTAATTTTTTGGTTGACTTTTAGACGTCAACAATAACTAACTTTGTTAATTCTCGGGTTGCTAATTTTAGAAGGCTTGCTCCAAATCGGCTTTTACGTAGTGATTTTAAAGGTTGTATACACAGGTATATGATCCAAATTCCAATTCACTTTCTTTAATAGCGATTTTGCTTTTATAGATAGAAGAACGGACAGCAAGACGCACATTACACTAAACATTTCGTGGTCGAGCTTAAAACAAATAAAAAGAAATGATATTCATTCATTTAACGCCTTTATTTCTAGATAGCAAATTACACATTTACATACATAAACACGCACACATAACACTAATTTTTATTCTTCTGTATGGACTTTCTTCATTCAATATTTAACAAACTAACCGATCTTTAGTTTTTCAAAAAGTTCAAAATCAAAAGCAAATCCTGGTCGTTCGTCCGTCCGTCTGTCCGTATGTGGAAACGTGTCGATTTCAGAAACTTTAATAACTAGAAATTTGTTCTAATTCCGTGTATTAGTACTCGCAAGAAAAATTTATTTAAACAAGTAAGAAAACTCTAGTCGGAGGTGCCCGACTAGGACATACCCTGAGCCCCGTCCCATTTGCATTGATTAATACGCTATATAGCTTGCATATAACATTAAATTTTCCAAAACTGAATTATAATTTTAAAATTTTATTCATCTAGAAAGTATTTAAATCAAAACTAAATAAATAATTAAATAAATTAACAAATTAACAAAAAAAAACGAAGATGAAAAACAAAACATCACCACACCTGGACTCGAACCTGCATCTATTTACTACATATGTAAAGTTAGAGCGCATCATCTCAACTAGCACAACCACTTCATATTTATAAATTTAAAAAAGTCACGCCGTCGTCGTCTCTGAGTTTCGAACTCGAGACCTTTTGCTTACGCGCTTTGCGTCTATCCACTACGCCACGCCAGCATTGCGTTGGCCGTTGGCAAGACCCAAAGTAGTACTACAAGGGCGATATATGACAATAACAAAACTACAAAAGCGGCTGAAAATGCAAACACAATTCAAACACAGATTTGGTTGAAGAATATGCTAGAATAAATAGCCTTGAATTTATTGTGCATAAGCAGACGCGCTTGCACGTTTCAATGTATGTTTATGTGTATATGTTTTTTTCTGCGCGTCGCTGCTTGCCACGTGCGTGTGATTATTGGCCAAACGTTTTGTTTAATAAATCGGACTGACTTAGCGGAATTTGATGAAACTGTCAGCATATGATTCTATTGAATTTTTTACATTTTATAAAAATGCTAATTTATTCACATGGTTATATTTGCAACAGACTCTCAATGGGTGTTTGATGGCAAGAGGGGGGAGGGGGGTTAATTAGTAAAAAGAGCCGGTATCCAAAAAATAAAAAAATAGAAATTGCATAAAATTCACATGAATCTATATGCAAAATTTGAGGAGTCTAGCTCTAAAGATGCGGCAGATAGTCTGTCTGTCCGTATGTTTGAACGCGTTGATTGAAGCATCTAGACAAGCTAGAGACTTGAATTTTTTTTGTTGGGTCCGTGGATAGCACGCGCAGGTCAAGTTTGTTACCAAAAAACGATATCTATTTTTTTTTGTTTTGTTATCGATTTTAAACCTTATCGAAAATAGGTTATAAAATTATATCTCCCTCACCTTTAGAGCTAGACCCCTCAAATTTTGCATATAGATTCTTGTGAATTTTATGCGATTTCTATTTTTTTTTATTTTTTGGATACCGGCTCTTTTTACTAGTTACCCTCACCCCCCACCCCCCTTGCCATCATCACCCATTGAGAGTCTGTTGCAAATATAACCATGTAATTATATTAGCATTTTTGTAAAATGTAAAAAATTCAATAGAATCATATGCTGAAAGTTTCATCAAATTCCGCTAAGTCAGTCCCGATTTATTAAACAAAACGTTTGGCCAATAATCACACGCATGTGGCAAGCAGCGACGCGCAGCAAAAAACATATACACATACACATACATTGAAACGTGCAAGCGCCTCTGCTATGCATGTGCACCAATACATTCAAGGTCATTCGTTCTAGCATATTCTTCAACCAAATCTGTGTTTGAATTGTATTTGTATTTGTCATATATCGCCCTTTACACGTATACATTCAAACAGACCACCGTTTTTGTATGTACACATACTCATACGTTCATATGCGCGCATTTCAGCATATTCTAAGAATTACAATTGCGATTGATCTGCTTCTTTAGCTTCTTTAGTTTTGTATTTGTCACATATCGCCCTTGTAGTACTACTTTGCGTTTTTCCAACAGTAAACGCGTTACTGGTGTAGCGTAGTGGATAGACGCAAAGCGTGTAAACGAAAGGTCTCGAGTTTGAATCTCAGTGACGACAGCTTAACTTTTTAAATTTTTTTTTTTTTTAATTTATAAACATGAGGTGGTTGTGCTAGTTGAGATGATGCGCTCTATCGTTACATATGTAGTAAATAGATGCAGGTTCGAGTCCAGGTGCGGTGATGTTTGTTTTTTTCTTCTTTTATTATTGATTTGTTTATTTATTTATTTTTTGATTTACATACATTCTAGTTGAATAAAATTTCAAAATTATAATTTAATTTTGGAAAATTTAATGTTATATGCAAGCTATATAGCGTATTAAACAATGCAAATCGGACGGGGCTCAGGGGATCTTCTAGTCGGGCACCTCCGACTAGAGTTTTCTTACTTGTTTTCGTTTAATGTTATTCCTTTAAAACCCATCAAAAACTCTCTTATAAAATTTTATTTCTGCTATCTTTATTTTACTTGTGTGAATACAGTTTTGATTTCTTTATATTATAGATACCGTCAGTAACAATTTATTAAACAAATTGTTTTTTACACTCACGTGGCAAACTGCAACGAGCAGAATAATATAAGTGTGCATTCATATACACCTAATTCTGTTTTTACACGATAGAATGGTTCCCGAGAAATTCGTGTAAAAAAAAATCGTGTAAAAAAAGATACTGGCCAAGTACAAAAATAATAGATTGGTTCTAGACCTCAAAAAATAAGTTAAAATTAGACTAAATAATATAAAAAAAATATTGTTGTAGTTATTTTAAGAAAAACGTGTTAAATCCAATAATTCATGTAAAAAAAGTAATTTTGTTTTTTTTGTATTCGTGTTATTTCAAATTATGTCGTGTAAAAATAGAAATATTTTTTCGTATTTACTCGTGTTATTTCAAATTCGTGTAAAAATAATTCGTGTAAAAACAGAATTAGGTGTATATACATTAAAATGAGTGAATTTCAGCATATCTAAGATCACACTGATTGATTGATTTTTTAAGCTCTCTACACAAAGGGTTTTGTGCGATGTCTGTCCGTCTGTCCGTATGAATGCAAAATTTTTTTAGGCTATTGAAGCTAAAGATTTGAAATCTTGAACATATGCTCGTATATACCCTAGTATTATAAAATGTCAATATTTTTCCGATACGCCCATCATGCGCGTGGCCAATCGAAAAATACATTTTTCGGTATACCAGAATCATACAAGTTGAAGTGCTAGAGAGTTACAATTGGGAATGTAAAATAACGTTGACCATTCAAAATTCAAAAAATATGGCGGATATTTGTCCTACAGTTATAGACCTAGAATCTTCTAATTTGGATAGCTGAGTGAGTAGAGGCCTCATATATTGATGTATCAAAATGATTTTTTTGTCTCTTTTGGGGGAGTGTAGATCGGACAGGCGACCTCTTAGTCGGCCCCTCCCGACTAGCGTACTCTTAATTGAAAAAGGAAAATCATATTCTTATTTTCCTTTTTCAATTAAAAGTACTCTAGTCGGGAGGGGCCGATTATATATGCGTTATATATAACGCATTATATATGTGTTTGTTAAATGTATTTAACACACAGAAGGAAGTGTGACAGACCCCACAATGGATATATATTTTTTATCAAGGCGAGAAGCTGAGATTTAGACTTGTCCGTTGTTCTATCCGTTCGTCCATTTATCTGCAAAGAATTGACTTTGTAGATTCATGAATAACACGCGCAGGTCTTGTTTGTTTAATAAATTCAATAACAATTTTTGTCGTAATGTTATCTATTAAATCTCTTCTGCATTATGTTTTAAAATTATATTACCAACATTCTTATAGCTAAAATCTTCCAATTTAGCATATATTTTTTTGAATGTAAATTTGATATTTGTTATATTTTGCATACCGGCCTCAAATTTTACCAAGCACCATTCATATGTCTGTTGCAAATAGAATAAATTGACAATTTTTATAAAATATAACAATACAATAGCTTTCTTTGGTGAGATTTTCATCTAAGTGAGACAAAGAGAATGTCAATCGCTAAAAAAAGTTATTAAACAATTAAGTTCACATAGTCATGTCCACTGTAGCCTTAGCGCAGTCGCTGAGTCAACTGCGGAGTTGGTAGAGCGCGCGCATATATGTCTATGTATGTTTTGTTGGCATGTATGCATAAGAGTAGCGTAGAATGATTGGAATATTGTCTCCACACAGGGCCATGGTATCTCCTAGTCGAGTAGTGTCGACTAGAGTACTCTTACGTGTTTCTTCATTGATAAATATGAAGTGGCTGTGCTTGTTGACATGATCCGCTTTAACGATACATATGCAGTATTTGTAGGTTTAAGTCCAGGTGGGGTGATGTTCGTTTTTCTTTATTCCTTGTTTCTCTTTTCTATATGTGGTATAATTATGTATTTATTTTTGATTGACATACATGATAGTTGATTGTGTAAAAAAAAGCTCAAAATATATTTATATAAATCTAATTTTATGTTATATACAACCTATGGAGTATATTAAAAATGCAGATCGGATGGGGTCCAGGGTATCTCCTAGTCGAACAGTCTCGACTAGAGCTCTTTTACTTGATTTTTTTTTTGTTGAAATATAACGCTTAAAAAGTAATTCAAATAATCCAAAAAATATTATCCAAAAGACATTCTGGTAGGCAGACATAGTTGGGGACGACTTCACTTCCCGTTCTGAATAAAAATATATATTTTTATGAGGTCTGCCACGTGTCATAATGAGTATTGCATGCATATCAAAAGAAAATTATATACTGAATTCATATTTTCAATGGCTAAATTTTCTAAATACTTTTATTAACTTTGATCACTAACCATACAACACATAGACTGGACATCAGTACAAAATTGCGCAGAGCTCGCAGAGCTAATAAAAAGTCTTTAGCACTCCCTCTGCAATTCTAATGCAAAAACATTCACGCAATTAAAAGCCCGTGGTAGGCGCACGCCAATGCTCATGTACTATGAACACACATATTCGCATACAAATGTTCCACAAGCAGCAAGAGCGACTACAAAAACATATTCGTTAAGCGCACCAACGCTTTCATACCCTTCATACAAATAATAGTAAAAGTCTCAACATTTTGCATGAGCCATGGTAAACCCATTCATCAATGTGGCATACCTGCTCAGTAGGGAAGAAACGCGAGCTCTTGAAGAACAAATTTTACAATTTTCGGGAGCTGCTGCTTGTGCGAGCATATTATGCACACACATGCACACATACAAAACTTCCTCAGCCATCCCATACTTAGGCCACAAGATCTAGCAACTGTAAATTCTACAGGCAGCAAGTTTCACATATAAGCACATGAATACACACATATGTAGTAAGGGACTGTATGAATGTGTGCATGCTTGTCGTGAAATCATATTGTTAAGCGCGCCAACGCTTTCATACCCACCATAACAAAAAAGCATGAAAAAGCGAACATTTTGCATGAGTATGGCAAACGCTTTCAAGAATTCGGCATACTCTTCACTCAGCAGCAAAGAAATGGAATCGCATGACAGCAAATTTCAATTTTCGTCCGCTGTTGCTCGGCCGATGTCTTGAAGCAGAATGATTCTGCTGCGCGGTATTTTTTTTTTGGGACCTACAGTAACCGAGCCGAGCAAATAGGAAGTTGTGACGGGCCTAATGTTCAAGTTTTTGTGTGTTGAATAATTTTGTACCGATGTCCAGTCTATGTGTTGTATGGTTAGTGGTACTATAGATACTATTGAATATTTATTGTAAAACTATCAAAATTATTGATTGTTGCAACTATCGATAGTTTTAGAGCCCTATCGGACAACCCCGACTAGAGGATTCTTGCTTTTTTCCTTGTTTGCACATGGTTTGAGCTATAGATTTTTTATTTTCTATTCAGTGTTGAGTAATAAATTCGCCTCTTTCACAACCAATTTGCTAAAAACGTGTTTCAAATACTAAAGTATTGTGCTTTGGCAAATAAACATATATGAGTTTTAATTGTTTTTTTTTTTTTTTTTTTTTTTATGACAATTAAAAATTTGATTAAAGGTTTCATTTCCATGTAAAACTTTAAAACCGCTGTATGATATATTAACATAGATAATTTTTTTTAGAAGTGTGCGTGTGAGCAATATTATAAAGATATAAGAGTAAACTGATGTGTGCTAGATGAATGAATAATTATGAAATGAGAACGTGAATTATGGATGAGTACGTGGAATTCGCAATGGAAGTGTGCGATTTGGTAGGTGTTCAAGTTGTGCTATTTTAAGTCTGTATATAGATGGATAAAGAGTATCAAAGGTTAGTGACTGTGATAGTGGATTTGGATGTGATGAGTGCTTAGAGCTCTGTTTGATTGATAAGTCTTGAATAATGTTGATAACATATTTAAGTTTGAATTCGTTCATAATATCGTCATTCCTGACAAAAGGAAACCCGATAAAACGTCTTATAATACGGTGTTCAGTGGATTAGAGTTTCTTTTTTGAGATAAGGAGCAGCTGTTCCCCAAATGGAGCAACCGTATCTCCGTATAGGCTGAATTAATGCTGTGTGAAGTGTGACTTTGGAATGAAGTGATAGGTTTTGCTTCTAGTTGATTAACTAATCAAATTTTTTGTGTCTTGCAATCATAGTTCCTATAATACTTTATATGTGTTTTCAGCAGTTTAGTTTAGAGTCTATATTGTAAAGAGTCGGGCTTAGAACACTGCCCTGGGGAACAACTGCTCTGATAAGTCTTTCTGTGGAAAAGTTTCCGTTAATGTGAATAGAAAAGTGTCTATTTGTGAGCCAGGAAGAGAGGAGTTTAAATAAAGATGGTGAGAATATATGTTGTAGTTTAAAAAGAAGACCATCATGCCAGACTCTGTTAAATGATTGTTTAATGTTAAAGAAGACAGCTGGGTAGTGTAATTGTAGGTAGGAGTAATTGAATCTGTAACTGGAGTATCTTCTTTTTGTTTGATGAAATTAATTCTGCTATGTGTAACTAATGTACGAGGTGTTAATCGTGACTCTAAATCAGTGGAAAATAGTTCAGTTTTGTCTTTATTTGATTTACTGGCCTGAATGGCATATTTAGTTTTGGGATGTCTTCTTAGTCAGTTTCCATAAGTTGTGCGAGTGAGAATTGAATTGAGAGTTAGTTAGTCAGTGATCTTTTCGTTTTCTTTTTCGTTTTTTCTTTGTCTTTAAGAATTTCTATCCTGATTTTTGTGGCATATCTTTTCCAGTTTGTGTTGTCTATTGGATTTTCAAAGCGCAGCCATCTTCTTCTAATTCGCATTTTAAAAGGCAGATAACTCATTGCCTTTGTTTGAAAGGGTAGCGACGAACCCGACAGGACGACAGGGGGGTTGAGTCCCTGACGCCTGTTGGACTGCTACTTGTTTGTTTCTAGTGAAGGTGTCCCAGGCTGTGTCAATGTTGTGCTTTGTGTCTAGCGGAGTGTCAAGCTGCGTATGAATATTCATGACGCGTTTGAAACTATGTATGTTGGCGTTATATAAAAGGAGTAGTTGTCTGAGTTGAATGAACCATTTGGAGTGTGGATTCCACCATATGGATAGTGAGTAGGAGAGCCCGTGGCGCAGATATTTCATGGTGTCGGGATAATGGAGTCATGAATCATGTAACCCCTTCTGCAAGAACGTATGTATCCCCAATCTTGTTGTTTTGCATTCCAGTCGCCAGCAATAATGAATTTGTGTCCAAGAGACTTCACGATATTTGTGAAGTATGTATTAGTATAAGTGTCAGGTGCCGCAGCTGGTCTAATGTATACTGCAGCTACTGTAATGTCTCCAAAAAACCTGTTAATTTTGATGCTGATTATGTGAAATGAATTTAAAATGATAGCGTAAAATGCTAATTTTAACATAAATGGCAGCATCTGCGAATGAACCATCGCCAGGCTGCATTGATGAGTAAATGAAATAATTTGGAGTTTTTTTTAGTTGAGTTGATTGAGGAGTGTTCTTATTTGAGGTGTCGCAGAGCTTTTTTTTTTTTATTTAAAAGGTGATTCTGTGAGAGAGTACGTAGGGTACTAGTAGAGTTTTCTTGATTATTTACAGTCATGAGCGATGTTGAAGATTTGCAAGTGTTGTTCATATGAGTAGAGTTCTGGATTGTAGGTGATGACGAGTGGAACTGATCATAGTAACGTTAGATACTCTGGGTGTAACTAGAGCGGGAGTCGGAACTTGAGTAAAGGTTGTTTGTGTTGGGTGTTCTTCGCTTCCGGTTTCTTGTATACGCTGTAGCGTATTTCTAATTAACTGTATGATTGTCTCCGCACAACTCGCACGTAGCCGGAGTGTCTTTGGGCTTAGTGCATTTAATTGTGAGATAATCCTTGGTACATTTATCTCAGCGAGTTGCGTGTTGGCAGTATTTCTATGTGTGTCCATATTTTAAAAGTCTATGACACTGAGGGATGACCGGTTTAGCAATAAGAGGGTCAATCTTAATGATTTCGCTAAGAAATCGGTTAATATTAAAAACATCCTTATTGTTATTTTTTGGCTTCAATTCTATGAAAAATAAGTCTACCGTTTTTTAAATATTTTTGTCAAGTACAACAACAGATGAGCGAACAGTATGGCCGAACTTGACAAAATATATAACTTGTTTTGGTGTTTCTCTGTATAAGCGAATGACACACCGAAAACCACGTTCTTCCTTCAATTTCCAGGAAAGATATTTATATGAGTTTTGTGTCTTAAGCCATTTCGTCAAAGCTCTATCCTGTCTGAGGTTAAACAGTTTAGACGAATGTTGCTATTGCCAAGAAGTCGTCAATGAATTAAATGCTTATATTGAGTTTATACAAGTCTGGGATATTCAAAATAATAATTGGAGGTGGCTTGAATAGTTGAGTTTTGGAAGTGGACGCCACTGATTTAGTGCTTTCAAGCCCCACATTCTCAGTGTCAATATCCCCTAGAAGAGCAAAGCGATTGTGACTTCAAATCTGAGTAGATGAAACTAGATTAACTGGAGAGCTAAACCGAGAGTTAGTGGCAATAGACAACTCATGGAGCAGAGGAAAACCGAAAACCGTCCATTAATGCGGAGAATGTGGATGTCCATGCTAACAGTATGGGACATGTCAGAAAGCTCAGAATTAACAAAATCATTACGGTTTGGATTGGATAATTTTACTCCAGACTTTAATGGGGAACTATCATCCTTTTGGTAGGTTTATTACTCCGGTTATTTTTTGATTCCTTTAAGGTAACGTCTGAGATATTGTGAGGTTGATCCGAGTTAAAGTTGGCATTTTATATATTTTTTTTTTTAATTTCCTCATTCGGTTTCATATTAATAACCTATTAAATGAGGCGGCCCCAAAAGGGACTGGAAAACACCGTTTCCAAAAAGAAAAAAAAAATAAAAAATAAAAAAATAATAATAATAAATATCCGCAGTTAGAAGAGCGCGCGCTTATGCTTGCACGCATAGCTTATGTGTGTGTGCATGGGTTGTTTGTATGTATACATAAGAGCGTAGAATATGGAATGTTGGTTCTTCACAGGGTTCAAGGTATATCCTAGTCAAGCAGTCTCATCAATAAGTTGAATAAGTCTTAATTGTAACTTTAATAACTTTTCTTAGGAATGGGCTATCTTCATCAAACTTTCACAACTTATTAATGGCATTCATATGTGTCTATTTACCAAAGCACATGTCTTTAATATTTGATTTAGGATTTTTGAAAATTAAGGGCGATTGGGGCGTAGCATCCAAAATCTAAAAATCTCAAATTTTATCACTCGCAACTACACAGAAAATTTGATATCTCTGGCTCCAACGATGTACAAACGACACATAAAAAATAAATTCACATTATTGATAAATGCAGATAAAAAAGAAATGAGATAAGTTATCGAAAAAAAAACTTGTTCAGCGTAGGGTAACACGAGTATTCATGTACAATCTCAAGTCTCTAGGTTGTGCCCTTCAGCGTTTCCACTAACGGACGGACGAACTAGAACTTTAGCAAGTCTACTAGGGGGTTCATTGACCTAAAAGTACCCGACCAAGTTAGTCAAACCGCTGCATGCAGCCAAGCCAAGAATGCAAATATGGATCCCAAACATCTCAGAGCCATAATCTGCCGAGCAAAAAGCACTTAGAGTGCAGCAGCAGGAATTAACTTGAAGGGAGGCAGCCCTCAAACAAGAGCTGCAGCAACCAGATAGCATTGTTATACTCAAATACACAAAGCTCACCTCTTGCGGCTCCCGAGTTAATAGTCTATAGGAATATAAAATAGTTGACGGGGTCACCTACGGCGAACCCCTTAACGAAGTGAAATGTGTTCTTGAGTTCCATGGAGTTCAAGAGATATATAGCAGCAAGACAGGCGGCCCATGCCGCATTTTCAAAAAGTATGACAGAAGTTCCCGCCAAACGCTGTCCTTGCTTCATTTGACACACCATCGAACTTCGAGGCCATCATCACAAGGTTAGATTTTACATACAGCACTAAAAGGCATATATATAGCATCGAACATGAAAAAAGCGAGACGGAATGTCAACTTATGAAATACTACGATGAAATTGAGAGAAAACTCACCTTACTGACAAAAAAACACCCACATGATACACGATAGTAGCTTAGTAAAAGGTATGTGTGAAAAATTCAGAGAAGACGTACTCCGTGTGCTCATCTCTGGGTTGAAGCGCAGTCTGACGGACGTACAGTTCTCCACTTACCCAAATTCCATGCTTAAATTCGATGGGATCATAGGGCTCGACCTTTTAAAAAATTAGGAGCGATTAATGAAGGCATAATAAGAATATGTTCAACTAAAGAACCGTTTCAGTACCTCAAGTGTACCAATGTCAACCACATCAAAAGCGAGGAAATACAGGCACCACTATCAGTCAAAGCAGATTTCGTAAAGATGCTTCACCACCACATAAAGGCCTTTGCAGACTCTAACTTGTTGTTCCCTTATAATACAGCTGTAGCAGCCCCAATTCGTACAACCGGCGAAAACGCAGTTTACTCCGTTACGTGTACGTCGATAACGTCAACTTTTTTCCGAAAATGAGGTAGATCACGTCAATCAGGTTGGATGGGTATTAAGCTTTCAGAGTGCAAATCTGAGAAAAGTCACATTTTTTTAAGGAAAGCGTCAAGTATCTCGGCTTTATCATGACTAAACATGACACGCAAACGTACCATGAAAAGGTGAAAGCCATTCAGCATTACGTTGAGCCCAAAACGGTAAATAGCATCAGATCATTTATGGTTCAAACCAGCTATTACCGTTGTTTCTTTAAAGATTTCGCAGCAATCGCGAAACCAATCTCTGATATACTAAAAGGAGAAAACGGAACAGTTAGCAAGTATAGGTCCGAAAAGATTCAGGTGCAATTTAATAAAGACCAACGCAAAGCGTTCGAAAAGTTGAGAAATATTCTAGAGGACGTTACCCTCTTGTACCCTGACTACCAAAAGTCATTTGATCTGACTACGGATGCTGCCCCGGAACGGCCGCCCAATGACAATGATATCTCGATAATTACAAAAAAACCACAAGGAACCGGAGTCCGATGCGGCCACGATCCACAGTGAGTGTTCCTGACTTACACAATCGACTCGACTAAATTCCAAATAGTGTCAGAAGAAGCTCAGCACCTGATAAAAAAGAACTTTATCTTATTGGGCAAATAATCTCGCCACTTCACAAACTTCACCGACAAAGGAGTGAAGGCAGTCCAGGTAATATTCCAAGTTGTGTTATATGCAGTGCTTCTTTACAGTAACCTTTATTAAAACTATATAACTTGTCCCTGGAGACTTTTGTTATTCCTTCTATTTGAAAAGAATCATTTATTATTCCTTTACATAAAAAGACGGGAGCTCTGCTATTACAAATTATAGAGGTATAGCTAAACTGACTCTTATTTAAAAACATTATAACATCGAGCTTACAATACTTTTGTAAATCGATTATTTCGCCATCTCAATATGATAAACTTTAACTAATTTATTAGAATTTTCTTCTCTAATCAACGATAGCATTTTAAATAAAATGCAATCTGATGTTATTTATACTGATTTCAGCAAAGCAAATGCTAAATAAAATTATTTAGCTAATCATTACATCTTAATTTGCAAGCTTGATCATTTAGGATTTCACCTTAAGCTTGTGTCTTGGATTTCATCTCATTTGAAAGCTAAATCACAAAGGGTATTGTTGACGACATCAATTTCGAAGCTTGTCTGTTTCTTCAGGCGTACCTTAGAGCAGTCCTGTGAGACCGCTGATTGTTTTCCTTTTTTTTTTATTAATGATCTTCCTAGCTGTATTGTTCACTCCAAAATTTTTATGTATGCAGATGATGTTAAGCTCTGCCTTTCATACTCCAACTTACTTGATCATCTTCGCCTACGAGATGTCGTTTGTCAAAGATCTGGGTGTTATTTTTGACACAAAACTTTCATTCAATTTTCATGTCTCTACTATCGTAAATGAAGCTAAAGGCGCTCTTGGTTTTATTAAACGTTGCTCAAAGAAGTTTAAAGATCCCTTTATATTACATAATTCGCTGGTTCGACCTATTTAAGAATATTGTTCAATTATTGAATCGGTCCAGAAGCAGTCTTATTTTCGTTTAGCGTAATCTAAAATGGGATCCTAATCTTCGTTTACCGTCTTATCAGTGCAGGCTTTTTCTTATTATTCTTCCATAAATATTTAATGGGGTTCAAGACCGGCGACTAAGCTAGCCATGGCATTACGTCGATCCCTTCTGATTGAAACCAATCTTTAGCAAGCTTGCTCGTATGTTTTGGATCGTTGTCCGTTGGTTTATGGGAACATAACCATTTTCATAATGTACACGTTGACATTTCGATCCATAATATATATGAGAAACAGGCCAAAATCATGATTTTTAAGCCACCATGTTTAACGGTTTTTAGTGTGATCCAAGCAAGGTAATTCCAAAATTTAAAAAGCATTTGACAGAGAATTCTTCAAGCTTTAAAATGAATCTACGCAGAGGGTGCTGCGTCAACAGAATGCATCACAGTTTTGTGTCAAACATGGAAAATGTGATTTTTAGGAAAAAAAGTCATGTTTTTGTATGAAAAAGTTTTTTTCTTTTGTTGAAAATATTTTTTTTTTATTATTAATCTTAAAGATGACAAGATAAACGATAAAAATATTGAAATTCTAAAAAAAAAAAAAAGTAAAATAAAATATTAAATTTTTCTGATAGTACTCATTCAGAGAGGGGGAATAAATATCTAATAAACTTAAAATTTCAGGGTTGCTTTTATCTGTTTATTTTAGTTTTTTCAATAAAAAATATTTGTTGACAATATTTGGCATTAGGTAGAAACAAAAAGGGACAACAACCGCAATTGTAACGACCAAAATGCCAAAAAACCTAGACCCTTCAATAAACGTTTTGCCGTCGGCAAATCTACCTACTGCAGGCAACTACGCATCAATTTGACCTTTTTTTTAGTGCATTTTTAGCGCATTTTATGCCGATTTTTTTTAGTTTTTACTGTAGAAAACCAAACGGGCACCTTCGGGCAGCCGATCTTTTATGAATATTGTGTAAAAAACATTGACAAATATCTGTATATAAGCCGCTTCGGTGGACTCGGGTGGACTCAGAAGATAGAGTCCACTTTACGCAAAAAAATTAACAAATTTTTGAGGTTAACTAGAATTAGTCTAGCTCCTAAATTATTGATCATAATAACATACTTTTTCTTTTATTATGTTAAAAATATACCAATTTTTCCAATGATACCAAAACATCAACAATTGGTGCAATATTTTTCGTGCAATTCAATTGAAAAGTGGAACATTTTTACAAAAATTCTCTGATTGGTTAAATTTTGCAAATTGACCCCACTTTGAAGGATCACAACTATGCTTAAAATTCATCTATTTTCAAAAATCTTTTGGATTCTTCATCTAGGGGTAATTTCCAATCATTTGACACCAAGAAATCAAAAATCGGTATTAGTCACTTTACTTATTTTTGCCACGCTCTGCCGGCAGAGGCCCTACTGTGGGACGTACATACAGTCTAGACCCTGCTCCACCTATTTTTACTATTTTGCTTTCTTCTGTCCAGAGAATATTACGCCACTTTTCAATGGGCCAGTTGATATGGGTTTTGGCGAAATGCAAACGAGCATTTACATGCTTCGAAGTCAAGAGTGGGACTTTCCTTGGACTTCGCGCGCTTAATTTTTGTTCTAGAAGTCTACGCCGAACAGTGACATCACTTACCGAAAGGTTTAGATCTTGTTTGATTAAATTGGAAGATGCAAACGGATTGGATCTGCTGTATCGAACAATGCGCCGGTCATCGGAAGCCGTTGATGCACGTTTTACGCCACGTGTTTGGGGTTTTATTTGGTAATTTAGGGCATTAGAGACCTTTTTTCAGAACATCCAACTAACCCTTGAATTTCTTGATAGGTTTTACATTGTTTCCTAGGGTTTTGGATCCATTCCCTCTTCTCTGTAGAGCAATACTGTCCTCTGCCCACTAACATGAAAATTTTAACATTAATTGTGTATTTTGATGCAAATAATAGAAAAAAATAATGATCTAATTGATTCAACTTACTATTGTCAGATTTCTACACTTTTTATTTATTATTTTCGCAACTAATCGAATTTGTCTGCATAAGCACAAAAGTACGAAAAACGCGCCAAAACATAGTAAAAGTAGAGGAACACTATCTTTTTACCTATGTCTATATTCCATTTAACAAAAAAAAAAACAAGTAAGAACGTTGCACGAGGTCGAAACCTAATGCGTGAAACTAGTTTCCCATAGGAGCATCTGATATATTCAATTGAATAATATATCTCAAATTTTGTTTTTATGTAGATTCATGTGAATTTTAAGCAATTTAAATTTTTGTTACATTTTGGATACCGGCTTTTTTAACTAATTACCTACCCCCTCATATACTGCCAATTGAAGGTCTGTTGCAAATATAACTATTTGAATGAGTTAGCATTTTTATAAAATGTAAAAATTCAATAGAATTTTATGCTAAAAGTTTCATTAAGTTCCGTTAAGTCAGTCGCAATCTATTAAACAAAACGTTTGGCCAATTATGACACGCACGCGTTAAGCAGCGACAGCAAAATATATTTACATTTACACATATGTACATACATTGAAACGTACAAGCGCGTTTGCTTATGCATGATCACAAATAAATTCAGCGCCATTCATCTAGCATATTCTTCAACCAAAATTGTTATTGAGTTGTGTTTGCATTTTCAGCCGCTTCTTTAGTTTTGTATTTGTCAAATATCGCCGTTTATACGCATACATTCAACCGACCACCGTTTTCGTATGTACACATATAAATACATACGTTCATATGCGCGCATTTCTGCTTTTTCTAAGAATCACAATTGCGATTGATTTATGTTTATATTGTGTTTGCATTAACAGCAGCTTCTATAGTTTTGTATTTGTCAATAGTCAGCCTTGTAGTGAAGTAGTTTCGGATTTGCCAACAGGCAATGCAAAACTTATGTGGCGCAGCAGGTAGATGAAAAGCGTGTAAGCAAAAGGGTCAGCGTTCGAGACGTGGCGGCGACGGCATGAAAATAGTTGCGCAGCTCTTCGTGCCTACATACATACATGATGGGTCCTATCGTCAATTTTTTTGTGTGAAATAATTTTGTTCGGACTAAGTCGATATTTGTGTTATCGGTATTTGATATTTAAATTTTGTGATGGTCACACACACAAAAAGAAAATAACATAATTGACCTAAGCTATACGAAAAATCATAATTTTAGCAGATCAATTATTTGCAGAACTTCAACATTCAAATCGAAAGTTACAGGGTATTTTTTCGATATACCACGCCCCCAAAGGGGCGTAAGATTTATTTTTAGGGAATCAATAGAGGAGGCCCCAGTAACACAAACATCCAATTTTTAAAGCGTCTAGCTCTAAAACTGTAGGAGCTATAAGCTTTTGCGATTTGCCACGCTCCCTGAAATCTTAGGTATGTCCGCCATATCTTTTTGATCTTGGGTTGCTTATATGAGTATATATATATCAAATTTTAAGTCTCTAGCATCAATAGTGCTCAAAATATAGCTGAATTTGTAAAATCACTCTATATTCAGATCCGATTTGCCACGCCCCCAGTGGGCGTGGACATAGTTTTTTATCGATCTTTATAGAATCGAAGCGTTAAGATACGTGCCAAATTTCAGCATTCTAGCTTTAAAACTGTAGAAGTTACAGTTTTCCCGATTTTCCACGCCCCCAATGGGCGCAGATGTATCCGCCATATCTTTTTGAACTTGGGTGGTCAACGCAAGTATATATTCCAAATTTTAACTTTCTAGCTCTTCAACTAATATGATTTCTTAACTATGGGCGCAACCATTTTCCGATTTGCCACGCCCCTAGTGGGCGTATCCGGAAAATCTTGACATTTTATAATTCGAGGCTATACACGAGTATATGTTCCAAATTTTAAGTCTCTAGCTTCAATAGCGTAGAAAAATATTGCATTCATACGGACAGACGGACAGACGGCCAGACGGACAGACGGACGGACAGCAAGACGGACATTGCACAAAACCAATATACTATTTTCCCTTTGGAGACCCTGAATCCATGACTTCACGGATCAAGCTGAGTGAATTGGAGCATTATCATGCTGGAAAGTCCATTGCAGGTTTTGGAAATACGGAAAAGCCATTTTCAACACGTTGTTGTAGTCATGTGCATTCATGCGCGTTATCAAAAATTGAAGCTCTCAAGTGCCCTAGTATGATAATGCTCCCTACCCAAATAATAAGATAATTAAATACAATTAGCAAGATAACTAAAATTGCATTTGGCGGCGCTAATTTGATGACGCAAAATAAGTGCACACATTCTTTGCGAAAATAAAGCAGAATAGAAAATAAAACATAACGGTTCTTCTCCCTTTGTTTCATTACGAGTCCAAACCACTATTAATTCGAACACCATGTTTTTTTTTGCAGTGCGCAATGTTTAACACAGTACATTATCAATACTACTAAAGATAACACATACCAATGCATTTCGTCTCAAAGAGAATTTTATTCTCTTCACGATGAAAATAAGTTTAGCTCTATTTCCAACAACAACAAAAATATGAGTAATTTATTTAAACGGTTGACTTAAGAGACTTAAGAAAAAATTGACCACTATTAATTCTAACGCTGCGTAATGAGATTTACTATCATACTTAAAACAATAATTTAATTAATATTAGAATTGTGTAACGTCGCCCTTGGCCTGCATTACGCATTTAACTCGTTTTGGCATTGATTTTAACAAATTTTTGCAATGCTCTTGAGAAATTGAGTCCCACATCTTTTGCAACTTGATTTTCAAGTCAGAAATATTCCTTTGTGGCTCATTTCGAAGCTGGTTTTTCATTAGCCACCAAATATTTTCAATTGGGCTTAGATCTGGACTATTTAATGGCCAATCTATACATCCATTTGATTATATTGCAGCTGATTTTTGGTTCGCTTGGCTGTGTGCGATGATGCTCCGTCCTGCTGAAAAGTGAATTCACCGCAATCTGATAGTTTTGGTATTGATGGCAACAAACTATCCTGTAAAATATTAATATATTTTTCAGCATTAACTGTCTCTTCAATGCAATGAAGTTTTCGTAATCCTTTGGCAGACATACATCCACATACCATAGTTCTCGCAGGAAACTTTGTTGTTCTTTTAAGGCAGTCTTTATGATATGTTTCTGACCTCTTACGGATGGCGCGTTTTCTCGTATCGCTGACACTAACATCAACTTTAGCTTCATCGCTGAATATGATGATTTTTCAATATATGATGATTTTTCAGCATTAACTGTCTCTTCAATGAAATGAAGTTTTCCTAATCCTTTGGCAGACATACATCCCCATACCATAGTTCTCGCAGGAAACTTTGTTGTTCTTTTAAGGCAGTCTTTATGATATGTTTCTGACCTCTTACGGATGGCGCGTTTTCTCTTATCGCCGACACTAACATCAACTTTAGCTTCATCGCTGAATATGATGATATGATATATATATATATCTTTATATATAAAAGAAAGTCGGGTTTGTTACAACACTTATACTTCGAGATCTGTTGGACCAATTTTCATGGTTTTTGATTTGTTGGATTTGTCTCCAAATACTTAAAAAATGCGCTATTTTCCCTAAAAGTACTTTAATTTCGGACCTGTCAAATTTTTTTCAATAAATGCTCATTTGTTTATTACATGTCAAACAATTGTTGTCCAATCCTGTCAAATACTGTAACAACTATTTATGTGTGCGTTCAGAAATTTATTTTGAACAACCGACATGTAACATTTCGAAACACTCCGAAATGGCCAAAGTTTTAGTAGCATACAAAATTATCATATGGGACGAATGCACAATGGCGCACAAACGCGCATTGGAAGCACTAGACCGAACATTAAAAGATCAGCACAATGACTCGAGATGTTTTGGTGGTTCAATGATTTTATTATCTGGCGATTTCCGACAAACACTACCAGACCATGTAGATGACCTCAATTTTATACTTCAAAATCGAATCGTAGGTACTCTGTATTCATTCAAATCTATCGACTGTGTAACAAACGAAGAAGAAGCCACTAATTATCCAAATGAATTTTTGAACTCCTTGGATGTGTCTGGTGTACCACTGCATAATTTACAACTGAAGGTTGGCGCGGTAGTTATAATGCTTAGAAATTTAAATCAATCAAAACTGTGCAATGGAACGCGTTTGGTGATAAGAAAACTGATGAGCAATGTGATTCACGTGTCGATACTCAAAGGAAAATTTAAAGATGAGGAAGTTCTTATTCCAAGGATTCCAATGATCCCAACAGATATGCCCTTTGAGTTTAAACGAATTCAATTCCCGATTCGTCTTGCCTTCGCCATGACGATCAATAAATCACAGGGCCAATCCTCGACTATTTGTGGCCTCAATCTAGAAAATGCGTGTTTTTCTCATGGTCAATTGTACGTGAAATGCTCACGTGTCGGCAAACCATCCGCATTATTTGTTCTTGCATCTGTCCAAAAACGAAGAATGTCGTTTTCCACAAGGTGCTTGAATGAAAATCAGATTAATAAATTAATCAGAGTGTATCCCAACCTGAACAACATAGTTTTCAATGATTTTTTTCTGACATGTGTTCGGAAAACTTAAATATTTCTTTTTTTTTAATTTTTATTCTCATTCTGTATGTTTTCATCATCATTCATCATAATAAAATACTTTTATATTTCTCTCTATATTAATATTGATTTGTATTATTGTATTACGTTCATTAAAGCCTAAATTAGTTCAGTTCGCCGGGCAGAGTCGGACTGGATGGTTCTCTTTTGAACACAAGTCGCATTTCTTTCTCTTTATGACGATTTGGGCTTTAAAGGAGCTTACCCGTTTGAAAGGGGCAGGGTTCGCGGACGTCAGGGCAGGCGTTGTCGCGGAGACGACTCGCTATGGAAACGATTCACGTCCTGCCAGGCTAGGAATTCTAACTTATTTGTCAGGGAATGCTCCCAGAGAGATCGAGTGTGTTCCGGCAATTTGAAAGTGCACAGGAACACAAGGATACAGTCCCAATTCTCGGTGGAGATTTGAGCATGCTCGATGGCAGTGACACATCTGTTCATGGTGCCACGCAACTCTCTGAGAGCCGCGCCTGATTCTTTGGGGACCTTGGCTAGGCTGAGAAGGAGTTTAAGATAACTGTTGACTAGCAGCCGCTTATTCTCGAACCGGTCGCATAAGGCGCCCCAAGTCGATACAAAGCCGTCGTTAGTGAGAGAACAGTGCATCGGCTGCGGTTTTAAATTTAAGGTGGTAGTTTTTCCTCCGCAGTCATCCGTGGATTGTTAATATATATGTCCAAATATATGACTAGCGAAAGTAATCGCCATGGAACACATCTGTATCGACGGGAGGAAGGCGACAGCCATTAGAGGAAACAATAGTAGCGGACACTGGAGCGGGCGATGCAGTCGGTGCGGACACGGCGTTAATTTGCCTGCTGAATTGGGTGGCACAGCGCTCATAAACGGTATAGCAGTGGTCTAATTTGGCTTCCATGACCTCAACTTCTTCACTGCCCGCCATGATGATCAATAAATCACAGGGCCAATCCTTGACTATTTGTGGCCCAAATCTACGTGAAATGCTCACGTGTCGGCAAACCATCCGCATAATTTGTTCTTGCATCTGTACAAAAAAACGAAGAATGTCGTTTACCACAAGGAGCTTGAATGAAAATCCGATTAATAAATTAATCAGAATGTATCCAAACCTGAACAACATAGTTTTCAATGATTTTTTTCTGACATGTGTTTGGAAAACTTAAATATTTCTTTTTTTTTAATTTTTATTCTCATTCTGTATGTTTTCATCATCATTCATCATAATAAAATACTTTTATATTTCTCTCTATATTAATATTGATTTGTATTATTGTATTACGTTTATTAAAGCCTAAATTAGTTCAGTTCGCCGGGCAGAGTCGGACTGGATGGTTCTCTTTTAAGCAAAAGTCGCATTTCTTTCTCTTTATGACGATTTGGGCTTTAAAGGAGCTTACCCGTTTGAAAGGGGCAGGGTTCGCGGACCTCAGGGCAGGCGTTGTCGCGGAGACGACTCGCTATGGAAACGATTCACGTCCTGCCAGGCTAGGAATTCTAACTTATTTGTCAGGGAATGGTCCCAGAGAGATCGAGTGTGTTCCGGCAATTTGAAAGTGCACAGGAACACAAGGATACAGTCCCAATTCTCGGTGGAGATTTGAGCATGCTCGATGGCAGTGACACATCTGTTCATGGTGCCACGCAACTCTCTGAGAGCCGCGCCTGATTCTTTGGGGACCTTGGCTAGGCTGAGAAGGAGTTTAAGATAACTGTTGACTAGCAGCCGCTTATTCTCGAACCGGTCGCATAAGGCGCCCCAAGTCGATACAAAGCCGTCGTTAGTGAGGGAACAGTGGTAGTTTTTCCTCCGCAGTCATCCGTGGATTGTTAATATATATGTCCAAATATATGACTAGCGAAAGTAATCGCCATGGAACACATCTGTATCGACGGGAGGAAGGCGACAGCCGTTAGAGGAAACAATAGTAGCGGACACTGGAGCGGGCGATGCAGTCGGTGTGGACACGGCGTCAATTTGCCTGCTGAATTGGGTGGCACACCGCTCATAAACGGTATAGCAGTGGTCTAATTTGGCTTCCATGACCTCAACTTCTTCACTGCCCGCCATCATGATCAATAAATCACAGGGCCAATCCTTGACTATTTGTGGCCCTAATCTACGTGAAATGCTCACGTGTCGGCAAACCATCCGCATAATTTGTTCTTGCATATGTACAAAAAAACGAAGAATGTCGTTTACCACAAGGAGCTTGAATGAAAATCCGATTAATAAATTAATCAGAATGTATCCAAACCTGAACAACATAGTTTTCAATGATTTTTTTCTGACATGTGTTTGGAAAATTTAATTATTTCTTGTTATACCCTTAGCTCATTGAAAATGGGAAATCAGGGTATAATGATTTTGTTAAATGTATGTAACAGGCAGAAGGAGACGTGTCAGACCCCACAAAGTATATATATTCTTGATCAGGGCGACGAGCTGAGTCGATTTAGCCTTGTCCGTCTGTCTGTCTGTCCGTCTGTTCGTCCGTCCGTCCGTCCGTCCGTCCGTATGTTTGAACGAGTCGATTGAAGCATCTAGACAAGCTAGAGACTTGAATTTTTTTTTGTTGGGTCCGTGGATAGCACGCGCCGGTCAGGTTTGTTACCAAAAAACGATATCTCTTTTTGTTGTTTTGTTATCGATTTTAAACCTTATCGAAAACAGGTTATAAAATTATATCTCCCACACCTTTAGAGCTAGACTCCTCAAATAGATTAATGTGAATTTTATGCAATTTCTATTTTTTTATTTTTTGGATACCGGCTCTTTTAACTAATTAACCCTCCCCCCCCCTCCACACACCCCTTCACTACTCATGGAGAGTAACCATGTGAATAAATTAGCATTTTTATAAAATGTAAAAAATTCAATAAAATCATATGCTGAAAGTTTCATCAAATTCCGTTGAGTCAGTCCCGATTTATTAAACAAAACGTTTAGCTGCACGTGGCAAGCAGAGACGCGCAGCAAAAAACATTCACATATATTCTCACATACACACATTAAAACGAGCAAGCGCGTCTGCTTATGCATGTGCACAAATAAATTCAATTCTAGCATATTCTTCAACCAAATCTGTGTTTGAATTGTATTTGTATTTGTCATATATCGCCCTTTACACGCATACATTAAAACAGACCACCGTTTTTGTATGTACACATACTCTTGCGTTCATATGCGCGCATTTCAGCATTTTCTGAGAATTACAATTGCGATTGATCTGCTTCTTTAGTTTTGTATTTGTCACATATCGCCTTGTAGTACTAAATTGCATTTTGCCAACAAGTTATGCAATACTGGTGTGGCGTAGTGGGTAGACGCAAAGCGCATAAACGAAAGGTCCCGAGTTCGAAACTCGGTGACTACAGCGTAACTTTTTAAATTTTTTTTTTTTAATTTATAAACATGAGGTGGTTGTGCTAGTTGAGATGATGTGCTCTAACGTTACATATGTAGTAAATAAATGCAGGTTCGAGTCAAGGTGCGGTGATGTTTGTTTTTCTTCTTCTTTTTTGTTGATTTGATTATTTATTTATTTATTTATTTTTGATTTACATACATTCTAGTTGAATACAATTTCAAAATTATTATTTAATTTTGGAAAATTTAATGTTATATGCAAGCTATATAGCATATTAAACAATGCAAATCGGGCGGGGCTCAGGGGATTTTCTAGTCGAGCACCTCCGACTAGAGTTTTCTTACTTGTTTTTATACTAGTTTCCCTAAGGGAAAATAGTACATTGGCTTTGTGCAATGTCCGTCTTGCTGTCCGTCAGTCTGGCCGTCTGGCCGTCTGTCCGTCTGTCCGTATGAATGCAATATTTTTCTATGCTATTGAAGCTAGAGACTTGTAATTTGGAACATATACTCGTGTATACCCTCGAATTATAAAGTGTCAAGATTTTCCGGATACGCCCACTAGGGGCGTGGAAAATCGGAAAATGGTTGCGCCCATGGTAAAGAAATCAAATTAGTTGAAGAGCTAAAGAGTTGAAATTTGAAATGTACACTTGCGTTGACCACCCAAGTTCAAAAAGATATGGCGGATATATCTGCGCCCATTGGGGGCGAGGCAAATCGGGAAAACTGTAACTTCTACAGTTTTAAAGCTAGAATGCAGAAATTTGGCACGTATCTTAACGCTTCGATTCTATAAAGATCGATAAAAAGCTTTTATGTCCACGCCCACTTGGGGCGTGGCAAATCGGATCTGAATATACAGTGATTTTACAAATTCAGCTATATTTTTAGCACTATTGATGCTAGAGACTTGAAATTTGATATATATACTCGGATAAGCAACCCAAGATCAAAAAGATATGGCGGACATACCTACGCCTTCAGGGGGCGTGGCAAATCGCAAAAAGCTTATAGCTCCTACAGTTTTAGAGCTAGACGCTTCAAAATTGGATGTTTGTGTTACTGGGGCCTTCTCTATTGATTCCCTAAAAATAAATCTTACGCCCCTTTGGGGGCGTGGTATATCGAAAAAATACCCTGTAACTTTCACATTTTTGGAGTGTAAGCATCCAAACTTAACAGTTACGTTACCCTTGACTCCTTCTAGGAACTTGCCAAATATGATATGTCTACGCCTACTGGGGGCGTGGCAAATTGTCATCAAAATTTGTAACGCCCAGCTGCAAAATTCATATGCTTCTGCCACCTATATAAATAAGCTTAATAAGAAAAGCTGAGACGACAAACAGCATTTCTGAGAAATATTAAGAAATATATGCAATTTGATTTGAATGTTGAAGTTCTGCAAATAATTTCTCTGCTAAAATTATCATTTTTCGTATAGCCTAGGTCAGTTATGTTATTTTCTTTTTGTGTGTGTGACCATCAAAAAATGTAAATATCAAATACCGATAACACAAATATCGACTTAGTCCGAACAAAATTATTTCACACAAAAAAATTGACGATAGGACCCATCATGTATGTATGTAGGCACGAACAGCTGCGCAACTATTTTCATGTCGTCGCCGCCGCGTCTCGAACGCGGACCCTTTTGCTTACACGCTTTTCATCTACCTGCTGCGCCACATCAGTTTTGCATTGCCTGTTGGCAAATCCGAAACTACTTCACTACAAGGCCGACTATTGACAAATACAAAACTATAGAATCTGCTGTTAATGCAAACACAATATAAACATAAATCAATCGCAATTTATATGTGTACATACAAAAATGGTGGTCGGTTGAATGTATGCGTATAAACGGCGATATTTGACAAATACAAAACTAAAGAAGCGGCTGAAAATGCAAACACAACTCAATAAAAATTTTGGTTGAAGAATATGCTAGATGAATGGCGCTGAATTTATTTGTGACCATGCATAAGCAAACGCGCTTGTACGTTTCAATGTATGTACATATGTGTAAATGTAAATATATTTTGCTGTCGCTGCTTAACGCGTGCGTCTCATAATTGGCCAAACGTTTTGTTTAATAGATTGCGACTGACTTAACGGAACTTAATGAAACTTTTAGCATAAAATTCTATTGAATTTTTTACATTTTATAAAAATGCTAACTCATTCACATAGTTATATTTGCAACAGACCTTCAATTGGCAGTAAATGAGGGGGTAGGTAATTAGTTAAAAAAGCCGGTATCCAACTACTAGTATCACACATTAGGTTTTGACCTCATACAACGTTCTACTTGTTTGAAATAAATTTATAAATATGAAAACAATATTGACTATATTTTTCTTGGATAACATATTCTGATTTTTTACTGTCATTAACGGTGCAAAATTGCAACTACGGACGAACAACAAAATAATATTTTTGCATTCTAACATAGAAACTTTGTGTAACAGCTCACTGTTTAGTGAGTTTACTGCACACCAAAAAGTGTTCAATATATCGATAAAACTCGTGCGCGTATCGTTCGTTGAGCGAGTTGTGAAAACAAAATAAATTGTAAAACCAATTAAAATTTACAACCTAAATAAAAAATAAAAATAAAAATTTCACAAAGTAGGGCTCCGCTGCCCGGCATGCAAGCAAAACAGCTGATCTCAAAACAGCTGATAACAAAGCAACACCAGAATGGTTCTTGAAAAATCTCTATCAGAAGCTTTTTTGAAAGCTGTCAATGAACCTTCAAACAGTGAAATGGATATCACAGTTTAGCCTGCATTGCAGGCACCAAATGCTGAATCTGTTACAAGCGCAAATGAAGCTATTTGCTTCCAAAATGTTAAAATTAAGCGAAAATCTAATCTTCTCCTAATCTTACCAGGAAGAAATCCTACCTTGGCAAGAATAGCGAAAGCTCAACTAAGCTACAACCTGACTATATCGACAGCTCGAATAGATTTAGTTTGCTTGCACAAAGTGCAGCTGACATTGAAGCCGAATTCAATAGCGAACAGTCCAGCACCAGCAACCAAGCTGCTATTGCTGAATCGATGCGGGCTGCTGCCATAGCTGGTAGCTCTGAAGTACCCGTTAAGGCACAACCCAAACCCCCACCAATCGTTATGGAAGGAATTAGTAACGTCAATTTACTAATGCAAGGCATTGCAAAAGTTGCGGATCTGAACAAGGTCGTGGCCAGGGCTTCTTTGGGTGGTGTTATGAGGCTCTATTCGGCTAATGCTGATACCTTCCGCAGCATTGTCAACTGGCTCGATAAAAATGAATATGAATACCACTGTTATCAGCTGAAAGAAGACAGGCCATACAGAGTCTGTGTTAAAGGCTTGCACCACATCAGCTTACATAGCCAAATAAAGGAAGAATTAGGCAAAATTGCCCACAAAGTTATTGATGCCCATACGCCCCAGCGGCGCAGTGAGCCAGGTTCACCCAGAGATAGCCCAGTCAACATGTTCTTCCTGAACATTGCCTCAGCTGCCAAAAACAAGGCGATCCTGGCAGTTAAGACACTCTGCCACACAAGAGTCGTAATTGAACCACTCCGTAAGCTGACGGCCATCTTGCAATGCCATAGGGGTCAGCAGTTTGGCCACACGGCTAAATACTGTCGTAAGACGCATATATGTGTAAAATTCGCCGGAGAACACCCTTTCCGAGACTGCACTCGACCACGCAATGAGCTATGCGCTTGCTTCAGCTGTGGTGAGCAGCATCCTGCTAACTATTCGGGCTGTACCAAATACCAAGCGTTCCTACAACGCTCCAAGCCCAGAAGTGTACTAGGCGGCAGAAGCGAGAGTAAGGAGCGACCTCTGCCAATAACTACTTCCAGAGGCAGACCGGTTGCCACTCCTCGAAGCGGCGTCACCTATGCGGAAGTAGCAAAGCAACAACAGCAGCTGGATCAACATCAACAGCAACAGCAGCCGTTTAATGACGGGAGCCGCAGCCGTCAAAGGACGACGAGGGATACACATCATCCAATGGCCAGCAGTAACATTGAAGCCATTTTGCAAGTGCTTAAGCACTCTCCGATTGCTCCAAGAGATGGGATGGGCAGAAGGGGCAAATACTTAATTTGCTCAACACTCTCCAAGCGCACAAGACACCATAATGATGCCGCTGCGCATCCTCGTGTGGAACGCCGACGGCGTTGCCACGAAGCTGCACGAAGTTGAGTGCTTCGTGCGACGACATGAGATAGATGTTTTGCTGCTCAGTGAGACTCACTGAAAAGAGGCCTATACTACAAATGACCCGAGTACTGGCAACGCCAAAGGAGGTGCAGCGATCCTGATAAGGTCTAGCCTGGTCCACTTCCCGTTGACACCAATAGCTACTACTAAAGTGCAACTTGCGTCAGCAGCTATTGAACTTTGGAACGATCTACTGTCCACAGAGGTTCATCTGGACTACTGACGAATTTGAGACGATTTTGGAGTATCATCGTTCCAAATTCATCGTCGCGGGAGACTGGCATGCGTCCCATTGGCTATGGGGAGCAGGAAGATGCAATCCAAGAGGTCATGAGCTTGCAAATCTTGTCCTGAGCACAGAGATAAATGCACTGGCAACAGGGGGACCAACGAAGTACCCGGACGGGAGCAGAGGTTCACCAGGCTACATTGATTTTGCTCTGTCCAAGGGATTGCTGAGCATCCATGCAGACATAAGAGCGGTCGCTGAGCTCAGCTCCGATCACCTCCCACTCATCATTACGCTGGACGCATCTGCTTTGTCTTATCCTAAGACGGAGCGGCTAATCACCAGGCGCATTAATCTGGAATGGTTCCAAGAGCACATCGAGTCGTCACTGAATCTCAATATGGAGATGAGCTCTGGAAAGGATGTTGATGACGCTATCGACATGTTCAATTGCTCGGTCCAGGCAGCAGCTAGAATGGCCTCTGGTGCAGCGCCCCTGAGGCCCGTAGCGGATAGGATTCCGGTAACCAGAGAAATTCTGCTGCTCATTGCTGAAAAGAGACGTATACGCAATAGATGAGGTCTCGTCACCCCTTGGACAAAGTCGAGTGGAATAGAGTGCGGAGTAGGCTCCGTCGAGCACTCATGGAGCACAAATCTGCATGGTTTGACGATAGACTTGCTAACACTGGGGTTGCAAGCGACGCAACACACTCGCTCTGGAAGGCCACGCGCGGCATTAAAAGGCGATGTGCGAGGAAAGCGCTGTCAGAAACGGGACATGGTGCCGGACTGACTTAGAGCAAGCAGAAGTGTTTGCTGAGCATCTAGCTGAGCGCTTCCAGCCATTTAATCTGCCAGCCTACAACAAGATTAAGATACTCACGACCAGCTGACTCAAGCGCTTCAAATGGATCTGCCTATCAAGCCATTCGACCCAAGTGAAATAGCCGAAGTAATTGCAAGTCTAAATACAAATAGAGCGCTAGAACATGACGCCATCTGCAATGCCACATTGAAGGCACTGCCTAGACATGCGGTTCGCTTCTTAGCAATGGTGTTCATTGCTATAGTTAGGCTACAATACTTCTCTCCCCAGTGGAAGTTTGGAATCATCACCATGATCCACAAGCCGGGCAAGCCAGAAAGAGAACCTTCTTCTTTCAGGCCGATAAGTCTCCTCCCTTCGGTATCAAAGTTGCTGGAAAGACTTATTGCCGCCCGGCTGGTAAAGATCATAGAAGCTCGAAGAATCATCCCTAAACACCAGTTCCGTGCTGGTCACAGCGCTTTGGAGCAGCTTCATCGAGTTGTTGACCAAATTCTAACGGCCTACGATAATAAGGAGTATTGTAACGCCCGGCAAGCCGGAAAGCGAAAAAAAAGTGTACTCATAAGGTGCTGTACAGCATGGGAGTGAGAGAAACGACTAGATATCGATACAGAAAATTTGTACAACTCTCACTTACACCCATTTAAACTTTTTTTTTTTTTTTTTAAATAATATTTATTAAGCCATACGGGGTAATCAGTAACCCCTTTGTGAGCTTGGTATCTATTAATTCTGCCCATATGGGCGTTAGCTTTAACAAAGTAACATTTATATTGCATACTTTTATCAAATAAATTTATTTTTAGTTGCATACTTTGAACGGCTTCAATTTAAAAAAAAATTGCATACTTTCGACAAAATAATTTTTTGCGCTGCATACCCTAAGGTACGCTGGTATCTCTTGTGTATAATAAAAAGTAAAAGTAGTGCCAACAGACTAAAAGCTAATGAGTTGGAGAGGCACATATAGAGACGTGAAACTTGAATACGACAGTGAGGATAGCGGGGAAGCAGAACAAGTTGGTTGTACTTTAAGTCAGCAGCTGTCAGGTGACTCGGTAGATAGCACTATGGACCCCGCTCAGATTCAGGCACTCATTCACAATGCCGTCAGACAAGAATTGGCACAACAACAAACTGAGTAACAAACACAAATAAACGCGTTAGTCACTCAGGTGCAGAGCTTGCATGTGGAGGCACCTCATATTATCACATACGAGAAAATAGTAGTTAGGTCTGATATTCCACTCGACATAATCAAATACTACCATTTTATTCAGCTTGCGAACATTCCACGGCTTGGCCAGCTACTATGGAGTATTCATCAAAGATTTCGCATCGATAGCAAGGCCGTTACAAACATACTCAAGGAAAAAATGGCTCTATAAGCAAGCACAAATCTAAACAGGTCCGAGTCGAGTTTAATGAAACTCAACGCAACGCCTTCGAAAGTCTGAGAAACATGTTAGCGTCAGAAGACGTCATCCTGATGTACCCTGATTTCAAGCAACCCTTTGATCTAACCACTGATGCCTCTATGAGTGGCATTGGCACTGTTCTGTCGCAAGGAGGCAGACCCATTACCATGATTTCCAGAACACTAAAGGAGAGCGAATCTCATTCCGCTACCTACGAGAGGGAGTTATTAGCTATTATCTGGGCCTTAGGGAAGCTGCAGCCCTATCTATATGGAACTAGGGAAATTAACCATCAATCCCTCACCTTCGCTGTCTTCGACAGAAACACAAATGCAAAAATCAAAAGATGGAAAGCATATATTCACGAACACAACGCAAAGTATTCTATAAGCCAGGGAAAGAAAATTTTATGGCTGACGCCCTCTCCAGGCAAAACCTAAACGCCCTAAAAGACGGGCCTTCGTCAGACGCTGCAACAATTCACAGCGAAATCTCACTAACCTACACGGTAGAGACAACTGACCAGCCACTGAATTGCTTCAAAAACCAAATCGTCTTAGAAGAGGCACAATTCCAGCTACAAAGAAAATTTATAATCTTCGGCAACAAAAATCGCCACATCATTAATTTCGTAAATAGAAATTCGCTTTTAGAAACATTAAAACCAATCATCATACCGTATGTAAATAACGCAATCATTGCGACCTTCCCACATTAGCTAGTTTTCAGCATGAACTTATTTCAAAATTCCCATCCACAAAATTTTGGCATTGTAAAAACTATGTGTCTGATATCACTGATAAAAACGAACAAATTGAAATTATCACTTCAGAACACAACCGTGCGCACAGAGCCGCACAGGAAAATGTAAAACAAGTCGTTCGTGACTACTACTTCCCAAAAATGAACAGCTTAGCAAAGAAAGCTGTAATTAATTGCAAAATATGCACAAAATCTAAGTATGACAGGCATCCACCAATACAACAATTGGGAGCTTCACCGAATCCATCTTATGCTGGAAAAATGCTACATATAGACATTTTCTTCTCTGACAAAAAACTCTTTCTCACTTACATAGACAAGTTTTCTAAATTCGCCAATCCAATCACGAACAGTAGTAGACTTAAAAATGCCCATTATTCAGATTCTCAATTTGTTCCTAAAAACTATAACGATTCACTGCGACAATGAAGCAGCATTCAACTCGGAAACAATAAGATCATTACTTAACAAGAAAGAAAACTCTAGTCGGAGGTGCCCGACTAGGATATCCCCTGAGCCCCGTCCGATTTGCATTGTTTAATACGCTATATAGCTTGCATATAACATTAAATTTTCTAAAATTAAATTTTTTTTTTTTTTTTTTTTTTTTTTTTTTTTTGTTTAATAAATCTTTATTGCCGCTCCTTGTCTTGCGACTCTACAGCGCATTTATAATAAAACCTTAACCTAATTTGTTGGCTAGAAGCCGGTATTTACATTATTTACAGTAGTAGTTGTTATGATTATTAGTTATTAGTGTATGTGGTCCAACGGGTGAACCCTTTTTAGCCTTCGCCTATTGTTGTTGTGTGCGAGGTCAGTAGCCAGTTGATTTGGGTGCGCTAAGAGCCTGTCCGCGTACCTTGAGGAGTGACGTCCGATGAGTTCAGCAATTGTTGGAATTCTGAGATCGCTGTGTAGCACAGAATTGCGAACGTACCAGCTGGCACCTGTGAGTCGCCGTAGCGCTTTGTTTTGCACAGTTTGCACTTTTTTTATGTGGGTCCTCGCTGCGGTACCCCAAATGGGGATAGCGTATGTGAGTGTTGGGACGACGATGGCAAAATTAAATTATAATTTTGAAATTTGATTCAACTAGAATGTATGTAAATCAAAAATAAATAAATAAACAAATCACCAAAAAAGAAGAAGAAAAACAAACATCACCGCACCTGGACTCGAACTTGCATCTATTTACTACATATGTAACGTTAGAGCGCATCATCTCAACTAGCACAACCACCTCATGTTTATAAATTTCAAACAAAAAAATTTAAAAATTTACGCTGTTGTCACTGAGTTTCGCACTCGGGACCTTTCGCTTATGCGCTTTGCGTCTACCCACTACGCCACACCAGAATTGCGTTGCTTGTTGGCAAAACGCAAAGTAGTACTAAAAAAACAAACATCACCGCACCTTGACTCGAACCTGCATTTATTTACTACATATGTAACGTTAGAGCACATCATCTCAACTAGCACAACCACCGCATGTTTATAAATTTAAAAAAAAAAAATTTAAAAAGTTACGCTGTAGTCACCGAGTTTCGAACCCGGGACCTTTCGTTTATGCGCTTTGCGTCTACCCACTACGCCACACCAGAATTGCGTTGCTTGTTGGCAAAACGCAAAGTAGTACTACAAGGGCGATATGTGACAAATACAAAACTAAAGAACCTAAAGAAGCAGATCAATCGCAATTGTAATTCTTAGAATATGCTGAAATGAGCGCATATGGACATATGAGTATGTACAAAAACGGTGGCCTGTTTGAATGTATGCGTGTAAAGGGTGATATATGACAAATACAAAATTACAGAAGCGGCTGAAAATGCACAGAAGCGACTGTGCACACGCATAAGCAGACGCGCTTGCACGTTTCAATGTATGTATATGTGTAAAGTTTTGCTGCGCGTCGCTGCTTGCCACGTGCGTGTGATAATTGGCTAAACGTTTTATTTAATAAATCGGGACTGACTTAACGGATTTTGATGAAACTTTCAGCATATGATTTTATTTAATTTTTTACATTTTATAAAAATGATAATTTATTCACATGGTTATATTTGCAACAGACTCTCAATGATGGGCGAAGGGGAGGAGGGGGGTGGGTTAATTAATAAAAAGCAGCAATTAGTAAAAAGAGCCGGTATCCAAAAAATAAAAAAAATAGAAATTGCATAAAATTCACATGAATCTATATGCAAAATTTGAGAGATATAATTTTATAACCTGTTTTCGATAAGGTTTAAAATCGGTAACAAAACAACAAAAATAGATATCGTTTTTTGGTAACAAACTTGACCTGCGCGTGCTATCCACGGACCCAACAAAAAAAATTCAAGTTTTTAGCTTGTGTAGATGCTTCAATCGACGCGTTCAAACATACGGACAGACGGGCGGGCGGACGGACGGACAGACGGACGGACAGACAGACGGACAGACGGACAGTGCTAAATCGACTCAGCTCGTCGCCCTGATCAAGAATAAATATACTTTGTGGGGTCTGACACGCCTCCTTCTGCCTGTTACATACATTTAACAAAACCATTATACTCTGATTTTCCATTTTCAATGGGCTCAGTTTATAAAAATAGCTACAATATAGATATTGTTAACGCAGCACCATTACATAGTGTTTCTAGCACATTAGAAGACATAGCCAGGAGCTTTAAAATGGATAAGAAAGCTAGTAATACGGTTGAGCTAATATTAAGAGCACAAGTTGAATACAATCAATCCAGTCAGTTATTAACCAAAAACCAATTGACATCATACATGCCTCGACAGTAGAGTTCAGAACAAGCACAGCAAGCTGTACTCCAAAGATGCAACACAGACAGACAGAACAGAGTTTTCAAAGTAGGCGAAAAAGTATTCGTTAAGAGTAACAGAAGGTTAGGCAATAAGATAGCACAGAGGAAAGAATCCAAGCAGACCTGGGAACGTCTGTTCCTATTAAAGGGAGGGTGGTCCATAAAGAAAACCTGAAACAGCACCTAAAAAGTTACTTAAACAAAGATCAGATTACTAATCGCGTAATAACCCTATCTGTTCTCTACAGATTTCAACTAGCAATTCTGTTATTATGGGGAACGGCACAGAGTCGGAATATCGACTAATCGCATTCTCGCAACTTAACGGAATTCAATTTAATAGCAGATTAAACCGTTAAGTTGACAGAACATATCCCCCATTCGCATATGCGAAAGCTGTTAGACGCAGATATAGACCACACTAAAAGTTTATTGTCCGTTGCTGAGGTACATCATAGGAGATGCAAAAACTCACAATAAACATAGTAATAAAATAGCTTTTATTACTATGTTTATTATGTCAGTTTTTGACACACCACACTCGTATGAAACACTATTATCAAGAAGCAGAATACCAATTAATCAGATATCAAACGTTATTCTTACAATTACCCTGGCAAAAGCCGTCAGTCCGAAAACATAATCCACATATTAATAGCTTATCATAGAGTAAGATTTATCTGCAAGATGGTTACGATCTTCCCGGTATCCCACCAACACGCCGCGCTACAACTACAAGATGACATCGTGGCCGAATGCAACAACGACATCCTAGCAGTCAAAAAGTGCGTAGCAACAACGTACGGCTCTGTTTGTGAGTTGACAGCACAGAACTCCTGCGCACGAGCACTACACGCTGGTAGCGTCGCCTCTTGCCGAGCACAGCAAAGCCACCTTCAACCTGTCACATGGATAGATGGCGGTGGGATTATTATTAACGAAAGCACAGCAAAAATAACCACCGACGATAACCCGGAGGTTATCACGAATGGGACACACCTCATAATGTTCCAGTTCTCCGCACTCTTCAATGACACGAAATACGTGAACGAGCGGGAGATCTTGAGAAAGACACCAGGCATTGCGGGGTCACCGTTACTTAACATCATCGGGCATGACCCAGTACTGAGCATACCAAAACTCCACAGGATGAACAACCAAAATCTAAAAGTCATCCAGAACTTCAAAAGCGAGTTGGCATCCGCCGAGTCCTCCAAGAACCTAGCCTAGGGACGGTCAGAAGCTTGAGGGGGGAGTAGTTAACACATAAGAATTGTCTCTAAGTATTGAATAAGTATATCATCCAAACGCTGCCAAATGCTACAGACCTATTCTGCTATTTCATAAGTTCAATGACCCAACCGCGATGGTGGGCAACGGTAGTCCGATATTTGACTATGTGCAAGTATCCGCGTTACCGTTTATGCTGAGTCGGCTTGCCGACTGTGTTTTTACCTAGCATATGCCATAGTTCATAATGTAGTTCTGTAGCAGGCATTGGAGAATAAAGTCTAACAGTGTTCCGGCACTCGATACAAATCTTGCCGTAGTTCATTGCACTCTTGAGCCACGTGGCCAACCGCCTTAGTAAGCTCCATCATAATTGTCAAACATTCGAATCAGCAATAGTTGCGGAGTCCATACATTATTGCGGAGCCTATACATCCCAAGACGAAGAACAACATTGCGGAGTCCATGCATCGCAAGACGAACAACTTAATTTACACACCTTACCGGCGGCAGTGCGACATATACACAAACACACACACTTATATCCATACATATGTACATATATACATTGCCATTCCACGACTAAAGTTAATAAAATAAAAAGTCACGATTGAGAGACTAGGTGTCTTCTAACATTGATAAAAAGTCAGTATCCTCTGTGTTGATTTAATACCTTTATTTACATATTTAACTTTAGTTTAAATTTGTTTTCATACGCTCTCAAAGCTTTAAGTTCGTTTGAGTGTTGTGTTGATTTTTGTGTTAATTGTGTCAGCTATTTGTGCTATCAGATGTCCGTACGTAGGTATGCACATACGCAGCCAAAAGCAACACAATTAATACACAAAAGCAATCTTCCATTTTAAATATATCCATATCGCATATCAACTAGTGATGGCACGATTAATCATATGATACATAATCGACTATTTTGTTTCAATTCACGATTTAATTGTATCGCAAAATGGATTTGAATAATCGAGACAATCGATTATTTGCACAAAAAATCGCATCGCTATAAGCAACATTAGCGCGCAAAAGTTGGAAAGCGACGTGTAATAATGGCCCTAACAATTAGTAAAGTGTGGAGATTTTTCTCCAAATTAATCGACACGGATGTGAATTTCAAATTGTACTAAAAGCAATTGAAGTATTGTTAAAATACAACCAATATGCTTCAGCACTTAAAACTCAAACATACAAAAGAGTTTGCGTCCCTCAAGGTGAGTTTTTAGTTGTCTTTAATAATGAAAATATTTAAATTTAACAATATTAAGCTCCCAAAAATCGCCAATGAACATTCTAAAGTTGAGGGGGTCAACATGGAAATGATCAGCACAATCTCACAACCAAAAGTGCATTTGCGGTCTTAAATGTATATAGCTTTCCATCGGGTGACCCCAAGCACACCGAGATGAAAAAGTCAATTGTCGAAAAGCTTGCAATGGATAATTTGCCATTTTCCCACGTGGAAAGTAATAATGTCTTATAATATATAAATATTACGACAGTCTCACTAATATTAAAAATAAATTTAGGAAAAGGTTTTTTGAAATGGATGAAGGATCATCATCCCCTTTACAAAGTGCCAGCAAGATCAATCGCAGCTGAGATGCAAAAAAAATGTACTAAAAACAGGCTCAAGTTTTAAAAACATGGTGTGTCAAGTGTCAGGCTTATCACTAACAACAGATATATGGACTGACATAAATTTGGCCGGTTTGATTGGCATAACTATTCATGGTTTGTTTGAAAAGAAGCAAATCTCTGCTACAATTGGAGTTTTTCAATTATTTGAAGCCCATACTGTTGAGCACATCTCTGTGCTCATAACGGCGTTGGGAAAGTTTTCCATTTTAAAAAATCAGGTTATTGCAGTGGTGACAGATAATGGCGCAAATATTGTTAAAGCAATACATCAAAGATTTGGAAAGTCCCATGCTTCGCGCTGTTATGTGAAAACGCGGTGGAACTCAACTTTTTATATGCTGGAACGCTTCGTTCAGTTGATTTAATACATCTGCCAAGTGGTTTTAAATTTTTAGATGACCCGTAAATTATATCAACTAGAGATGACATATACCGAAATTATTACTTTGCTTAAACCACTGGAAGCCATGACCACTCAGATAATCAGTGAGAAATCCGCTATTTTGATCCTTGTAATGCCGATTGTCCATTGTGGACGCCAGAAAATGTTGAAAGTTTAGGAAGCACTAGTGACGGCTCATCTACTGGCGAAGTTGACCCACCACAAATACGCTGGCCCCACAAAACCAGTAAGAAAGATTGTAACCCTTTTCAAATTCGGGACGAGCTCAGTCTTTTTTAAAATGTTTTCTAATATTATTTTCTAATAGGCATTTCGGTACCAGCGGAGCGTCTTTTTTCCAAGGCGAGTGCCACATTAACCGAAAAGAGGAATGGTTAACAACAGAGCACCTTTCGCAACTAGTGTTTCTTAACTCAATTTTAAATAAATAAACATTTATATTTTTTACTGTTTTTGTTGTTATTGTTGCTTCTAAAGGGACTTAAAAAAAAAAAAATTAGGCGCTTACAAAAAAATCAAAATTAATCGATCCATTTTTCCGCGATTAATTGCATTACTAATATCAACACATCTACAATATTACGCGAATTTATAAGAATACATAGACACATAAAAAAGAAGTACGCACAAATATTCAATAAACTCGCTTGTTTTGGTTCCAAGCGTTAGCGATCATACTTGCACGTCACAAAAATATCGCTAATCGTTCCGACACTTAGTTCAGGTATGGAACGTTTTTTTTTTTTAGGAACAAATAAAAATAAAAAATAAAAATAAACAGCCTTGTTTTACTTCCTTTAAAAAAAATATAAATATTTTCGTTTTTTCTACTACCATTTTTCTTTTTTATTAATTCTTGTATACATATGAGCAAATTTGTTCTCTATTTTCAGTTTATTTTTTATTCTCTATTGTTTTTATTTTTTGCTTCTCTTTGCTTCCAAAACGCGGTTTATCTGTATATTTGAGCCCTGTTCGATTGACAAATCCTGCCATTTCGTCATCTTGGCAGTAGAGAAGCTTTGGCCATGAAGGCCAAATTGGGGTAAACTCCTTTGAAGGCCAAGCCATCACAGAGAGCAAGAAATGCGATTTGTGTTCAAAGGAGAACCATCCAGTCCGACTCTGTCCTCGTTTCTTCAAGATGTTCATTCAACAGCGAGAGGCTTACTTAAAACAGAAGAAGCTTTGGTTTGAACAGCTTCGCGCGTGGCCATCTGCTGCACGGATGCACCAGCGCGCACAACTATCAGAAATGCAACGATCAGCATAACACCCTGCTCCATAGGAAGCATGAATCCCAGAATGGCGCTGCATCCGCAGCTGCCGTACCCCTTCATTCGCCCAGAGACGTCTCACATGTCCAGACGTATTTCTCTGCTAACAGACAAGGTGTCCTCCTCGGTACGGCAATAATCAATGTATGCCATCTAGGATCTTACATATCCCGTGCGGACACTGATCGATTCGGGATCTGAGTCGACTTTTATTTCTGAGCGCCTGTTCCGCCTCATCAAATTGCTCTCGACCTGTGCAGACACGAGTGTCAAGCTTAGACCAAGCTATAACAGCCCGATCGCAAAAACTTTGCGATCTTCATATTGGAACTCCGCTTAAGCCAAGACTACGGATTAAAGCATCTGCATTGAAGCAAGCTCCCATCGTCTCCAATTCCGCAAAACTTCCGAACATTCTGGTAGCTGAACCCGAGTTCCACAAAAGTTCGAAAATTGATGTCCTTATAGGCGCTGATATCCTTCCGTCTATTATTCAATGAGGTTTCCATCCTAATATTTGCGGATCCATTCTATGCTTAGAGACTGTTTTCGGTTAGATACCCAGCCGGTTAGGTACACGCCCTCTTTCTCAAATGGTCTCATCCTTCACAGCTCAAATTTCCGTTCCGAAAAAGACAAAATTTTAGTCTTCAACAATCTATTCCAGGTTACTTGGTTCATCTGCCGTAACTCTCCCAGTACGAGATCCCGACAGCATCACTACCAAAGTGAGAGTCGGCTTCAATACTCTCTGTCCAGCATTGAATGATAAGTGGCTGGATGATATTCTTCATCCAGGGCCCGACCCCGGTGTTTCGTGTGTTGTCTAACTAACCACCGTGTTGTGTTCTAAGCAAATAAATTATTTTCCTTATCATTTGCTCTTCCAGTGAAGGATGCAGTCCCCTCAAACCAGCCAGCCATCCGGCGTCGGTTCGTTCCGCTGCCGCGTGTATAAAGGCACCCACACTCTGCGCAAATGCCGGCGATTTCTGGAACTTCCAGCGGAAAAGCGTCTGCGCACGGTCCTAGCCAACAACAACTGTTCGAATTATTTGGTGAATGATCACTCCGGGCAGTCCTGCCGCAGCAAAGAAGGGAGCAAAACGTCGAAGATCTTGAGCTTTGAGTTCGATGCGCTGTATTCGGCCACCAATCCGGGCCATCGAACGGGAAGCTGGGTCTCCAGGGATCACGCTCGCCGACAGCAACTGGTGTCGCCCCGGATCTGCGTCCATGGTGCTGGGGACTGACGTGTATCCTCATGTCATCCTTTCGGGGATCGTTCCCAGTACCGACGGTCTTCCAATGGTTCAAAACACCGTGTCCGGGTGGGGCCTATCGGGCTCATAAGCCGAGCCCAGGTCTTGCAATCGTTGCAAGGGGGCGAGTATATTTATGACAGATCCCATTAAACAGAACTGCTCCTCCCTCCACATCCCCATGCTAGGCTATTAACAACGCTGTGCGCTGTTAATAACATACGTTCCAATTCCAAGCTCTCCTGCTGTTTCTCTGGCGCCTTCTTTTGAATTTTTGCATCCTCTTCTATCTTCACTTTATTTTCCTACATATTCTTGTCTGCACGCTGACTGTGCAAATTCTGCCGATTTCAATAAACGCCAATAGTTTTAAATAACCACAAGAAAAGTGTTTCTACGGTATTTCGACGTCCCCCTCCAAAGAACCCTCAATAAAAACCTTGCTTACAGGTCATCTTCTGGGTATCACGGATAGTGCCCATGAGTGCGTCGGTATTCTTTAGATTTTTGCTTATATCTAAGATTATAATTTTCCTGCAATTACTCTCTATCTTTTATAGCTTCAATAATACCACTGACTAAAATGTCTATGAATTGCGACATAGCTAGCCGTACTGGCAAATAAAGTACCCCACCGCGTTGGTGCTATTATTAATAATTTATGTTATTTTTAGCCTTTATAAAGCAATTTTAGGCTTTATAAAACAATGAAACAACCTACTTAAGGTTGTAGCAGGTACACTGGACTCAAAGAGAGAGTTCTCAGTTGAGAGTGTTGACGCGTCTTTTTTTGTGCTCTTGAGTTTTAATTAAATTATCACTTATTATTCCACTCTACACACTATCGCGTTCGGTTAACTTTGGATAACTATCATTACATTCCTGTGCAAGGTTTGATCCGTTGTACTTTGTGCTTCAGTTATTACCGATTTTCATTTTCGGTTTTGGTGCATCGGCGATTTTGATTTCTAGTATAGTTTTTGATTTGCGTCGCTGTTTGCCGGCTTTCTGTTTCATCTGCTCGCACTTGTTGTTGTATTTTACATTTTGCTTGCATTCATACTTGTGTCTGGATTTGCTCTCATTAGTTTGTTTTGTGCACGGTATTCTTATTTGTGCGCGATTCTTATTAAAATTGCCGCTCTTCTTGTTTGTTTTTAGTTCTCTCAACGCGTTCTTATCTCTTTTAGTTTTGCATTGTTTCGCTTTTTGTTTTTTTCTCGCTTCAATTTTGTTTAACCCCAATTGCCAAAATGACATGCTGTAAGAAATCATGTTCTTTTAGGCAGGTTGTTGATTCTTCAGAAGCTCAATTTGTTAATTGCTAGTTGTGTGAGAACTTGATTGCACACTAAATGTGCTGGCCTCACTGGGCGTGACTATGACAAAATTATGTCCACTACCAAAATTGGTTGCGGTGGTTTACGTTGGTCTTGCCCGAGTTGCTTGGAAAAATAAATTAATTAAATCTCTCAATGATTATTAAATCATGATTAATTAAATCTCTCAACGCGTTCTTATCTCTTTTAGTTTTGCATTGTTTCGCTTTTTGTTTTTTTCTCGCTTCAATTTTGTTTAACCCCAATTGCCAAAATGACATGCTGTAAGAAATCATGTTCTTTTAGGCAGGTTGTTGATTCTTCAGAAGCTCAATTTGTTAATTGCTAGTTGTGTGAGAACTTGATTGCACACTAAATGTGCTGGCCTCACTGGGCGTGACTATGACAAAATTATGTCCACTACCAAAATTGGTTGCGGTGGTTTACGTTGGTCTTGCCCGAGTTGCTTGGAAAAATAAATTAATTTTTCCAAGATGTATAATTCGGTGAGAGTTCAATTTTTAAGACTGTGCAATATTTCAAAACAGCTTTCTAGTGATATAGAAGCTGGTGAAGAAATATTAAAACAGTATAATTTTGAAACTCCACACAATCTAATGGGGATTACAACATTATTGGTACCAGCTTCTGTACCAATTTGGTCTCCAAATTCTTTAGCTCCTACTTCACATAATCCACACTCAATTTCCAATCCACCTTCTGTAGACTTGTCTACACCACCTGGAACTACTGGTACTTGTAATAAAAGTGTCGAGACTAATCAAAGTCCTTCTATAAAAGTAAGAGCGTCCCCGGTTGTTGTTCAAATAGTGAATAACAATCTGTTAGCGACCTCTAAACCCATGGTGCCCACTTTATCAGTTGTGTCTCCTCGAAAGCAGGTTTTCTTATCCAGGCTTTCATCTGACACGACGTGCGAAGCAATATCAGCGTTTATTGCTAGTAAGTCTGCAGTTAAAGTTTTTTCGTGAAATTGCTTCATTTAAAATAAGTGTGCCGGTTGAACACTTCACAACTATATGTGATGGCAAGTTTTGGCCACCGCATATAGTTGTACATGAATTCAAGCCAAAGAATCGAAACCGATTACCTTCGGTATCATTGAACCCTACTTCGGTACAATCTTCAATTAATATTGTATCAAAAAACAAAATTGTTTAAATTCTTCGCCTAACCTTTTTTTGGCATACCAAAACGTTTGAGATCTAATTTCTAAACTTAATGGACTATTTTTTAGCAGTTTCAGTTTTCTATTAGATGTCATTGTGTTCACTTAAACGTGACTGAGTCCTAAAATTTATAATAGTGAGATTCTCTCTAATAACTTCACTATTTATAGATGTGATCGATTGATTCGCAGAGGTGGTGGTGTCTTAATAGCTGTTAAGGCCGATATTCTCTCCGAATCATTAAGTTTCAAAGCACTTCATGATGCTGAGATTATTGGAGTTAAAATAACTCTCCCATCTCTTTGCATATATGTCACTTGCTCACATGTTCCTCCCTTTTCTGATGTGCAAGTCTATGCACAACATATAACTTGTATTAAAGAAATTTTTGAGCATGTAAATGATAATGACTTATTTATAGTGCTAGGTGACTTTAATATACTTAACACTGCTTGGTCGTCAACTCCCAATTTTAACTACCTTATTCCGTCTACAGATCATCTTTTTGATGAACTGTTCAGTCTATCAATGTTTCAAATGAACTCTATTTTGAATCATTTGAATCGTTCACTTGACCTGGTTTTTATTAATGATGATTCTGTCATTAATGTTATCAGATCAACTCCTATCTGTATGCCAGAAGATTTGCTTCATCCCACCTTAGATGTCTTGTTTTCCATATAGATGTCACCTATTTTTGCTTCGATTCCTCAAATAAAGCGTCGCTGTTTTTATAAATGCAATTTTGTCTTGCTTAATGATTTAATTAATGCAACTGACTGGACGCTTTTATACGACTCAATTGATGTTAATTTGGCAGCTAACATTTTCTATAAAACTTTAAGCTCTATCCTTGATGTCAGTGTCCCTTTATACCACTCTAGGCCTGCTTCTAATAAGCCCCCCTGGTTTAATCAGACTCTTTCTAATTTTGGAAACATTAAAACGAAATGTTTCAAGAATTTTAAAAAGTCTGGTTCAATTGTTGACTGGTCTAAATACTTAATAGCCAAGTCAAATCTTAATCTTTTAAATACTAGGTGTTATGAGAATTACCTTTTACGTTGCAAAAAGAAATTCGTTTGTGATCCGAAGCAATTTTATTCATTTCTAAACTCGAAGCGTAAATCATACAATTTACCTTCCATGATTTTATTTGGAGAAGAAAAAACTTTTAATGATCAAGATTCCTCAGATCTTTTTGCAAAATTTTTTCAATCAACTTATTCATCTAATGACTCCTCACCCCATACTCATTTGTTAGTCAGGCAACGAATATTATCAATGTTCCTAGTTTTTCCCTTGTTTCTCTGGTTCCAGCTATTCGGACATTGCAATCATCTTTTTATACCCTGAGCCCATTGAAAATGGGAAATCAGGGTATAATGGTTTTGTTAAATGTATGTAACAGGCAGAAGGAGGCGTGTCAGACCCCACAAAGTATATATATTCTTGATCAGGGCGACGAGCTGAGTCGATTTAGCCCTGTCCGTCTGTCTGTCTGTCCGTCCGTCCGTCTGTCCGTCCGTCCGTCTGTCCGTCTGTCCGTATGTTTGAACGCGTCGATTTAAGCATCTAGACAAGCTAGAGACTTGAATTTTTTTTTGTTGAGTCCGTGGATAGCACGCGCAGGTCAAGTTTATTTCGTATGAACGATAACTATTGTTGTTGTAATGTTATCGATTTTAATGCTTATCGAAAATATGTTTTTAAGGCGTAGTTTATGTATCGTTTGAGCTAGAGACTTCAAATTTGCTGTGTAGTTGCGTGTAATGAATACGGAGATAACGTTATCTTTAGATTTTGGATGCCACGCCCCATTCACCACCAATAGCCCCCTATTTGTAAAAAGCGCAAATCAAATACTAGAGACTTGTGCTTTGGCACATACACACATATGAATGTCATAAATAAGTTGTAAAAGTTTGATGCAGTTAGTCAATCGCTAAGAAAAGTTATTAAACAATTAAATTCCCATAGTAATGCCCACATTGCAGTCCAAGCGCAGTCGCTGCGTCAACTGCGCAGTTGGCAGAGCGCGCGCTTATGCCTGCGTGCATATGTATGTGTATGTGTTGTTTGTATGTATGCATAACAAAAGCGTAGAATGATTTGATATTTGGCTCTTCACAGGGCTCAGGGTATCCCCTAGTCGAGCAGTCTCGACTAGAGTCCTCTTTCTTGTTTTCTCCTGGTGCTGATAATATTCCAAGTTGTGTTATAAAGGAATGCAGTGCTTCGTTACAGTTACCTTTATTAAAACTATTTAATTTGTCCCTGGAGACTTTTGGTTTCCCATCTATTTGGAAAGAATCATTTATTGTTCCATTACATAAAAAAGGTTGAAGGTCTGACATTTCAAATTATAGAGGCATAGCTAAACTGTCTGTTATCCCAAAATTATTTGAAAAAATTTTAACATCAAACTTACAACACTTTTGTAAATCGATTATTTCGCCATCTCAACATGGTTTTTTCCAGAATCGATCAACTTCAACTAATTTATTAGAATTTTCTTCTCTAATTAACGATAGCTTTTTAAATAAAATGGAAACTGATGTTATTTATACTGATTTCAGCAAAGCATTTGAATGACTTATTCATAATATCTTAATTTGCAAACTTGACCATTTAGGATCTCTCCCTAAACTTGTGTCTTGGATTTCATCTTTTTCTCCTGGTGCTGATAATATTCCAAGTTGTGTTATAAAGGAATGCAGTGCTTCGTTACAGTTACCTTTATTAAAACTATTTAATTTGTCCCTGGAGACTTTTGGTTTTCCATCTATTTGGAAAGAATCATTTATTGTTCCATTACATAAAAAAGGTTGAAGGTCTGACATTTCAAATTATAGAGGCATAGCTAAACTGTCTGTTATCCCAAAATTATTCGAAAAAATTTTAACATCAAACTTACAACACTTTTGTAAATCGATTATTTCGCCATCTCAACATGGTTTTTTCCAGAATCGATCAACTTCAACTAATTTAGTAGAATTTTCTTCTCTAATTAACGATAGCTTTTTAAATAAAATGGAAACTGATGTTATTTATACTGATTTCAGCAAAGCATTTGAATGACTTATTCATAATATCTTAATTTGCAAACTTGACCATTTAGGATCTCTCCCTAAACTTGTGTCTTGGATTTCATCTTATTTGAAAGGCAGGGCTTAAAGGGTATTGTTGCGGACATCAATTTCGAAGCTTATCTCTTTTTTATCAGGCGTACCTCAGGGCAGTCATTTAGGACCGCTGCTTTTTACCCTCTTTATCAATGATCTTCCTAGCTGTATTGTTCACTTCAAAATTTTTATGTATGCAGATGATGTAAAGCTCTGCCTTTCATACTCCAACTTACTTGACCATCTTCTCCTAAAAGATGATCTTTATTCCTTTCAGCGTTGGTGTGTGGCTAATCAGTTGCGTTTAAATTGCTCTAAGTGTATGACAATGACTTTCAGTCGTACCATCCCACATATTTTTAATTACACTATTATTATTCCTTGCAACGAATTTTGACAGTCAAAGATCTGGGTGTTATTTTTGACACAAAATTTTCTTTCAATCTTCATGTCTCTACTATCGTAAATGAATTGAAAAGTGCTCTTGGTTTTATTAAACGCTGGTCAAAGGAGTTTAAAGATCCCTTTATCAGAAAACTGTTATATACTTCGCTGGTTCGACCTATTTTAGAATATTGTTCAATTATTTGGTCTCCACAGCATAAACTGTATCAGGACCGTATTGAATCGGTCCAGAAACAGTTTCTTATTTTTGCGGTGCGTGATTTAAACTGGGATCGTAATCTTCGAATACCATCTTACCAGAGTAGGCTTCTTCTTATTAATCTTCGTTCATTAATCAATCGTAGAACAATTCTGGGGATTGTTTCCCTACATAATATGATTATTGGGAAAATTGATTCGACATGTCTGTTAATTCAGATTAACTTTTCTGTTCCCTCCAGAACAACCAGACACTTTCGTCCGTTGTATTTACCTTTATGCACATCGGATTATTCTTTGCATATGTAGTAAAATATAATACATTTTATCATGTGTTCTCCTCTGAACTCTCTCTTCCCTTAATAAAATCATTGCTTACAGGTCATCTTCATGGTAATCTGTAAATCTTAAATTTGTACTTATATCTAAGATTATAATTAATTTTATTTGTAAGTTTCCCACAAATACTCTCTATCTTGTATAGCTTCAATAATATCACTGACTAAAATGGCTGTGAATTGGTGCATAGCTGGCCGTACTGGCAAATAAAGTACCCCCACCGAGTTGGTGGAATTATTGATAATTTATGTTATTTTAGGCTTTATATATATAAATATAAATATAAATATTATATTTAAGTTGACTCCAGTTTTTTCAATGTCTTTTTAATAATAAATAAAATTTAAAAAAATAAGTATGACCTCAGGAATATAGAGCAAATACAGACGCAACTGTTTACTACAAGCAATAAACAAATAGACATTAACACTAGGACACTAGGAAAAATTAATCAACCTACAGACGCAGTCAGACTGTTTGAAATCCTTACTAATCGCAACAGGATGTTAATAACCAAGTCGTAAGCCCTTATGCCCACTCTTACCCTTGAAAATATTAATGTAATAAATTAGACCACTCAGAATCTGAACATCATCAATAACAAGCTCAACTATATTACTGGGACTAATAATAATGATATGCCCCGTGGGATCAGCAGTTTACTATCCCCGAGATAGTCCAGAAGTATGTCGCAACCGAGGAGGGGGAGTTAACCACCGACGCTGGACGTGTGCTAGCGTATTAGTGTGGTCGACGCCCTGAGTCGTAGTTGTGGCAAATATGTCACACAATGTTTTGTGAGTCACAGATGTGGTGTGACAATTTTAGCGGCCGCTGTAGCGCTGTAGTTATTCGACACCACCCACGTGGTGCACGCCAGCGATCGTCAAAAGTACCAAGCAGCGGCCAACGATGTGGCATCCGACACTTCCCACAAGGCGCAAGTCGGCGACATTCGGGGGTGCCAAACGGCGGCTGTTCTTGGAACAGCGGCAGCGGCTCTACGACAACGGACAACTGACAGCATAGCTAGCTGCGAACTTATCTTCTAAAAACCATAATTGTTTGTCTTAAGTTAATTATATACGATATAAGAACATATCCGTGTGAACACTGATATATTTTTAAGTACGCAACGTAGAGTCTTGAAATTGTACATAAATACTTGATAATACCATGCGCTGCACAAGTTTATAAAATTTTTCCGATAACTCATTCCATTTCGATTTTATGAGCATTTATCGATAGTTTTAATGTGTTTTTAAGGCGTGGTTTGTACATCATTTGAGCTAGAGACTTCAAAATTGCTGTGCAGTTGCGTGTAATGAATACGGAGATTACGAAATCTTAAGATTTTGGATGCCACGTCCCATTCGCGCCGAGCGCGAGTTATAGCTTTCACTATACTTCATATATCTTTGGATACACAAGCACAATAAAACTGTAAATCACTGAAACAAAATTATCTTTGGATGTTTATATATGTTGAGTGATAGTTCAATAAAAACACGCTTAATATCTTTGGATATTATAATTTTTGCTTTATTGATAATAAGAACTTCTGTTATGTTCGGAATGAATCTTAAGACTGACTGTAGAGTTTTTCTTGGCATATGCTGAGCATTTACAACGGAAGCGGCGGCGACACTTACGTTGTTTATGCTTTGGTAATTTGATCTTTTTTTAAATATTTCTGCATGATTATGCTGATCTGGTCATTATTGTCGTTCCCATGCACAAGTGCAATTGGTTGTGCAATTTGCATGAGCGTATTTGGTTGCATAACTCCTCCCCCTTTTGATGAGGGATTCTCCTGAATTCCTCTTTTACATTTTGTATAGATATATATTTCTATGAAGAGAAGTACAAGAGCGATTGATGTTATGCCAAAGCTGTTGGATATTATTATTTGTGCTCTGATTTCTTTTATGGCTTTAGGGTTTTTTATTTCTTCTAATATGATTTCTTTGAATGTTTGTTTTTCTGTAAAGTTAAATGAATTTTCTTCTTCTCCATCATCAGAGAACGATTGTATGTATATTTCTTGATTATTTTTATACCCTGAGCCCATTGAAAATGGGAAATCAGGGTATAATGGTTTTGTTAAATGTATGTAACAGACAGAATGAGGCGTGTCAGACCCCACAAAGTATATATATTCTTGATCAGGGGGACGAGCTGAGTCGATTTAGCCCTGTCCGTCTGTCTGTCTGTCCGTCCGTCCGTCCGTCCGTCCGTCCGTCCGTATGTTTGAACGCGTCGATTGAAGCATCTAGACAAGCTAGAGACTTGAATTTTTTTTGTTGGGTCCGTGGATAGAACGCGCAGGTCAAGTTTGTTACTAAAAAACTATATCTATTTTTGTTGTTTTGTTATCGATTTTAAACCTTATCGAAAACAGGTTATAAAATTATATCTCCCACACTTTTAGAGCTTTTGCATATAGATTCATGTGAATTTTATGCAATTTCTTTTTTTTTTTTTATTTTTATTTTATTTTTTTGATACCGGCTCTTTTTACTAATTAACCCCCCCCCCTCCTCTTCACCACTAATGGAGAGTCTGTTGCAAATATAATAATGTGAATAAAATAGTATTTTTAAAATTATTTAAATTCAATAAAATCATATGTTGAAAGTTTTATCCAATTCCGTTAAGTCAGTCCCGATTTATTAAACAAAACGTTTGGGCAATAATCACACGCACGTGGCAAGCAGCGACGCGCAGCAAAAAACATTTACAAATACACATACATTGAAACGTGCAAGCGCGTCTACTATGCATGTGCACAAATACATTCAAGGCCATTCATTCTAGCATATTCTTCAACCAAATCTGTGTTTGAATTGTGTTTGCATTTTCAGCCGCTGCTGTAGTTTTGTATTTGTCATATATCGCCCTTTACACGCATACATTGAAACAGACCACCGTTTTTGTATGTACACATACTCATACGTTCATATGCGCGCATTTCAGCATATATTATAAGAATCATAATTGCGATTGATCTGCTTCTTTAGCTTATTTAGTTTTGTATTTGTCACATATCGCCCTTGTAGTGAACTACTTTGCGTTTTGCCAACAAGCAATGCAATACTGGTGTGGCGTAGTGGATAGACGCAAAGCTCGTAAACGAAAGGTTCCGAGTTCGAAACTCAGTGACAACAGCGTAACTTTTTTAATTTTTTATTAAATTTATAAACATGATGTGGTTCTGCTAGTTGAGATGGTGTGCTTTAACGATACATATGTAGTAAATAGATGCTGGTTCGAGTCCAGGTGCGGTGATGTTTGTTTTTCTTTTCTTTTTTTTTTGTTAATTTATTTATTTATCTAATTATTGATTTATTTTTGATTTACATACATTCTAGTTGAATAAAATTTCAAAATTATAATTTAATTTTGGAAAATTTAATGTTATATGCAAGCTATATAGCGTATTAAACAATGCAAATCGGACGGGGCTCAGGGGATCTCCTAGTCGGGCACCTCCGACTAGAGTTTTCTTACTTGTTATAGTAAGTTTGGTCAATGAAGATTGTACAATTTGTAAATTCTACGAGGAAGTTACCTTTTAATATTTCATTATTGGTGGATTCATTACAATTATATTGAATTATCTTATTTTCTGCGTTGCTTATTAGTAATATGCCTTCATTTATTATTTGTATCTTAAGCTCTACGTCTTCTATCATTCTACAATTTTTATACCCTGGTCCCATTGAAAATGGGAAATCAGGGTATAATGGTTTTGTTAAATGTATGTAACAGGCAGAAGGAGGCGTGTCAGACCCCACAAAGTATATATATTCTTGATCAGGGCGACGAGCTGAGTCGATTTAGCCCTGTCCGTCTGTCTGTCTGTCCGTCTGTCCGTCCGTCCGTCCGTCCGTCCGTCCGTCCGTCTGTCCGTATGTTTGAACGCGTCGATCTCAGAACGTAGACGAGCTAGACAGCTGAAATTTTTTTTGTAGGTCCGTGTATAGCACGCGCAGGTCGAATTTGCTTCGTATGAACGATAACTATTTTAGTTGTAATGTTATCGATTTTAATGCTTATCGAAAATAAGTTTTTAAGGTGTAGTTTGTACAATGTTTGAGCTAGAGACTTCAAATTTGCTGTGTGGGTGCGTGTAATGAATACGGAGATTACGTAATCTTTAGATTTTGGATGCCACGCCCCATTCGCCCCCAATAGTCCCCTATTTGTAAAAAGCGCAAATCAAATACTAGAGACTTGTGCTTTGGCAAATACACACATATAAATGCCATTAATAAGTTGTGAAAGTTTTATGCAGTTAGTCAATCGCTAAGGAAAGTTATTAAGCAATTAAGTCGCTGCGTCGACTGCGCAGTTGGCAGAGCGCGCGCCTATGCGTGCGTACATATGTATGTATGCGTGTGTATATGTTGTTTTTATGCATGCTTAAAAAGAGCATAGAATGATATGATATTTGGCTCACAGGGCTCAGGGTATCTCCTAGTCGAGCAGTCTCGACTAGAGCACTCTTACTTGTTCTTAATGATACAGTTAGAGCTCAATTTCAGTTCATTTATTGTTTTGTGTTCTTCGTATGTGTAAGTTTTGTTTTGGATTTTTACCACTCTTTCGGGACTCATATCGATTCTTTTATTTTTCTGGTTTGTTAGTGGGGTTATCAGAAATATTGTGGTTGTTATGATGTTAGTTGGTATTTTAATTGCAATGATTATGTTATTTTCGTGGGTCATGACTCCAATGCGGATTAATTTAATTTTGTAGAAGTCTATGTTGTAGAGTGTGAATTCTTCGTTTGTTAGTATAGAAGGATGAAAGAGGTTGTATTTAGCTGATGCTATTATGTCTAAGATGGTGTCGACTTTATCGTGCAAAAATTTAAGTTTTAGTAATTGGTCGTGATAAATTATGTCTGTTTTAATAATATTATTAAATGTTTCTATGCTGTTAAGAGTTTTGGTTATTTTTTCCCAGTCGTCTAGTATTACTTCTTTTAAAGCGTTAATGGATTTCTGAAGGTCATTGTTTATTTTTACTTGTTCGTTAATGTTTATACCCTGAGCCCATTGAAAATGGGAAATCAGGGTATAATGGTTTTGTTAAATGTATGTAACAGGCAGAAGGAGGCGTGTCAGACCCCACAAAGTATATATATTCTTGATCAGGGCGACGAGCTGAGTCGATTTAGCCCTGTCCGCCTGTCTGTCCGTCCGTCTGTCCGTCCGTCCGTCCGTCCGTCTGTCCGTATGTTTGAACGCGTCGATCTCAGAACGTAGTTGACCTAGAGACTTGAAATTTTTTTTGTTGGGTCCGTGGATAGCACGCGCAGGTCAAGTTTGTTACCAAAAAAAGATATCTATTTTTGTTGTATTGTTATCGATTTTAAACCTTATCGAAAACAGGTTATAAAATTATATCTCCCACACCTTTAGAGCTAGACCCCTCAAATGCATATATATTAATGTGATTTTTATGCAATTTCTATTTTTTTATTTTTTGGATACCGGCTCTTTTTACTAATTAGGTCGCGGGTTCAAAACTCAGTGACAACAGCATAACTTTTTTAATTTTTTTTTTTAAATCTATAAACATGAGGTGGTCGTGCTAGTTGAGATGACGCGCTTTAACGTTACACATGTAGTAAATAGATGCAGGTTCGAGCCCAGGTGCGGTGATGTTTGCTTTCTTTTCATTTTTGTTTATTTATTTAATTATTAATTTATTTTTGATTTACATACATTCTAGTTGAATAAAATTTCAAAATTATAATTTAATTTTGCAAAATTTAATGTTATATGCAAGCTACATAGCGTATTAAACAATGCAAATGGGACGGGGCTCAGGGTATCTCCTAGTCGGGCACCTCCGACTAGAGTTTTCTTACTTGTTTTTATTATATTATGTTCGTTATCTTGATTGTTAAGGAGATGATTCATAATAGTTTCCCTATCGTCATCGTCCATGAGGCCGGTGAGCCATTTCTGAGTTTTCCCTATAACGTTAACGAGACCGCGTTTTTGTCTTGTTAGTGGGTTTGGGGTTATTGATCTTATTTTAATTCTTATGGTTTCTATTTCTGCGTCCAACCTATGTCTGTTTTGCTTAACTAAGATTTTTGTATTGTTCTGTATTAAGTTTGTTAATTCTAATATTTCTTGTGTATTTATTATATGTAGAACCATTTTAGAATTGTTGACCAGTTCCACTGTGCTCTCCCCTAATGATACGAAGCCGTTTTCAACCAGGATTGGGGTTATATTGATCATTGGCAACAGGAACATGATGATGATTGTTATTATTACCTGGAAATTTGGTAGGTCTTTTAACATTTGTTGTATGGATATTTTGTAAATTTGCTTTTCTGAATTTGGGTTCTTCTTTATGTCTTAGGTTTTTATAATTCTTAATAAATCCCTCTGTTCTATTCTCTATGTAGGTTTCCCTTTTATCATTTAGTTTCGCTATTTTTCTGGATTTTTCTACTGACATTTTTTCGTACAATTTCAAGTGATCTACTTTGTGATTCTGTACTTCGAATGGCGTGAATTTCGTGGTGGTGTGGTATGTGTTATTGTAAAAGTATAGGGCTCTAGCCATTTGTTCGATTATTGGTCTTTTCTCTTCTATGTTTAGTGTGCGAATTTTTTCTGTTAGTGTGTTATTAAGTCTTTCGACGTCGCTATTGCCAGTGTGACTGTTTGGTTTAGTTGAATGGTATTCTATACCTTCTTTTTCTTGAAATTCTCTGACATTATGACTATTAAATTCGTTGCCGAAGACAAATTTATGGACCTTCCCTTTTATTGACAAAAATTGTTGAATGTGTTCTACGATTGTGACGTATATTCTGTCGTGTATTTCTGTCGTTAAGTGGGAAGCAAGTGGCGTGTTTTGAGAATTTGTCGATGAATAATATAAAGGATTGTTTTGAGTTAACGTATGTATCTACGTGTACTATCTCATTGCAAGTTCTTGGTGTTTCTGTAAGATAAAAATTGTTCTTTATAGGTTTTCTATCGTATTTCCCACCACTACAAACGTCACAGTTATTGATTATTCTATGGATATGGGTCTTAAGGTTAGGGTGGTATATTTCGAGTTTAAGCTTCTGATAAGTGGCAACTATCCCGCAATGGCCACTCTCGTTTTTGTGAAATAAGGCTATTTGGGTATGCAGTTCATCTTCAGACTTGATATCCCTAACGAACCTAGTGCACTTTACAAATTTTATTTTTGGGTTGGAAGTGTATTCCTTCGCTATTATTTTTTGTAATTGGTAGAACTCATGGTCACTTAGGTGTGAAAAAACTCCTATTTTTCCTGTTGTTATTTCTCGTCGGAGGATGTTTATTGCTTGGTTGTCTTCTATGTCTTTCTTGCTAATGTAAATTCTCTTTTTGTCGAACACCTGTACGGTGGTTTCGAGTTTCCTTTCTGTAAAAATTAGCTGTACATTGAATCTGTTAACTGCTGTTTATAGTATAGACATGTCGAAACCCTGATCCTCTTCTTTAGAATGAATCGTTTGAGCTGCTAGGGATCTGTTGTCTTCATCATTCGTGGATTCAACTTCCATTAGGTTTATTTCGTCCTCTCTAATCCTACTCAAAAAGTCAGCGATGTTATTACATTTCCCTTTTATATATTCTATGTGGAAGTTGTACTCTCCCAGACTGATGAGCCATCTCTGCAATCTTGGGCTTATGTCTTTGCCTGTATATTTAGCCATCAGCCATTTTAATGGTTGGTGATCGCTCTCGAGGTTGAATTCTCTACCATAAGCATATGGTCGAAAGTATTTTACGGCCCACACTATGGCTGAGGCTCTTTCTCTATGGTTGAATAGTTACATTCGTGCTGATTTAACGTTCGGGATGCGTATGCGATTGGGTGACTTTCTTGAGAAAGGACTGCTCCCACCGCGAAATTACTGGCATCTGTAGTGATAGTGAACTTTTTAGAAAAATTTGGGTATCGTAGGACTGGACTATTTGTAACTAATGTTTTCAACTTTTCAAATGCTGCTATGTAGCTTGGGTCGTCGGTGTTGATTGTCATGTTTTTCTTCAGATATCTTGACATAGGGAATGCTATTTTTGCATAATCCTTAACGAATTTTCTATAAAACCCTGTCATTCCTAGGAACGATTTGATCTGCTTTGCAGTTCGGGGTAATTTTAAGTTCTGAATAATGTTTACTTTATCTGGGTTCGGTTTAATGCCGTGAGTGGTCAAGATATGACCAAGGAATTGCGTTTCTTTCTTTAGAAAGTCACATTTATCTACTTGGATTTTTAAATTGGCATCTTTTAAAGTTTTGAATATTTTTCTTAATAGAAGACGCAATTTTCGCCAATATAGTCTTTTAAGACTTCGTTCATAAGTCTCTGGAATGTCGATGGAGCATTTTTGAGTCTGAACGGCATTCTGATAAACTCGTAGTGACCTGACGGTGTTGAAAATGCTGTCTTTGGTCTGTCCTCCTCCTTAACGACAATTTGATGAAAGCCTTTCGCTAAGTCGAGGGTTCCAAAATATTGTGATCTACCCAGTTTATCTAGCAAGGAATTAAGATTAGGAATTGGAAATCTGTCGTCGACCGTAAATTCATTCAATTTACGATAATCGATGACAATTCTGAACTTTTTTGACCCTAAATTATCGAGTTTTTTCTCAACAATCCATAAGGGGCTGTTATAGGGGGAGTTACTTTCTTTTATAATATTCTGCTTAAGCATTTCTTTTATCTGTCTATTTATTTCTTTTTCGTGGATTTGGGGATATCTATATATTTTAGAATATAAGGGCCTATCCACTGTAGTAATAATTTCATGGGAGATTTGGTTTGTTGCTGACAAAACGTCCCCTCCCGGAAAAATAGATCATCGGATTCCGCAAGTAGAGCTTCGACAGATTGGCGTTCCTCGTCATTTAAATGTTCGAGGCTGAGACGGTCTCGTATATGATCTATGTTTATAGGTTGCAGAGCACAAGCGTTGTGCATTGATTCTGGATATTCGTAGTCTAAAAAATAGAATTTCTTGTCTAGTAATTGTACGTATCGTTCAGTATTATTTATTTGAACTTTGAATGCTTTTAGAAAGTTTTGTCCTATTATTACTGAGAAATTTTCGTTTGGGAAATCTATAAGTTTCCACTGAAGTGTTTCTAAGTAGGGAATTTCTTTGGGGAAAGCTGTGGTTACGGAGTATTTTACAATATTAACACCGTTAAGAGTTTTTTAAGAACAAGGTCTGGTGAGTTCAATTTTTGGGTACTGTTGTTCAAGAATTTTTGATTTTAAGATACTTGTCGTTGCACCAGTGTCGACTAAGCATCTGATTTTCTCCTTTCCTATTGTCCACGTTATTATGGGTAAGTTTGCCCTAGGCAAGGTATCAAAAAATTTACTTCCTCTACCTGATTTTCTTCCAAAGTTCCGATTTCCATAGGAGTGAAATCGTTCCCTTGGGTATCAACGCTCATATGAGACATTCTTGTTTGTCTTGAGCCATTGTTTTTATTGTTATAATTTGGTCTAGGATTTTGGTTTTGGTTGGGTTGTGGTCTGTTATCTGGCTGTTGATTTGTTTGACCAGTGTTCTTGTTGTTATTAGGGGGCTGGCTGTTTTGACTTGGTCTGTTGTATGTGGTGTTGGTATTAGTGTTAGTCTTAATTTTTGTATTAATATTGGTGTTAGCGTTATTTTGCTTCTGGTAAGTGTTGTTAGTTGTTTTTCTATATCTCTGTGATATAGCCCTGGGATCATCTAGTGCTTTAATGTTTGAATATTTTGTTTGTAGAGCATGCATAGAAATGCCTTGATCGACATGAATTCTGAATGGGGTGTCTATTTTGTTTATTAATATATTCAACAGATCTCTATCTACTTTATCGTTCTCATATATAGTAGGTTTTAGTTCATCAATCATGTATATTTTCTTTATTTCACATTTTGCTTTTTCAAACTCTAAGAACAGCTCTCTTAAACTACTTACTTTAATGAATCTGCATCTGTCGAATACATCCTCGTAAGTCGTCTTCGGCCGCATTTGTTCCATTAGTTTCGTCTTCATCTGCTCCCAGGTTAGTTCCATCCCAAACTGTCTGATGTAGTTTGCTGCTGCTCCCGAGACCTTTTCGTTGGCGACGATGCTGGTGCCGAATTAACAGCTCGTTTCCCTGGCATAGCGTCATAAGGAATTCAACGGATCTAATGAAGGCCAACACATCATGTTGGTCATCCAGTTGTCGTAGTTGGCGAAATTGCTGAATGATATCTTTGTTCGACAACCACTGGTTTGGTTGTTGTTGTTGTTGTTCATATTGTTGTCCGAGTAGGTTTAGGGCTGCTTCTTGTTGGAGTATGGCTCCTCTTAAATTTTGGAGTTCCTCTTCCATCGTTGTAATTTCGATTCTACGATTTTCGTCGAATTTGTGGATAATGTTTTTGTTTTTTGAATACCTTGGGTACATAAAATTGTCACTTTGTTGAGATAACACTCACGAATCAATTTACTGTTACGGTTTTATTTTATTTTGTTGAAGAAAATTTTATTCTTTTCAGTTATGCGAATTAACTTTGGTTAAAACAGAACGCACTTGTTCGGATTCGGCTGCGCCAGTTATAGCTTTCACTATACTTCATATATCTTTGGATACACAAGCACAATAAAACTGTAAATCACTGAAACAAAATTATCTTTGGATGTTTATATATGTTGAGTGATAGTTCAATAAAAACACGCTTAATATCTTTGGATATTATAATTTTTGCTTTATTGATAATAAGAACTTCTGTTATGTTCGGAATGAATTTTCAGACTGACTGTAGTGTTTTTCTTGGCATATGCAAATGCCTGTTTATATATATATTTGTTGCTTACATTTGTTGTTGCTAGCTGAGCATTTACAACGGAAGCGGCGGCGACGCTTACGTTGTTTATGCTTTGGTAATTTGATCTTTTTTTAAATATTTCTGCATGATTATGCTGATCTGGTCATTATTGTCGTTCCCATGCACAAGTACAATTGGTTGTGCAATTTGCATGAGCGTATTTGGTTGCATAACTCGCGCGCTTATACATGCGTTCATATGTGTGTGTGTGTTGTTTGTATGTATGCTTAAAAAAAGCGTAGAATAATTTAATATTTATCTATTCACAGGGTATCCCCTAGACGAGTAGTCTCGACTAGAACACTCTTACTTGTTTAATAATGTGAAGCTAAAACCCGGTACACCGACAACTCAAGTGTCAGTCGTACAGGCATTTCGGCCATACATTTCATATTAAATGAAAGAATAATTTCTTTAAACGAAGAAAATATTCAGTATATTTTATTAATTAAACTGAATGTATAATATATAATAAACATTTACTAATAATCAAAAAACCCAAAAAGGATGACTTCCTTTAAGATGACTTTAATTTATTTTTTTCTCACTTGCTGAACAGAATTGCGAGACCGTCAAACTTCTCGGTCCAGAAGCTCCGCTCACGCAAAGAAACGAGAGTAGCTCCACGCAAATTGGTTTACCGAAAACTGAAACTAAAACAAGTAAGACTGCTCTAGTCGAGACTGGTCGACTAGGAGATATCCTGAGCCCTGTGAAGAGCCAATATTCCAATCACTCTACGCATCTTATTCACGCATGAACGTAGAAATATACATAAATATGTAAACATGCCTTCTACGCACTCAAAGACTAGCATGCAGTCCGATAGATAGATAAAGGCCACATGTGTGGAATCTAAAATTAGCTAGATGAAGGCTGACCTTTACAACCTCAGCGATTGGATAAGAATAATTAATTGACGAACGCTGAGACCTACAACCTCAGCGATAATATAAGAATGCAATAGACCAATGCTGAGTCCTACAAACTCAGCAATAGGCTCTTAAATCTAGAGTTGAAATTATGCATGAGTCTGGGTATATAAACGAAGCCTCATATGAATAAATTTCAGTACGGACTAAAAACCACCACAGTCATTCAAAGGTATTCGACTAATCTCCAACATAGTCAGTGTATTCATTAACATCTTTTATGCATGCAAACAAACAATACATACACACACACGTATGCACGCCCGCATAAAAACGCACTCCGCTAACTGCGCACTTGACGCAGCGACTGCGCTAAGACAGTGCACAGTGATCTGGCCCATTAACCGAAAATAAAAAAAACAAGTAAGAGTGCTCTAGTCGAGACTGCTCGACTAGGGGCTACCCTGAGCCCTGTGAAGAGCCAAATACACACATACAAACAACACATACACCCATACATATGCACGCACGCATAAGCGCGCGCTCTGCCAACTGCGCAGTTGACGCAGCGACTGCGCTTGGGCTGCAATGTGGGCATTACTATGGAAAATTACTTGTTTAATAACTTTTCTTAGCGATGGACTAAGTGCATCAAACTTTCACAACTTATTAATGACATTCATATGTGTGTATGTGCCAAAGCACAAATCTCTAGTATTTGATTTGCGCTTTTTACAAATAGGGGGCTATTGGGGGCGAATGGGGCGGGGCATCCAAAATCTAAAGATAACGTTATCTCCGTATTCATTACACGCAACTACACAGCAAATTTGAAGTCTTTAGCTCAAAAGATGTACAAACCAAGCCTTAAAAACACATTAAAATTATCGATAAATGCTCATAAAATCGAAATGGAATGAGTTATCGGAAAAATTTTATAAACTTGTGCAGCGTATGGTATTATCGAGTATTCATGTAAAATTTCAAGTCTCTACGTTGCGTACTTAAAAATATCTCAGCGTTCACACGGACGGACGGACGGACGGACGGACAGACGGACGGACGGACGGACAGACGGACATGGCTATATCGACTCGTCTTGTCGCGCTGATCAAGAATATATATACTTTATGGGGTGTGGCACGCCTCCTTCTGCCTGTTACATACATTTTCACAAAACCATTATACCCTGATTTCCCATTTTCAATGGGCTCAGGGTATAAAAATGAAACTAAAAATTTGCGTAAGATATGTGGCAACTTATCTCAAAATAAATCAAATTTCTTCAAAGTACTTTTGGTTTTTCTTTATGTATGCTGTCCGCTTTTGTCTTTATATGGCGCGCAAAACTTGCAAGTGAAGGTCGCAAACTAATTTCGAAAACAATTGTAATTAATATTGCTGGTGCAATGAAAGATTTTAAAATATGAAAGAAAGTTATTGACTATCATATACAATTTAGAAGGTATAAGATTGTTTTGTTTATTTTTAATTTTTTATGTAACTTAAGCCCTACTCTAATATTAATTCATGTGTAGACATAAATTTCAAGTAGACGGTTAGTTATGAAGTTAATCGAAGTTAACAATCTATCTTATAATATATTTCTCAATATTTTCAAATAATAAAATAACAAATTTCATTTGCGAATATTTGCGATTCTCTCCGTTATCTTAAAAAAAAAAAAAAAAAAAAAAAAAAAAAAAAGAAACAGCGGCTTCGCTGTTATTGGCGCCCAAGAAGGGCCCTGGACGTCTAAAGATGATTTACACGGGCAGACGCGGGCGGCCGTGCAAACAATACAACATACTGAATGTCATTACAACAATTGATGTCGCTATTCGTGAGAGCGTCAAGTAGGCGTTGGAAGCGAATGAAGCCGAATTTTGAAGAGAATCAATGCAGGCGGAGATGGACAGTCTGCAGCCAAACAAAACTTGGTCATTGGTGGACCTCCCGCATAGTCAAAGAGCAATCAACAAAAAATGGGTATTTGCGGTAAAGCGCGACAAGTCTGATGAAATTGTGCGCTATAAATCTCGACTGGTGGCAAAAGGCTGTCCGCAACGATATGGCGTCGACTACACTGACACGTTCTCCCCAGTGGGGAGATATTCAACGATCAGATTGCGGTTGAGCATGGTATGTATATGGATCAACTAACTGTTTCTTCTGGTTATCTCAACAGTCAGCTGAAAGACGAGGTGTACATGAAACAACCTGATGGGTTTGTTAACTCGGACAACCCGAAGCACGTCTTAAAGCTGTATAAATTGCTTTATGGACTGAAGCAAAGTGGTCGCGAATGGAACGAGAAACTGAACAGCGTTCTTCTGAGCATAGAGTTTGTACCATGCCCCAGTGAACCCTGCCTGTACACGCGCCGAAGGGACGGTAAGATGATCATTTTGTGGTGTACGTGGGCGACTTGATTTTGGCGAGCTCGTGCAAAAACGAGCTGAACGACGTAAAGGTCTGCATTGCCAATTAGTTCGATGTTGTTGACAGAGGACAGCTGAAGCATATCCTGGGGATGGAAATAGAGCGCAACGGTGCTACAGGTGATGTTTACATTACCTCCATTACAGACGTACTGGACAGCCAATACATTGCCATGTAGATGCGAACTGGGCTGGCGTTAGTACAGATTGCGAATCATTCAGGGGCTGGGCACAATCTGCGGCGGGCGCCGCATTCTCCTGGGAGTCGAAGAAACAAGGCGTGGTGGCCCTCAGTACCACAGAGGCCGAGTATGTCGCACGTTCAAACGCAGCGAAAGAGGCAGTATACATCCAGGGATTACTGCATGAAATCGGCGAATGGGACGGTACCTCTATGAAGATATTTAGCGACAATCAGAGTGTCCAATGTTTGATCAAGGAAGCAAGATTCCATGCACGTAGTAAACACATCGATATAAAGTATCATCATAAGAGATTTGTTTAAGATAAATGTTATTGAAGTTGAATATGTAGACACAGAAAATATGGTTACTGATGTCTTGACTAAAAAATTAAGTAAGAGTAAACATGAAAAATTTGTGAAAATTATGGATAAAATGATATGCAAAGAACAAGCAATGTTGAGAAGAAGTGTTGGAAATAAATATTTAGTACTGCAATTGCTTGATAAAATCACTAACCATACAACACATAGACTGGACATCGCGATGCATCGGTACAAAATTATTCAACACACAAAAACTTGAACATTAGACCCGTCACAACTTCGTATTTGCTCGGCTCGGTTACTGTAGGTCCCAAAAAAAAAAATAGCGCGCAGCTGAATCATTCTGCTTCAAGACATCGGCCGAACAACAGCGGACGAAAATTGAAATTTGCTGTCATGCGATTCCATTTCTTTGCTGCTGAGTGAAGAGTATGCCGAATTCTTGAAAGCGTTTGCCATACTCATGCAAAATGTTTGCTTTTTCATGCTTTTTTGTTACGCAGGGTATGAAAACGTTGGTGCGCTTAACAATATGATTTCACGACAAGCATGCACACATTCTTACAGTCCCTTACTACATATGTGTGTATTCATGTGCTTATATGTGAAACTTGCTGCCTGTAGAATTTACAGTTGCTAGATCTTGTGGCCTGAGTATGGGATGGCTGAGGAAGTTTTGTATGTGTGCATGTGTGTGCATAATATGTTCGCACAAGCAGCAGCTCCCGAAAATTGTAAAATTTGTTCTTCAAGAGCTCGCATTTCTTCCCTACTGAGCAGGTATAGCACATTGATGAATGGGTTGACCGTGGCTCATGCAAAATGTTGAGACTTTTACTATTATTTGTGTGAAGGGTATGAAAGCGTTGGTGCGCTTAACGAATATGTTTTTGTAGTCGCTCTTGCTGCCTGTGGAACATTTGTATGCGAATATGTGTGTTCATAGTACATGAGCATTGGCGTGCGCCTACGACGGGCTTTTAATTGCGTGAATGATTTGCATTAGAATTGCAGAGGGAGTATTAAAGAAGCATTAAAGACCTTTTTGCTCAAAACTTTCAACCTTAGATAGTAAATGGATTTCCCCGCCCACCCTTGTTTTCCAAATAGAAGATTAATTCATAATCAGTTTGTTTTAATTTTAATAAGAATTATTATTGGCAAACAGAAAAAATGGTTGGTAATAATATTAATAATTTAATGAATTAATTTCGTAACAATAGAAAACGCTTAATTAATAATAAAAGATCTTTAATACTCCCTCTGCAATTCTAATGCAAAATCATTCACGCAATTAAAAGCCCGTCGTAGGCGCACGCCAATGCTCATGTACTATGAACACACATATTCGCATACAAATGTTCCACAGGCAGCAAGAGCGACTACAAAAACATATTCTTTAAGCGCACCAACGCTTTCATACCCTTCACACAAATAATAGTAAAAGTCTCAACATTTTACATTCATCAATGTGGTATACCTGCTCAGTAGGGAAGTGACGGGTCTAATGCGAACTCTTGAAGAGCAAATGTTACAATTTTTGTGAGCTGCTGCTTGTGCGTACATATTATGCACACACATGCACACATACAAAACTTCCTCAGCCATCCCATACTCAGGCCACAAGATCTAGCAATTGTAAATTCTACAGGCAGCAAGTTTCACATATAGGCACATGAATACACACATATGTAGTAAGGGACTGTAAGAATGTGTGCATGCTTGTCGTGAAATCATATTGTTAAGCGCACCAACGCTTTCATACCCTGCGTAAAAATAAAACATGAAAAAGCGAACATTTTGTATGAGCATGGCAAACGCTTTCAAGAATTCGGCATACTCTTCACTCAGCAGTAAAGAAATGGAATCGCATGACAGAAAATTTCAATTTTCGTCCGCTGTTGTTCGGCCGATGTCTTAAAGCACAATGATTCTGCTGCGCGCTATTTTTTTTCGGGAGCCTCAGTAATAGAGCCGAGCAAATACGAAATTGTCTGGGAGCCCCGGTACAAATTCCGAGCTCTGAGCAACTTTGTTCCGATGTCCAGTCTATGTGTTGTATGGTTAGTGGTGAAACCGGCTTAGATAAATGTAAACCCCTTATATTGTCCTATTCCTGAATCTACATAGAACTTGTAATTAGAAGCGCAGCTCGTTTTATTCTGGGTACTGTGTCTTTTAACAGTGCCTGTACTCAATGCTTAATTTTGTTTTTAGTGGAATAATTTTGTTCTAGTTGACGAGTCTATGTGTTGTATGGTTAGTAGTGGAACTAAATAATTTGATGTACTATCGATATATTTACTGGAAAAGCAGCTGTCTGGGTAAAGGCAAGTGATTCATACATAATCCGAGTTCAATTTGCTGAACCAAAAAATTAAAAGTGACGCGTTATTACATATACTATATTTTTGTTATTAGCATCTGCATTAAAGGCTTTAAACTGGGTAACGACATGTCCACATCTACAATGGAAAGTAAGTAAAAGTAATACCGCCAATAAATTTTCATACAAAATAACTATCCACATTCATGAACCCTATAGAACATCTTTTCAATTTAAAGTTCGCTGTCAAAGACCTGGAGCGTAATTCAAAAAAATGTGAAAAAGAGGAAAAGCTAGAAAAGGCAAAGGCTAAGAAAGCCATACAAAAGGGGAATATGGATGTGGCTCGGATCCACGCTGAAAATGCCATACGACAAAAGAATCAAGCTGTGAACTACCTAAGGATGAGTGCTCGTGTAGATGCTGTTGCCAGTCGCGTGCAATCAGCGTTAACAACACGCAAAGTTACTGGCTCAATGGCTGGTGTAGTTAAGGCTATGGATGCTGCCATGAAAGGCATGAATCTAGAAAAAATATCATCACTGATGGAAAAATTCGAATCACAATTTGAAGACTTGGATGTACAAAGCTCAGTTATGGAGGGAACTATGTCCGATACGGTGACTACTTCGGTGCCACAAGGAGATGTTGATAATTTGTTGCAACAAGTTGCCGACGAAGCAGGCCTCGAACTTAATATGGAGCTACCCAGCGGTGTGCAGAGTTCTACCATTGGTGCATCCACGCAAGTCTCACAAGAACAAGATGAGCTAACACAGCGCCTAGCACGTTTGCGACAAGCTGAGTAGTTATGGATGTTATTTTCTCTATAAAATCAATGTAACCCTTGAATTCGTTTTTATTTCTTTAAGCACTTCAAATTGATGTAATTAATATCGCAATCTAGTATATGTTAAGTTATAGCTGTAATTATTTGTTGTGCCTGCATTTTAGTTGTATTGGATTGGGGTTTCGTGCGCTGCTTTCTGGACTTGCGAGAAGCAATATCTTGAGCTTCAGCTATTTCATTTGATGCGGTTTGTTTATTTTTCGGTTTTGGTCCACGACGTTTTTGTTCAGGTTTTCCCTTCAACTGTGGCAATATTATTGGTACTGAACGCCAGTTATCACCATGTTTGTCAAGTTTTTTTTTTAATAACATCACGTCATATCCCCGCCGTCGCAGTAACTTTTTGATTTCGTTAACTCTAAAATTTGTAATGTCGCATTTTAGAATCAGAAATAATAAACTAAATACATAGGTAATTTTTCTTGCCTCATAATGCTGCGTTCATTTTCTGCTTGTATTTCCTGGCATTTAGTGTATATTTTCTCTGTTAAATGTTTGTAAGTTTCGCTTTTTTCTTGAAGCGACATAGTTTTTAGAAACGATACTGAAAGTATATGTATATTCATCGAAGGTTTTTTGTATTAGGTAAACGGACTGCAAAACTATCGATATATTGAATATCGATAGTGTTTCGTTATGTACACTAACAATTATACAACTAACCATACAACACATAGACTGGACATCGGAACAAAATTGCTCGAGCTCGGAATTTGTGTCGGGGGTCCCAGACAACTTCGTATTTGCTCGGCTCGGTTACTGAAGGTCCCGAAAAAAAATAGCGCGCAGCAGAATTATTCTGCTTCAAGACATCGGCCGAACAACAGCGGACAAAAATTGAAATTTTCTGTCGTGCGATTCCATTTCTTTACTGCTGAGTGAAGAGTATGCAGAATTCATGAAAGCGTTTGCCATGCTCATGCAAAATGTTCACTTTTTCATGATTATTTTTACGCAAGGTATGAAAGCGTTGGTGTGCTTAACAATATGATTTCACGACAAGCATGCACACATTCCTACAGTCCCTTACTACATTTGTGAGCATTCATGTGCCTATGTGTAAAACTTGCTGCCTGTAGAATTTACAGTTGCTAGGTCTTGTGGCGTGGGTATGGAGGGCTGTGGAACTTGTGTAAATTAAAAATCGATTCGATTAAATTGCTTTGTCGCAGCAAAGCGACTTATTTATTCGGGTATAAAAATGAAACTAAACTCTATTACAATATTAGGTGGCTAAAATATCGACTACAGCGGATGCGCCAGTGGTTGCACGATTTGCTTTCGCAACCATAATTCTTAAGAATTGTTTTGCTGCTTGGAGCGGATTCAATACAGACCGTAGGTCAGCATATTTGGCGCAGCGCGTGCAACAGGGCATTGAACTGATTTTGTTTTCGCTTACGTTAACTCTTCCACCCTCAATTCGACAGGTGTCCTCAAGTGTCAGAAAAATGGGATGTTAGTGCTTTGAAAATTTGGAAGATGTTCGGAAGTGCTGGTGATTGGGTGATTGACGGTGTTTGGAATTTCGGAAGCAATTTGTAAGATCACTTCTTTCTTGGTAGCTCGCCTTTTTGAGACTAGCACTTTTGTTATGGCAAAACCCACAAGCAATGCTGGTAAACCAATGCTGTTGGTAGCGGAGTGGGTGTGTTATGTATTTGAAGATTATCTAATGTTTTTAGACTGAGGACCCGCAAGCGTTTGGCCTTGGATACCGACATTTGCATTCTTCTATGTTTGGAGAATATTCGGTCATCGATCGTGATAAAGCAGTTGTGGTATTTTTTAAGTAAAGTGCCTTGGACAAATTGATCAGTGTCCTCCCACTTTATTCTGCCTTGGAAGTTGTTAAGCAGTATGATGTCTTCTTGGATTTCATCTAAGCTTTCGAAGTGGTCTGCGTTGCTGTAGTCGCATTTTGCATCTTTTCCTAACATTAATTTGGGTGTACAATAGTTTTCTTTTAATTCTATTACATCTTTTTGATAACAGATTTTTATGTTGTTTTAGTTTTATAGTTGTTTCTTAATCCTAACATTGTGTTTTTATGTTTGAAAATTTCTTTAAATTGTAAGTTTACAATTTTATTGTCTTTAACTATAAGTTTAATAATGATATTCTCATAATTTACATTTTCCGGATTAGGTATTTCAACAACATATAAGATTATGGTATTATTGTGTAAGACGGATACTTCTGCTAACTCTAGCATTTCTTCTATTGTTAGGTCTATTTCAGCTTTATTTATTTGTTTTTGTATTAAGTCTAGATCTTTATCATTCAAGAGGATGCTGTTTACTATGTACAGGCTGTACAGTACAGCTTTGCCCATTGTATGGCGTATTTAATGTTTGTTATTTCCTCCTTAATCAGACGGGTTTGTATTTGTATGTTAGTATCTAGATTGTTAGTAGGGTATGAATGTTTTTTGATGGCGTTGGTTAAAATATTGTTAATTTGAGTGAGATTATTTATTCGTTGTTGAAATTGTGTGTTAATGATGGTTTGTTGGTTAGTATTCTGAATGAGCTCATTTACGTTATCTTCTATAGCGACTAAGTCATCGTGGTCAGGAGAGCCGGCCACATTTCCAGGCTGCGTTTAAAGAATTTATGGATCTTGTGTGTCTGGTCTTATTTGCGTATAATAAAGAGTGAAATATTGACGACTTTAGTTCTGTGTCTATATGATTTGCTAGTTTGTCCAAAGCCTTTTTTAGTTGTAATGCGTTTATTAGATGAATTATTCTAGTTGAGAAGTTAGTTATTTTATGTATGTGACTATTTGTATAATTAGTCATTTCCACTCGGCCTCTATTGGGATTACTCCCAGTATTTTGTAGAGAAAAGTCATTTTTAAAGTTGCTTTTATGTACTATTTTTCCTGACTCTGTTTTTATGGTTGTGTCGTTGTCTTCTTTAACTATTTATTTTTTGTACCTGGAGGAAAGTTTATATCCTAGTCTTGTGTTGATTTTTACGTAAATTCCAGTTTTATAGGTTTGTATAGGGTTTCTAGATTGGTTATGATATTTTAAATCTTTGATCTGCTGTTCTATTAATTTGGTTATGTTATTTTTGCGTGCTTGTTCGAATTGTTCGGGATCTGCGGTAATCTTGCCGACAAAGAAAATATCTAGTGGGCGTTGTTTAGTGAATGTATGTAATACTCGTAAATAGCTCTTTGCAGGAGGTCTGCGAAGTTTCTATCTTTGCCTTCTCTTTTAAGACATCTCATATTTCTGATAGTGTGGAGCGTAGTCCTTCTAACTGTCCGTTTACTGAACTCTTATATGGTGGTACTTTGAAAACTTCAATTTTAATCTGATCTTTCATCATGAAAAATGGTTTTTCGTTATCTACTACTACAAATATTGGTACTCCATATTAGAAACGTTTTTCGTGTAATGGTTGTCTGATATCTTCTATATCATTAGATTTAATAATTCTACCTTACGCAAGCTTTGAGAATTTGTCTATTGCAGTGAGCACGAGGTGCTTTTCGGTAGAATAAATATCTATGTGAATGATGTGCCCCGGATACTCGGGTATTGGTGTTTCCTTCAAATTTGGGTTTGTTGGTCGTCTATCGTATTTGTCTTCTTTGCAGACCCTACATTTTTTTACTATGTTTGTAGTTTTGGCTTTCATTCTTTGAAAGGTGCATTTTTCCGCAATATGTTTTTCGTATGCGTTTCTATGCGCTCTATTGTGTTTTTTTAATATTTCTTCCTCTTGATCCGATTTTTTTTCTAAGTCTATAATTCTGTTCTGCGAAAATCGTATCTTGAAAGTATTGATAGGTTTAAATACTTTATTAGTAAGCTGATAAGGTCAGTTTCTGAAAATTGTTATTTCGCAATGTAGTGTCTATGGAAGGTAGGGAACGGAATGCTAAATTCGTAATTTTCTTTGTTTTCCTTTGCAATTATAATTTGATTCTTATAAACTTTGATAGGGGCTTCTTAGCTTGGTATCAAATGGCTTGAACTATGAGTCGATGTCAGGTGAAATTCTTTTTTGAAGTCGGGATATTTGAGAATAACATCGTCTGATATTAATGAACTTTTCAATTTATTAAATGCCTCAAGGGCAGCTGAATCTATTTTTATGGATATCTTATTTGAAGCTTGCTTCGATATTCTGTCGTCCTCACCACGTAACAACGAGGTAAGAGGTTTTGCTAATTTCGAATAATCCTTGATGAAACGGCGACAGTAGGCGGATAGGCCGAGAAATGACCGAAGTTGCTTAAGGGTGTTTGGTGGTGGATAGTTGGCAATTGCTTCTACCTTTTTTTTGTTAGTTTCTATGCCTTTATCTGAAATAACACAGCCTAAGAATTCTACTTTGGTTTTATCTTAGTTGAAGCTTGCTTCGATATTACGTGGTGAGGATCTACGTAACAACTAAGTGAGAGGTTTTGCTAATTTTGAATAATCTTTGATGAAATGAGATAAATGACCGAAGTTGTTTAAGAGTGTTTGGTGGTGGATAGTTGGCAATTGCTTCTACCTTTTTTTGTTAGTTTCTATGCATTTATCTGAAATAACAAAACCTAAGAATTCTACTTTAGTTTTAAAAAATTCGCACTTGTCTATTTGGCATTTTATGTTAGCTTCGAGGAACGTATAAAATATTGTTTGCTGAACACGACTATATCGTCTATGTAAACATAGCAGATTTTTCCTATATGTTGCCTTAGTATCTCATCTAATGCTCTTTGAAATATGGATTGAGCATTTTTTAAACCAAAGGGGAGTCGTTTAAATTCGTTTTTTCCATTTTATGGAGAAGGCAGTTTTCTCGATGTCTTTTTCTCTTAATAGGATCTGATGAAATTCGATTTTTAAATCAAATACGGAGAATATTTTGTTGTCTCCTAGTTGTGCTAATACCTCGTTTATTTCTAGTATGGGCGATGGTTACGGAATTTAACTTTCTATAGTCAATGACTAATCTATATTTCTTTTCGCCAGATGCGTCTAATTTCTTTTGTACTATTATGACAGGAGAGTTATATGGAAAACGAGAGGGGAAAATTATGTCGTCGTCTAACAGTTTTTGTATTTGTGCTTCTACTTCTTGTTGTAAAGAAGTAAAGTAAAGGTAATATTTCGTATAAATTGGAGTGTCTGAGGTGGTAAATGATAGTCTGTCATTGGGTTTTGAAAATAAACTCGAGAATTTCTTTGTTAGGTTTGTAATGCTAGTGCATTGTTCTTTTGACATATGTTCGGTTCTAATGTTTAAATTATTAACTGCTTGTATTCTTTTTTCTTTAATACGAATGTTGCATTTATTCTTTAGAGTTGTCGTTAGAAAAGATTACTGCGTTTAGCTGCTTAAGACTGTCGTTTCGAATGGCGTCGAATTATTTTAGAGTCGGTAGTAGAAAAAAATTGATTCTTACGTCTTTGATGTCAAACAGATTCGCTTCTATGTGTTATGTTGCCTCCTACAGCGATTGCATCGAATCGTTCTATATTTTCTTTCGGGTTTCTTACTAAATTTTGTTTAATATAATTGTTGTTTGAGCCAGTGTCGATTAAAATTTTTAGGGTCTTAGGGACTTTATTCTAAGAAATGTATGTCTGAAGGTCCAACTTGATCATCTTCACCCGAATATTCGTACTCGTGTGGTGAGTTGTCGGCTAGATTTTCTACGTCTGCATAGTATTCGTCAACCGTATTGTTCCATGCATTCTGCCTGGCTTAGTTTTTCTGTGTAAATATTATTTTCGTTTTCATCGGCTGTTTCTATATTAAAATTTCGAGGTCTTTTTAGTTCTGGTCGTGTGTTGTATGGAGGACGTTTACCTATGTCGAAATTGGGGCGTTGTTTGTCTACGTCCATGGGTTCGGACCGAGGGTTACGTTTTGGTCCAGACAGATGAGGGGGTGCTGCAGGATAACTGTAGTTTGGCTGTTGAAATAATTGTTGTCCGGACGGACGAGGATGTGCTACCGGGAAGGTGTAGCTTGGCTTTTGCTTGAATTGCTGTCCATTAGTGGATTTTTACTTTGTGGAAAACTGGCTGACGAATGAAGGGCTTGTAGCAAGTTCGGTTCTCTAGAATTCTAGAGAGATCACCTTGGAGACCTCTTACGAAGGTGTCAAGTGCCTTATCATGATATACTTTGGTCAGTAATCGCTCAGATTACTTTGTTAAGAATAAGTGACAAATGTTTATAAACGACTTAATGGAATTCTTCAACAAATTCATTACCTCGAGTCAGTCCAGTCATCTGATATTCTAGGGTTGCTATATCCCTCTAATCAGCATAATGTAGAGTCAGGCACTTAGTAATGGCATTCCAGTCGAGTGGTACGTTGTAAGATTCTAATACTGTATCTGCTAGTCCAATTATTTTGTTTCTTATTATATGAAGGATGCAGAAATATCTAGGGCTGCCTTCCTGTTCTGTATAGATTTGCATTATTTTGTCAACACTCTTCTTCCAGGAGCTAAACTCAGCTGGATTTCCATTGAATTCTCTTAGACCTTTGACTATATCCGGAACCTTGTCTAATTCGAATATTCTATTACTATATTCAGGTCTGATTGATACCTTAGGGGCGTCGAAAGGGCTTGGTCTGATTGTTTCAGTTGTAACTTTTATTGCTAGAGTCTCGATGACGAATTTATAAATTAATTGTGTTGGTCTATATTCATTTGGGTGTTAATAGGTGCTGATCTTAATAATGACGCATCATCGGACAAAAATGATGGTCTTATTAAGTTACTTGGGTTTGCCATGATTAACTGTAATTTTAATTTTCTTTTTTATACTCGTTTCCCAAAGGGAAACAGAGTATATTGGTTTTGTGCAATGTCCGCCTTGCTGTCCGTCCGTCTGTCCGCTTGTGAATGAATTATGACACGCACGTGTTAAGCAGCGACAGCAAAATATATTTACATTTACATATATGTACATACATTGAAAAGTGCAAGCGCGTTTGCTACGCATGGGCAAAAATAAATTCAACGTCATTCATTCTAGTATATTCTTCAACCAAAATTGTTATTGAGTTGTGTTTGCATTTTCAGCCGCTTCTTTAGTTTTGTATTTGTCAAATATCGCCCTTTATACGCATACATGCAAACAGACCAACGTTTTTGTATGTACACATACACATACATTTATATACGCGCAATTAAGCAATTTCTAAGAATCACAATTGCGATTGATTTGTATATGTATTGTGTTTGCATTAACAGCAGCTTCTATAGTTTTGTATTTGTCAAAAGTCGCCCTTGTAGTGAACTAGAGTCGGATTTGCCAACAGGCAATGCAAAACTGATGTGGGGCAGGAGGTAGATGCAAAGCGCATAAGCAAAAGGGTCCGATTTCGAGACGCGACAGCGACGGCATCAAAATAGTTTTTTTTTCCCCCTTAATAAATAGGAAGTGGCTTTGTTAGTTGAGATGGTGTGCTTTAACGATACATATGTAGTAGATGTAGGTTCAAATCCAGCGGCAGCGACTTTTGCTTTTCTCTTTATTTTGTTTGTTTAACTATCTATTTAATTATATAATTATTTTTGATTGACATACAAATCTCCTAGTCAGACACCCCCGACTAGAGCTTTCTTACTTATACATTAAGTATAACATAATGCAAGAGTTTCGCAAGCGTTTCGCACATGGGCAGATAAATGCATATGCATATGCACATGTAAGCAAGCGAATGTAAGCTTAAGTAACGTGTACATCATCACAACAAATTCCAATTCAATTCTTGTGCGCTGCTGTTCCTAGGCTATACGAGAAATGATAATTTTTGCAGATAAATTGTTTGCAGAACTTCAACATTAAATCGAATTACTTATATTTCTTACTTTTTCTTTGAAATGCCGTTTGTCGTCTTAGCAATTATTATTAAGCTTATTTATATAGGTGGAACAGACATATGAATTTTGCAGCTGGGCGTTACAAATTTTGTTACCAATTTGCCACGCCCCCAGCAGTAGTAATCGATAGGGGAGGCCTCCAGTAACACAAACATCAAATTTTGAAGCGTCTAGCTCTAAAACTGTAGGAGCTATAAGGCTTTACGATTTGCCACGCCCCTGAAGGCGTAGGTATGTCCGCCATATTTTTTTGATCTTGAGTTGCTTATCCGAGTATATATATCAAATTTCAAGTCTTTAGCATCTATAGTGCTCAAAATATAGTTCAACTTGTAAAATCACTATATATTCAGATTCGATTTGCCACGCCCCCAGTGGGCGTGAAACAATCATCAATCTTTATAGAATCGTAGAGTTAAGTTACGTGCCAAATTTCAGCATTCTAGCTTTAAAACTGTAGAAGATACAGTTTTCCAGATTTACCTCGCCCCCAATAGGCGTACATATATCCGCCATATCTTTCTGAACTTGGGTGGTCAACGCAAGTAAACATTCCAAATTTCGACTCTCTAGCTCTTCAACTAATATGATTTCTTGACTATGGGCGCAAGCATTTTCCGATTTGCCACGCCCCTAGTGGGCGTAAAATCTTGACACTTTATAATTCGAGGGTATACACGAGTATATGTTCCAAATTTCTAGTCTCTAGCTTCAATAGCGTAGAAAAATATTGCATTCATACGGACAGACGGACGGACAGCAAGACGGACATTGCATGAAACCAATATACTCTTTTTCCCTTTGGGAAACGAGTATAAAAGTGTTCTACCCAATAACGCGAAATGTATAATTGAATCTTGTGGTGCGAGTTATAGATTTTTCAGTTAATTTATTTTCCTTCTCATCAAAACAAACAAGTGGATCAAAGCCTGCAATTTACCGGATAATTTCAACCGGAAAGTGGCCAAAATATGCAAAAGGCATTTCGAACGGCAATATATTGGTAAACGTAAATTAAAAATGAATGTAGTCCCAACTAGAGGTGGGCACGGGCCGGGTTTTTATCGGGTACCCGTGGTCACCAGCGGTTACCTGTGGGTATGAGCTGAAAAATCTAATTTCGGACTGGGTGTGGGCTTAACCCGAACAAATTTTTACTGTTCTATTAAAATTTAAAATGCATAATAAATTGTTTAATTTGCAGGCGCACTGGACTCGCCTGCAACAACAGGGCTGCTTTCGACATCAATTCATTATGCATTTTAAATTGTAATAAAACAGTAAGAAAAGTCGAAAACATGTAATATTTGTGTAAATAATATTGTAATTTTTAAGAATTAAAAAAAAAAGAATTAAATTGTTGTTATTTTTGAGAAAAAAAAAATTTGTTGTAATTTTTGAGAATTAAATTTTTTGTAATTGTTTCGGGCGGGCGGGTTGGGTGCGGTTATGGAAATTTTTTTTGCTTTCGGGTACGGATAAAATTTTGATCTTCTGACCGTGGGTGGTTCGGGCCGGGTGCAAAAAAGTCGGCCCGTGACCACCTCTGGTCCCAACCTTACATTTGAGCAACCCAAATATATTTTTAAATAATATTGCTGAGTTGAATGAGAAGATTTATTCATTCGAATGTCAGGAAGAGAATATTATCCCTTATAGCTACCAAAATAAATAATTTAGATGAAGTATTCGATGAGTTTCGGAAGTCATCAGCCACAGAACAGCAGAAAGAAAGCGTTCAGACTGAAAGTGGTGAAGAAGAAAATTTGGAGAATTTATTAAGCTTTGACAGCAATTTAAACAAGTAAGAACGTTGCCTTAGGGCGAAACCTAAAGCGTGATACTCGTTTCCCACAGGGGCATCTGGTATTTTAAATTTAATAATTTATCTCAAATTTTGCATTTATGTAGATTCATGTGAATTTTACGCAATTTCCATTTTTGCAAATATAACTATGTGAATGAATTAGTATTTTTATAAAATGTAAAAAATTCAATAGAATCATATGCTGAAAGTTTCATCAAGTTCCGTTAAGTCAGTCGCAATCTATTAAACAAAACATTTGGCCAATTATGATACGCACGCGTTAAGCAGCGACAACAAAACACATTTACACATACATTGAAAAGTGCAAGCGCGTTTGCTTATGCACGGTCACAAATAAATTCAGCGCCATTTATTCTAGCATATTCTTCAACCAAAATTGTTATTGAGTTGTGTTTGCATTTTCAGCCGCTTCTTTAGTTTTGTATTTGTCAAATATCGCCGTTTATACGCATACATTTAAACCGACCACCGTTTTTGTATGTACACATATAAATACATACGTTCATATGCGCGCATTTCAGCTTTTTCTAAGAATCACAATTGCGATTGATTTATGTTTATATTGTGTTTGCATTAACAGCAGATTCTATAGTTTTGTATTTGTCAATAGTCGCCCTTGTAGTGAAGTAGTTTCGGATTTGCCAACAGGCAATGCAAAACTTATGTGGCGTAGCAGGTAGATGAAAAGCGTGTAAGCAAAAGGGTCCGCGTTCGAGACACGGCGGCGACGGCATGAAAATAGTTGCGCAGCTGTTCGTGCCTACATACATACATACATGATAAGTCCTATCGTCAATTTTTTTGTGTGAAATAATTTTGTTCGGACTAAGTCGATATTTGTGTTATCGGTATTTGATATTTACATTTTTTGTCAGGGTCACACACACAAAAAGAAAATAACATAACTGACCTAGGATATACGAAAAATGATAATTTTAGCAGATAAATTATTTGCAGAACTTCAACATTCAAATCGAATTACATATATTTCTGAGAAATGGCGTTTGTCGTCTTAGCAATTTTTATTATTTATATAGGTGGCACAGGCATATGAATTTTGCAGCTGGTCGTTACAAATTTTGCTGCCAATTTGCCACGCCCCCAGTAGGCGTAGACATATCATATTTGGCAAGTTCCTAGAAGGAGTCTAGGGTAACGTAACTGCAAAGTTTGGATGCTCACACTCCAAAAATGTGAAAGTTACAGGGTATTTTTTCGATATACCACGCCCCCAAAGGGGCGTAAGATTTATTTTTGGGGAATCAATAGAGGAGGCCCCCAGTAACACAAACATCCAATTTTGAATCGTATAGTTCTAAAACTGTATATGTTCCAAATTTCAAGTCTCTAGCTTCAATAGCGTAGAAAAATATTGCATTCATACGGACAGACGGACAGGCGGACATTTCACAAAACCAATATACTTTTTTCCCTTTGGGAAACGAGTATAAAAATGAATTGTGGCAAGAATTAAGTGTTGGTAAGTCCTCATTTTATTCAAATTGTTTAAAGAGAGAGAAAAATGAGGTGTACTATAAGAAAAAATATTATTATATGGGAGAAGATCTTAAAAAGTAAAAAGAGAGTATATTAATTTAAAGAAAATATATTTAGTTTTAAAAAATGCGTCTAGATACTGAAATATTTATTATAGAAATGACAACGTGAAAAAGAATGTCAATATCACGAAAATTAACAATATACCACATGTTTCTGAACACTCAAACGTGTTATATAAAATGCTTTTGAAAAATAATCATTGTTATAATAGCCGTTGTTTTTGATAAGGGTTCCAATAATAAAGCAGTTTTTAATAGATTTTGGTATTTTTCAAGTTCATGGTCAAGAAATATTTGCGATATTTGAACTATTATATGAAATTGAAACTAAAAATTTAACACGTCAATGTTCGAAATTGACTCCAAATTATTTCGAAAGAATGAAAGTCAAATTTGCCACACCAATCTTTAGCCATAGTGTAGCTGCTGCGATACGTACAGTTATCGATTCAGGTGGGTTTGCTGATTGCAAAGACAGTGAAGGGGCAAAAGCAATATTTATTGACAAAATGAATAAACATTTTGATTGCCTAAATAGTCATGTGTTATTTGATAGCAATTCCTATAGGTGTGCTCATAGGAAAAATAATAATGTTCATGAATATCTCAGGAAATTCATGACTATTTTCAACGTCCTAACAAAGTATATCGCATTGATGGGATGATTATTACAATCTCATCGTTAATTGCTTTGGCAAATGTTTGCAACACAGGTGTTTTCTTTGTTGCCACATCCAAATTGATTCAGGACCCCTTAGAGAATTTAGTTTATTTGCATTCTTTGTGTGGTTTACTAAGAACTAAAAACGAAGAGAGCCGCGCGCAGGCAGGCCGGATCATTTAATTGCGTGTGATGCTCGCAGGCAACACTTATACGCGTATAAGAGTATGCTTATGTTGAAGAGGGAATGTTGCAGTATTAAATATTTACTTCCAACACTCCTTCTCAACATTGCTTGTTCTTCACGTCCATTTTATCAAGCAATTGTATACTCATCATGTTCACAAATTTTTCATGATTACTCTTACTTAAGTTTTTAGTCAAGACATCAGCAACCATATTTTCTGTGTCTACATATTCAATTAATAAAAAATTTCTTAAGCAAGTCTCTTATATGATGATACTTTATATCGATGTGTTTACTACGTGCATGGAATCTTGCTTCCTTGACCAAACATTGGACACTCTGATTGTCGCCAAAAATCTTCATAGAGGTACAGTCCCATTCGCCGATTTCATGCAGTAATCCCTGGAAGTATACTGCCTCTTTCGCTGCATTTCTATGAATGTATTTGCTATCCAGTACGTCTGTAATGGAGGTCCAGCCGTGCGGTGCCCTTCAGGTATCTCAGTATCCACTGTGCACCCATCTCGTGCTCACGATGCGGATCTGCGTTGTGTCGCGCTAGCTTTACTACGGAATGGAGGATGTCAGGCCGTGTTGTCATTGCCATATACAGGAGCGATCCGATCAACGAGTGGTATCTGGTCTGGTTTGGTCGCCCACAATTATAGTTGATGTACTTCGTTTAGAAGCTCGCTTCCAAAGAGGTTACATTGGGCTTACAGTTAGACATGCCATACTCTAGCAGAAGACCCTCAACGAACTGCTGGTGACCTATGAAAACATCACCGTAGCACCGTTGCGCTCTATTTTCATCCCCAGGAAATGCTTCAGCTCTCCTCCAACAACGACATCGAATTGCGTCGCTCAGCTCGTTTTTACACGAGCTCGTCAAATCAAGTCGCCCACGTACACCACAATGATGATCATCTTGCCGTCCCTTCGGCGCGTGTACAGGACGCTGTTCAGTTTCTCGTTCCATTCGCGTCCTCTTTGCTTCAGTCCATAAAGCGATTTCACCAGACTTGTCGCGCTTTAACGCTTTACCAGAATTCGACTTCATTCGCTTCCAACTCCTCCTTGGCGCTCTCAGGAACAGCACATCATTTGCTGTTATGACTGTTTTAATATGTTGTACTGCTTTCGCGGCCGCCCGCCGCGGCTTTGGACTTCCGGGGTCCTTCTTGCTGCTGGTGTCAATCTCGTCTCCAACGTCGATTGCTCCTTCTGCAGTTTCACTGTTACCTTCTGTTTCATCTTGACACTCGTCTGTGTAATACTTTGAACCACCGTGCTAAATATGTCTATAGAAACCTCTTAACTTTCGTGATGATTTAGAAGATACTCCTTCTCGACGAATATAACATCACGGGCCTCAATTAAATTTCCTGATTTTGGATTGTACAACCTGTATGCCTTTGCAGTGTTTGAGTAGCCCACCATAACATGTTCAACTCCCTTCGGTTGAAATTTTTGCTTCTGTGTCTTGTTCAGAACAATTGCTGTTGAGCTGAACACACGGAGATGCGACACCGTTGGCTTCACTCCAGACCAATACTCTATTGGTGTCATGTTTTTCAACGTAGACGTTTCTAATCTATTTCTCAGGTATACCGCCGTATTTATGGCCTCTGCCCAGTATGCCTCTTCGAGGTCAGCATGCAACATCATGCTCCGAGTCATCTCCACCAGCATTCGATTAGCTCGCTTGGCCACTCCGTTTTGCTGTGGCGTATGGGGTACAGTTAATTGATGTTTTATTCCATTATTTTTCCAAAATTTCTCATGCGCGCCGCTTAAATATTCGCACCCATTATCGCTCGGCAGACTCTTTATTTGTTTGCCAGTTTGTAAGAAAACATACATAAACGTAACGCGAGCTGTCATCAATAAAACCGAGACGCGATACTCATTGGACCACAAATATCTGTGTGTATCAAGTCCAGCACACCCTTGGTGCGATTCTCTGATGCGTTCGAGAATTTCTGTACGAAAATTTTTCCTTTTGCACATGTCTTACACACAATAGCACTTGCATTTGTATACTGGGCAATATTGAGTCCATGTACCATGTCAACATTGACCATCTTGTTTATGCTTGCAAAATTCAGATGCCCCAATCGGCTGTACCATTTCATTATTATCTGACGTGCTCTTCTGTGCTGTGAATAATTTCTTAATCGGTATTATATATATTCTCGAACTTGACTGGAAATTCCTTTTGGATTGCTTTTGCAACCGAAACAAAATTATACTGCAAATCTTTTACATATTGTTGTTTAATTTAATCGGACTTCCGCAAATATTAATCTCAAATGTTCCGCATCCATCGGTAACCAAATAGCTTTTTCCAGATAAAGCGACTATTTCTTTGTGCTCTTTCATATTTACAAAATACGACCGCTCACAACATAGATGTACAGTGGCGCCACTGTCCAGACACCAAACTGTGTTTGCGAGTTTGCTTGTGTTGTAATTTGTAGAAGTGAATGCCGAAAAATTCTTCTTCCATCCCCTTTGTTTTCTTTTTCTTCTTTGCTCTCTCGGCAATGTACAACAATGTGACCGACTCGGCCACACGTTCAGCATGCGCCTCTAATTTTTCTTTGCTTTGTATTTGATTTTTCGTTACCGTTGCATCGGCTAACGCTGCTGTTACCATGCTGCTTTTGTGCTCGAGACGAGAACATTCTTGCCTCTCCGTTATTCTCGACGCCCGCCGACTAGCGCCTCTCGCCTTCTTCCAGCAATTTTACTTTTAATGCGCTGAGCGTTGGAAGAGTATCGCGAGTTTCAATCGCCACCACAAAATTTTCATACTTCTGAGACAAGCTCCAACTCCAACCTCACTTAGTCTCTCTAAAACGTCAGTGAAATCGTTCAAATGTTCTGCCACCGCACCGGCGTCCCCCATTCTCATATGGAGTAACTGTTTTAATAAACTGACCCGACGCGCGGTGCCCATCAGCATATGAATTTCCTTCAACTTTGTTCATGCTTCATGCGATGTCTCACAATTTTTAATGTTATTTATATGTGACGCTTTAATGTATGATAAAATGTTTGCCAGAGCCTTTTCGTCTTTGGCATCAATCGCAGCTTTTCTCTCTGCACTATCGCTCTCGTTTTTCACTACGCGACCACATACTATACCCCACAAATCAGCATGTATCAGTACACGTTTTATTTGTACTACGCACGCACTATAATTCTGATCGTCCAGTTTTCCGATCGATAGCATTGCTGAATTCATTTTGTGGCTTTATTTTTATACCCTGAGCCCATTGAAAATGGAAATCAGGGTATAATGGTTTTGTTAAATGTATGTAACAGGCAGAAGTAGGCGTGTCAGACCCCACAGAGTATATATATTCTTGATCAGGGCGACGAGCTGAGTCGATTTAGCCCTGTCCGTCTGTCTGTCCGTCCGTCTGTCCGTCTGTCCGTCTGTCCTTATGTTTGAACGCGTGGATCTCAGAACGTAGTTGACCTAGAGACTTGAATTTTTTTTTGTTGGGTCCGTGGATAGCACGCGCAGGTCAAGTTTGTTACCAAAAAACGATATGTATTATTGTTGTAATGTTATCGATTTTAAACCTTATCGAAAACAGGTTATAAAATTTTGGATACCGGCTCTTTTTACTAATTACCCCCTTCACCCCTCCCCTTCTCAACCCATTGAGAGTCGGTTGCAAATATAACCATGTGAATAAATTAGCATTTTTATAAAACGTAAAAAATTCAATAGAATCAAATGCTGAACTTTTCATCAAATTCCGTTAAGTCAGTCCCGATTTATAAAACAAAACGTTCAGCCAATTATCACACGCACGTGGCAAGCAGCCACGCGCAGCAAAAAACATTTACACATATACATACATTGAAGCGTGCAAGCGCGTCTGCTTATGCATGTGCACAGCCGCTTCTGAGCATTTTCAGCCGCTTCTGTAATTTTGTATTTGTCATATATCGCCCTTTACACGCATACATTGAAACAGACCACCGTTTTTTTTATGTACACAACTCATACATTCATATACGCGCATTTCAGCACATTCTAAGAATCACAATTGCGATTGATCTGCTTCTTTAGCTTCTTTAGTTTTGTATTTGTCACATATCGCCCTTGTAGTACTACTTTGCGTTTTGCCAACAAGCGCCGCAATACTGGTGTGGTGTAGTGGGTAGACGCGAAGCGCGTGAACGAGAGGTTCCGAGTTCGAAACTCGGTGACGACAGCGTGTAACTTTTTTAATTTTTTTTTTTTTTTTTAATCTATAAACATGAGGTGGTCGTGCTAGTTGAGATGACGCGCTTTAACGTTACATATGTATGTAGTAAATAGATGTAGGTTCGAGTCCAGGTGCGGTGATTTTTGTTTTTCTTCTTTTTTTTGATAATTTGTTTATTTATTTAATTATTTATCTATTTTTTATTTACATAAATTCTAGTTGAATAAAATTTCAAAATTATAATTTAATTTTGGAAAATTTAATGTTATATGCAAGCTATATAGCGTATTAAACAATGCAAATCGGACGGGGCTCAGGGTATCTCCTAGTCGGGCATCTCCGACTAGAGTTTTCTTACTTGTTTGAATATGATATCTCTCAAATGGTCAAGGCCGACTCATTACTGACTGTCATTAAGGGATCTGACGTCTCTGTCAAAAGATACAGGGTTGCCAGATGGGTTCGTCGAATATGGGCAAATATACATATATTCTTGATCAGCACGACAAGACGAGACGATATAGCCCTGTTCGTCTGTCCGTCCGGCCGTGTGAACGCTGAGATATTTTTAAATACGCAGTGTAGAGACTTGAAATTTTACATGAATACTCAATTTTTTGATAACTCATTGCATTTCGATTTTATGATCATTTATTCATAATTATACTCGTTTCCCAAAGGGAAAAAGAGTATATTGGTTTTGTGAAATGTCCGTCTTGCTGTCCGTCCGTCTGTCCGTATGAATGGAATATTTTTCTACGCTATTGAAGCTAGAGACTTGAAATTTGGAACATATACTCGTGTATACCCTCGAATTATAAAGTGTCAAGATTTTCCCGATACGCCCATTAGGGGCGTGGCAAATCGGAAAATGCTTGCGCCCATGGTCAAGAAATCGTATTAGTTGAAGAGCTAGAGAGTTGAAATTTGGAATGTATACTTGCGTTGAGTTCAAAAAGATATAGCGGATATATCTACGCCCATTGGGGGCGTGGCAAATCGGGAAAACTGATACTTCTACAGTTTTAAAGCTAGAATGCTGAACGCTACGATTCTATAAAGATTCATAAAAAGATTTGATGTCTACGCCCACTGGGGGCGTGGCAAATCGCATCTAAATATATAGTGATTTTACAAGATCAGCTATATTTTGAGCACTATTGATGCTAGAGACTTGAAATTTGATATATATACTCGGGTAAGCAACCCAAGATCAAAAAGATATGGCGGACATACCAACGCCTACAGAGGGCGTGGCAAATCGCAAAAATCTTATAGCTCCTACAGTTTTAGAGCTAGACGATTCAAAATTGGATGTTTGTGTTACTGAGGGCCTCCTCTATTGATTCCCCAAAAATAAATCTTACGCCCCTTTGGGGGCGTGGTATATCAAAAAAATACCCTGTAACTTTCACATTTTTGGAGTGTAAGCATCCAAACTTTGCAGTTACGTTACCCTCGACTCCTTCTAGGAACTTGCCAAATATGATATGTCTACGCCTACTGGGGGCGTGGCAAATTGGCAGCAAAATTTTTAACGCCCAGCTGCAAAATTCATATGCCTGTGCCACCTATATAAATAAGCTTAATAAGAATTGCTAAGACGACAAACGGCATTTCTGAGAAATATTAAGATATATATGTAATATATAGCCTAGGTCAGTTATGTTATTTTCTTTTTGTCGTGGTTGTGCTAGTTGAGATGATGCGCTTTAACGTTACATATGTAGTAAATAGATGCAGGTTCGAGTCCAGGTGCGGTGATGTGTGTTTTTCTTCTTTTTTTCTTTTGTTGATTTGTTTATTTATTTGATTATTTATTTATTTTTGATTTACATACATTCTAGTTGAATAAAATTTCAAATTATAATTTTTTTTTGGAAAATTTAATGTTATATGCAAGCTATATAGCATATTAAGCAATGCAAATCGTACGGGGCTCAGGGTATCTCCTAGTCGGGCACCTCCGACTAGAGTTTTCTTACTTGTTTCTTTTCTCCTTTTCGAGTTCTTTCACTGCCGCAGTCCGGTGACCTGGGACCATAACATATTCGTTGTGTGGTCTATTAAGAACTAAAAATGAAGAGAGCCGCGCGCAGGCAGGCTAGATCGTTTAATTGCGTGTGATGCTCGCAGGCAACACTTATAAGCTTATAAGAGTATGCTTATGTTGAAGAGGCAATGTTGCAGTACTAAATATTTATTTCCAACACTTTGATTAGATGTCGAGGTGTAATAAATACTAGCTCAACTGTTTTTGAATTCAATGCAATATTATCGAAAATGCTATCCATCAAAATGATTACCTCTGCTTCTGTATCTGGATATTGTATTCCAGATGAAGATCTGATATTAGGCCATATCACAAAAGATAGCGGGTCTCAACTATCTGTATTTCATGAGCAACGTGACGTGAATACAGATATTGAACGTTTAGATAATGATTGAGAAGTAGAATTGTCATTAGCTGCACCGATAGAAAATATTCAAAATGCTTTTAATGAAAATGCATTGCGATATTTTGCTGGGTATCTTCTGCACAAGCTGTTGCAAAAAAAACAGATTGCACAATTTGTACAAGTCTTATAAAATCATCAGATGAAATGCAGTGTTCGTCTGAACTATATAAATCATTACCTCAAGTTAAAGGCACCTTCTGAACATTTTTATTATTTAATTAAACTGCATTTTGATATATTCAAGATCATTTTCGATAGGAAGCATTGCACATATAAAAAAAAATTTCTGTACTGCATGCTAGCTATAGAAATATCAACGTTATACAGTGAATAGTTTTCCCCCATCTACCATTGCTTTGACTATAGACAGTTTCTTCTTAATCAGTTTATTTTAATTTTGATAAGAAAGAATTGTAAATGGCTTACAGAGAAAATCTTTGGGAAAACCAATAATTTAACTGAAAGCAAACTAAAATTGATTCGTAAATAAATAATTGGCCCTATTCAAATTTTGGCAAGTTTCACAACAATAGAAAAGTTAAAGGTCTTAAGGTCTTTAATACTCCTTCTGCAATTCTTATGCGCAATCGTTTACGCAATTAATAGCGTGTGGTAGGCACATACTGAATGAATGACTATGGTGGTATTTAGTCGGTACTAAACTTTAGTCTTCTGAGGCTTGGTTTATATACCCAGCCGCATGCATTATATCAACCTTTAAATCTAGTGTGTCTATTGCTGAGATTGCAAGGCACGGCATTGGTCTATTGCATTCTTATATTATCGCTGAAGTTGTCGGGCTCAGCGTCCGTCTATTATCTGTTCTTAGCCTATCGCTGAGGTTGTAAGGGTCAGCGTTCATCTGGCTATCTGGCTTTATCTATCTATCGCACTGCATTCTAGTCGTTCAGTGCGTAGAAGGCACGTTTACATATTTACTTATTTATATTGTATAAGTCTCAACATTTTACTTGAGCCATGGTAAACCCATTCATCAATGTGGTATACCTGCTCAGTAGGGAAGATATGCGAACAAATTTTATAATCTTTGTGAACTGCTGCTTGTGCGAACTTATTATGCACACACATGTACACATACACAAGTTCCACAGCCATTCAATACCCAAGCCCCAAGATCTAGCTACTGTAAATTCTACAGGAAGCAAGTTTCACACATAGGCATATGAATGCACACAAATGTAGCAAGGGACTGTAAGAATATATGCTTTTCGTGAAATCATATTGTTAAGCCTGCGTAAATATATTCATGAAAAAGCGAACATTTAGCATGAACATGGCAAACGCTTTCAAGAATTCGGCATACTCTTCACTCAGCAACAAAGAAATAGAATCGGCAAATTTCAATTTTTGTGCGCTGCTGCTTGATCGATTTCTCGAAACGGAATAATTCTGCCTCGTGCTATTTTTGTTGTGACGGGTCTAATCGTGAAGTTTTTTTGTGTGGAATAATTTGTTCTGACTGACCAGTCTATGTGTTGTGTGATTAGTTGCTTTATGGTGGGTGCTAATATCGACTGCTTATATCGATAGTTTTAAGCACGCACTCATCTTAATAATTTTATCGCCTAGCACTTGACACAATTTGTATTCTTAGTTTTTAGACCAAACTGTTTTTTCCTTGGATAAGTTATTTGTACGGTATTAAAACAAAACAGGACAAAAATTACATTCGAATATGTAGTATATGACTAAAGATGTTGCACAATTAAATATTCAACATAATTGTTCAAACATATGTAATATGTCCACTTCAAACTCTGACCAAATGCATCTCAGTTCATCTGGATGTTTATCGCAAATGGCCACAACAAATCAGAGTCACTTAACAGCCTCAGCCATTGCATTCAATTTTCGAGAACTTATCAAGAATCCAAATGGATTAGAGGATGCTGCAAACTACTTGTTTCAGGGACTTCTGGATGATGTAGTGGCTGGCATTTTCATAGAAATTCATCATTTGCGGAAGACAGGCAATCTGAAGGCTCTTGACGGAATCGGGGAAGAAAATGCTGAGTCTACGTACAGAATTTGTGAGATGCCAAATTTAGATATATTTGGCATATCAACAGCTAAAAAACCGATGGACTGTACCTGTCCACATTGTGACAGATTAGTTGCGGCGGCCCGATTCGCACCACACTTGGAAAAATGCATGGGCATGGGACGCATCTCTTCCCGCATTGCTAGTCGACGGTTAGCAACTAAGGAGGGCACTAGTGCAAGCTCGTCCTCAACTTCAACATACCTCCATTCAGGTGGGAATACAGGGGGTACCGACGACGAAGATGATGTGGACTGGTCTTCAGATAAACGTAAAAAGAAATCAACACAGAACTCTCGAAACAACGGATCTAAAAAGAATAATGGGAAAACTTTCTAGCGTGATGTGTACGAGCTTTATTAACATTTGTTATTATCTTATATAAATATAAATCAATACATTTAGCAAGACATAACACTTAGTCTTCATTTCTGTGAGTTGTGTAAACGTAAACGTAGTCAATCAGCACATTGGGCTGTGTCCAAGTTTTCCTATTTGTAACATTTGCAAATTTCCCAGTATCAGTATTTAAAAACGGTTTATGCTTTGGCATCACAGTTTCATCTGGGAAGTTAACATTGCCGGCTGCAGACAGACCCAGCACAATATAACACTGAAAATAAAAAAAATTATGATTAAAAAAACCTTGAGAGTTTGCAAATATTGAAAGTCTGATTTGGATACCAGCTCCACCTTTTACAAAACCCCCCTTTAAATATAAATATTGTAATGTAAATGAGTCTTCATTTTTATAAAATGTGCAAAAATTCAATAGAATCATATGCTGAAAGTTTTATCAACTCATCAAGTCAGTCCCAATTTATTAAATAAATTCTTTGGCCATTTACCCACACGCAACGAGCAGAGTTAAACAGTATTCCTATACACACATTTAAATTCAAACAGGCCAGCGCACACACATTTACACGTGTATATATATTCGTGCAATTTATCATATTATAAGAATCACAATTGTAGAAAACCGAAAATGGGACGGGATTGAGGGGATCTACTAGTCGGACGACTTGAGTTGAATTGTTGTACTATTTAGTTTACCTCTTCTGAGTTGAACGCTTCAAGAACTGTTGAATTTGTTATTATTCCGTACGTAAGATCATCCACTTTATATATAATACGGTCCTTGTGCCAAATTAAAGTGTAATTGTGAAAATCATTGCTTAGTGGTTTGTGTCCTGGGTATATTTTAAAAGTCACGTACTCCGAGAATTTTTCTGCCCTCCAAAGAACAGCGCTTCCAAAGAGTCGGTTTCCACTAATAGGAATTGAATTCTTATTATGCAATAATGCGTTGCTGCGAGTATATGCAATACGTAATTGATTGACACAAATTTCTTCACTGAGGTAGTTCACCGGTTGCAGAATTAAGTCTAAAAAATTGATTAGGCATTCCTGACCCAGCCGACTTTATCTATAAAATAAAGGGTCATACTCACATGGATATAACCAATCGCCTATCGGCATTCTAGCACGTATTTCTACGCGACCAAATTTAAATTGAAACTTTGATAATGTATGCAGTTTTGCTGAGTGTACAGGAGGTAACATATTACGAATTAGAAATTGTGGCCCGCAATCCTGTATTTTAAATTCATTAGCTTTTATGGTGGTGCACTCTTTTACAACAAATGGTAAATTGTTCGTGTAATTAGCCCATTTTGCGACAATGTGCAAATAACCATCTTTTATGTAACTAGTATTTGTATTATTTAAAAAAGCTACTAATTCGCGATCGATTGCTTTATCATAAATTCGGGACCTTTGCTCGTGTGTCCATTGGGAAAAAGTCTGATCAAAATCTTCTTTGAAAATTAGAGCACCAGAACACTCTTTCCTTTTTGAACGAACTTCAGTTTCCGAGCTGACGCAACCGCAACTATCTTTTTCGATTCCATTACCATGGCTATCAATGATTAAGTCATACGTTTCTGTTCTTATTTTAGTTTCAGAGTAAAAAACTCCGAATATTCGGAGAGGATCACCTTTTAGAAGGTGTTTTTTTACATCTATCCTAAAGTCAAATGTACCATTTTTATCTTGGCTGTTAATAAATGTGTAATCTGAGCTACATTTTTCACTGATATCCGTTGAAAAGAAAAATCTTGTGCCTTCAAAGCCAGCTGGAAAGCAGTAAAAATTTTACTCATAAAAATTTGAAAAAGTATAATGTAAATTACATTTAATACCAGATACTGTAATCGTTATTTCGCTTCCATTTGTGGTCACCTTTATATCTTGTTTTCCTTCAGTGCCTAGAACACCAAGAAGAAAGTAATAAATTAAAAGCATATATTTCATTTTGATTTTACATAACATTAAAATTATCATCAAAAAATATGTGTTTTTAATGATTCTTATATTTTTTAATCTTTCGACAAAAGTTCAAAAATACTTCATTTGCAATCGGCCGCAAAGCATCGACTGCTATAGTATACTAGAAGAATAAAGTGTACAAAGTCTGTATATTTAATCAGCAATTAAAAGAGCATGCGATCTAGTGAAATCAAAGCGGTCGTCATGTCGTCATAAGCGTCAGTCAGTGCTCCCTAGTGTCAAGAATATATACGCTTTTGATTTATATTTAAATATTTATAATCCAAAATCAGTTGTGAAATGAATTTCAATTATTTACTGTTTTTGAGTGGCTTAATTCTTGGTTCTCCAATACATAAGAACGATGTAAATGTTGAAATAAAAGGACTACATATGACGGTCAGTGTATCGGGTATGTAAGAAACTTCTGGTTGTCTGCTATCACCAATTTAATAACAAGTAAGAAATTTCAAAAATTATGAATTATATTCACAGATGATCCAGAAGTGAAATCAAATATTTTGTCTACCGAAATCGGCGATGAATGTACGCCGGACTATTATTACTTCAACAACAGTACCGCGTTTAACATTAAACTAGAAGGCAATCAAAACCAAAACAAAAATAATACTTTACGGGTGCTTAGAATCATAGAAACTAAAGACCAAGTCTTAGCAGCAAGTAATAATTTTCAAATTTATGCTAATGGTAATGGAAAACTCCTCATTACAAAAATAGATCAAATTGAAACATGTGATAGACCCAAAAACAATAATAAGTTAAATTGTTTACTGGCGGAATATGATCCAGATAAATCTGACCAGTGTAGTGGTCAACTAATTTTTCAGGAGACCTTCGATGGAAAATATTTGTCAAAAAATTGGACTCATGTTCAGTACTCTCGGGTACATACAGACCATAAGGAGTTCGCGGCTTTTAGAAAACATAACAATAACTGCTATCTGGAAAATAACAAATTATTTTTTAATGCAACTTTGCCTAACAAAAAAAATATATTAGAAGAATTTAATTATCCAGAATGCACGTATGTCAAATCTGATAACAACAAGGTCATGTGTGGACCCTACAAATTTGGTACGAGAAAGATTCTGCCACCTGTTCACTCAGCAGTAATAACGACTAGTAAAACATTTCTTTTTAAATATGGAAAGATCGAGATACGTGCAAAAATGCCGGTCGGTGATTGGCTCTTTCCCTGTAAGTATATAAACATATTCTTATCTTTATTAGTGTATTAAAGTTTGTATTTTAGCTGGTTTTGTTGTTTCGAATTATCTTATCAATATAGTTTTTACACCCTGATCCCATTAAAAATGGGAAATGGTTTGTGAAAATATATGTAGCAGGCAGAAGGATGCGTGCCACACCCCATAAAGTATATATATTCCTGATCGGCGCTACAAGACGAGTGGATATAGCCCTGTCCGTCTGTGCGTCCGCCCGTCCGTGTGACCGCTGAGATATTCTAAAGTACGTAACGTAGAAAATTTGAAATTTTACATGAATACTCGTGTATACCATACGCTGCACAAGCTTGTTATTTTTTGATAACTTATCCTTTTTCAATTTACCGGCATTTATCGATAATTTTAATTCGTTTTTATGGCGTGTTTTGTACATCGTTTGAACTAGAGACTTTAAATTTACCGTGTAGTTGCGTGTAATGAATTCGGAGATTATGTAATCTCCCCCAATAGCCCCCATTTGTAAAATGCGCAAATCAAATACTAGAGACTTGTGATTTGGCAAATATACATATGAATGTCATTAATAAGTTGTAAAAGTTTAATGAAGCAAATCCATAGCTAAGAAAAGTTATTTGACAATTAAGTTCCCACAGTAACGCATAAAAGAAACGTAGAATGATTGGAATATTGGCTCGTCACAGGGTTCAGCGTGTGTCCTAAGCGAACAGTCTCGACTAGAGCACTCTACTTGTTTAGTTTTGTGAGATAGTTTGGGATTTGCCAATGGGCAATACAATACTGATGTGGCGCAGAAGTATGTGCGAAACGCGCAATCGTTAAGATCCGAGTTTGACACCCGGAGGAGACGGCGTAATAATTGTTCTCTCATTTTTTTCGTTAATAAATATGAAGTGGCTGTGCTAGTTGAGATACATATGTAGTAGATGTAGGTTCGAATCCAGCTGCAGCTGCAGTTTGTTTGTTTTTCTTCCCTTTATTTTTTTTATTAATTTATTTATTTACTTTTTATTGAAATAGTTGATTGTGAAAACTCAAAAAAATAATTCAATTTTGTAAAATTTTGTGTTATATGCAGATCGGATGGGGTTCAGGATATCTTCTAGTCGGATACCACCGACTAAAGCTTTCTTACTTGTTTTTTATTAATATCAGATGATGCGCTTTAACGATACATATGTAGTAGATACAGGTTCGAGTCCAGGTGCAGTGATGTTTGTTTTTCTTCTCTTTATTTTATTTATTTATTTATTTTTGATTGACATAGCTGATTGTGAAAATGAAAGCTCAAAAATATAATTTAATTTTGTACAATTTTATGTTAGATCACTAACCATACAACACATAGACTGGACATCTGAACGAAATTGCTCAGCGCTCAGAATTTGAGTCTTGGCTCCCAGTCAACTTTGAAATTGCTCGGTTCGGTTACTTAGGCTCCCGCAATAAAAATAGCTAGAAGCAGAATCATTTTGCTTCGAGAACTGGAATATGCCGTGATGAAATTCCATTTCTTTGCTGCTGAGTGAAGAGTATGCCGAGTTCTTGAAAGCGTTGGCCATGCTCATGTAAAATGTTCTCTTTTTTATGATAATTTTTACGCGGGGTATGCGTTGGTGCGCTTAACAATATGCTTCTACGATAAGCATGCACACATACTTACAGTCTCTTGTTACATGTGTATGTATTCATGTGCCTATATGTGAAACTTGCTGCCTGTAGAATTTACAGTTGCTAGATCTTGTGGCCTGACTATGGGATAGCTGAGGAAGTTTTGAATGTGTGCATATGTGTGCACAAACTCGCACAAGCAGCAGCTCCCGAAAATTGTAAAATTTGTTCTTCGAGAGTTCGCATTTCTACCCTACTGAGCAGGTATACCACATAGATGAATGGGTTTACCATGACACATTCTAAATGTTGAGACTTATACTATTATTTGTATGAAGGGTATGAAAGCGTTGGTGCGCTTAACGAAAGTGTGCGCCTACCACGGGCTTTTAATTGCGTGAATGATTTTCCATTAGAATTAGAAAGAGAGTGTCAAAGATCTTTTTGTACAAAACTTTCAACTTTATATAGCAAATGGTTTTCCCCCACCCACCCTTGCTTTAAAAATATGTATAAAATTTATTCTTAATCAGTTTATTCTAATTTTGATAAGAAAGAATTATTATTGACTAACAGAGAAAATTGTTGATAATAATATTAATAATTTAATGAATAAATTTCGTAACAATAGAAAACACTTCATTAATAATAATAGATCTTTGACACTCCCTTTCTAATTCTATTTTTGTTGCGAAAGCTATAAGACTGAGCCGAGCAAAAACGAAGTTGTGACGGGTCTAAGAGTCAACCTTTTTTTGTGTGGAATAATTTTGTTCTGAATGGCCAGTCTATGTGTTGTATGGTTAGTGCTACAGCCCAGTCCGCAATACGTGTTTATAACATTGATTATTGAATATTTTTAATATTTTAGATTTGCTTCTGTATCCAAGTGACTCCGATTTTGAATCCTATCATAATTGTGTACCACACATTCGCATCGCATATGCACGGGGAAATCTTGAGATATTCGATACCTCTGGCAACGCTATGGGAGGAAATGTCCTTTTCGGTAGCGTCTTAAGCAAGGAAACCTATCTTCATGAAACTTTAAGAAGTAATACGCTTCAATCGGAGCATTATGGAGATAATTATCATAACTATACATTAATACGACATCGGGATCGAATTATATATAAAGTAGATGGGATAACCTACGGTACCGTTGATAATCCATCGATTTTGGCAGAAATAAATAAAAATAAGGTAAATTGATTTTGAACACTCAAATCATAGATAATAACCTAATCTATTATAGCATTACATCGTACTGGGCTTAACTGCTGGAGGTGCATTGAATTTTGCCACAGAAGACAGTTCTAATGTTGAACATAGGAAATTTTTTGATGCGCCCAGGGGAGTCATAAATTTTGAAGATAAACTATCAAATATTATTAAAACGTGGAGACATCCCAAGTTGGTCATAGAATATGTTCGTGTTTATACAACGCATTACAACGAAAACTAGAATTTGCGTTTTATATGTATCCACACGTAATTACACATATTTATAAAATCAAGCTTTAGTTAAAAAATACTTTAAGTTATTAGAAATACAATTGCAATTATTTAAAAAATATTAGTAAGAGGGCTCTAATCGAGACTACTCGACTAGGAAATACCTGAGACCTGTGAAAAGGCAATATGCATGCATACAAATACAACACATACTTACACACGTATTCTCGCACGCAGATGCACGCGTTCTGCTAACTGCGCAGTTGACGCAGCAGTGGCCTGTAGTGTGGGCATTACTACGGGAACTTAATTGCTGAATAACTTTTCTTAGCGAACTTATTAATGACATTCATATGTGCCAAAGCACAAATTGAATTCGTTTTTTAACAGTGGTTTGAACATCGTTGGAGCTACATATCAAATTTGTGTGTATTTGCGTGTAATGAATAAAGAGACTATGTAATCTTTAGATTATTGATACCACGCCCCCTTCGAAGAGCAGTCGCTACGTCAACTGCACAGTTAGAAGGGCGACTTTGTATGTATGTGTTTTTTGTATTCATGCTTAAAGACAGCATAGAAGTCTCGCCTAGTGCATTCTAACTTGTTTTGCTTTAATTTTCTACATTTTTTCATATACTATTCCCCCTATTATTTATATTGAGTAATAAGAGGCCATCTTAAATGCGCAGTCAGTTTTTGTTGTCTAATATAAATTAAGCATAACGGGTATAATTTTATTGAAGTTAAAAATTATATTGTATCTTATATTGCATAAACTCGAACATAATCGACCAATAATTTTGGTTGCTTCCAAGTGGGTAACCATTTTTCCTGGCTCTGCCAAAAATTAAGTTTAGCTTGTGGGTGTTTGTTGATCCAAGGTTTCTCATAGCTAGATGTCCGCAATTTGTCAACAAAGTCACCGAAGCCGCCAACTGAGAGGCCCAGGGTGATGTAAAACTAATGTAAAAAATTAAGTTGTACGACATTTTTAAAGAACATTTAACATTATATTCATATAACTACGACCAAACTGTTTTTATCGAAAATGATTTTAGATAGGATATTATAATTTTTCACTTCTATCGATTTCTAATATTTAAAATATGAAGTGTCGTAGAGACCAGACATAACTAGAGGTTCTTGAAGAAAGTGGTTTGGCATTTTTTGCTATATATATATACTTACCATTCGATCGAAAGGCGCCATGGGCCCACCCCGACGCCAGCTGGGATTATGGTCAGATTCCGCAAAACCAGGTAATAGTTCTCCGTACTCTTGACCATCAATTAAGAATCGCAAGCTTTGACTGCTCCATGTAAGGCTGTATAGATGAAAATCATCGCCGAAATGCACGCTCCGTCGTTGTTGGACCATAAAATCTTCGCGTTGAGAAGCTTCAGTCGAGAGTACGGCTCCGGCCAAAATGGTGCGACAATCGATGAGTTTACCATGGGGGAGACGCAGCTGTTGATTGCCACGACACATTGCTACACGCAATTGACCTATCAGGGTAGTTAAAACTGAATATTAACCATATTCAAGTAGCATATAAATACTATAAGGTAACCAGATTCATAGCCAGTTTGACCGTATGCTTCCATCAGTGGCTCTAGCAGCAGTAACGGTACCAACCAATCGCCCTTTGGAAGCTTTGCCCGTATTTCGATGCGACCATATTTAAAAGCAAAAGATTCCTTAGTGCTCAGCCGGGGTACCACCACTGGGGGCATTATAAGTGGTCCACTTGTTAATAGTACGCATTCCTTTTGTTTATTGTGAGTGCCTGTGCAGCGATCCGACAAATCTAAGTGAGCATTAGTTATATGCAAGTCCGGACGATAACTGGACCACAGTTTGGGCTCGATGACTAGTTGGCCATCAAGAACATGTGACTTTCCATCATACAATACAAATTCAGCATCTATACTGTCAAGTGGAGCTCGCACATCATGAACCCAACGGCTCTCGTTTAATTGGTCGAATTCCTCCGCAAATATTAATTGGCCTTTGCAAAGCCGATGGCTTGGAGGAGGTAACATCATTGTCTCGCTTTCCAACGTGCAAGTTGACAGTGATTCCTTTTTAACTAAATTTGCCTTATCTGTTGTAGTTTCCATTTTTAGATTAAGTTTGTTCAAACAGTCCGCGGGCAAATTAACGCCAGATAGTTGGCATACTTGAAGCATTTGTCCCTGATCACGAAATATAGCATTTCCATGTTGTACGCTAGTCCATATATAAAGATTATCATGTGCTCTTAAAGGGACTCGCTCAAAATCATGTTGCCAACGTTCATGCTGAGACTCTCGTACTTGAGCACTAAACTCGCCTTCCTCAAAGCCCGTAAAATTTCGATTACGATTCACATTGAAAGCCACGCTTTTAATGTTATGATCATCTTCAAAAATAATTCAGAAGATTAAACTGTAAGTTCGCGGATTTATTTTATTTACCTGGTATAGACACACGAAAGCCGTTTACCAATAGATCCACTTTAACAGCAGGCACCGTATAAGAGCAAATGCCTAAAATCGAGCTATAGAGCAGAACTAGCAGAAGTAGCAAGTTATCTGTAAGTAATCTTTGAGGTGGCTGCATAATTTCCAAGCCGTCCTTTTTTACGCCGCGTTAAACACTAAATCAAACAGCCACATATCTCTACACGATTTTGTGATAGTAGGTTATGCAAAGCGGTCTGTTAAGTTGTTTTTAGACTGTTGTATGACATCATTCTTTTGGAAAATGTTACGCGCACCTTGAAATTTGTATTAATATTAAGCAATTTCGACACTGTTATCTATCTATCTTACAGCCAGTAGCCAAAATAAAACTAGCAGCGCTGCTAATTACAATTTCTATATAGATTCAGGAATCGGTCAATATAAGGGAGTATTACTACTTTTTATTAAAGTTTTTGAAGCTGTTATTGTTCACATAGTCCATCAGGATTGCGTGATGTGCGTTGACTGCCGTGACATTCTTGTTGAGTAGCTAAAACTTTCTTTTTCAAAGTTTAAGTGTACCAAACCATATAGAATTAAGAGGTATATTATATATAATTTTCCATTTGATTAATTTATAGTTTTATTATTTTTTCTATAACATTAATTTTGAAGTATATTTTAAACTTAATCTATTTATTTTTCTAATAGTGAAATACATTCTGCTTCAAACTTCTTAGTTTATTTTTATATTTACATTAGATGCTTCATTAATATGTTTATTTAAATAATTTTCGGTTATCAGCAAACTGCTTCCGTTTAAACTACGAAATATATTTTCTAATCTTCTTATGTTAATCATCATTTCCTGGGTTGGCTTGCAAAGCCCTCCTTCACTGATTTGGTCCACCCAAAAATGATGAGTCTATATCATTTTCACTATTGGAATCTGACATTTTCAAACGGTTGCAAATATACCCAGCCAAATTCTCTAAAGCATCGTATTCAAATTCTGGGCTGTGCTGCACACACCAAATTTTTACATAAACAAACAGTGACGTCACAAGAGATCTGGTGTCTTTTAACAGTGGGAACTGTTTTTTGCGTAACCTTGTGCCTTTTAACAGTTTGCTTTTATTATCTAAAGTTGAATGCTTAGAATGAATATTTCGTAACAATAGAAAATATTGAATTAATAATAAAGGGTCTTTAACACTTCCTCTGTAAATCTAATGCAAAATCTCGGAATTCAAATCCTATATTCACGTACTATGCACACATATACACACATACAAATGTTCCACAGGCAGCACCGACTACAAGAACATATTCATCACCGTTATACATATTTACTAAGCGCATCATCTCTTTGATAACCTTATACAAATAATAATACAGGTCTTAACATTTTGCATGAGCATGGCAAACCCTTTCAAGAGTTCGACATACTTTTCACTCACCAGCAATGAAATGGAGTCTCATCACGACAGATTTCAATTCTCGTGCGCTGCTGTTCGTGCTTTCTTGCTATTTTTGTTGCTCAAGCCTAAAGCGACTGAGCCGAGCAAATACGAAGTTGACCAGTACTCAAAGCTCAAATTTTTTCCGTGGAATAATTTTGTACTAGTTGACAAGTCTGTGTTGTATGATTAGTGCTATCACTTAATCGCACTGTTAATACACGATTAAGTGATAGTAGGTTATGCGAAGCAGTCTATTAAGGTAACAGTGTGACGTCATTTGTTGAATGATTTTGCATTAGAATTGCAGAGGGAGTATTAAAGACCTTTTATTATTGAATTAAGCGTTTTCTATTGTTACAAAATTAATTCATTAAATTATTAATATTATTACCAAGCAGCCAATAATAATTCTTATCAAAATTATGAAATATGAATTAATCTTCTATTTGGAAATCAAGGGTGTGCGGGGAAATCCATTTACTATCTAAAGTTGAAAGTTTTGAGCAAAAAGGTGTTTAATGCTTCTTTAATACTCCCTCTGCAATTCTAATGCAAATCATTCACGCAATTAAAAGCCCGTCGTAGGCGCACGCCAATGCTCATGTACTATGAACACACATATTCGCATACAAATGTTCCACAGACAGCAAGAGCGACTACAAAAACATATTCTTTAAGCGCACCAACGCTTTCATACCCTTCATACAAATAATAGTAAAAGTCTCAACATTTTGCATAAGCCATGGTAAACCCATTCATCAATGTGCTATACCTGCTCAGTAGGGAAGAAATGCGAGCTCTTGAAGAACAAATTTTACAATTTTCGGGAGCTGCTGCTTGTGCGAACATACTATGCACACACATGTACACATACAAAACTTCCTCAGCCATCCCATACTCAGGCCACAAGATCTAGCAACTGTAAATTCTACAGGCAGCAAGTTTCACATATAGGCACATGAATACACACATATGTAGTAAGGGACTGTAAGATTGTGTGCATGCTTGTCGTGAAATCATATTGTTAAGCGCACCAACGCTTTCATTCCCTGCGTAACAAAAAAGCATGAAAAAGCGAACATTTTGCATGAGTATGGCAAACGCTTTCAAGAATTCGGCATACTCTTCACTCAGCAGCAAAGAAATGGAATCGCATGACAGCAAATTTCAATTTTCGTCCGCTGTTGTTCGGCCGATGTCTTGAAGCAGAATGATTCTACTGCGCGCTATTTTATTTTTTGGGACCTACAGTAACCGAGCCGAGCAAATACGAAGTTGTCTGGGACCCCCGGTACAAATTCCGAGCTCTGCACAATTTTGTACCGATGTCCAGTCTATGTGTTGTATGGTTAGTGGTATAATGAATACGGAGATAACGTATTCTTTAGATTTTGAATGCCACGCCCCATTTGCTTTGGCAAATACACGAATATATATGACATTAAGAAGTTGTGAAAGTTGAATTAGTTGTTGAAGTTAGTCCATCGCTAAGAAAAGTTATTAAACAACAACAACTCATTGCACCCCAAGCGCAGTCGCTGCGTCAACTGCGCAGTTGGCAGAGCGCCCGCTATTGCGTGCATGCATATGCAGGTGTGTATGTGTTGTTTGTATGTATGCATAAAAAAGCGAAGAATGATTTGATATTTGCCTCTTCACAGTGCTCAGGGTATCCCCTAGTCGAGCAGTCTCGACTATACCACTCTTACTTGTTTTCGATTTCGTTTTTAGCGGAATTCATCGATATTTTTCATTACATTTGAAGCCGTTGTTTGTACATCCATTGACCTCGAGACGTCAAATTTGTTGTTCAGTCGCGTGGAGATTATGTAATCTTTAGATTTTGGATGCGACCCCAATCCTCCCCAGTTTGCAAAAAGCGAAAATCAAATACTAGAGACTTACATATGAATACCATTAATAAGTTGTGAAAGTTTTATGAAAATAGTCCATCGCTAAAGAATGTTATTCAGCAATTAATTTTCCATAGTAATGCCCAAGCGCACTCGCTGCTTCCACTGCGCAATTGGCGGAGCGCGCGCTTATGCATGCATGCATGTGTGTGTGTATGTTTTGTGTACATGCATGCGTAAAAGAAGCGTAAAATGATTTGAAATTTGTTTCTTCATTATAATTCTCTTATGTGCAAATACAAACAACATATGCAAATGTATACCCACATTTCCTATTTATAAATATAATTTATATAATAAATATAATAATATTCTTAAGTATATTCTAATTTTCGTTAGTTTTGAAGTAGTTAATTAAACTAGTATAATGCAGTTTACATATCAATTATCACTTATTACGTAATACGAACAATATTAACTGTAAATCGTGTAGATCGTTATTGACTGAAAATTGTTTGGATATTTGAAGTTCACATGTAACTATGTAATTGCCAAGAGGAGCTTAGTTCTAAAAAGTAGCTAGAGAGCTTCGACAAAATCAAGTTTCCATTAAATTAAATGCAAGTCAACAGGTTTACAACAGCTTTCGCGCAAGGTTTCACAGAATAATACACAATATTAGCATTAGTATTACTTCAAATACAAATGCATCATGACTAAGTTTTTACTAAATTTTAAATTGACCTTTCTGTTACTACTGATAGGCCAACAAAATAGTGGATATAAAATACCCAGTGTGAAAATAGAAATATTTAATGAACGGGGGTTTAAGATCTCAATACCTGGTAAGTGCTTGTGCCTGAATATAATACAAATATTAATGATAATAATTAATCGAAAGATGAGGCAGGCATGCAACGTGTCTTTGTAATGTTGCAAGTAGATGACAGCTGTCCACCGTTTTTGGACTGCATAACTCAAGTCTCTAATGGCAATTGGACTAGCGTACAACACATGAAACTGCAAAACAACGATAAGCTGCGAGTCTCACTGTTAGTACAGTACAATAATTATATCTTCGGAAAGAGCGAGACACGGGTGATACTCAACACACGCTTTTTAACTACCTACCAAAGCAATACTATCAATATACGACGGTCCATAGATCTGAAGTCCGTTAATCTCACAAAAACAACCGAATGCCAGGTTTATCTACCTTCAGGCCAACGACCATTCAGACACTGCAAGCCGACTAACAGCATTACGAGTAGCAGTAGTGATGCTCAAGGAAAATGTCAAGGCGAGCTGCTGTTTGAAGATAACTTTAGTGAGGCGCAACTAAATAGTAGCGTTTGGATGTATGACATTCGTCAGCGCATGTATTATGTGGAAGAGGAACTGGTAGCATTTGACGATTCGCCACAAATATCGTATGTGCGTGAAGGATATCTACACATTGTGCCGACGGTAGCCAGAGAGGTGACAGAAGGAGCTTTCAAACTGGGCGATCGCTGTACGGCTATTGAGAACCGTCAGCTGGAGTGCAACATTTCCAAAGGTAGTTTCTTTAAGATAAAACCACCTGTATATTCGGCTCAGTTGCACACACGAAAAAGTTTCAGCTTTAAATATGGAAAAATTGTGGTGCGTGCTAAGCTTCCAAAAGGCGATTGGTTGTTTCCATGTAAATAGTTTGAATTATATTTTTTAAATAATCCCTATAATTTCAAAATAATTGATGAAACTTCACAGATATGATGTTACAACCAGTATCAACCCATGCAGAAACTCACTATGCCAACCAACTTCGTAAGTATATATGTATTTATAGACGCAAACTTTTATTATACCCTGAGACCATTGAAAATGAGAAATGAGGGTATAATGGTTTTGTAAAAATTTATGTAACAGCCAGAAGGAGGCGTGCCACACCCCATAATGTACAGGGCTGCCCATATTCGACGGACCCATGTTTTTTTTTAAATCAAAGAAAAGCACAATTTTTTTGATGTTGACGATAATAATCATTTTAATTGATTAAAGTAGATTTGTTGACATCATTTTTATACTCTGAGCCCATTGAAAATGGGAAATCAGGGTATAATGGTTTTGTTAAATGTATGTAACAGGCAGAAGGAGGCGTGTCAGACCGCACAAAGTATATATATTCTTGATCAGGGCGACGAGCTGAGTCGATTTAGCCCTGTCCGTCTGTCCGTGTGTCCGTCCGTCCGTATGTTTGAACTCGTCGATTGAAGCATCTAGACAAGCTAGACACTTGAATTTTTTTTTACGTCCGTGGATAGCACGCGCAGGTCAAGTTTGTTACCAAAAAACGATATCTATTTTGGTTGTTTTGTTATCGATTATAAACCTTATCGAAAACAAGTTATAAAATTATATCTCCCACACCTTTAGAGCTAGACCCTCAAATTTTGCATATAGATTAATGTGAATTTTATGCAATTTCTATTTTTTTATTTTTTGGATACCGGCTCTTTTTACTAATTACCCCCCTCGCCCAATCGACCCATTGAGAGTCTGTTCCAAATGTAACCATGTAAACAAATTAGCATTTTTATAAAATATAAAAAATTCAATAGAATCATATGCCGAAAGTTTTATCAAATTCCGTTAAGTCAGTCCCGATTTATAAAACAAAACGTTCAGCCAATTATCACACGCACGTGGCAAGCAGCGACGCGCAGCAAAAAACATTTACACATATACATACATTGAAGCGTGCAAGCGCGTCTGCTTATGCATAGTGCACAGCCGCTTCTGAGCATTTTCAGCCGCTTCTATAGTTTTGTATTTGTCATATATCGCCCTTTGCACGCATACATTGACACAGACCACCGTTTTTGTATGTACACATACACATACATTCATATACGCGCATTTCAGCACATTCTAAGAATCACAATTGCGATTGATCTGCTTCTTTAGCTTCTTTAGTTTTGTATTTGTCACATATCGCCTTGTAGTACTATTTTGCGTTTTGCCAACAAGCGACGCAATACTGGTGTGGCGTAGTGGGTAGGCGCAAAACGCGTGAACGAAAGGTCGCGAGTTCGAAACTCGGTGACGACAGCGTGTAACTTTTTTAATTTTTTTTTTTAAATCTATAAACATGAGGTGGTCGTGCTAGTTGAAATGACGCGCTTTAACGTTACATATGTATGTAGTAAATAGATGTAGGTTCGAGTCCAGGTGCGGAGATGTTTGTTTTTCTTCTTTTTTTTGTTAATTTGTTTATTTATTTAATTATTTATTTATTTTTGATTTACATACATTCTAGTTGAATAAAATTTCAAAATTATAATTTAATTTTGGAAAATTTAATGTTATATGCAAGCTATATAGCGTATTAAACAATGCAAATCGGACGGGGCTCAGGGTATCTCCTAGTCGGGCATCTCCGACTAGAGTTTTCTTACTTGTTTGAATATGATATCTCTCAAATGGTCAAGGCCGACTCATTACTGACTGTCATTAAGGGATCTGACGTCTCTGTCAAAAGATACAGGGTTGCCAGATGGGTTCGTCGAATATGGGCAAATATACATATATTCTTGATCAGCACGACAAGACGAGACGATGTAGCCCTGTTCGTCTGTCCGTCCGGCCGTGTGAACGCTGAGATATTTTTAAATACGCAATGTAGAGACTTGAAATTTTACATGAATACTCAATTTTTTGATAACTCATTGCATTTCGATTTTATGATCATTTATTCATAATTATACTCGTTTCCCAAAGGGAAAAAGAGTATATTGGTTTTGTGAAATGTCCGTCTTGCTGTCCGTCCGTCTGTCCGTATGAATGCAATATTTTTCTACGCTATTGAAGCTAGAGACTTGAAATTTGGAACATATACTCGTGTATACCCTCGAATTATAAAGTGTCAAGATTTTCCCGATACGCCCATTAGGGGCGTGGCAAATCGGAAAATGCTTGCGCCCATGGTCAAGAAATCGTATTAGTTGAAGAGCTAGAGAGTTGAAATTTGGAATGTATACTTGCGTTGAGTTCAAAAAGATATAGCGGATATATCTACGCCCATTGGGGGCGTGGCAAATCGGGAAAACTGATACTTCTACAGTTTTAAAGCTAGAATGCTGAACGCTACGATTCTATAAAGATTCATAAAAAGATTTGATGTCTACGCCCACTGGGGGCGTGGCAAATCGCATCTAAATATATAGTGATTTTACAAGATCAGCTATATTTTGAGCACTATTGATGCTAGAGACTTGAAATTTGATATATATACTCGGGTAAGCAACCCAAGATCAAAAAGATATGGCGGACATACCAACGCCTACAGAGGGCGTGGCAAATCGCAAAAATCTTATAGCTCCTACAGTTTTAGAGCTAGACGATTCAAAATTGGATGTTTGTGTTACTGAGGGCCTCCTCTATTGATTCCCCAAAAATAAATCTTACGCCCCTTTGGGGGCGTGGTATATCGAAAAAATACCCTGTAACTTTCACATTTTTGGAGTGTAAGCATCCAAACTTTGCAGTTACGTTACCCTAGACTCCTTCTAGGAACTTGCCAAATATGATATGTCTACGCCTACTAGGGGCGTGGCAAATTGTCAGCAAAATTTGTAACGCCCAGCTGCAAAATTCATATGCCTGTGCCACCTATATAAATAATAAGAATTGCTAAGACGACAAACGGCATTTCTGAGAAATATATGTAATTCGATTTGAATGTTGAAGTTCTGCAAATAATTTATCTGCTATAATTAACATTTTTCGTATAGCCTAGGTCAGTTATGTTATTTTCTTTTTGTGTGTGTGACCCTGACAAAAAATGTAAATATCAAATACCGATAACACAAATATCGACTTAGTCCGAACAAAATTATTTTACACAAAAAAATTGACGATAGGACTTATCATGTATGTATGTATGTAGGCACGAACAGCTGCGCAACTATTTTCATGCCGTCGCCGCCGTGTCTCGAACGCGGACCCTTTTGCTTACACGCTTTTCATCTACCTGCTGCGCCACATAAGTTTTGCATTGCCTGTTGGCAAATCCGAAACTACTTCACTACAAGGGCGACTATTGACAAATACAAAACTATAGAATCTGCTGTTAATGCAAACACAATATAAACATAAATCAATCGCAATTGTGATTCTTAGAAAATGCTGAAATGCGCGTATATGAACGTATGTATTTATATGTGTACATACAAAAACGGTGGTCGGTTTGAATGAATGCGTATAAACGGCGATATTTGACAAATACAAAACTAAAGAAGCGGCTGAAAATGCAAACACAACTCAATAACAATTTTGGTTGAAGAATATGCTAGAATGAATGGCGCTGAATTTATTTGTGACCGTGCATAAGCAAACGCGCTTGCACGTTTCAATGTATGTGTAAATGTAAATATATTTTCCTGTCGCTGCTTAACACGTGCGTGTCATAATTGGCCAAACGTTTTGTTTAATAGATTACGACTGACTTAACGGAACTTGATGAAACTTTCAGCATATGATTCTATTGAATTTTTTACATTTTATAAAAATGCTAATTCTTTCATATAGTTATATTTGCAAAAATTGAAATTGCATAAAATTCACATGAATCTACATAAATGCAAAATTTGAGATAAATTATTAAATTTAAAATACCAGATGCCCCTGTGGGAAACGAGTATCACGCTTTAGGTTTCGCTCTAAGGAAACGTTCTTACTTGTTTTAGTTTGTTTTTAAGGCGTGGTTTTTACATTGCTGTGTAGTTGCTTGTAATGAGTACGAATATTATGTAATCTTTAGATTTTGCCACGCCCCATTCGCTCCCAATATCCCCTTATTTGTAAAAAGCGCAAATCAAATACTAGTGACTTGTACTTTCGCAAATACACACATATGAATGCCATTAATAAGTTGTAAAAAGTTGATGCAGTTAGTCCATCGCTAAGAAAAATTACTAAACAATTAAGCTCCCATAGTAATGCCCACATTGCAGCCCAAGCGCAGTCGCTGCGTCAACTGCGCAGTTGGCAGAGCGCGCGCTGATGCGTGCGTGCATATGTGTGTATGTATGTTTTGTTTGTATGCATGCATAAGAAAGCGTAGAATGATTTGATATTTGGCTCTTCACAGTGCTTAGGTTATCTCCTAGTCAAGCAGTCGACTAGAGCTGTCTTGCTTATTAAAATATGCTTTATACATTTGATTTAATTGTGATAATTAAAATTGCTCTAGTCGGGGCTGCCACTAGGAGGTTCTCTGATTCGAACGATATGTGGTTTTAAATAGTTTCTATAGATATATATTAAATATATGCAGTTGCATTGGCATATTTGGCACATCTGTGCATATGTATTTGTTCAAACTTATAGAAATCCGGGACTACGAAAATATATTCCCCTCAAACCTTTCCAGCCAGATTGGACTTGCGTGTTCGAACTCACATCTGCTCGAATTTGTTTACCTATTAACTATACGAGCATGTTCGCGACTGAGCTGCCCGACTAGCAGATACCCTGAAACCCATCTGATTTGCATTTTTTAATACATTTCAAAACCTGTATATAAAATAAAATTTTACTGAATTAAATTATATTTTTAAGCTTTTATTTAACTAAAATTTATGTCAAGAAAAAAAAAAAAATATATATATATGTATGTTGATGTGATGTTTGTTTTTCTTCACTTTATATATATATATATATATATATATATATATATATATATATATATATATATATATATATATATATATATATATATATATATATATATATATATATAAAGTGAAGAAAAACAAACATCACGGCACCTGGACTCGAACCTTCATCTAATTACTATATGTATCGTTGAAGCGCATATCTTAACTAACATAGATACTTTATTATACTCGTTTCCCAAAGGGAAAAAGAGTATATTGGTTTTGTGCAATGTCGGTCTTGCTGTCCGTCCGTCTGGCCGTCTGTCCGTCTGGCCGTCTGTCCGTATGAATGGAATATTTTTCTACGCTATTGAAGCTAGAGACCTGAAATTTGGAACATATACTCGAGTATTCCCTCGAATTATACAGTGTCAAGATTTTCCCGATACGCCCACTAGGGCCGTGGCAAATAGGTAAATGCTTGCGCCCATAGTCAAGAAATCATATTAATTGAAGAGCTAGAGAGGTGAAATTTGGAATGTATACTTGCGTTGACTAGAGACTTGAAATTTGATATAAATAATAAATTATAAATTAGATGATGATGTGCGGTAGAAGTTATATTTTTTATATTTAGATTTTTACATAAATCTTCAATAATTGAATTTTTATATTCTGTTCCCATGTCCGTAATGAACGTCTTCATTGGACCGTACTTCAGAAAAAAATCTTCAAATATAGCTTTTGATATACTTGTCGTACTTTTGTTCGTAATTGGCGTTTCTGTGATAGTTAGTGGAGTCCTAGTATATTTTGTTGTTTTGGACTTTTGGCAATTTTTGCATTTTTTATACTCGTTTCCCAAAGGGAAAAAGAGTATATTGGTTTTGTGCAATGTCCGTCTGGCCGTCTGTCCGTATGAATGCAATATTTTTCTACGCTATTGAATCTAGAGACTTGAAATTTGGAACATATACTCGTGTATACCCTCGAATTATAAAGTGTCAAGATTTTCCCGATACGCCCATATTAGTTGAAGAGCTAGAGAGTTCAAATTTTTAATGTATACTTGCGTTGACCACCCAAGTTCAGAAAGATACGGCGAATATATCTACGCCCATTGGGGGCGAGGCAAATCTGGAAAAGTGTAACTTCTACAGTTTTAAAACTAGAATGCTGAAATTTGGCACGTAACTTAACGCTACGATTCTATAAAGATTCAAACATAAGCATCCAAGTTTTACAGTTACGTTACCCCCAACTCCTTCTATGAACTTGCCAAATATGATATGTCTACGCCTACTGGGGGCAAATTGGCAGCAAAGTTTGTAACGCCCAGCTGCAAAATTCATGTCTGTGCCACCTATATAAATAAGCTTAATAAGAATTGCTAAGACAACAAACGGAATTTCAAAGAAATAGTAAGAAACATAAGTAATTCGATTTAATGTTGACGTTCTGCAAACAATTTATCTGCAAAAATTATCATTTTTCGTATAGCTTAGGTCAGTTATGTTATTTTCCTTTTTGTGTGTGTGACCATACCATCATGCTATATTTTTTTTATCGAATTCACATAGACTGGTCATTCATAACAAAATTATTCCACACAAAAAAATTAACAATAGCGCCCATCATGTATGTATGTATGTATGTATGCATGTATGTAAGCACGAACAGCAGCGCACAAGAATTAAATTGGAATTTGTTGTGATGATGTACACGTTACTTACACTTACATTCGCTTGCTTACATGTGCATATGTATATGCATTTATCTGCCCATGTGCGAAACGCTTGCGAAACTCTTGCAATAGGTTATACTTAATGTATAAGTATAATGTATAAGTATAATGTATAAGTAAGAAAGCTCTAGTCGGGGGTGTCTGACTAGGAGATTTGTATGTCAATCAAAAATAATTATATAATTAAATAGTTAGTTAAACAAACAAAATAAAGAGAAAAACAAAAGTCGCTGCAGCTGGATTTGAACCTACATCTACTACATATGTATCGTTAAAGCACACCATCTCAACTAACAAAGCCACTTCCTATTTATTAAGGGGGAAAAAAAACTATTTTGATGCCGTCGCTGTCGCGTCTCGAAATCGGACCCTTTTGCTTATGCGCTTTGCATCTACCTCCTGCCCCACATCAGTTTTGCATTGCCTGTTGGCAAATCCGACTCTAGTTCACTACAAGGGCGACTTTTGACAAATACAAAACTATAGAAGCTGCTGTTAATGCAAACACAATACATATACAAATCAATCGCAATTGTGATTCTTAGAAATTGCTTAATTGCGCGTATATGAATGTATGTGTATGTGTACATACAAAAACTTTGGTCTGTTTGCATGTATGCGTGCAAAGGGCGATATTTGACAAATACAAAACTAAGTTTAGTTTTTTAAGTAACGTTTTTAATTGGTATCAAATTGTTGGCGTCAGGTAAATCTTGTATTACTAGTAAAATTTTATTTGTGGCTTCTACTTTTAAATATTATATGATCAATAATTTTGAACGAGTCTACTATTTTTGCTGGGCCTAGGTTAACTTTTATAAAAGGTCGGTTTTCATCTGGGATATCAAGGACGCGGCGTTGTATGTAACCCAGTGTTAGGTATAAATCTATCCATAGTACCAGGGGTGCCATTAAAACTAGGGCGTTATGTTACAAAAGCTAAAATATCAGTAGGGTCATATTAAAGAAAGTGTTAGGGAAGTGTCAGTAATAGTAGCCGCAACAGTTGTAAAAGTTTTGTTTCTGGTGACGTTCGAGGAGATTCCGGAGTCGGTCATATTTTCATTCATCTGTGGACTTTCTTCCCTAATTGGTAAGCTAACGCTACTTCTGAGCCCTAACCTTGATTTAGTTTTGCTGACTAAATTACATTTGTCGTAAATGGGTTTCAATTTAATTACCCTATCGACTCTTGTTTAAGCTGGAATTTTTTTTTTTTTTTATAGCTTGCTTAAGATTAGTGTTAGTGTTGGTTTTACAATGTTTGTTTTTATGTGTACTTAAATTTAAGTATTTTAAATGTGTGTAAAAATTTCTTAATGTAAAAATTGTTTTTCGGTGTGGACGATTAAGGCTGATGGTGTATATTGAACAAAATTAATGTCCTCGTCATCTCCAGCGATCCTTGGGTGGTTTACCGACTGCGCCAATTACCAGTATTTAAAGGTTATTTCGTTATTACAAAAACATCCGCTTCGTTTGAGTTCTAACTTTCGAGCGTCAAATATATTTTCTTCCACATTCTTTCTGTCGTCTGTGCAGATACTATGTATCTTCTATCTATATACAATATATAGCTGTCTTATATATTTAAAAAAGTAAGAGTGCTCTAGTCGAGACTGATCGCCTAGGAGATACCCTGAGTCCTGATTCAAATTATTTTACGCTTTATTATGCATGCATACAAACAAAACATACATACACACATATGCACGCACGCATTAGCGCGCGCTCTGCCAACTGCGCAGTTGACGCAGCGACTGCGCTTGGGCTGCAATGCGGGCATTACTATGGGAACTTAATTGTTTAATAACTTTTCTTAGCGATGGACTAACTGCATCAAACTTTTACAACTTATTAATGGCATTCATATGTGTGTATTTGCGAAAGTACAAGTCTCTAGTATTTGATTTGCGCTTTTTACAAAAGGGGGTTACATATAGGGGGCTATTGGGTTTTTTTTCCAATAGACTAAAAATGTAGATAGTACATTTCAAACATGCTTTTTAAACTCATAATTGTGCATGAGGATCCACTTAATCTTGTATTTGCCAGGTCCCTAACTTGCAACCTCAATCAGAGAAAAAATCGGTGTGCTTTGACCGCTCAACCCGTCAAATGAAGTCCCCATATATATAATTTTTTCCACACTTCCTGCTGTCTGCTCTCTCAAACATAATAAATAGTTAACTAAAAGTTTTGCTATAACTTCTCATTTTCGCACGATTGAGTGATAGTAGGTTATGCAAAGCTCCCTGTTAAGTTGTTATGCACTGTTGTATGAAGATCAAGCAATTTTAACGCTGTTATCTATAGTACATTCAGAAGCAAAAATAAAACGAGCTGCTATTCTTATTACAAAGTTCTATATAGATCCAAAAATCCGACAATATAAGGGTTTTACTACTTTTCATTTGTCTAAACCGTTTTTATACCCTAAGCCAATTAAAAATAGGTAGTCAGGGTAAAAAAGTTTTGTGAAAATGTGTGCCAAGTGCCGCACCCCATAAAGTATATATATTCTTGATCAATGTGACAAGACGAGTCCGTCAGTGTGAATGCTGAGATATTTTAAAATACGAAATTTTACATGAATATTCGTTAATACCATACTCTTCAAAAGCTTATAAAACTTTTCCGATTACTCATTCTATTTCGATTTTATGATCAATTACTGATAATTTTAATGCGTTTCTACATCGTTTGACCTAGAGACTTAAAATTTGCTATGTAGTTGCTTGTAAAGAATACGGAGATTATGTAATCGTTAGATTTTAGATTCCACGCCCTTTATTTGTAAAAAGCGCAAATCGATTACTAGAGACATGTGCTTTTGCAAATACACAAATGTGAATGCCATTAAGAAGTTGTGCAAGTTTAATGAAGTTAATTATTATAATTATTAATTTTAAAATCTTGTACAGCGTATGGTATTGTTATTAATGTAAAATTTCAAGTATCTACGTTGCGTATTTTAGAATATCGTAACGTTCACACGGACGGACGGACAGACGGGCGGATGTACAGACAGACAGGGCTATATCGACTCGTATTGTCGCGCTGATTTAAAATATATACACTTGGCCCCCACTTAACACGGACTCTTTTAGCACGACCTCGGTCTTAAACGGTTACAAATTTGCTCCCATTCCCCTAAACATTCCATTCCCTTAACACGCTAAAAACCTCGTTCTTACACGAATGCAAAATATCGATATTCATTAAAGAAGAGGAATTCTTGCAAGACCAAATTTTCAATGCGGATGAAACTGGACTTTGCTGGAAAAAAAATGCCAAATCGAGCTTGTTTATCAAATAATAAAAAAGTAGCTCCCGGCTTTAAGGCACAAAAAGATCGTTTTACACTTATACTGTGTAGTCAGGCGACTGTCAAGCAAAACGTTTATATTGTTTATAAGTCTTTCAATCCCCGTGCGTTTAAAGGGATAGACAAGAGCAAATTAGCCTTTTACTGGAAAGCCAATTTCAAAGCTTGGGGAACTGCAGAATTATTTAAAGATTGGTTCTTAAGTGGCTTTGTACCTGAGGTTGAAAAATATTAAAAAAAAAAAAAAAAAAAAAAAAAAAAGAATTTACACTTTAAAGCACTATTATTATTGGACAATGCCGCACGACATCCATAAGATTTAACCCGAATGTCAAAATAAAATTTCTTCCACCTAGTACAACATCGCTTCTGCAGCCAATGGATCAGGGTATAATTTACACTTTCAAGACATTTTATATCAGACGCTTTATACGCTGGATTTTAGATACAACTAAAACTGACTCCATCGATGTAACCAGTGCTTGGAAGAAATTTTCTATTAAAGATAGCCTTGAGTTGGTAAACTTATCTTTAAAAGAGATTAAGGTGTCAACATTAAATAGATACTGGAGGAAATTATGGCCAGAGGTTGTTAAAAGCCATGAAATAAAAGTGCCAAAACGTGGCAATTTTGAATTTTGAGAACGTAGCCCCTTATTTTGTACTGAATCCATGTTTCGCTTAACACGAGGATTTCTAGGAACGTAACCCCCGTGTTAAGCGAGGGCCAAGTGTATACTTTATAGAGTGTGGCACGCCGCCTTCTGCCTGTTACATACATTTTCTCAAAACCATTATACTCTGATTTCACATTTTCAATGGGCTCAGGGTATAATAAACCTTTATAGACGTATAATAGTTTTGTATAGTTACAATTGCTCATTTGTAAAATGAAATTTTCAAAATAGATGGCATGCATTCTTCTTTTGTTTGGTAAACAAATCGTCTACAATAACGACGCATGAGGCAGAAATTTATGAATTTTGATATTTTTTTAGTGACGTGTCTCATGCTTAAATATACAGCTAAACAAATGCGGCAAATTAAAAACGCGTTCACTTTTAAATTTCCTGCGAAGCCTATTTTTTGTTTGTTTTTTTATACCCTGAGCCCAGGTCAAGTTTGTTACCAAAAAACCATATCTATTTTTGATGTAATGTTATCGATTTTAAACCTTATCGAAAACAGGTTATAAAATTATATCTCCCACACCTTTAGAGCTAGATCCCTCAAATTTTGCATATAGATTCATGTGAATTTTATGCAATTTCTATTTTTTTTTATATTTTGGATACTGGCTCTTTTTACTAAATACCCCCCTCTCTATCTCTCTCTCTCTTTCTCTCTTCCCTACTCAACCCATTGAGAGTCTGTTCCAAATATAACCATGTGAATTAACAAACATTTTTATAAAATGTAAAAAATTCAATAGAATCATATGCTGAAAGTTTCATCAAATTCCGTTAAGGCAGTCCCTATTTATTAATCAAAACGTTTAGCCAATTATCACACGCACGTGGCAAGTAGCGACGCGCAGCAAAAAACATTGAAACGTGTAAACGCGTCTGCTTATGCATGTGTACAAATAAATTCATGACCATTTATTCTAGCATATTCTTCAACCAAATCTGTGTGTGAATTGTGTTTGCTTTTTCAGCCGCTTCTGTAGTCATATATCGCCCTTTACACGCATACATTTAAACAGACCACCGTTTTTGTATGTACACATACACTCATACGTTCATATGCGCGCATTTCAGCAAATTCTAAGAATCACAATTGCGATTGATCTACTTCTTTAGTTTTGTATTCGTCACATATCGCTCTTGTAGTACTACTGGTACTATTGGTGTGGCGTAGTGGATAGACGTAAAGCGCGTAAGCAAAAGGTCCCGAGTTCGAAACTCAGTGACAACTGCGTAACTGTTTATTTTTTTTTTTTTAATTTATAAACATAAGGTGGTTGTGCTAGTTGAGATGACACGCTTTAACGTTACATATGTAGTAAATAGACGCAGGTTCGAGTCCAGGTGCAGTGATGTTTGTTTTTCTTCTTTTTTTTTGTTAATTTGTTTATTTATTTAATTATTTATTTAGTTTTGATTTAAATACATTCTAGATGAACAACATTTCAAAATTATAATTCAGTTTTTGAAAATTTAATGTTATATGCAAGCTATGGAGCGTATTAAATAATGCAAATCGGACGGGGCTCAGGGTATATCCTAGTCGGGCACCTCCGACTAGAGTTTTCTTACTTGTTTTTTCTTCATTTAAATAAAGATATATATATATATATATATATATATATATATATATATATATATATATATATATATATATATATATATATATATATATATATATATATAAAATATATTAAATAAAATATATTAAATAAATTAAACTCATCTCTTTTAGGGATTGCCTATGCTCGAGGAAATGCATATCTGCGTAGCTCTCAGCAAGATGATTTATCGGGTCACCGCTTATATGGTGGCATTATCGTTTGGCATGAAGGACGTGCCGTACAAATTCTCAAGAATCGACTAAATACAAAGCACTATGGTGATGATTTTCATAACTATACAATGATCTGGGAACGAGAAAAGTTAACACTTTTGGTTGACGATGAGATTTACGGAGAGATCTATGACGGGTTGCCATTTTTTAACGAGAAATGTTTTATAATTCTAGGCGTTACAGTCGGCGGTTTTCTTAATTTCAATGATAGCATACTAATGAACGATGTAAAGCCGTACAAAAATCAACAACCGAAAGCCGCTCTTTCGTTTTGGCAAAATCGCGATACTTGGGTATCCACATGGGGAAAAAGTAGTTCGTTGATTATAGATTACGTTCGTGTTTATGCAGATTAGACGCCTTGGCCTAAATATAAGTCAAGCAGATATAGAAATCATAGTTTTTATTGTACATTAAGGGAGCAGGTAACCGAATTATAATAGTTAGGAGCTCTTATAAATAATTGTAATGTCTTTACCGTTTACACTAAAATAATTCAAATTTATTGACTTGTATTTTCACAATAAAATAGCATGTTTGTCAAACAAAAATCAATAAATAATTAAAATTGTCAGAAATAAAATACAAAATAAGAGGTGAGATTGCTCGACTGAGAGCTACCCTGAACCCTGTGAACAGCCAATATCTAATATCCGATATCACTCTGTGCTTCTTTTATGTAAACATACAAACAAACATAATGTCTGCTAACTGCGCAGTTGACGTAGAGACTACGTTTGACCTGAAGCTCTAGCATTGACTCGTCATCTAGAAAAAATAAGTCTTTAACACTCCATCTACAATTCTAATGCAAAATCATTCACGTAATAAAACCACTGTGGTAGACACATGCTAAGGTTCACATGCTATCATACGCATACAAAACTTTCACAGGCAGCAAGAACGATTACGAAAACATATTCCTTAAGCGCGCCAACACTGTGATACCCTTCATACAAATAATGGTAAACCGATTTATCAATGTGGGCAGAAATACAAACTCTTGAAGAAAAAACTTTACAATTTTCGGGAGTTGCTGCTTGTGCGAACATATTATGCACACATATGCACACATACAAAACTTCCTCAGCCAGCCCATAGTCAGGCCACAAGATCTAGCAACTGCAAATTCTACAGCAAGTTTCACATATAGACACATGAATGCATCAGCGTTTGAAATTGCTACGCTACTCTGTAGTTTTTCGTTTTGCTCTGGCTACCACTCTCATTTATAACGGGAGCCGTAGCAGAGCCATAGTCGAACGAAAAATTTTATGAGCTCTGCTCTGCTCTCGTAGTTCATTTTATTCATATCGGTAGCTATTGCTAGCACAAAACGAAATGAACGACTACGCTCCGTCAGAGCGGTAGTCGAAAAACGAGAGCGATAACTGAAACAGAGAGCGAGATGAAATCATAGCAAGATGAGAACCAGGGGTGTCATTTTAGCTTTTTTCCCGTCAGATCTGGCTTTATTTGAAGTCTCAATGCAGGAAAAATTTGATGACGGCGGGTTGCGGGAATTCTGGCTTTAAAAATATTAATTTAGCTTTATTTTAGCTTTATTTAATTTTCACGATTTATTTTGCTTTTTATCTTTCTCAACACTAAAAATCATGAATACAACTATCGATACATGATTTTGTATCATACAATCTATCGAAATCTTTTCGTGGTTTGAGTAACAGCTGTTTGTGTTTTAAGTTTTACTACTAACCATACAACACATAGACTGGACATCGGTACAAAATTGCGCAGAGCTCGGAATTTGTACCGTGGGTCCCAGACAACTTCGTATTTGCTCGGCTCGGTTACTGTAGGTCCCAAAAAAAAAATAGCGCGCAGCAGAATCATTCTGCTTCAAGACATCGGCCGAACAACAGCGGACGAAAATTGAAATTTACTGTCATGCGATTCCATTTCTTTGCTGCTGAGTGAAGAGTATGCCGAATTCTTGAAAGCGTTTGCCATACTCATGCAAAATGTTCGCTTTTTCATGCTTTTTTGTTACGGAGGGTATGAAAGCGTTGGTGCGCTTAACAATATGATTTCACGACAAGCATGCACACATTCTTACAGTCCCTTACTACATATGTGTGTATTCATGTGCCTATATGTGAAACTTGCTGCCTGTAGAATTTACAGTTGCTAGATCTTGTGGCCTGAGTATGGGATGGCTGAGGAAGTTTTGTATGTGTGCATGTGTGTGCATAATATGTTCGCACAAGCAGCAGCTCCCGAAAATTGTAAAATTTGTTCTTCAAGAGCTCGCATTTCTTCCCTACTGAGCAGGTATAGCACATTGATGAATGGGTTTACCATGGCTTATGCAAAATGTTGAGACTTTTACTATTATTTGTATGAAGGGTATGAAAGCGTTGGTGCGCTTAAAGAATATGTTTTTGTAGTCGCTCTTGCTGCCTGTGGAATATTTGTATGCGAATATGTGTATTCATAGTACATGAGCATTGGCGTTCGCCTACCACGAGGTTTTACTTGCGTGAATGATTTTGCATTAGAATTGCAGAGGAAGTGCTAAAGACTTTTTATTATTAATTTTGCTTTCAAAATAGAAAATTTATTCTTAATCAATTTAATTTAATTTTGATAAGAAAGTATTTTTAATGGATAACAGAGCAAATTGTTGGTAATAATATTAATAATTTAATGAATAAGTTTCGTAACAATAGAAAACATTTAATTAATAATAAATAATAAAAAATAAATAATAAAAAAAAATAATAATAATAATAAGTTAGGAGATACCCTGCACCCCGCGCATTTTGCATTTGCAATAGCTGGCATATAACATTAAATTGTTCAAAATTAAATTATATTTTTGAAATTTTATTCAAGTAGAATGTATGTTAATCAAAAATAAAAAAATAATTAAATAAATAAACAAAATAAAGAGAAGAAAAACTAACATCACCACACCTGGACTCGAACCTACATCTATTTACTACATATCTAACGTTAAGGCGCATCGTCTCACTTCATATTTATAAATAAATAAAAATAAAAAACAATGCCGTCGTCATTGAGTCTCGAACTCCTTTCGTTTACGCGCTTTGCGCCTATCCACTACGGAACACCAGTATTGCATTGCATGTTGGCAAATCCCAAAGAAGTTCACTACAAGGGCGACATTTGACAAAAAATCAAAACTAATGAAGCTGCTCTTAATGCAAACAATATAAACACAAATCATTCGCAATTGTTTCTTAGAATATGCTAAAAATGCTCATATGAATGTATGTGTGTGTGTACATACAAAAACGTAAGTCTGTTTGAATGTATGCGTGTAGAGGGCGATATATGACAAATAAAAAAGTAAAGATGAGGATGAAAATGCAAACATAATTCAATAACAATTTTGATTAAAAAATATGCTAGAATGAATGGCCTTGAATTTATTTGTGCACATGCATAGGAAACTCGCTTGCACGTTTCAATGCATGTGTATAAGTGAATGTCAATGTTTTTTGCTGCTCGTCGCTGTTTGCCACGTGCTTGTGATAATTGGCCAAACGTTTTGCTTAATATATTTAGACTGATTTAAAGGAATTTAATGAAGCTTTCCGCATACGCCGTCGGTATCGAAAATGTAACAAAAATTTAAATTGCATAAAATTCACATGAATCTATATTCAAAATTTGAGGTGCCTAGCTCTAATGGTGTAGGAAATGTAATTTTAAAACATGTTTTCGATAAGGTTCAAAATCGATAACATTACAACAATAATAGATATCGTTTTATGGTAACAAACGACGCGTTCAAGCATAAGGACAGACGGATGACTCAACTCGTCACCCTGATCAAGAATATATGTATATACATTGTGGGATCTGCCACGGCTCCTTCTGCCGGTTACATACATTTAACAAAACCATGTTACCCTGATTTCCCATTTTCAATGGGCTCAGGGTATAAAAAATTCTTTAGGGTTTTTGATATTATCACTCAAAATAAAATATACTAAGCCGACCAAAAACGAAGTTCAGTGGGAGGTCCAGTACAAATATTATGCGGAATAAAATTGGTTTTAGTTGTCCACACTATGTTGTATGGGTAATGATTAAACGATACTCCCATCCAATGCAGCTCTGCCGTGTACGATGATTTCTATGTTCCGGTGAAGATTATCTAGAGATAATCCCTCTATTTTTTGTATAAAAACGGTTAATTTAATAAACATTTAAGAGATCAATACATTGAAAAATAAATTAATTATATGGACCAAAAAAGAGGATATCAAAATATACGATAAATATATGTTGGGTCTGCTCTTTCTTGTTCATTATATTCATTTTACGTGTGTAGCTAAACTAAAACTGATGCAACTACAACCCACGACAGAATAAATATTTCTCGTGCTTACAGGTCAATACAGATACAATAAATAAATAAACCTAAATAGTATAAGCTATAAGAAAATACCTTGACTACGCCAAGAAATGGATATATTGGACATTGATGAAGCATTAAAAGATGATTCATACATGTATGTAGTAGCACTTGTGTTTGGATTTTTTGTTGTTTCATATACTAAAAAGACTTATTGTCGCTTATCTTAAAAATTTAAGTTTTCTGGCAGATAAAACACACGACGATATATCAAATATTCTTCACCAATGGAAAATTAATAATCAACAGCAGTTGCAAGTACATTTTCAGCAGACTAATGAAGAAGGTACGTACATGCATTATACATACATACATATGTACACATGTGTATGAATGAATGTCAGCATGTGTAGATCATAGAACAAAAACCACCATATCTAAATATTTGCAGACCATTTTAAGTATGGCTTTAGGAAGAGTTTGTACGAGTACGTTACTCATAGGTTTAGGTAGACAGAAAGAATGCAATTATTTTTGTAGTATACCTTGGTTCACAGCTTATTTCAACCAGCACTTTAAAAAAGTTTGTTGGGCTATAAAATCTAAACTATTGGCAATATCCAAAAAATTTAAACGCAGGCTGTTAGTGTGATGTTTTAAATATTACAAAATCAATTCATTTATTATTTAAATATTTTTTCATTATTTAATAATGTTTAAAAACTAAAAAATGAGACCAAGACAGTTCCTCAGCTTATTTCAACCACTTATGAAGTAGCATTATTTAACATTATAAAAACTTAAAATAACAACAAATTAATTGGTGTGACCACCCTTTTGGCTAACTACCATTTTAAGCCTTTTTGGGATAGATTCCACCAACTTTGGTGACTTCTGGAGTAATTTTTTCCCATTCCTCAACCAATGCAGTTTTTGGGTCAGATTTGTTTGAAATTTTGTGTTTGCGAATGTTTGTTTCCACAATCGACCACAAATTTTACATTTACATTTAAATCTGATGATTGGGCTGATGGTTTCATAACGTGCGGACATTTCCAGATCAGGCAAGTCTGGACAATTCCCGCAGTGTGTTTCGGGTCATTATCTTGGTAAAACCTGAAGTCCTCCTTTATGCCCAGTTTCTGAGCACTTTGGATTAAATTTGACTTCAAAACATCTAAATATTTAAGTTTATCCATCGTAGTGTCGATGAACTCCAAGTTCCCAACCCCGGCTGCTGACATACAGGCCCTAACCATAACGCTGCCTCCGTCATGCTTTACAGTAGCCCTCAAATTTTTTGCGTCAAGCTCTGTGTTAGGCCTACGCCACACATATGAAGGCCCATCCGACCCAAACAAATTAAATTTTGATTCATCACAAAGTAAAACTGTGTTCCAGAATCCAATGTCCTTGTGCAAGTGCTCCTGTGCAAATTTTAAGCGACACTTTTTGTTTTTGTCGCTTATAAAAGGCTTCTTGCGTGGTACTCTACCATTAAAGTCATGTTCCCGAAGCACACGGCGAATAGTTTCTGGGTGGCATGACTTGCCAAACTCCTCCATAACATCATTGGCTACTTGTCTAGCAGATAGCCTTGGGTTATCCCGGATTTTTCTTACAATATAGCGCTCATCCGTGGGATTAAAAATTTTGTTTGGAGCATTTCTACCTTTATCGTGGGTTCTATTTTCACGAACAAAACGGTATATGATGCTTTGAACTGTAGAATCACTCAGTCCAACCATATCAATAATTTTTCTACGGTAATGGCCATTTTTATAGTGTTTCAGAACAAGTTCCCGCTGTTCAATAGGTGTACGTGGTCCCATTTTGCTAAATTAAATTTTCTGCAAGTTCTGCGTTCAAAATTCAGCACAAACTTATTTCATCACATTGCGAAATCAGTGTATAAAGCATAGAACAAGAATCTACCGTTGCATTGCAAAATAACGGGTCTTTCATCAGCTGCAAAGTTTGTGGTTGAATTAAGCTGTGGAACTGTCTTGGTCTCATTTTTTAGTTTTTAAACATTATTAAATAATGAAAAAATATTTAAAAAATAAATGAATTGATTTTGTAATATTTAAAACATCACACTAACAACCTGCGTTTAAATTTTTTGGATATTGCCAATAGTTTAGATATTATAGCCCAACAAACTTTTTTTTAAAGTGCTGGTTGAAATAAGCTGTGAACCACTGTATCTAGGAATTTGATCAAATTAAAAGACAAAAGAAATTTGATGCACTCAAAAATGGGGCCAAATCGGTAAGAACACGCAAAACAAAGCCTATAGAAGGTTTTAAGGTCATTTCTTACAAAAAAGAAAACGTAGCTTAAGATTGAGAATGCGCGAGGGACGATTGCTGAAGTTCTAACACTTTACAGGATGTTTTATTGTTAAACAGTATAAAATTTGGTTAGGCCAAATATGTATGAAAAAATTATATGTACATATTATGTCCACCCCACTACGAGCATGGCAAATTTGATCTAAATATATAGCTCATTTTGAAATTCTGCTATACTTTGAGTACTATCGATATTAGAGATTTGAAATTTGGTATTAATGCTTGGCTGAACAAACCAAATTCTCATTTGAACGAAACGCAATTCCTGAAACTCTGTTCCCTCAGGGGCGTCTGGTATATTAAATTTAATAATTTATCTTTAGCACAGCTCGCAAATATATATATTATAAAAAAACAGAAACAAAAACAATAAGGCTGAAACTTAAAAAACAACAAAAACTTAGATTACTCATATTTGACACTGTCAAGAAACTCTTTACACACTTCATATGTGTATATTGTTCTAAATTTAAAATGTCATACTAATTATAACTAATTTTGAAAAACTTAGTATTTAGTATGGCCCCCCTTAGCACAAAATGAAAAATAAACACAAAAATAGAGAAGCATAAAGAGATTCTTAAAGCATAGGTAATGGTGAATCCCCGTTATTTCTTAGAATGAGAGCAAAATAGATGAAAACAAAATGTGTAAAGAGTTTCTTGACAGTGTCAAATATGAGTAATCTAAGTTTTTGTTGTTTTTTAAGTTTCAGCCTTATTGTTTTGTTTCTGTTTTTTTATTATTTGATTTAAAAATACCTATTAAACAGTTAACCATTGAAAAAATTAGCTAAATGAAATAAAAACTGTTTATTTTTGTACATAAAGTAAAAATATTGAGCTTTTTTCCACTTTGTAAAGTGTTTCTTGACAGACTGTATACAGCTGTGTTCACAAAATAGCAGTGCAGTTGATGCTAACAGAGATTGCAAAACTGTTTGTATATTTCTTTTTACATATTCAGTTCTTGGACTTTTTTTTGTTAAATGGAATATAGACATACGGAAAACTTAAAGGTTCCGCTACATTTACTATGTTTTGGAGCGTTTTTCGTACTTTCGTCCTTATGCACACAAATTTCGATATTCACAAAAAGAGCAGTTTTTCGATTAGTTGTGAAAATAAATTGAATTGGCCCATTGAAAAATGATGTAATATTCTCTGGACAGACAAAAGCAAAATAGTCTTGTTTGGTGAAGTAGCGTCTAGACTGTATGTACATCGCCAAGAAAATACGAAATACCACCCAAAGCACACACTAAAAACCCTTAAGCATAGTGTCTTAAAAATAATGATTTGGGCCTGTTTCTCATATAGCGGAGTTGGTCCAATCCATAAGATTGATGGGATTATGGATCGAAATGTCTACGTGAGAATCATGAAAAAGGTTATGCTCCCATGTGCCATATGGAATATGCCCAAAAAATGGACATATCAACAGGACAACGATCCAAAACATACGATCAAGCTTGCTAAAGATTGGTTTCAATCAGAAGGGATCGACGTAATGCCATGGCCCGCTCAGTCGCCGGACTTGAACCCCATTGAAAATTTATGGAGAGACATTAAGCGAAAAGCCGTCCAATAAAGCTAAACTCTGGGTAGTTATCCATGAAGTATGGTGGCAGATCTAAGCGTTACCAGGACTTGGTGGATTTGATACCGCGCAGGTGCCAAGCCGTTATTGCCAATAAGGGCTCCAGGGTTCGATGGTGACCAGAATTTATAGTTTCTAGTAGTTTGGAATCGACCGATTTTCATATTTACTATAATTATATATATATACATTATATAGTAATCACTGCTATTTTTATGAACAGCACAAAATGTCATTTTTTCACTACCATGGTTAATTCTGAAAATGGAGGGCTTTGTTTTGAACCCAAAATGTTATTAATTTTGTTATAAATATATATATTAATTCTAAACGTATAAAAGATTGGTGCAATTATGTTTCTTTTAATAAAATTTATCAACTTAGAAGTGAAAGCTCAAGGGCACTGCTATTTTTGTGAACACAGCTGTATATACAGCACCGTGCAACAGTGAGTGGATATTCACAAATTTTATTTTCGTCGCTCATAAAAAAAGAAACTATAAAAGCAAATCAGATAAATTAAAAAATTTGGGAGCTAGAAAGTAAAAAGTAAAATAACCTAGATAAACTTACTTTTGCACGTTTCAAAAAAATTTACTTATTATAAATTTATTTTTAGCTTTTCGTCCATGAACCCTATTTGTAGTGATTTTGTGTGCTCTTATTAGCTTTCTCTCTACTAAATTTTAAGAATTTCCTTTGGAATTCGATTCCATTCTTTTTCTTCACCATCCCACAAATTGTCCTTGTTTATTGGGGCTACGTTGTACTGTCCCAGCCGTCTTTGCACGATTGAGCTAAGATATTCAATTGGATTAACGTCATGACTCTGTGTTGATCACCCCATTAGCTAACATTTTCATTTCCGATCCATTCCATAACTATTTAGGATGTATGCTGTTGATGACAATCTTGTTACAAAACCATTTTTTTTCGGTCTTTGCACATTTCCCCGTAAAATTGGGGAGATGGGGTACCAGAATACTTTAATAATGCTTTTTCCCCATTATACCTTCTATAAAAGAACGTTCCACCATGTAAAGCATCCACAGACAGTGTTGTTTTCGGACAATGGATTTTTGCTTTCTTTTTAAGGCATGAGGAATGTCTAATGTCACGAAGTGCTCTTTTAACATATGCTTTCATATGCTAACAGTTTTTTCAATTGCTAAAGAAGCTGTCTTTGATTATAGCAACTTGTTTTTCCTCATTTCCGACATAATTAGTGGACCATCTGAGTCCATACAAAAATAATTGCGAACTTTCACATGCGGTTGGGGGTCAAAATTCGTATCCTTTGAACAGCGATCACTGCAAATTGGCTAATACCAAGCTTTTCGGCAATAGTACTTGAAGAACAGACCATACACAAAAAATTTTTAATTTCGGTTGAAATTTGTATCATTATTCAACAATTTTTAAACACTGAGCCCATTGAAAATGGGAAATCAGGGTATGTTTTTGTTAAATGTATGTAACATGCAGAAGGAGGCGTGTCAGACCCCACAAAGTATATATATTCTTGATCAGGGCGACGAGCTGAGTCGATTTAGCCCTACCCGTCTGTCTGTCCGTATGTTTGAACGCGTCGATTGAAGCATCTAGACACGCTGGAGACTTGAATTTTTTTTGTTGGGTCCGTGGGTAGCACGCGCAGGTCAAGTTTGTTACCAAAAAAACGATATCTATTTGTGTTGTAATGTTATTGATTTTAAACCTTATCGAAAACAGGTAATAAAAAATGTATCTCCCACACCTTTAGAGCTAGACCCCTCAAATTTTGCATATAGATTCATGTGAATTTTATGCAATTTCTCTCTCTCTTTCTCTCTTCCCTACTCAACCCATTGAGAGTCTGTTCTGTGTGTGAATTGTGTTTGCTTTTTCAGCCGCTTCTGTAGTCATATATCGCTCTTTACACGCATACATTTAAACAGACCACCGTTTTTGTATGTACACATACACTCATACGTTCATATGCGCGCAATTCACCAGATTCTAAGAATCACAATTGCGATTGATCTACTTCTTTAGTTTTGTATTCGTCACACATCGCCCTTGTAGTACTACTTTGCGTTTTGCCAACAAACAATTCAATACTGGTGTGGCGTAGTGGATAGGCGCAAAGTGCATAAACGAAAGGTCCCGAGTTCGAAACTCAGTGACAACTGCGTAACTGTTTATTTTTTTTTTTTAATTTATAAACATAAGGTGGTTGTGCTAGTTGAGATGACACGCTTTAACGTTACATATGTAGTAAATAGACGCAGGTTCGAGTCCAGATGCGGTGATGTTTGTTTTTCTTTTTTTTTTTTTGTTAATTTGTTTATTTATTTAATTATTTATATAGTTTTGATTAACATATGTACATTCTAGATGAATAAAATTTTAAAATTTATAATTTAATTTTTGAAAATTTAATGTTATATGCAAGCTATTAAACAATGCAAATCGGACGGGGCTCAGGGGATCTCCTAGTCGAGCACCTCCGACTAGAGTTTTCTTACTTGTTAACAATAATTTTTAGATATGTTAAAAATGAAATAAATTTCATTTCAATTGCAATAACCCCGTTTCAAATCAATTTACGAATAAAAGAAATATGAAAAGAGCTAAAATAATCGTAAGTCTATAAGATTTTGTCAAGGAACAGCTGTAGCGAAAATTTGTCACTTTTTTGAAACCGGCAAAAAAATACAATAATTAACAAAAAATAAAAAAAAAAGTAATCTGATATGCTTGTATAGTGTCTTTTTTATGAGCCACGAAAGTCAAATTTGTAAAGATCCACTCACACAAAAATATTTACATTTTCGACTCCACAAAAGTCACCGTACTCTTACTACTGATATTAACTCATTAACTAGAGGTATGATATAACTTATTTAAATTACAATTTCAGTATCTAGTAGGATATCCCTTCATTTTAATCACCTCTCGAAGGCGATTAAGCATTGACATCATTAGATTTTCTATATAGTTATTGCCAAGTCCGCACCACTTTAGATGAAATTACTCTCTCAGCAACTTTTTGCTAGTGATGTGGTGCTTTTGGATTTTTATATCAAGCATGTTCCACACATGCTCTATTGGGTTTACGTCGGGACTCTGTGGGGCGTTTCCAATAAATGAGGCGTGCTGTAGGCGAGATAGAGAGAGTCATTATCTTGTTGGAAGTAGGAGTCTGACCCTATATTTCTCAGCACTGCTTTTCAAATTTGTTTTGAGGATGTTAATGTAGGTATATTGGTCCATCACTCCGTCAATAAAGTACAAGCTGCCAACGCCAGATGCCGCTATACAACCCCAAACCATAAGACCACCGCCACCGTGCTTTATGGTCTTTTTTATATTTTTTGGATTAAGGGTATCTCCAGGTCTTCTCCACACGCGAGTTATGCTATCAGCATCACTTCCCAAAGTGTCAGTTGACACCATAACAGCAGCGGCACTTCCAATAGCAATAGTGGATACAAAGGGTTTGCAATCCTCCTTAATGTAGCCAAGACCAGAAGTGTCATAGAAATTGGAGACACTTTTGTAAACATAAATAAGATAAACACACTTTTGTTAACATAAATAACATAAAATGTGTAATCTTATAAAAGTGAACCAAACTAATAATTGAAAATTTTTTGTGAAATCTTATAAAAGTGAACAAAACTAAATGAATTAACTGTTAACAACATCAACAAATAATAATTGTGGAAACTTTGGATATTATCCAAGCAAACGAAACAATTAATCAAATTAATTCAAAATAAGTGAATAATACAAGTCAAAAAATGGAAAATCAACAACAAATATTTGAAATGGAGCAATGTATTCAATGTATTAATGGACGTAATTATCGAAAGAGAAGATGTTTGTATGATGGAAGTAGATGACTTTAAGGTAGAAGGGCATAATTCTGAGGAAGCTCAGATAGTAAAAAATCTTACGAAAAAATATGAAAAATTATATTTTAAAGGTGATCAGTTAACTAACACTAATACAATAGTTCACAATATTAAAACCACAACAGATCATCCCATAAATTCAAAGCTGTATAGGGTTTCTCCAAAATAAGAAAGAAGAAAGAAATAAGAAAGCACATAATAGAAATGGAAAAAAGTGGAATAATAAGAAAAAGTAAAAGTAAATATAGCTCTCCTATATGTGTAGTTAAGAAAAAATTGATAATTCAGGAATTCAAAAATATCGTATCTGTGTAGATTATAGGCGATTAAACCAAGTAACCGTTTCAGATAAGTATCCAATACCTATTATGGACGCTGTATTAGATAAACTTGGTAAAGCCCAATATTTTTCTACTCTTGATTTAGTAAAATGATATCATCAAATATTAATGGCTGAAGTTGATATAAAAAAACAGCTTTCGTAATACCAATGGGATTATATGAATATGTTAGAATGACATTTGGATTAAATAATGCTCCAGCTAATATTGATATAATGATGATATTTTAATTTTTTCAACAATACTTGAAGAATACAAGATTGTTCTTGAAAAAATTGGAAATCATAATTTGAAAATACAGCCAAATAAATGTTCGTTTATGAAAAAACATACCGAATATTTGGGACATATTCTCACAAAAGAAGGGTTCAACCAAATCCAACCAAAAACGGAAAAACAATTAAATGGATTTTTAGGTATGACAGGATTCTATAGAAAATTTATCAAAGACTATTCCAAAACAGCTTACCCAATGATAAGATATTTACAAAAATATGTATCTATTAATATAAATGATCCACAATGCATTTGAAAATCTTAAAGCGTTCATAAGCTCACACACAATATTAAAAAATCCAAAATTTTACAAACCGTTTACAATTACTACAGATGCCAGTCATTTTGCCATATGTGCAGTTTTATGTCAACAAGGACAACCAATTGGCTATGTTTCAAGAACATTTAATAAACATGAAAAAATTATAGTACAATTGATAAAGAATTTTTGTCTATTATACATGCCGTAAATTATTTTAAACACTATTTGATTGGAAATAAATTTCAAATTATAACAGATCATGCTCCTATAAAATACTGACAGCTAGACATCAAAGATGGATTTTAAAGCTACAGGAATTTGATTATGATATTATATATTTAAAGGGTAGTGACAAAAAAGTAGCAGATTTTTTAAGTGTACAGGAAACAGTATAATTAATCAATACAGAAAATAAAGAATAATCAAACTTTGATATAATAACACAGCATTCAGCAGATGAAAAGGAATTAACTCATTTTTATATAAAAAATGGTATTGTTAATAAATATAAAACTCAGATAATAATTACCTATTCAGCAACAGATAATATTAATATATTTCATGGAAGAAAAATAATTGAATTAAATGCAGCAGACACAGAAAATGAAATTGAAATAAAATTACAAAATAATATATAACAAGAGTGCTCTAGTCGAGACTGCTCGACTAGGGGATACCCTGAGCCCTGTGAAGAGCCAAATATCAAATCATTCTACGCTTTTTTATGCATACATACAAACAACACATACACACACATATGCACGCACGAATAAGCGCGCGCTCTGCCAACTGCGAAGTTGACGCAGCGACTGCGCTTGGGGTGCAAAGTGGGCATTACTATGGAAACTTAATTGTTTAATAACTTTTCTTAGCGATGGACTAACTGCATCAAACTTTCACAACTTATTAATGGTATTCATATGTATGTATTTGTCAACGCACAAGTCTTTAGTATTTGATTTGCGCTTTTTACAAATAGGGGGCTACTGGCGGCGAATAGGGCGTGGCATCCAAAATCTAAAGATTACGTTATCTCCGTATTCATCACTACACAGCAAATTTGAATTCTCTAGCTCAAACGATGTACAAACCACGCCTTAAAAACACATTAAAATTATCGATAAATACTCATAAAATCGAAATGGAATGAGTTATCGGAAAAATTTTATAAACTTGTGCAGCGTATGGTATTATCGAGTATTCATGTAAAATTTCAAGTCTCTACGTTGCGTATTTAAAAATGTCTCAGCGTTCACACGGACAGACGGACATGGATATATCGACTCGTCTTGTCTCGCTGATCAAGAATATATATACTTTATGGGGTGTGGCACGCCTCCTTCTGCCTGTTACATACATTTTCACAAAACCATTATACTCTGATTTCCCATTTTCAATGGGCTCAGGGTATAAAAAGGAGCAGTAGGAATTTTTTTTTAGAAGTACCAGACTCAGAATATCGTAAAATACAATAATATACATACATTTATCAACATTTTTTGTCACTCAAAAAATATAACGTTTTTTAAATGTACAAAAAGAGCTCAAGAAATTTCAATTACCAAATTTCAATTTACCATTCAAAAGACTGATTATATAGCGGTATAAGTGATACATTCATTCACTAAAAGACAAAATCTATTTTCCAAAATTAAGGGACCATATTCAATTAATAATAGCAAATTGCAGAAAATGCAAAGAAATTAAGTATGATAGAAAACCGATAAAACCAAACTTTCAATTTACAGAAATGGAAATTCAAAGTGGGTTTTACCTTTTGAAAACCCATTTTGCATTTCCATTCAAATGCAAAAATTAACAGCTCTGCTAATAACCAAATTATACATTTAGATATATTTCACATAAAACTCTAATCTTTTGTTACAATCAAAGATAAACTTAAATTTGCAGTTGCTTATAATATTAATAATATTATAATATAATAATATTATAATATAATAATATTATAATAATAATAGAACATATAATACAGTTTTTAAACAATGAAGATATTTCAATACATTATACAAAGCCCAATTCACATTCAGGAAACGCTGATATTGAAGGATTACATTCTACAATAATAGAGATAAAAACAGGAATAGAAAATAATTAACTATCTATTGAATCTAAAATTCAATTTGCAATAATAGCTTACAATAAATGTTATCATTCAACGATAAAATGTACACCAAATTATGCTGAAGACACAGAAGATGCAACTAAATTAAAAATGACTATTGAGGAACGTAAGAAAACGATTATGAACAAAATAAATAATTCAAGAAAAGAATATAATGAACAAAGACAGGAAGGTCCAATAAAAAATTATAAAAGGGTCAGAAATAAGGATGAGCCTTATTTTAGATATGCAGAGTTAAAAAACATTCATCCAAGTAACACTAAAAGACCATTAAAGCAGGAAATTAACAATTCTAACTAAAATAAACCAGATTGATAGCAGATTTGACAAAGATTTTTTGTTCTTTCTTTATTCTCCAGATACTAACATTTTAGCCACCAACCAGGTTTAATACAATACAGACAAGATAACAAATGGAACCGATATTAGTAAGTGCAGGCTATGCACCCACACAGATTCATCAAACTGAAATAGTAAACGAAACAATAATTATATTACATATTATTAATATTAACCCACGTTAGAATATTATAAGACAGATAGAAACAAACATAAGAACAGCCAATATTACAGATATTGAGGAATTATTTGCAAAAATCAGATTAAACAAGTAAGAGTGCTCTAGTCGAGACTGCTCGACTAGGGGATACCCTGAGCCCTGTGAAGAGCCAAATATTAAATCATTCGACGCATCTTTTATGCATGCATATAAACAACACATACACACACACACATATGCACGCAAGCATAAGCGCGCGCTCTGCCAACTGCGCAGTTGACGCAGCGACTGCGCCTGGGCTGCAATGTGGGCATTACTATGGAAATTTAATTGTTTAATAACTTTTCTTAGCGATGGACTAAGTGCATCAAACTTTCACAACTTATTAATGGCATCCATATGTGTGTATTTGCCAAAGCACAAGTGTCTAGTATTTAATATGCGCTTTCTACAAATAGGGGGCTATTGAAGGCGAATGGGGCGTGGCATCCAAAATATGAAGATAACGTTATCTCCGTATTCATTACACGCAACTACACAGCAAATTTGAAGTCTCTAGCTCAAACGATGTGCAAACCCCGCCTTAAAAACACATTAAAATTATCGATAAATGCTCATAAAATCGAAATGGAATGAGTTATCGGAAAAATTTTATAAACTTGTGCAGCGTATGGTATTATCGAGTATTCATGTAAAATTTCAAGTCTCTACGTTGCGTACTTAAAAATATCTCAGCGTTCACACGGACGGACGGACGGACGGACGGACAGACGGACGGACGGACGGACGGACGGACGGACGGACGGACGGACGGACGGACGGACAGACGGACAGGGCTATATCGACTCGTCTTGTCGCGCTGATCAAGAATATATATACTTTATGGGGTGTGGCACGCCTCCTTCTGCCTGTTACATACATTTTCACAAAACCATTATACCCTGATTTCCCATTTTCAATGGGCTCAGGGTATAAAAAGGCAAATATTAACTCCATTACACATTGTAGCAGAAATAAAAGGGGACTTATAAATATAGCAGGAACAGCATATAAATGGCTATTTGGACTAATGGACGACGAAGACAAGGCAGATATATTAGAACACCTTGTATTAATTGACCAAAATAACCATAACATCATAAACAACATGAACCAACAAATAATTATAAATTCACATTTCAACAACATAGTTTAGGAGAAAAATATAAGAACAACCGAATAATCATTAACGAAACACTGACATTCAAAAATAATCAAAATAAAAGAATCTTAATAAAAATCCTATACAATGACAAAATGCAGAAATTAAAAAATATTAAATACAAAGTTAATTACATTCAGAAAATATAGCCTCTACAAAGAATAATATAATTTTACCAGAAATTTTATCAGAAGAAGAAATAAACAAATTTGATATTGATTTTTATAAATTAAAATTAATTTCTATGGGCATTTTGAAATACAAAAATAATTACATAATAATAGCAATAAAAATTCCGAAAAATTATATGAGTGTAGATGTCAAGTTATTTATCCCAATGCCTAACACAGATTATACATAAATCGACCAAGAAAATTTATTAATTATAGAAATTAACAATAAGACACTGGAATATAAATCGAATACAATATTAAAGGACTTAAATTAAGTAAAAATTGCACTATTACCAACAGTAGAAATATATTAAATGGAAATAACCTTACAATTTGGAAATTGTAAAATAAAAATTCTAAAAGAAACATTTTCCTACAAATAAATAGATTTTTATGAAAAATGGTTTTATCCCACAGAATTATTAAATCAAACTTGCAAAAACACTATTAATTTCGATCATTTTACAATAAAATTCTTCGAAAATTTAAAAAATCCCAAAATTGAAATATGAAAATAAGTAGCAAATAGCATTTTGTTAATCTTTTTAATAATTTTTATATGTTTTATCATTTATTTATACTTACGTTGCAAACGGCAAAATATTAATATTAATTTAAAAAGAATTCAGGAGAATTCATACTCTAAGAGGGGAGGCGTTATGCCATCAGCATCACTTCCCGAAGTGTCAGTTGACACTATAACAGCAGCGGCATTTCCAATAGCAATAGTGGATACAAAGGGTTTGCAATCCTCTTTAACGAAGAGAGCCGCGCACAGGCAGACTTGATCATTTAATTGCGTGTGTTGCTCGCAGGCAACACTTATGCGCGTATAAGAGTATACTTATGTTGAGGCAATGTTGCCGTACTAAATATTTATTTCCAACACTCCTCAACATTGCTTGTTCTTTACATTCATTTTATCAAGCAATTGCATACCCATCATGCTCACAAATTTTTCATGTTTACTCTAACTTAAGTTTGTCAGGCGGGAGGTCCACCAATGACCAAGTTCTGTTTGTCTGCAGACTGTCCATCTCCGCCTGCATTGATTCTCTCGGCTTCTCGGCTTCATTCGCTTCCAACGCCTTTTTGACGCTCTCAGGAACAACGACATCATTTGTTGTTATGACATTCAGTATGTTGTACTGCTTGCGTGGCCGCCCGCGTCTGCCCGTGTAAATCATCTTTGGACGTCCAGGGCCCTTCTTGCTGCTGGTACCAATCTCGTCTCCAACGTCGATTGCTACTTCTGCAGCTTCACTGTTACTTTCTTTTTCATCTTGGCACTCGTTTTCTTCGCACTGTGTACGACTTTGAACCACCGTGCTAAATATGTCCATTGGAACCTCTTTCCTTTCCTGATGATTCAGTGGATACTCCTCGACGAATATAACATCACGGGCCTCAATCAACTTTCCTGCCTCTAGATTGTACAAGCGGTATGCCTTTGCAGTATCCGAGTAGCCTACCATAACATGTTCAACCTTTCGGTTGAAATTTTCGCTTCTGTGTCTTGTTCAGAACAATTGCTGTTGAGCCGAACACACGGAGATGCGACACCGATGGCTTCACTCCAAACCAATACTATATTCGGGTCATTTTTTTCAACGTACACGTTTCTGATCTATTTCTCAAGTATGCCGCCGTATTTCTGGCCTCTGCCCAGTATGCCTCTTCGAGGTCAGCATGCTGCATCATGCTCCGAGCCATCTCCACCAGCGTTCGATTAGCTCGCTCGGCCACTCCGTTTTGTAATGGCGTATGGGGTACAGTCAATTGATGTTTTATTCCATTATCTTTCAAGAATTTCTCAAACGCGCCGCTTAAATATTCGCACCCATTATCGCTTCGCAGACTCTTTATTTTTTTTCCAGTTTGCTTCTCTGCGAATGCCTTAAATTCTTTAAATTTGTCGAATATCTCGTCACGCGTTCTAAGGAAATATACATGAATGTAACGCGAGCGATCAATAAATTTGGCGAAATACTTGGCGCTTCCTCGAGACGCGATACTCATTGGATCACAAATATCTGTGTGTATCAAATCCAGCACACCCATGATGCGATTCTCTGATGCGTTCGAGAATTTCTGTACGCAAATTTTTATACTCGTTTCCCAAAGGGAAAAAGAGTATATTGGTTTTGTGCAATGTCCGTCCGTCTGTCCGTCTGGCCGTCTGTCCATATGAAAGCAATATTTTTCTACGCTATTAAAGCTAAAGACTTGAAATTTGGAACACATACTCGTGTATACCCTCGAATTATAAAGTGTCAAGATATTCCCGATACGCCCATTAGGGGCGTGGCAAATCGGAAAATGCTTGCGCCCATAGTCAAGAAATCATATTAATTGAAAAGCTAGAGAGTTGAAATTTGGAATGTATACTTGCGTTGACCATCCAAGTTCAGAAAGATATGGTGGATATATCTACGCCCATTGGGGGTGTGGCAAATCTGGAAAACTGTATCTTCTACAGTTTTAAAGCTAGAATGCTGAAATTTTGCACGTAACTTAACGCTACGATTCTATAAAGATTCATAAAAAGATTTTATGTCCACGCCTACTGGGGGCGTGACAAATCGGATCTGAATATATACTGATTTTACAAGTTCAGCTGTATTTTGAGCACTATTGGTGCTAGAGACTTGAAATTTGATATATATACTCGGATACGCCCAGCTGCAAAATTCATGTCTGTGCCACCTATATAAATAAGCTTAATAAGAATTGCTAAGACGACAAACGGAATTTCAAAGAAATATTAAGAAATATAAGTAATTCGACTTAATGTTGAAGTTCTGCAAACAATTTATCTGCAAAAATTATCATTTTTCGTATAGCTTAGGTCAGTTATGTTATTTTCCTTTTTGTGTGTGTGACCATACCATCATGCTATATTTTTTTTATCGAATTCACATAGACTGGTCATTCAGAACAAAATCATTCCACACAAAAAAATTGACAATAGCGCCCATCATGTATGTATGAATGTATTTAGGCACGAACAGCAGCGCACAATAATTGAATTGGAATTTGTTGTGATGATGTACTCGTTACTTACACTTACATTCGCTTGCTTACATGTGCATATGTATATGCATTTATCTGCCCATGTGCGAAACGCTTGCGAAACTCTTGCATTATGTTATACCTAATGTATAAGTTCAATGTATAAGTAAGAAAGCTCTAGTCGGGGGTGTCTGACTAGGAGATTTGTATGTCAATCAAAAATAATTATATAATTAAATAGATAGTTAAACAAACAAAATAAAGAGAGAAACAAAAGTCGCTGCAGCTGGATTTGAACCTACATCTACTACATATGTATCGTTGAAGCACATCATCACAACTACCAAAGCCACTTCCTATTTATTAAGGGGAAGAACAAAAACTATTTTGATGCCGTCGCTGTCGCGTCTCGAACTCGGACCCTTTTGCTTACGCGCTTTGCATCTACCTGCTGCGCCACATCAGTTTTGCATTGCCTGTTGGCAAATCCGACTCTAGTTCACTACAAAGGCGACTTTTGACAAATACAAAACTATAGAAGCTGCTGTTAATGCAAACACAATATAAACACAAATCAATCGCAATTGTGATTCTTAGAAATTGCTTAAATGCGCGCATATGAATGTATGTGTATGTGTTCATACAAAAACTTTGGTCTGTTTGCATGTATGCGTCTAAAGGGCGATATTTGACAAATACAAAACTAAAGAAGCGGCTGAAAATGCAAACACAATTCAATAAAAATTTTGGTTGAAGTATTAGTAAAAGTGTCGGTATCTAAAATGTAACAAAAATTTAAATTCAATAAAATTCACATAAAACTTCATTAATGCAAAATTTTAGATATATTATTAAATTTAATATACCAGATGTCCCTATGGGAAACGAGTATCACGCATTAGGTTTCGCCCTAAGGCAACGTTCTTACTTGTTTCTTTTGCACATATCTCACACACAATAGCACTTGCATTCGTATACAAGGCAATTTTGAGTCCATAAACCATGTCATCCTTAACCATCTTGTTTATGCTTGCACGTGCTCTTCTGTACATTGAACAATTTCTTCATCGATATTAATGCCAATAACAGATCGCTCTGCCTTCTTGCAACGAAAATCACCTCACCGTCCCGATCTATTATAGATACTTTTTATACTCGTTTCCTAAAGGGAAAAAGAGTATATTGGTTTTGTGCAATGTCCGTCCGTCTGTCCGTCTGGCCGTCTGGCCGTCTGTCCGTATGAATGCAATATATTTCTACGCTATTGAAGCTAGAGACTTGAAATTTGGAACATATACTCGTGTATACCCTCGAATTATAACGTGTCAAGATTTTCCGGATACGCCCACTAGGGGCGTGGCAAATCGGAAAATGCTTGCGCCCATAGTCAAGAAATCATATTAGTTGAAGAGGTAGAGAGTTGAAATTTGGAATGTATACTTGCGTAGACCATCCAAGCTCAAAAAGATATTGAGGATATATCTACGTCCATTGGGGGCGTGGCAAATCGGGAAAACTGTAACTTCTACAGTTTTAAATCTAGAATGCTGAAATTTTGCCACGTAACTTAACGCTACGATTCTATAAAGATTCATAAAAAGATTTTATGTCCACGCCTACTGGGGGCGTGACAAATCGGATCTGAATATATAGTGATTTTACAAGATCAGCTATATTTTGAGCACTATTGGTGCTAGAGACTTGAAATTTGATATATATACTCGGATACGCCCAGCTGCAAAATTCATGTCTGTGCCACCTATATAAATAAGCTTAATAAGAATTGCTAAGACGACAAACGGAATTTCAAAGAAATATTAAGAAATATAAGTAATTCGACTTAATGTTGAAGTTCTGCAAACAATTTATCTGCAAAAATTATCATTTTTCGTATAGCTTAGGTCAGTTATGTTATTTTCCTTTTTGTGTGTGTGACCATACCATCATGCTATATTTTTTTTAATCGAATTCACATAGACTGGTCATTCAGAACAAAATCATTCCACACAAAAAAATTGACAATAGCGCCCATCATGTATGTATGAATGTATTTAGGCACGAACAGCAGCGCACAATAATTGAATTGGAATTTGTTGTGATGATGTACTCGTTACTTACACTTACATTCGCTTGCTTACATGTGCATATGTATATGCATTTATCTGCCCATGTGCGAAACGCTTGCGAAACTCTTGCATTATGTTATACTTAATGTATAAGTTCAATGTATAAGTAAGAAAGCTCTAGTCGGGGGTGTCTGACTAGGAGATTTGTATGTCAATCAAAAATAATTATATAATTAAATAGATAGTTAAACAAACAAAATAAAGAGAGAAACAAAAGTCGCTGCAGCTGGATTTGAACCTACATCTACTACATATGTATCGTTGAAGCACATCATCACAACTACCAAAGCCACTTCCTATTTATTAAGGGGAAGAACAAAAACAATTTTGATGCCGTCGCTGTCGCGTCTCGAACTCGGACCCTTTTGCTTACGCGCTTTGCATCTACCTGCTGCGCCACATCAGTTTTGCATTGCCTGTTGGCAAATCCGACTCTAGTTCACTACAAAGGCGACTTTTGACAAATACAAAACTATAGAAGCTGCTGTTAATGCAAACACAATATAAACACAAATCAATCGCAATTGTGATTCTTAGAAATTGCTTAAATGCGCGCATATGAATGTATGTGTATGTGTTCATACAAAAACTTTGGTCTGTTTGCATGTATGCGTCTAAAGGGCGATATTTGACAAATACAAAACTAAAGAAGCGGCTGAAAATGCAAACACAATTCAATAAAAATTTTGGTTGAAGTATTAGTAAAAGTGCCGGTATCTAAAATGTAACAAAAATTTAAATTCAATAAAATTCACATAAAACTTCATTAATGCAAAATTTTAGATATATTATTAAATTTAATATACCAGATGTCCCTATGGGAAACGAGTATCACGCATTAGGTTTCGCCCTAAGGCAACGTTCTTACTTGTTTCTTTTGCACATATCTCACACACAATAGCACTTGCATTCGTATACAAGGCAATTTTGAGTCCATAAACCATGTCATCCTTAACCATCTTGTTTATGCTTGCACGTGCTCTTCTGTACATTGAACAATTTCTTCATCGATATTAATGCCAAGAACAGATCGCTCTGCCTTCTTGCAACGAAAATCACCTCACCGTCCCGATCTATTATAGATGCTTTTTATACTCGTTTCCTAAAGGGAAAAAGAGTATATTGGTTTTGTGCAATGTCCGTCCGTCTGTCCGTCTGGCCGTCTGTCCGTATGAATGCAATATATTTCTACGCTATTAAAGCTAGAGACTTGAAATTTGGAACATATACTCGTGTATACCCTCGAATTATAACGTGTCAAGATTTTCCGGATACGCCCACTAGGGGCGTGGCAAATCGGAAAATGCTTGCGCCCATAGTCAAGAAATCATATTAGTTGAAGAGGTAGAGAGTTGAAATTTGGAATGTATACTTGCGTAGACCATCCAAGCTCAAAAAGATATTGAGGATATATCTACGTCCATTGGGGGCGTGGCAAATCGGGAAAACTGTAACTTCTACAGTTTTAAATCTAGAATGCTGAAATTTTGCCACGTAACTTAACGCTACGATTCTATAAAGATTCATAAAAAGATTTTATGTCCACGCCTACTGGGGGCGTGACAAATCGGATCTGAATATATAGTGATTTTACAAGATCAGCTATATTTTGAGCACTATTGGTGCTAGAGACTTGAAATTTGATATATATACTCGGATACGCCCAGCTGCAAAATTCATGTCTGTGCCACCTATATAAATAAGCTTAATAAGAATTGCTAAGACGACAAACGGAATTTCAAAGAAATATTAAGAAATATAAGTAATTCGACTTAATGTTGAAGTTCTGCAAACAATTTATCTGCAAAAATTATCATTTTTCGTATAGCTTAGGTCAGTTATGTTATTTTCCTTTTTGTGTGTGTGACCATACCATCATGCTATATTTTTTTTATCGAATTCACATAGACTGGTCATTCAGAACAAAATCATTCCACACAAAAAAATTGACAATAGCGCCCATCATGTATGTATGAATGTATTTAGGCACGAACAGCAGCGCACAATAATTGAATTGGAATTTGTTGTGATGATGTACTCGTTACTTACACTTACATTCGCTTGCTTACATGTGCATATGTATATGCATTTATCTGCCCATGTGCGAAACGCTTGCGAAACTCTTGCATTATGTTATACTTAATGTATAAGTTCAATGTATAAGTAAGAAAGCTCTAGTCGGGGGTGTCTGACTAGGAGATTTGTATGTCAATCAAAAATAATTATATAATTAAATAGATAGTTAAACAAACAAAATAAAGAGAGAAACAAAAGTCGCTGCAGCTGGATTTGAACCTACATCTACTACATATGTATCGTTGAAGCACATCATCACAACTACCAAAGCCACTTCCTATTTATTAAGGGGAAGAACAAAAACTATTTTGATGCCGTCGCTGTCGCGTCTCGAACTCGGACCCTTTTGCTTACGCGCTTTGCATCTACCTGCTGCGCCACATCAGTTTTGCATTGCCTGTTGGCAAATCCGACTCTAGTTCACTACAAAGGCGACTTTTGACAAATACAAAACTATAGAAGCTGCTGTTAATGCAAACACAATATAAACACAAATCAATCGCAATTGTGATTCTTAGAAATTGCTTAAATGCGCGCATATGAATGTATGTGTATGTGTTCATACAAAAACTTTGGTCTGTTTGCATGTATGCGTCTAAAGGGCGATATTTGACAAATACAAAACTAAAGAAGCGGCTGAAAATGCAAACACAATTCAATAAAAATTTTGGTTGAAGTATTAGTAAAAGTGCCGGTATCTAAAATGTAACAAAAATTTAAATTCAATAAAATTCACATAAAACTTCATTAATGCAAAATTTTAGATATATTATTAAATTTAATATACCAGATGTCCCTATGGGAAACGAGTATCACGCATTAGGTTTCGCCCTAAGGCAACGTTCTTACTTGTTTCTTTTGCACATATCTCACACACAATAGCACTTGCATTCGTATACAAGGCAATTTTGAGTCCATAAACCATGTCATCCTTAACCATCTTGTTTATGCTTGCACGTGCTCTTCTGTACATTGAACAATTTCTTCATCGATATTAATGCCAATAACAGATCGCTCTGCCTTCTTGCAACGAAAATCACCTCACCGTCCCGATCTATTATAGATGCTTTTTATACTCGTTTCCTAAAGGGAAAAAGAGTATATTGGTTTTGTGCAATGTCCGTCCGTCTGTCCGTCTGGCCGTCTGTCCGTATGAATGCAATATATTTCTACGCTATTGAAGCTAGAGACTTGAAATTTGGAACATATACTCGTGTATACCCTCGAATTATAACGTGTCAAGATTTTCCGGATACGCCCACTAGGGGCGTGGCAAATCGGAAAATGCTTGCGCCCATAGTCAAGAAATCATATTAGTTGAAGAGGTAGAGAGTTGAAATTTGGAATGTATACTTGCGTAGACCATCCAAGCTCAAAAAGATATTGAGGATATATCTACGTCCATTGGGGGCGTGGCAAATCGGGAAAACTGTAACTTCTACAGTTTTAAATCTAGAATGCTGAAATTTTGCCACGTAACTTAACGCTACGATTCTATAAAGATTCATAAAAAGATTTTATGTCCACGCCTACTGGGGGCGTGACAAATCGGATCTGAATATATAGTGATTTTACAAGATCAGCTATATTTTGAGCACTATTGGTGCTAGAGACTTGAAATTTGATATATATACTCGGATACGCCCAGCTGCAAAATTCATGTCTGTGCCACCTATATAAATAAGCTTAATAAGAATTGCTAAGACGACAAACGGAATTTCAAAGAAATATTAAGAAATATAAGTAATTCGACTTAATGTTGAAGTTCTGCAAACAATTTATCTGCAAAAATTATCATTTTTCGTATAGCTTAGGTCAGTTATGTTATTTTCCTTTTTGTGTGTGTGACCATACCATCATGCTATATTTTTTTTATCGAATTCACATAGACTGGTCATTCAGAACAAAATCATTCCACACAAAAAAATTGACAATAGCGCCCATCATGTATGTATGAATGTATTTAGGCACGAACAGCAGCGCACAATAATTGAATTGGAATTTGTTGTGATGATGTACTCGTTACTTACACTTACATTCGCTTGCTTACATGTGCATATGTATATGCATTTATCTGCCCATGTGCGAAACGCTTGCGAAACTCTTGCATTATGTTATACTTAATGTATAAGTTCAATGTATAAGTAAGAAAGCTCTAGTCGGGGGTGTCTGACTAGGAGATTTGTATGTCAATCAAAAATAATTATATAATTAAATAGATAGTTAAACAAACAAAATAAAGAGAGAAACAAAAGTCGCTGCAGCTGGATTTGAACCTACATCTACTACATATGTATCGTTGAAGCACATCATCACAACTACCAAAGCCACTTCCTATTTATTAAGGGGAAGAACAAAAACAATTTTGATGCCGTCGCTGTCGCGTCTCGAACTCGGACCCTTTTGCTTACGCGCTTTGCATCTACCTGCTGCGCCACATCAGTTTTGCATTGCCTGTTGGCAAATCCGACTCTAGTTCACTACAAAGGCGACTTTTGACAAATACAAAACTATAGAAGCTGCTGTTAATGCAAACACAATATAAACACAAATCAATCGCAATTGTGATTCTTAGAAATTGCTTAAATGCGCGCATATGAATGTATGTGTATGTGTTCATACAAAAACTTTGGTCTGTTTGCATGTATGCGTCTAAAGGGCGATATTTGACAAATACAAAACTAAAGAAGCGGCTGAAAATGCAAACACAATTCAATAAAAATTTTGGTTGAAGTATTAGTAAAAGTGCCGGTATCTAAAATGTAACAAAAATTTAAATTCAATAAAATTCACATAAAACTTCATTAATGCAAAATTTTAGATATATTATTAAATTTAATATACCAGATGTCCCTATGGGAAACGAGTATCACGCATTAGGTTTCGCCCTAAGGCAACGTTCTTACTTGTTTCTTTTGCACATATCTCACACACAATAGCACTTGCATTCGTATACAAGGCAATTTTGAGTCCATAAACCATGTCATCCTTAACCATCTTGTTTATGCTTGCACGTGCTCTTCTGTACATTGAACAATTTCTTCATCGATATTAATGCCAAGAACAGATCGCTCTGCCTTCTTGCAACGAAAATCACCTCACCGTCCCGATCTATTATAGATGCTTTTTATACTCGTTTCCTAAAGGGAAAAAGAGTATATTGGTTTTGTGCAATGTCCGTCCGTCTGTCCGTCTGGCCGTCTGTCCGTATGAATGCAATATATTTCTACGCTATTGAAGCTAGAGACTTGAAATTTGGAACATATACTCGTGTATACCCTCGAATTATAACGTGTCAAGATTTTCCGGATACGCCCACTAGGGGCGTGGCAAATCGGAAAATGCTTGCGCCCATAGTCAAGAAATCATATTAGTTGAAGAGGTAGAGAGTTGAAATTTGGAATGTATACTTGCGTTGACCATCCAAGCTCAAAAAGATATTGTGGATATATCTACGTCCATTGGGGGCGTGGCAAATCGGGAAAACTGTAACTTCTACAGTTTTAAATCTAGAATGCTGAAATTTTGCCACGTAACTTAACGCTACGATTCTATAAAGATTCATAAAAAGATTTTATGTCCACGCCTACTGGGGGCGTGACAAATCGGATCTGAATATATAGTGATTTTACAAGATCAGCTATATTTTGAGCACTATTGATGCTAGAGAGTTGAAATTTGATATATATACTCGGATACGCAACCCAAGATCAAAAAGATATGGCGGACATACCTACGCCTTCAGGGGGCGTGGCAAATCGCAAAACATTATAGCTCCTGCAGTTTTAGAGCTAGACGCTTTTAAATTGGATGTTTGTGTTATTGGAGGCCTCCTCTATTGATTCCCCAAAAATAAATCGTGCCTGTTTGGAGCCAAATATGATATGTCTACGCCTACTGAGGGCGTGGTAAATTGGCAACAAAATTTGTAACCCCAGCTGCAAAATTCACAATTCACACAAAAACGGTGGTCGGTTTGAATGAATGCGTATAAAGGGCGATATTTAACAAATAAAAAACTAAAGCGGCTGAAAATGCAAACATAACTCAATAACAATTTTGATTGAAGAATATGCTAAAATGAATGGCGCTGAATTTATTTGTGACCATGCATAAGCAAACGCGCTTGCACGTTTCAATGTACATACATATGTACATATGTATGTGTAAATGTAAATGTATTTTGCTGTCGCTGCTTAACACGTGTGTGTGATAATTGGCCAAACGTTTTGTTTAATAGATTGCGACTGACTTAACAGAACAAGATGAAACTTTCAGCATATGATTCTATCGAATTTTTTACATTTTATAAAAATGCTAATTCATTCACATGGTTATATTTGCAAAAATTTAAATTGCATAAAATTCACATGAATCTACATAAATGCAAAATTTGAGATAAATTATTAAATGTACCAGATGCCCCAATGGGAAACGAGTATCACTCATTAAGTTTCGCCCTAAGGCAACGTTCTTACTTGTTTATTCTCGAACTTGACTCGAAATCCCTTTTGGACAGCTTTTGCAACAGGAGCTCTTAAGCTTTAGGAGAATTAAAATTTTGGCGTAGATAAATCCACCATATCTTGTTATACGCTGAACCCATTCAAAAAGGAAAATTGGGGTATAAATGTATTGTTAAAAATATGTAATGGAAACCCCCAAAAAGTATATATTTTTGTTTGGACAACTTGTTTTAACGGATGTACTTCTCTTTGCCTGATTGACTAACTGAGAAAATTCAGAAATGTCTTGCACTCTTGAAAAGTTTGCGCTAATTAAAACTAATTTTTTATTTATATACTTTTTTTTTGTAACTCAAGCATACAAACATAATTCAAAAACATTCACGAGGTCCAAACGCAAATCACAGCCAGCAGAAAATCTGGAAACACAATTTGTAAGTGGAAATTAATTTTTATATTTATTTATTTTTAATTTACGTTATAGGAAGACTATTTATCTCCAAAATATCCAGCTTTAGAGATACCATCTGTAATATTGGTAATCTATTTAATTAGTATAGATCTCTGACAAGACATAAGATAGCTCTATTTTTAGTATGCTTAACTAAGAGATACACTGAACATCGATCGATCTACTCATAAACTCCATAAGTATACAACAAAAATAATTATCGAATTTTTACAACAAACTTGATCTGCCCGTTCTACATTCAGAAATCGACGCGTTCAAGCATACGGACGAAATCGATCCAGCTCGCCCTGATCAAGAATATATGTACTTTGTGTCACGCCTCCTTCTGCCTATTACATACATTTAACAAACCCATTTTAATCTGAAACCCATTTTTAATGGGCTCTAAAGAATATATACGCTTTTTCCAGGTTTATACAACTTTGACCATAGTCGGGAATACTGACTTGGGCATTTTTATACTCTGAACCCACTAAAAAAAGGAAATCGGGATATAATGGTTTTGTGAAAATATACGTTTCTGGCAGAAGCAGGCGTAGTAGATCTTACAAAGTATGCATATTCTTGATTAGCGCGGCCAGACGAATCGTTATAATCCAGCTCGTCTGTCCGACGGTGAGAACGTAAGATTCTTTCAAAAGTACAAAAAATAGAGACTTGAAAATTTACGTGTATAGTAGTGTATACACAGTTCGAGATATCATATGTTTTCGATAACTCATTGCATTTCTCTTATTATTAATAATTTGAATTCGTTTTTAAAGCGTATTACATTATTTGAGCTAGAGATATAAAATTCACTGTATAGTTGCTTGTTATGAATACGGAGATTTTGTAATTTTAAATTTTAGTTTATATGTATACATAAAATAACCGCAGAATGACAGGGTTCAAGGGTATACATAAACGAGCAGTCTTGACTAGAGCAGACTTACTTATTTAATCCCATTATTTTCTAACTACTCTAGTACTACTAATACATTAGTTAATTTTTTTTTAATGATTCATAATGACTTACGCTGTATGAACCTATTAACTATTAACTAAATCACTTAAAATTCTATATGCAGACACAAACAAGAAATGCTACTCCATCAATAAAAAATTCCATAATGCCGATGCTAAGCCTGGAAATTGGGGGACTTGTGACAAACATGCATAAATCTTTTCTGCAAGACACTTCGCCACCATCGTCAATATGCACATCAATAAACAACGGATGCATGAATACTTCACTTATTAGTTCCGCTGACTTTACAAATCTCAACTTCTTACAATCGATCCATAGTTTGGAATCAACTAATACAAATCCAACAACAAATCATAGAATGTCGAAAATAACAACATTAATCAATGACGTTGGCTACGCTCTGGGCGACATGAATCTCGAATCACTTAGTATGTCCGGGGATGGCACACTAATTAAAGATTCGCATATTGGGCAAATTGACGATATTTCGCTGATGCAACTGAGCAAAACCACATCCAGCTGCAGCACTATGGATAATAGCACTGACAGTATCTCGACACCAAATGAAATGCAGTTACAGCAACAATCACACATCCCTACCCAGGGTCAGATTCAAGCTCAGTTATGTGCAACGATGGTGTTAAGTGAGGAAATGATTGGTGATACTACATTTAATCTGGTAGATAGTCTGACTTCACGTACAACTACAGAATCGCAAAATGAAGGGGAGATAAATATCACGTTTAAACGCCCAATTGTGGTGCTAAACGAAACACAGTTGCTTACGGGACGACAGGTGAACAGTACTTTCATCGATAGGTGCCCTACGCCCGAAGCAGCTCGTTGTGATACACCTGAGAATATTGAGACGAAATTGTGCCTAATTCAGATGCAATCTACGCCATTAACGAATATAAACACCCGTTCTCAATTCGACTATAACAGCAACAACAATAAAAATAATAGCAGCAACAATAAGGTGCCTAGCTATACGAAAACAGACGAAACAGTAAACATATCACCCATTGTGAACAGTACAACGCCCCACAAAAGCTACAGCAGGCGACAAGAGTTAAATCATACCTATGAACAACCAAAGGCAGTAATAAAAGATGTGCAAGTTAGAGGACTGCGTGATGAATTTTATGGCCAAAAGTTTGTGCACGATGCGATGCACTTAATGGGACAAATCGAACAACCAGTCACAGATGCAACATACGACAAGTCTGATGAATATTTCCAGATGCAATGCGTCTTGGATTTAGCCGAGGCAGACGTGGACCTGCTTGCTCAGCAGGGTAATGAAGAGCAGTTTGAACATATACTCGATGAGCTTGGAAAAGTAAATACTCCCGATGCAGAGCAGCTAAAAATACAAAAATCATTGGACATTATTAAGCGTCGTTTTCAGAAAGATGAGATTCCTCCCCAATATGAGCAGCAGAAACAGATAGATTTGGCGTATGTCACACCCCCATCATCAAAGTCGTATTTAACGCATAGTCAAAATCATAATCAATCATCCAGTTGCAGCGAACGTTTACTTATTCGACGTAGTCGCCTCTATGACGATGTTAAGTTGAATACTATGTACGACGCCGACGATGCCAGTACAGCATGTTGCAATACCACATCTTTTATAGTTCATCGACAAAAGGAGAAGCCATCAAATGCATCGGGGGTATGCATACCACTAATTGAGACTAAGACTGAGAAGCACGAGACGGATATAGAAGCGGCAAACCAGACGACAATACAATCTGAATCACTAAGCTATAAGATGTCTGAGCGTCGCACTAGAGATCGCGATCGTTTTAAGACCATCAAAATAACTAACGAAATGCACGAAACTGTGGAGAAGCTGGGATACATTGTTGTGCCCTGTATTGATAATGAAGAGCCCCAGTCTCAGTCATTGGATTCAGCTAAAATAGAAGATCGAAAAAAATTGTCACAAAAACGGCTTTCGCGGCTGGATAAAAAATCTCTAGGAAATATAAACGGTTCAGATAACATTGCTATAGGCGGCAATAATTTCTTAACTTACAAAAAGCCAAAAGAGAAACGGTTTCTGATTCAAAATCAAACGCATCCGTCCCATAAATCCGAATGTGAACAGAATGCGCCATCTCAGCCACGTTCGCTATCTCGGCCACGCTACATTAGTGGCTTCCAAAAGCTTAGTACTGTGAGTAAAGCAATATCTGCTGGCGCTGGTTTGAACGCTGCATCATCTTCAATGTCAAGGGCTACAATGAGGGAAACAGCGGAAAAAACTGGGGATGGAGGGGTAAAAAGTCCGATGGGCATTAAGTCAAAGTCGTTTCATAATTTGTCCTCAAACATTAGCAGCTCTATGGGTGCTGGTGCAGTGGCATTGCCACCTCGTCCGAGTTTAGGTGACGCCTTGAAAATACCCAGCATCCAAGTTAGCAAGCTGTCAAACGCCTTCCGAGCAACGCAGCATAATGAGGTTTGTAGCAAAAAATAAAGCGATATAAATTTTTTTTTTAAATAAGACATGTAAAATATTGAGTGTTATCAACAGGATGAAACTTCCGTATTTAAAGTACCCAAGTTAATGGGCACCTTGCGTGCGCCTGCTATTGGAGGTTCAAGCAAGCGAGTTTTAGGAAATGGATTGGCCCGCCCATCTTCCGGCTATTATAGTTTAAGTATGAAAGGAATAGGAGATTCTGAAACACCTGAGGTAAATTTAGACTTGGAATTAAAATAAATCTGTAATGTTGCTAAATATAATACTTTACAGAGCCTCTCTTCTGCATCTTCACGTGGCAGTCTGTCTGAAAAGGACTCAAAACCAAGTGACGCCCTTGAAGCACAGACACTACGCATGAAGCTGGGACAAGTGACATCCGGTGAAACGGGCATTCCGAAACCGTCGAGTCTCCGGCAACCTACACAAATGAAACGCAGTGGGTTACCCCGACCCTCTAACGTTTTAAGGCGTTGACCTAAAAGAAATCCGAGATTCCGAGAGTCTTGTTCAAACAACCCCACTAGAGCACTTTTTTATGTAAAGATATTCATGTTATTTGTCAGCTTTATTTTTATGGTGTACTTTGCTTCGCTTACTCTGTTTGTTTTGTCAAACTGCATATTCATCTATGAATTTCGCATTCGTTTATTAGATTGAAATTAAATTATTTTTATTAAGTTGAAAGCACAGCACAAGTGAATGTAAAAAAGTGCACAAAAATTAAAAACACACTATGCCTTAAACGAGAAAAAGGAGTCACATCCATATAAATTATAGTATTCAATCGTAAAATGTTACTGTATATTTTTGTAAAATATGCAAACAGTTCAGATAAACATATATATAATTTGTAATTTGTATTTCTAATTGAGTGCAGCAACAAATGAAATCGAATAAATCGAATATAAAATAAGTTATTTTCCAAGTTGACTGAGTAACGCGAAATGATAATAACGGATGAAAGAAGTTACTGAGGGTTACGCGCACTTGTCGATTAAAAACATGTTAATTTATTTATCAACGTCGGTTGAAGTTAGTTATTTACCTCTCGCTTAGGCTGAGAGAATAAAAGAACTTTTAATTTACGGCTGGTGCCGGAGTAATGAATTTATTGTGACGATTTCTCGTGGATACAAAACAGAACTAAAACTAAAGTGTGGGACAGCGAATCGGCGTGCCGATTTGCTCGACAATAATGCTGACCTTGCACAAAAATGTAAGGAGTCAGATTACTGTTGCTGTCCGCTGAGGTCAGGGCGCTGAACTTAATATTGTTTCGTCAGCGTCGGCAAGTGAGAGAGAAATATGCTTATGCTATGTTTGTGTTAACTACTCCCCCCTTAAGATTTTGACCGACCTCGTTCAAACTAAAATTTTCAATCACCCTCTGGATCTCGTGCGAGGCTCGTCTTCTCCTCCAGACTAAGTAGATGAGTGTGGAGCCACTGATGATGACGCTGATCCCGGTGACAATGATAAGCCAGATTTTGGGTGACCCGGCAGATTGGACCTCTTCTTGGAGCTCTTGGATGACGCGTAGGTTGTGGTGATTCATCCTCTGAAGGTGTGGCATGCTGAGGACTGGGTCGTGGCTAATCACGTTGAGAAGAGGTGACACGGCGATGCCTGGTTTCTTGCTAAGGGCTTCGCGCTGGTTCACGTACTTGGTCCCGTTGATTATGGCCGACGTTTCGAAAGTGACAAGGAAGGTGCCGTTTACTGATATTGTTGGGCCGTCGTCCGTGGTCACCTGGGCCGGGCTTTCGTTTATGATCAGAACGCCGTCGTCTACTTGGGTGACAGTCTCCAAGTGGCTGGGTTGTGTGCGGCAGAGTGCCACGGATCCCGAATGTAGTCCACGGGCGCAAGTGTCATGTACCGCCAGCTTGCAGAAGGGCGCATATGTTGTTGCTGCGCAGCTAGTGACCGCCAGTACCTCGTTGTCACACTCCGCTACGGTGTCGTCATCCAGCTGTAGCACGATGTGTTCGTGCGAGACCGGGAAAATGCTGACCTTCTTACATATAGACTTAATCATGTGATAATCTATGATTATGTGTATTATGTTATCGGACTGTAGTACCCTTATGTTGGAAGCTTCCATCAGACAGACAATGGGGACAGATGTGGGGTGCTTAGTTAATATTGACTCCAAATCTTGATTATCAAATATTGTGGGATTTATTATGTTTGACCTCGCCAGCGTTACTGTGAGCATTAAATTTTGAATCTCTGTTATAAGCATCCTGTTCCTAGCTAGAAGAGCTTCGTACAAGTGGGGCGTGTCAATTTCGTGTTTCTTTACACTGATTAATTTATTTACAGTGTCTGTGAGTCTGTTTACTTGTTTCTGTGTTTCTGTGTTTATGGTTACCTGTTCGTTGTTTACTTCTATGAGCTTGGATTCTGTCATGCGGATTTTCTCCAGATCTGCGGCATCCGGGGTGCCGGCTACCACCTTAAGGGCTGTGCCCAGGAAGTCTAAGCTCCTGGCGATTCGGTGATGGACTTTGAGGACGGACAAGAGGCTTCTAATATGGTCGACGTCTACATCGAGTAGTTTTCGCATGTGCGATTGGGGGAAGAGTTCGGACAATTTGGCAGTCTCCTCAACCATGCTGGAGAAGCCAGACAGGTTGCTTGAGTGACTGATATGCCCTCTCTGCTCCCATACCAGTACGTTTCCATCGATTATTGGAATGTATTTGGAGTGGGAGTAGTCGGTGATCCGAGCTTTAGCAACTGTAATAAGAAGTAGGGACACGACGAGGAGCCTGTCCGGAGAGAAGTGATTAATTCTAGATGTTTTTTTTTTTTTTTTTTTTTTATACCCTGAGCCCATTGAAAATGGGAAATCAGGGTATAATGGTTTTGTTAAATGTATGTAACAGGCAGAAGGAGGCGTGTCAGACCCCACAAAGTATATATATTCTTGATCAGGGCGACGAGCTGAGTCGATTTAGCCCTGTCCGTCTGTTTGTCCGTCCGTCTGTCCGTCCGTCCGTATGTTTGAACGCTTCGATTGAAGCATCTAGACAAGCTAGAGACTTGAATTTTTTTTGTTGGGTCCGTGGATAGCACGCGCAGGCAGTGCTGCCAATTTAGCTATTTTCCCTCTAGATCTAGTGGGTTGCAACAAGGAAATGCGGGATAAATTGTGAAATAGCGGCTAGCGGGAACTATAGCTATTTTGAAAAATCTGTTAACTAGTGTATTTTTATGCTCTATGATGCCATATTTTTTTATACGAATAGAATTTTTCCATTTGAATGGCAAAAAACATCGAAAAGCTAAACGAGCATTCAATCTTATCGATGCTGTGAAGTCTACCGAATCGTGTTTTATGCCATCGCTATGAGGGTATTTTACAAGTTTTAAAGCGCGAGCGACAAGTTAATAATGCCAAAAATTTATAAGCAATCCATATAATTGATGCAAGATCCTGCATTTAAAGATTGGTTGACTTTAGATGCAGCTGATGAGGGCAAATGAAACCTACATAAACCAAGAGTATAAAAATGAAATCATTGATAAAATCTTATAAAATATTGAAATAAACCAAAAAAAAGTATATATATATATTCTAACGTTTTTTTTTTAGCTACGAAGAAACATTTCTAGCTATTTCTAGTTCTTTTCAGGGGCTGATTTAGCGTTTTCATGCAACGAAATGTTGGCAGCACTGCGCGCAGGTCAAGTTTGTTACCAAAAAACGATATCTATTTTTGTTGTAATGTTATCGATTTTAAACCTTATCGAAAACAGGTTATAAAATTATATCTCCCACACCTTTAGACCTAGACCCCTCAAATTTTGCATATAGATTCATGTGAATTTTATGCAATTTCTACTTTTTTATTTTTTGGATACCGGCTCATTTTACTAATTAACCCCCCCCCCCCCCTCCCCTTCGCCACTCATGGAGAGTATGTTGCAAATATAACCATGTGAATAAATTATCATTTTTATAAAATGTAAAAAATTCAATAAAATCATATGCCGAAAGTTTCATCAAATTCCGTTAAGTCAGTCCCGATTTATTAAACAAAACGTTTAGCCAATCACACGCACGTGGCAAGCAGCGGCGCGCAGCAAAAAACATTTACACATACACATACATTGAAACGTGCAAGCGCGTCTGCTTATGCATGTGCACAGCCGCTTCTGTAGTTTTGTATTTGTCATATATCGCCCTTTGCACGCATACATTCAAACAGACCACCGTTTTTGTATGTACACATACTCATGCGTCCATATGCGCGCATTTCAGCATATTCTAAGAATTACAATTGCGATTGATCTGCTTCTTTAGTTTTGTATTTGTCACATATTGCCCTTGTAGTACTACTTTGGGTTTTGCCAACAAGCAATGCAATACTGGTGTGGCGTAGTGGGTAGACGCAAAGCGCGTAAACGAAAGGTCCCGAGTTCGAAACTTCTTAATTTTTTTTTTAATTTATAAAGATGAGGTGTTTGTGCTAGTCGAGATGATGCGCTCTAACGTTACATATGTAGTAAATAGATGCAGGTTCGAGTCCAGGTTCGGTGATGTTTGTTTTTTGTTTTTTTTTAATTTATTTATTTAATTATTGATTTATTTTTTATTTACATACATTCTAGTTGAATAAAATTTCAAAATTATAATTTAATTTTGGAAAATTTAATGTTATATGCAAGCTATATAGCGTATTAAACAATGCAAATCGGACGGGGCTCAGGGGATCTCCTAGTCGGGCACCTCCGACTAGAGTTTTCTTACTTGTTCTTTTTATCTATTTATTTATTTATTTAATTTTTTTTTTTTTTTTTTTTTTTTTTTTTTTTTTACTTCAAGTTGTCCTTGTGGACCACCCTCCCCTTAATAAAACAGACGTTCCTAGGTCTGCCTGTACTTTTTCCTCTGAGCATAAAGGGGTAAGTTTGTTTCCCAACCTTTTGTTGCTCTTCACTAAAACCGTCTCTCCGACTTCAAACACCCTGTTCTGTCTGGTCGGGTTGCACCTGTTCATGTTGTTCTTTTGTGCGTGTTCGAGTTTTCGCTTTATATTTTCCGCGATTTCCTCTGAGACTGAGTACATGACCTCGATTGGGCTCATGTCAGTTGTTGAATGTATTGTCCTGTTGTATTCTGTTGTCGCTCTTAGGATGAGCTCAACGGTATCGTAAATTTTTTTGTCTAGCTTCATGCATCTGGCTATTTCCGCCAAGGTGCTGTGGAAGCGTTTGACTTGTCCGTTAGAAACGCTGTGCAGAGGAGGCGTGTTTACGACGTCTATGTTGTAGCCGTTTTTTAGAAGAGACGTGATTGTCTCGGAATTGAATGCCGCCTCGTTGTCGCAGTAGATTGTTTTGATTCTGGGGAACAAGTTTACTAGCAGCAAAATGGGCGTCTTGAAGTCTACTATCGTCCGGGACGTTATTGGATATACCACGGCCATTTTCGAGAATTTGTCTATGCAAGTTAAAAACATTTTCTTGTCGGAGAAGATGTCGATGTGCAACATTTCGCCGACGTATGAGGGGATCGGGGTTAAACCTAACTCCTGTTTTTTCGGGTGTCGGTCATACTTTGCCTTGGCGCCAACTCTACAATTCGCTACCACCTCATTAGCTATTTTTGTCATTTTAGGGAAGAAGTAATCCCTAAGAATGTGTTTGATGTTTTCCTGCACTGCCCTGTGAGCTCGATTGTGCTCGGCCTCAACTATTTCTCTTTGTTCCGACTTGTCTGTAATGTCTGAGACAAAATTCTTGCAGTATAAGAATTTTGTGTTTGGGAATGACTTGACCAACTCATGTTGGACTGCCGCCAACGTTGGCAAATCGCAGTGAAGAGCGTTAACCACGCTCGGGTTCACGACGTCTTTGATGTCATTTATGACTCCGTCTTTTTCTGTGAAGTGGATGATGTGGCGGTTTTTCTCGCCGAAAAGTATGAACTTACGATATCTTGGGAACTGGGCCTGTTCTAGCACTATCTGGTTTCTAAAGCAATTTAAGGGTTTTTCCGTCGTTTCGACCGTGTAGGTCAGGGACAGCTCACTGTGTATTGTGGCTGCATCGGACATGGCCTCTTCCTGAAGAGCATTGATGTTCTGTCTTGAAAGGGCGTCTGCAACGAAGTTTTCTTTGCCTGGCTTGTAGTGTATCTTAGCGTTGTGTTCGTCTATGTACGCTTTCCATCTCTTAATTTTTGCGGTGGGGTTCCTATCTGAAACAGCGAAGATAAGAGGCTGGTGATCAGTATAGATGTTGATGTCTCGAGTTCCGTACAAGTAGTGCTGTAGTTTACCTAACGCCCACACGATGGCCAACAGCTCTCTTTCGTTTGTAGCGTAGTTGGTCTCGCAATCTTTTAGAGTCCTCGAGATCATTTCCTTCTTGGGATAATACTGCCCCTATGCCGTATGAGCTGGCATCCGTCGTCAGGTCAAATGGTTTTTTAAAGTCCGGGTACCTCAGGATGACATCCTCCGATGCCAAGATATCCCTTAGTTTCTGGAACGCGTGCCTCTGCGCGTCGTCGAAATTCACGATGGTTTTCCGTGAGAGATGCTTGCTGACGGATCCGTTTTCGCCTTTCATTATTGCCGTCAGCGGTCTCGCTATGGCAGCAAAATCTTTTATGAAGCATCTGTAATAACTGGCCAGTCCCAGAAACGACCTCAGCTCGTAGAGGTTCTTTGGTTCTGGGAATTCTTTTATTGCTTTAACCTTTTCGGGGTCGGATTTTGCTCCTCCCATGGTAACTATGAATCCCAAGTACTCAACACTTTGTTTAAAGAACTGCGTTTTTTCCTTTGAGACTTTCATGTTAGCGCGGCATAAGCTTTTGAGAACCCAGTCTATGTGCCTGACATGGTCCTTTTCGTTTTCGGAAAAAATTATGACGTCGTCTACGTACACATAGCACGACTTTCCGATTTGTTCTCGTAGGACGTCGTCGATTGCCCGCTGAAAGATACTGCCCGCATTCTTCAGGCCAAAGGGCAACCTACAAAATTCATACTTTCCTCCATTTACGGAGAACGATGTTTTTTCTCTTTCCTGCTCTGCTAAATATATCTGATGGTACCCGGATTTTAGATCCAAGGTCGTGAAGTATTTAGCTTTGCCTAAGTTGGCCCAGATCATTGAGATGTTCGGCATCGGGTATTTGTCTGCGATGGTCTTTTCGTTCAGTTTCCTGAAATCGATGACGAGTCGCTTTTTTCTGATACCCTCTTCATCGTATCCCTTTTTATCAACGACCCATGTCGGGCTGTTATATGGGGATTTTGATGGCCTTATGATGCCGTTGTCTAGGAGATCCCTGATCTCCTTAGTGACGAAGTCGGCCACTCCCATTGGATGTGGGTACAATTTGGAGTAGATGGGCTGGTCGTCTTCTGTGCGTATCGTCGCTATGACCGAAGTGTTGAACGGCAGTGCCTCGTTAGAGGTCGAAAATGCCTTGATGTTCTTCAGAATCATTTTTTTAAAATCTTTTACCATCTCGGGTACCACGATATCGTTGACGTTAGTGAAATTAACGTTGTCACAGAAGTGATGCTGTAACTTTTCGTTAGTTTGCCCATAATTAATTGTACCTTTCTCAATGTCAAATGTTGCTCCTACTTGCGTTAGCAGGTCGAAGCCTATTATGGCGTTGAACGGCTGAAGTGATTCCAATAGGTAAAATTGAGCTGTTGTTCCAAAAATGTTTCTGTACACTTTTGGCTGATTTTGTTAGATCCATGAATGGAGCTAACTGTGAAGGGGGTGTCGACGGGTTTTATGTTTTTCAACTCCTTTATGGGTTGAATGTAATTCTTCGCCGCCCCTGTATCGATTAGGATTCTTACTGTTCTCCCAGCCAACTGCCGCTCGATGAGCGGTAGCCGGGAGTGACCCCTAAAAAATTGACCAGGTCGTTGTCGCCTGGGGCCAGTGCACAGTGGTCTGGTCCATTGGCCGAAAATAAAAAAATGAAACTAAAAATTTGCGTAAGATATATTGAAATCTTATCTCAGAATTAATCAAATTTTTTCACAGTGCTTTTAGTTTTTCTTTATGCCTGCTGTCCGCTTAAAGAATAGGTGCTAAAAGCAGAGCATGAAATTTTGTTTGTTATAAGGCGCGCAAAACTTGCAAGTGAAGATCGCAAACTAATTTCAAAAACGTTGTTTATTAATATTGCTGGTACAATGGATGATTTTAAAATATTAAAGAAAGGTATTAACTATTATTTTAAATAATATACAAGGTGTAAGACTGTTTTGTTTATTTTTATATTTTTAATGTAACTTAAGGCCTATTTTAATATTAATTCGTGTGTAGACATAAACTTCATGTAGACGTTTAGTTATGAAGTTAATCGAAGTTAATAATCAACTTAATTTTAAAATATTTTTTAGCATTTACAGATAATAAAAAAACAAACTTCATTTGCGAATATTTGCGATTCTCTCCGTTATCGTCAAAAAAGCAGAGCGGCCTCGCTGTTGTTGGCGCCGTTTTTATGTGTGTAGCTGTTCTTTTTATGTAGTTTGTTGTGATTGTCGTCTTCGTTTCTGCGTTTGTTGTTTTGTTAAATTCAAGCTGAATTTCGATCAAAAATGGGGTTGATTGTCGACAAACCCAAATGTTGTGGTAGTGGAACATCGAACGATGGAAATACTGCCAGAGAATTTTTTAATAATTCTGACTTGTCCGCTCAAATAACTGGCCTTGATAGGGATCTAATCGAAAATTGTTCGGTTATAATTCAAGCTCTCTCTTCAGGATATCCCATAAATACAGAATTAAATAAAAACTTTGCACTCGACATAGCACAGAAGCTGATTTCAAAATATCCCTGGTACTACCTCCCACCTACCATTCATAAAGTTTTAATACACGGACCTGCGGTTATTGAAAATGCTCTCGTGTCGATTGGAGAGTTGTCTGAAGAAGCTGCAGAATCGAGAAACAAGGACATTCAAAAATTTCGCATGCAGCATACCCGAAAAATTTCTCGTGTGGCGACAAACACAGATTTGTTTAATCGCTTACTTATCACATCAGATCCGTTTATAACAGGACAACGAAATTTACCACCAAAGCACAAATCAATTTTTAAAAAATCTGTATTTGAGCTATTAAAATAAATAATATATAATTTATATAATTTTTGTACTTTACGAATACTTATTTTGTGGGGAAAAGGGTGTGTATAATGGGGGGGAGGGGGGTGGGGGGGTCGTTTTTGACTCATTGAGACATGTGCTATTACTTTTTATATTTTTATAGAATTTTGAAAAAAATTTCACATTGATATCTGCACTAAAAGTATTTTCGGCCACGCATCCCATACAAGCCAGACCACTGTGCAGTGTGTCGTTCTGACGAATTGGGTCTCTTCGCGGCTTGTCCATTGTCGGACTGCTGTGCGGGTCTGTCCCACCAGTTTGTTGGCTGACGGACCTTGGACATTGATGGGTCTACATCCATCGGCTCCGACTGCTGGGGCGGTTTCGGCTGTTGCTGCACGTGATCGCCGCTTTGTGGTTGTTTCCCTTGTTTTTTTACGAAGTGTGGGTTCTTCTCTTGGTTAGGGTTATTATTCCTACCGTGTTTGTCCTGTCTGGTTTGACTTTTGTTGTGCTCATTCGAATGAGCTTTTTCTTCCATCACCCTCGCGTATGACGCAGCGAAGTTGCTGCGCTCAATGCTAGCCTCGGCTTCTCGGGCTGGGGCCAAGGCGGCGGGCAAGTCGCCGGGTTGGGCTGGGAAGACGATGGCCTTGAGGGATCTCTTTAAACCCGAAATGAACGCGTGAAGGGCATCTGCCCTGACTTCGTTGTTTAATAAGGTCGCCATGGCGGCTTCGTGTGTCATGATGATTTTGTTGGTTACCAACGTTAGCTTGCGTTCTACGTCGTCGTAGTACTGCATGAGAGAAGAATCGCCCTGTCTGACCATTTCCAGGTTTTGGCGGAGGAGCCTTAGTGAGGTCTTGTCCGCGTACGTGCAATCCAGCCTGGCAATGATCGCGTCAAAATTAAGAACCGTGTTGTGGGACGTAAGCAGGGCTCTTGCGTTTCCCCTAATCTTATTTCTAATTATGGTCACAGCTTGGTAATGAACGCTGCTAGTAGAGTGGGATCTAAATAGCTCGTAAGCGTCTGTTGCTGACTGCCGCCAGGCAACATAGTCTTCTTGAGCCCCGTCGCAGTCGGGCATTGACTTTACCACGTCTAGCGAGATTGGGCATTGGACTGTGGGGTCGACCACTATCCTTTGGTATACTTGAATTTCTGGGGCCGCGACTCGCAAGCTAGAAACTTTCTGTCTTAAAGCGTCGAGCTGCGCATCGAACGCCTGCTTCTGGGCCAGCAACGCTGCCTGCACTATCCGATCGACACCTGCGGCGTCCATGGTTGGCTGAGGGGGAAGTTGAGGGGCAAAACCTACAACGCTATTGTCAAAATCTTCGAGGTTATCGTCAGATGGGAGAGGGCTGGACTCTTCGTCGCTAATAATCTCTCTTTTCACTTCTCTATACGGGCCTGCGAAACTCATTAGCAACCTACACAGAATCACGAATCGACATTCGGCTTGTATTTCATTTACTTTTGTTTATTTATTTATTTATATATTTTTTTTTTTTTGAACACGGATAAATGCTTTGTTAAAGAATGGACACAGTACGCTTGTCGAGTTAATATTAAAAAAAAAAAAAAAAAAAAAAAAAGACTTTCTATTTTTTTTTTTTTTTTGGTCTGGAGTGAATTAACTGAGCACGCCACTTACATGTTTATTTGAAGGGGCGCTTGACTGTTCCTGGTGTTTCTGGCTCTCTGCTGACGTCGTCGTAGTCTTCTGAGTGGATTGCTTGTTTTAATTTGCTACGCTGCCGTAATCGGTCCGATTACGTGACAAACGCTGCCAACACCGGTCCGGTGCTGTGACAAAATGAGTTTTTTGCTTTCGCACTTTGGTGCGGAAATTTGCTTTTTGATTTTTAGTTTCGCACCGTTGGTGTATGCACTTGATAGTTAGCTTAGTGCCGCACCTTTGGTGTATGCCTTTGATAATTATTCTGGTTTTAAACCTTTGGTGTATGCACTTGCTTGAGCTTTGTGAAAGTTTTGGTTATTCGCTGAGAGCTTTTTTTTTTTTACGACTACTTGTTTTTGCGGAATTTGCTGAGTTCGCACATGCACTTCACTTCCACAAGTAAGATGTTTCTTGTCAATTTATTTTTAAAGTTGCACTTTGGTTTTGGTTGTTAAGTGTGTTTAACATATGCACTTATTAATTGAGAGGGTTCTCGTGAGTATTTTTATTTCTTTGGGCGCCAAATAAGTTATTTTCCAAGTTGACTGACTAACGCGAAATGATAATAACGGATGAAAGAAGTTACTGAGGGTTACGCGCACTTGTCGATTAAAAACATGTTAATTTATTTATCAACGTCGGTTGAAGTTAGTTATTTACCTCTCGCTTAGGCTGAGAGAATAAAAGAACTTTTAATTTACGGCTGGTGCCGGAGTAATGAATTTATTGTGACGATTTCTCGTGAATACAAAACAGAACTAAAACTAAAGTGTGGGACAGCGAATCAACGTGCCGATTTGCTCGACAATAATGCTGACCTTGCACAAAAATGTAAGGAGTCAGATTACTGTTGCTGTCCGCTGAGGTCAGGGCGCTGAACTTAATATTGTTTCGTCAGCACCATGTCACAAGCGTCGGCAAGTGAGAGAGAAATATGCTTATGCTATGTTTGTGTTAACTTATATGTATATATGTCGGAGCATAGATAGTTTAAATGTTTTGTCCCGCAATATCAAATTGAGTTGCATACTAATGCAAGTCCTCGTGGATACAGTGCTATATTACTACAATACATAGAATCAACAATAATCCTCACGTTGTTGAGTTTTTTTTACCTTCTGAGGCACTATTCATATGAATTGACGACTCTTGCGGTTCTAATGGCTATAAAGCAGTTTCACCATTATTTGACGGGTAAGGGTTTTGTCGTATTTACTAATTGTAATTCACTTAAAGCATTAAGGACTGAACGTGACCTATCTCCCTAGACACACTGATGGTGGGCTTACATATTTACAGATGATCTTTAATTTGCTGTAAAGAGAGATATTTGAAAAAAAAAAAAAAAAAAAAAAAAACAGTTAATCTGGCATCTAGTGATTAGCTACATTGTAGTTAATATTGTGAATAAAACGAAAGGCAATTAATTCCCTTGCCAAGGACATTGCAAAAACTTACGAAAAATTCAGAAAAATTGTAGAACTCGATTGTTGGATGGTCCGTAATAAATCAAGTTCATGAATCAATAATACACGTAGGCTGGGGGAAGTTGTCTAAGGCCTATAACTATAACTGGACCAAAAACATGTCCATGTATATACGAAAATTTGATGAAACTGCTTTGCTTGTAAGTTGTCAAAATCATCGTCGGGTATAATTGTGGCAAGTCTTCAACCAATACCAATGGTCGACACAGCGTGTCACACAATACACATAGCATAACTGAAAGGTTGAGTGGCAAGTGTGATCAAAATGAGTATTATCGTCCAAGTGGACGTTATGTTAAATAACACATACGCTGAATATTGATGATGACAGCAGCATAAGAGCTGGGACATCGCCTGTATCTTTGTTTGGAGTATCAAACCGCATAATAGCAAACCAAGGTTGGTGTTTTGCGAGTTCTAAATTTAAGGAGTCTTCTTCTCAACAAAGAATAGGTTTGCACTATGAGTACTTTAAAGAACTTACTAACTGAAGTTAGCAACCGATCTTCGCAATCGAGCGAAAAAGTCAAACGCAGTTAAGTTCAAAGTTTAGAAGGACCGTTTCAAATAGCCGAATTGTTAGACAGAATGCGTCATCAAGTAAGTTACAAATAGGAGAAAATACAAGTAATATAACTATTACTTATATAAAATTCATCTTCTTTTACTTGTTGAACTTTCTGATACATACTTATATCATCGAGAACAGATGATATAAGTAACTACCAGAAAGTTTACCTAAGTAAAAGAAGATGAATTTAATATTACTTTAAGCATTAAAGTAATAGTTGAAGATAACACTTTGTTTTGAACTATGAAGTAAACAAATTTATTTATGAAATAAAATATTTTTGTAAAATTACACGAGGTCGTGTTTAAGTAAGGATGGCCGTGTCGGAGCGCAGGTAATGTGAATGTGTTGGCGCGTTGTCAGCGCGTGCTGAGAGTGTATGTGAAAGGGTTACACTGAGTGTATGTAGATGCGTTCCGAGTATTTAGCAATTATATTGAATTGATTACCTGTGCCTTGTAGCTTAGGAAAGTTCCGTTTTAGCGGGGCGACATCGTCTGTAGCTGTCGCTAAGTTGTCTTTGTTTTTTTTGCGTGGAATAATTTTGTTCTAGACGAGTCTATGTATGTAGCAATTCTTATTAGGCTTATATTGGTGGCAAAGGCATGTGAATTTTGCAGCTTGGCGCTATAAACTTTTTTGCTGTCCCAGTAGACGTGGACATATAATATTTGGAAAATTCTTAGAAGTCAAGGGTAACGTAACTGCTCCAAAAATGTATAAATTGCAGGATATGCCTCACCTCACAGAAGTGTAAGTTAATTTTTGAGTCATCGATAGAGGAGGTTTCCAGTAACTTAACTATCCAATTTTGATGTTTTGAGCTCTTACGCTGTAGGAGAATTAAAATTTTGGCGTAGATAAATCCACCATATCTTGTTATACGCTGAACCCATTCAAAAAGGAAAATTGGGGTATAAATGTATTGTTAAAAATATGTAATGGAAAACCCCAAAAAGTATATATTTTTGTTTGGACAACTTGTTTTAACGGATGTACTTCTCTTTGCCTGATTGACTAACTGAGAAAATTCAGAAATGTCTTGCACTCTTGAAAAGTTTGCGCTAATTAAAACTAATTTTTTATTTATATACTTTTTTTTTGTAACTCAAGCATACAAACATAATTCAAAAACATTCACGAGGTCCAAACGCAAATCACATCCGGCAGAAAATCTGGAAACACAATTTGTAAGTGGAAATTAATTTTTATATTTATTTATTTTTAATTTACGTTATAGGAAGACTATTTATCTCCAAAATATCCAGCTTTAGAGATACCATCTGTAATATTGGTAATCTATTTAATTAGTATAGATCTCTGACAAGACATAAGATAGCTCTATTTTTAGTATGCTTAACTAAGAGATACACTGAACATCGATCGATCTACTCATAAACTCCATAAGTATACAACAAAAATAATTATCGAATTTTTACAACAAACTTGATCTGCCCGTTCTACATTCAGAAATCGACGCGTTCAAGCATACGGACGAAATCGATCCAGCTCGCCCTGATCAAGAATATATGTACTTTGTGTCACGCCTCCTTCTGCCTATTACATACATTTAACAAAACCATTTTAATCTGACGCCTGAAGGCCTTTGTCGCTCTGGCTTAAAACAAATTGTTATTTAGAATTAATTCTTGGTAACAATAAATAAATAAATAAATTTTAATCTGTACCCCATTTTTCATGGGCTCTAAAGAATATATACGCTTTTTCCAGGTTTATACAACTTTGACTTATGTTAAATTTTGAAGGTGGAATTCGAAAATATACAAGCTATACATTCTAAAAAATTTAATTCTTAAAAATGTAGAACGGACACCATAGTCGGGTATACTGACTTGGGCATTTTTATACTCTGAACCCATTAAAAAAAGGAAATCGGGATATAATGGTTTTGTGAAAATATACGTTTCTGGCAGAAGCAGGCGTGGTAGATCTCACAAAGTATGCATATTCTTGATCAGCTCGACCAGGCGAATCGTTAACACCCAGCTCGTCTGTCCGACGGTGAGAACATAAGATTCTTTCAAAAGTACAAAAAATAGAGACTTGAAATTTACGTGTATAGTCGTGTATCATATGTTTTCGATAACTCATTGCATTTCTTTTATTATTAATAAATTGAATTCGTTTTTAAAGCGTATTACATTATTTGAGCTAGAGATATAAAATTCACTGTATAGTTGCTTGTTATGAATACGGAGATTTTGTAATTTTAAATTTTGGATACCACGTGGTTTATATGTATGTATACATAAAAAAACCGCAGAATGACAGGAAGAAGATCTAATCATATCAAGTGGGTTATATTCAGCTAAAGACAATTTTAGTCTCATGGAAGTAACCAATTACAACGAAATTAACAAGGACATTTACCTCGATCAACCACTAACTTGGCTCATGGACTTCAAAGAACTAAACTCTAAACTAGTAAGGTGGAAACTCTAGCTTCTAGAGCATGACTACGAGTTTATATATAACAAGTAAGAAAACTTTAGTCGGAGGTGCCCGACTAGGAGATACCCAGAACCCCATGCGATTTTCATTTTTTTAATACGCTCCTTAGCTTGAATATAACATTAAATTTTTCAAAATTATATTATATTTTTGAAATTTTATTTAACTAGAATGCATCTCAATAATAAATAAATAAATAACTCAATTAATAAACAAAATAAAGCGAAGAACAAGTAAGAAAACTCTAGGTGGAGGTGCCCGACTAGGAGATACCCTAAGCCCTGTCCGACTTGGATTTTCTCGTTGGGAAAACCCAAAGTAGTACTACAAGGGTGATATGTGACAAATACAAAACTAAAGAAGCAGATCAATCGCAATTGTAATTCTAGAATATGCTGAAATGCGCGCATATGAACGTATGAGTATGTGTACATACAAAAACGGTGGTCTGTTTCAATGTATGCGTGTAAAGGGCGATATATGACAAATACAAAACTACAGAAGCGACTGAAAATGCACAGAAGCGACTGTGCACATGCATAAGCAGACGCGCTTGCACGCTTCAATGTGTGTGTATGTGTAAATGTTTTGCTGCGCGTCGCTGCTTGCCACGTGCATGTGATTATTGGCCAAACGTTTTGTTTAATAAATCGGGACTGACTTAACGGAATTTGATGAAACTTTCAGCATATGATTCTATTGAATTTTTTACATTTTTTAAAAATGCTAATTTATTCACATGGTTATATTTGCAACGGACTCTCAATGGGTCGATTGGGCGAGGGGGGTAATTAGTAAAAAGAGCCGGTATCCAAAAAATAAAAAAAATAGATATTGCATAAAATTCATTCAATTTGACGGGTCTAGCTCTAAAGGTGTGGGAGATATAATTTTATAACATGCTTTCGATAAGGTTTAAAATCGACAACAAAACAACAAAAATAGATATCGTTTTTTGGTAACAAACTTGACCTGCGCGTGCTATCCATGGACCCAACAAAAAAAATTCTCTAGGTCAACTACGTTCTGAGATCGACGCGTTCAAACATACGGACGGACGGACAGACGGACGGACGGACAGACGGACGGACAGACAGACGGACAGGGCTAAATCGACTCAGCTCGTCGCCCTGATCAAGAATATATATACTTTATGGGGTCTGACACGCCTCCTTCTGCCTGTTACATACATTTAACAAAACCATTATACCCTGATTTCCCATTTTCAATGGGCTCAGGGTATAAAAACAAACGAAATCAGGACCATAGTGCATTGCACTAATGGCTTCTTTTGTGCTGAACTTTTGAGTAGTAGTTAGCTGATAGCCCTTCATCAATATACGAAGCCTCCAAAAGTCTTCGTAAATTGCCAATTTCAGTTGTGAATTTTTCTGCAGTTTTTCCTTTTTGGATGGTTTTTGACAATTTAGCTTTTACTACGTCAGATTTTTCACCAACTATAGTATCTTGCAATTTTTTGATTATTGCATTAATTGTAGTTTCACCTTGGACTGTGTATAGTGTTGAGCCAATTAATTTTGATTTAATGACCTCAACAGCTATTTCCTCGAATGTGCATTTTGTAAAATTTACCAACTTCAAAGCTGTTAAAAATCTTTGAAGATGTATTTTTTGTCCACTGAACTCTGGAATGATATTCGATATATCCTTCATATATACCCTTTGGGCGCTTGGGTCACTACTTGGGTCTGTCATAATGTTTTCTTTTGTCTCTATTGAGCTTGTGCTAGAATTCAGTTCATCTTCCTGTTCTATTTCGTTATCTTGTTCTAATAATGTGATCAGTGCAGGAATTGTAAGATCGTTTAGGTCGTTTTTATACTCGTTTCCCAAAAGGAAAAAGAGTATATTGGTTTTGTGCAATGTCCGTTTTGCTGTCCGTCCGTCTGTCCGTCTGTCCATATGAATGCAACATATTTCTACGCTATTGAAGCTAGAGACTTGAAATTTGGAACAAATACTCGTGTATACCCAGAATGCTAAAATTTGGCACGTAGCTTAACGCTTCGATTCTATAAAGATTGATAAAAAGATTTTATGTCCACGCCTACTGGGGGCGTGGCAAATCGGATCTGAATATATAGTGATTTTACAAGTTCAACTGTATTTTGAGCACTATTGATGCTAGAGACTTGAAATTTGATATATATACTCGGATAAGCAACCCAAGATCAGAAAGATATGGCGGACATACCTACGCCTTCAGGGGGCGTGGCAAATCGCAAAAAGCTTATAGCTCCTACAGTTTCAGAGCTAGACGCTTCAAAATTGGATGTTTGTGTTACTGGAGGCCTCCCCTATCGATTACCCAAAAATAAATCTTACGCCTATTTGGGGCGTGGCATGTCGAAAAATACCCTGTAGCTTTCACATTTTTGGAGTGTAAGCATCCAAGTTTTACAGTTACGTTACCCTCAACTCCTTCTAGGAACTTGCCAAATATGTCTACTCCTAGTGGGGGAGTGGCAAATTGGCAACAAAGTTTGTAACGCCCAGCTGCAAAATTCACATGTCTGTGCCACCTATATAAATAATAAGAATTGCTAAGACGACAAACGGCATTTCAAAGAAATATTAAGAAATATAAGAAATTCGATTTAATGTTGAAGTTCTGCAAACAATTTATCTGCAAAAATAATCATTTTTCGTATAGCCCAGGTCAGTTATGTTATTTTCTTTTTTGTGTGTGTGACCATACCATCATGCTATATTTTTTTTATCGAATTCACATAGACTGGCTGTAGTCGGGGGTGTCTGACTAGGAGATCTGTATGTCAGTCAAAAATAATAATATAATTAAATAGATAATTAAACAAACAAAATAAAGAGAGAAACAAAAGTCGCTGCAGCTGGATTTGAACCTACATCTACTACATATGTATCGTTAAAGCACACCATCTCAACTAACAAAGCAACTTCCTTAAGGGGAAGAACAAAAACTATTTTGATGCCGTCGCTGTCGCGTCTCGAACTCGGACCCTTTTGCTTACGCGCTTTGCATCTACCTGCTGCGCCACATCAGTTTTGCATTGCCTGTTGGCAAATCCGACTCTAGTAGTGAACAAAGGCGACTTTTGACAAATACAAAACTATAGAAGTTGCTGTTAATGCAAACACAATATAAACACAAATCAATCGCAATTGTGATTCTTAGAAATTGCTTAAATGCGCGCATATAAATGTATGTGTATGTGTACATACAAAAACGTTGGTCTGTTTGCATGTATGCGTCTAAAGGGCGATATTTGACAAATACAAAACTAAAGAAGCGGCTGAAAATGCAAACACAATTCAATAAAAATTTTGGTTGAAGTATTAGTAAAAGTGCAAGTATCTAAAATGTAACAAAAATTTAAATTTAATAAAATTCACATGAATCTTCATTAATGCAAAATTTTAGATATATTATTAAATTTAATATACCAGATGTCCCTATGGGAAACGAGTATCACGCATTAGGTTTCGCCCTAAGGCAACGTTCTTACTTGTTTCTTTTGCACATATCTCACACACAATAGCACTTGCATTTGTATACAAGGCAATTTTGAGTCCATAAACCATGTCATCCATAACCATCTTGTTTATGCTTGCACGTGCTCTTCTGTACATTGAACAATTTCTTAATCGGTATTAATGCCAAGAACAGATCGCTCTGCCTTCTTGCAACGAAAATCACCTCACCGTCCCGATCCATTATAGATGCTTTTTATACTCGTTTCCCAAAGGGAAAAAGAGTATATTGGTTTTGTGCAATGTCCGTCCGTCCGTCCGTCTGTCCGTCTGGCCGTCTGTCCGTATGAATGCAATATATTTCTACGCTATTAAAGCTAGAGACTTGAAATTTGGAACATATACTCGTGTATACCCTCAAATTGTAAAGTGTCAAGATTTTCCGGATACGCCCACTAGGGGCGTGGCAAATCGGAAAATGCTTGCACCCATAGTCAAGAAATCATATTAGTTGAAGAGCTAGAGAGTTGAAATTTGGAATGTATACTTGCGTTGACCACCCAAGTTCAAAAAGATATGGCGGATATACCTACGCCCATTGGGGGCGTGGCAAATCGGGAAAACTGTAACTTCTACAGTTTGAAAGCTAGAATGCTGAAATTTGGCACATAACTTAACGCTACGATTCTATAAAGATTCAGCTATATTTTGAGCACTATTGATGCTAGAGACTTGAAATTTTATATATATACTCGGATAAGCAACCCAAGATCAAAAAGATATGGCGGACATACCTACGCCTTCAGGGGGCGTTTCAAATCGCAAAAAGCTTATAGCTCCTACAGTTTTAGAGCTAGATGCTTCAAAATTGGATGTTTGTGTTACTGGGGGCCTCCTCTATTGATTCCCCAAAAATAAATCTTACGCCTCTTTGGGGGCATGGTATATGGAAAAAATACCCTGTAACTTTCACATTTTTGGAGTGTAAGCATCCAAACTTTGCAGTTACGTTACCCTTCTAGGAACTTGCCAAATATGATATGTCTACGCCTACTGGGGGCGTGGCAAATTGGCAGCAAAATTTGTAACGCCCAGCTGCAAAATTCATATGCCTGTGCCACCTATATAAATAAGCTTAATAAGAATTGCTAAGACGACAAACGGAATTTCTGAGAAATATATGTAATTCGATTTAATGTTGAAGTTCTGCAAATAATTGATCTGCTAAAATTAACATTTTTCGTATAGCCTAGGTCAGTTATGTTATTTTCTTTTTGTGTGTGACCCTGACAAAAAATGTAAATATCAAATACCGATATTTGTATAATCGACTTAGTCCGAACAAAATTATTCCACACAAAAAAGGACCCAACATGTATGTGTGTATGTAGCCACGAACAGCTGCGCAACTATTTTCATGCCGTCGCCGCCGCATCTCTAACGCGGACCCTTCTGCTTACACGCTTTTCATCTACCTGCTGCGCCACATCAGTTTTGCATTGCCTGTTGGCAAATCCGAAACTACTTCACTACAAGGGCGACTTTTGACAAATACAAAACTATAGAAGCTGCTGTTAATGCATACACAATATAAACACAAATCAATCCCAATTGTGATTCTTAGAAATTGCTGAAATGCGCGCATATGAATGTATGTGTATGTGTACATACAAAAACGTTGGTCTGTTTGCATGTATGCGTGTAAAGGGCGATATTTGACAAATACAAAACTAAAGCAGCGGCTGAAAATGCAAACACAACTCAATAGCAAGTTTGGTTTAAGAATATGCTAGAATGAATGACGTTGAATTTATTTGTGCCCATGCGTAGCAAACGCGCTTGCACGTTTCAATGTATGTGTAAATATAAATGTATTTGGCTGTCGCTGCTTAACGCGTGCGTGTGATAATTGGCCAAACGTTTTGTTTAATAGATTGCGACTGACTTAACGGAACTTGATGAAACTTTCAGCATATGATTCTATTGAATTTTTTACATTTTATAAAAATGCTAATTCATTCACATATTTATATTTGCAAAAATTGAAATTGCATAAAATTCACATGAATCTACATAAATGCAAAATTTGAGATATATTATTAAATTTAATATATATGATGCCCCTGTGGGAAACGAGTATCACGCTTTAGGTTTCGCCCTAAGGCAACGTTCTTACTTGTTTTTTATCTCAGTTTCTTCGCTTGATTCAGAGTCTGATTATGATTTAACTGAATTTTGTTCCTCTACTGGATCTAGCGGTAATGGGGAGTTTAATATTGTTGCTATGAAGATGTCTAACTGATACTTTTCTTTAACGTTTAATAAATTTGAACGTAACATGATCAATAATTTCGATATTTTTGATCAGTTTGCTTTATTTATTATCCGTCTATTCTCATGCACCAATATTCTTGCATCGTTAAATGATTTTACAAGAATTTCCGCATGTTTATTCAAGGTATCTTGTTGTATTGTCCTATTCTGGCTTACACATTTGTAAGACTTATCAAATGTTTCTTTTATTTCCCGGATATGCATATGTATATGTATTTTTTTCTTTAATATTTTATTTATTTTATTTAATATTTATATATATATATATATATAAATATATATATATATATATACATTATATATATATATATATATATATATATATATATATTGACCATTATATTATATATATATATATATTTCCTTCTTTATCTTGGATTCCACAGTGTTTTTGTTAATCTTGGTGTATATCCAATATATCTATTGTAGCTCCGCCATACATGTAGAAGTTCGCTGTGACTAATTAGTTGGTTTCAGCATGGAACAGCTTATTTGTTATATTCCACGAAACACTTAGAACGCATATTAATTTTCTAAAAAAAAACACATAAATTGGACATTACACAACACTAAATCTTTAAGAACTTTACACAAATTAATAATATACATTAGATAGTGCATACCTTGAAGATCACTTTCCATAATATAGTTGAATTTTCTGGACCAAATTGACACGTGTAGCACAACACAAAGTGACTAAATATTTTTGCGCCAATTTCTATTCGGAAATCAGCTGGTCGCTAGCTCACTTTTAAAAGCTCTAAAAAATGTTTGCTGGCACTTTCAAATATTTATATTATAATTTTTATAATGTATAATGAATTTAGTTTAATATAAAAACAAAAAAGCAACGATATATTAACATCGAAAAATCGACTTTATGCAAAAAAAAAAAAAAAAAAAACGAAATCAGGACCATAGTGCATTGCACTAATGGCTTCTTTTGTGCTGAACTTTTGAGTAGTAGTTAGCTGATAGGCCTTCATCAATATACGAAGCCTCCAAAAGTCTTCGTAAATTGTCAATTTCAGTTGTGAATTTTTCTGCAGTTTTTCCTTTTTGGATGGTTTTTGACAATTTAGCTTTTACTACGTCAGATTTATCACCAACTATAGTATCTTGCAATTTTTTGATTATTGCATTAATTGTAGTTTCACCTTGGACTGTGTATAGTGTTGAGCCAATTAATTTTGATTTAATGACCTCAACAGCTATTTCCTCGAATGTGCATTTTGTAAGATTTATCAACTTCAAATCTGTTAAAAATCTTTGAAGATGTATCTTTTGTGCACTGAACTCTGGAATGACATTCGATATATCCTTCATATATACCCTTTGGGCGCTTGGGTCACTACTTGGGTCTGTCATAATGTTTTCTTTTGTCTCTATTGAGCTTGTGCTAGAATTCAGTTCTTCTTCCTGTTCTATTTCGTTATCTTGTTCTAATAATGTGATCAGTGCAGGAATTGTAAGATCGTTTAGGTCGTTTTTATACTCGTTTCCCAAAAGGAAAAAGAGTATATTGGTTTTGTGCAATGTCCGTTTTGCTGTCCGTCCGTCTGTCCGTCTGTATATATGAATGCAACATATTTCTACGCTATTGAAGCTAGAGACTTGAAATTTGGAACATATACTCGTGTATACCCTCAAATTGTAAAGTGTCAAGATTTTCCGGATACGCCCACTAGGGGCGTGGCAAATCGGAAAATGCTTGCGCCCATAGTCAAGAAATCATATTAGTTGAAGAGCTAGAGAGTTGAAATTTGGAATGTATTGTAAAAATGAAAACACGTCTTATTCGTTTCATGTGTTGATCGAGAGTGTTCTCTCCGTTTTATTTAATTATATATTTGACTTATTACATATAATATTCTAAATGAGCTCTGCCGCTAAAAGCGTCGGCAGAGCGAGAGAGAGAGTTGCAGTACATAGGTGCCAATGTGCTTATGTATATATACGTATATATGTACAGATGGTACATACTCAAGAAGTGCTTGGACTAGCGTTCTCGCGCTTCGGCCCGTCCGCATAAGCGACGGATCGTATTACTGCACTTATATATATATATTTATGATTAAATAAGCATAACAACAAAGTGTCATTGACATGAGTTGTTATGAGTTGATACCCTAACTTTAAGCTGGGCATATGACCACTTGTAATATTGTATACTCTACAATACTGTGGGCATATGCTCATTTGGCATGCAACATACTACACCTCCCTTTTTAAAAAAAATAACGTAATATTTTGTAGTTATTTAATATAAAAATTATTAGTAGTATTATTTTTATATATATTATTTACTATGTTGTATACCAAAATTTTTTTTTTTTTTTTTTACTTATTTATTTATTATTTTTTTTTTTTTTTAAATATATATATATATATATATATTCATATTCTTTCTTTTTTTTTTTTCATTTATTAATCCTTTTTAGCCTATCCTTATGAACTTTTTGTTCCTTATTTTTCTTGTTCTTTATAATTATATTATTATTCTTTTCTACACTAATGACCTCAAATGGTCCTATATAAGAAGGTTCTAATTTATGACCTGTTTCGTTTTTTAACCAAACTTGGTCTCCTATTTCTAGTTTAAAATCCAATGATTTTTTATCATATATTTGTTTTTGTTTTAATTTAAATTTTTCTAAAAGTATACGCGCTCTTTTATAAGCGCTTTCTAATCTAAACTTAACTTCTTTAGAATAGTCTTCTATGTTATAGACTGGCTCTATTCTATCTATGCTATTGAAATTAATTGGTAAGTTGCTTTGCTTACCAAATACAAGTTCGTAAGGACAATAATTATGACTAACAGAAGGTGTTGTATTAAAACAATACACAAAGTATTGTAACCATATGTCCCAATCAGTTTTATCAACTGATATATATGATCTAATGTATTCGTTGAATGTTCTATGACTTCTTTCAACGGTACCTAAAGTCTGGTGGTGGTGTGCGGTAGATGTTATGTTGTCTATTTTTAAATATTTGCACAGGTCATTTATAATTGAATTCTTATATTCTGTTCCCATGTCCGTTATGAACGTCTTCATTGGACCGTACTTCAGAATAAAAGATTCAAATATGGCTTTTGCGACAGTTGTTGCGCTTTTGTTTGCAACTGGAATAGCTACTAAATACTTTGTCAAATCACATATTAAAGTGACTGCGTATTCATTTCCATTTTCCGAACGTGGTAGTGGACCAATTGTATCTACTATCACTCTGTCGAAAGCATATATTGGAGTTTCGGTGATTACCATAGGTGATCTTACATGTTTCGTCGTTTTTGACGTCAGGCATTTTGGACATTTATTTATGTACTCTTTTATATGACGTGTCATATTTTTCCAATAATAATGTCTTTTTACTTTGGCCAAAGTTTTTGTTATGCCTGTATGACCTCCTTGAATTGGATCGTCATGGTATGTAGACAATATTGCTTCTTTTTCTTTCTCATTTTGAATGAGAGACACCGGCTTGAGTAGCGCTACTCTTAATGATTTCAAATTTTCATTGCCCAATTGTTTAAAAGTATCTATTGAAATAGATTCAAAGATCTTTTCGCTCGGTGCCACTTTTAGTTGGCTGATTTTAGATACACCGGCTTGCCATTCAAGCCTTTGGAAAAACTGACCTAAGTCAAGAATTCCATTGGAGTACAAATCGCTAACATTAATTCTTGCTATAACTTTTCTCCCATGTTTAAATAAACATTTCGAATCTGTTATTCGCAAGGTCACTACTTTTCGTACCTCGTCATTTGTGATGACTTCGTATACGTTGGGCTTAGAAGCTTTCTTAAGACTTTGCCTTGGCAATAGTTCTTGTTTATTTTCTGCGCAGAAATTGTTTTGTCTACTTTGATGCCTGGTAGTGACTTTCAGGACTTTTTTACTCATATCAATTAAGTAGGATATTGTTATCCTTGACAGGGCATCTGCCACAAAATTATCTTTCCCTCTCAGATATTCTACCGTAAAATCATACTCTTCTAACTCGAGTCGCATGCGTGTTAATTTTGAACTTGGGTTAACCATAGAAAATAAATATGTTAAAGGTCTGTGATCAGTTCTTACTGTAAAATGTTTGCCATATATATATGGTCGAAAATGTGTTATTGCCCAGTGTATAGCTGCTAGTTCTTGTTCTGTAGTACTCTTATTGCTTTCACCTTTAGTGAATGCTCTTGATGCATATGCAACTGGGAGTTGGAGTCCATTATAGTTTTGAGTTAAAACTGCTCCACATGCTTGCTTGCTTGCATCTGTGATTATGCAAAATTCTTTGCTGAAATCTGGGTACTGTAATAAATTTGGTTGAACAAGTTGATTTTTTAGGTACTGGAATGCCTTTTCGCATTCTGTTGTCCATTTAAATGGGACATTCTTTTTACATAATCTTGTTATGTGCCGTGAATATTCGGCGAAGTTTTTTATAAAACGTCTATAATAATTGCAAAATGCAACAAATCTTCTAGCGCTGTCTGCGTCCGTAGGGACAGGATAGTTATTTATAACATCAAATTTTTTATCGTCTGGTAAGATTCCTTTATCTGTGCATCTATGACCTAAAAACGTCACCTCGTGCATGAAAAATGAACATTTTTCTGGATGTAATTTCAGATTGTGTTTTCTACAAAGTTTGAAAACATCTGTTAAATTTTTAATCATATGTTGTTCAGAACAACCAATAACGATTAAATCATCCATGTAAAGGAAAGCTTGTGAAGGCTCTAGGCCTGAGAATGCTATTGTCATCATTCTCTGAAATGAATTTGGCGCTATTTTTAAACCAAATGGTAATCGCGTGAAGCGATATGAGCCATTGCTCGTTGAAAAAGACGTTATATTCCTTGAGCTTTCCTCTAGCTCAATTTGGTGGAAACCTGACATTAAGTCAAGGCATGAAAAATATTTAGCTCTACCCAATTGATCAAGAATATCGTCAATTCTGGGGAGTGGAAATTTATCCGACAGCAATTTTTTATTTATTTGGCGATAGTCAATTACTAATCGCCATTTTTTCTCTTTAGAGCCCGGAAGAGATTTCTTCGGGACTAATAAGAGTGGGCTATTATAGGGTGATACAGACGGTTCAACAATATTTTGTTCAATTAACTTTCCAACCTGATGTTGTATTTCTTCTATTTGGCTATGCGGACATCGATAATTTTTAACATATACTGGCTCATCATTCTTAAGTCTCAATTTTTGTTTATAGAAGTTGTTTGTTGTAATTGGTTCGGTTTCAAGTCCGAACACATCACTATACTCGGTGCATATTTCTTCAAGTTGTTTTTTAAACAAAATTGGAAAATTTTTCTTTAATTTATTAATTACAGACTCTTTTCTATTGTATTTTAGATGTTGAACTACATTGTAGTTCGAAAGTGATTCAAATTTTATGTTATTAATTCCTACTGTTTGGAATTTATCTGTGGTATTTAAGAATCGGACAAAAGTATTTTTTGCTGTAGCAATAGTGTTTGCAACATAAACACCCGGTTTAATTTCCTGATTTGGAATTAAAATGCTTTCTTCAGCTGAAGACAACTCTATTTGACGTATCACTTGTGATCTTGCTGGTAGAAGTGTGGAATTAGTACCAGGACTAAATGTTATTGGAACATAGATAGGATACGTTAGGTTTTGTGGTCTAAGTATAAACCAATCTTCGGAACTATTGTAATCTAATTGACAATTAAATGTTTTTATGAAATCTAATCCTATTATTCCATCGCATGGGATTGCGAAATCTGAATGAAGTATATGAAATTTATATGGAATAATGTACTTGTCTGTTTGGAGCTCGATTGAGGCTAATCCTTTGGAGTTTATTACTCCTTCTCCTATGCCTCGTATGTCTATTTTTTTGTTTGAATTGATGTCATGAAAGACATCGGAATTTTCTTTAATAATTGAAATATCTGCACCTGTATCAATCAAAAATGTTATTTGTTTATTTGTTGCGACATTTTTGAATGATACAAAATTGTTGAGACTAAGGTTGACGGTATATATTTTGTGATTTAATTTAGCATATCTGGAGGTGTCTGCGAGTTTCCCGAAATGTCTTGGGTTACTCTTATATTATTGAAATTTCCCCTGTTGGAATTTCCATGGCCTCTAGAGCTTCCTCTATTTTGGCCTCTATAATTACCTCTGTAATTATTGTTATTTTGGTAACCAATGTTTTGGTAATTACCTCTTCCGCGGTATTTACCTCGGTTACCTCTATTATTGCCATATTTTTGCTGCTGATAGAACAGTACAGTATTTGTTTGACCTGTTGCTTCAGTACAGCTGTTTACAAATTTGGAAATTGCATCATTCATATTAGTGAACGTGCCTGCCTGCATAATAAGTTTTACCTTATCTATTGAGCAGTTTTGGGTCATAGCCTTGACAGCAAGTGTTGTGCTGTATTTATTAGCTAATTCAGGTGTCAAACCATCATTGATATAAGCTCCTTCTAGAGACTTAGTCAATTTCTCTACCTCTTGGGTATATTGGTTTGCTGTTTTGCTCTTCTGTTGCAAGTTTAGCAGCTTAGCAGAAATAACTTCTACTGACTCTCCTTTTACAGACTTTTTCAATTGCGAGATAATATCGACAATTGTCTGCTCATTGCTAATTAGGTTTCGAGCATGACCTTTTAGTTTTGTCTTTATTAGGCTTATTGCGATATTTTCATAAGTTCCCTTTAGTGAATCAACTAGAACAAGTGAATCAAGGAAACTTTGCAAGTTTTCGGCCTTACCATCAAATTCTGTCATCAATGATGAGGCTAGTTTAAGAAAACTTTCTATCGTTTGTGCCATTTTTAGACTTGTATTAGTTTCAACAAGTGAATCAGTATTGGTCTCAGTATTACCTTCAGTGTTAAATATTAGTTTAGATTCGACCAAATCTTGGAATTGATTTGGTTCAAATTCTATTGGAAAATAAATATTTTCTGAAAATTTTAATTTAATATTGCGTCTAGCACTTATGCTTTCTAGTCTGGTGACTAATGAGCGCAATAATTTGGTACACTGAGAATTATGTTCACTTGTGAGTCTGTGTTTAACAGAAGAGACTAATTCACTTATATTATTATATTCTGTTATAAGAATTGTTATATGGTGAACTAGCGTTTCGACTCGTATTGTTGTATCTTTATTAATACCTTTATACGATTTTTCGAATTGTTCTTTAAAGGAATCTATTTGTTTATTTAATTCCCGCCATTCCATGTCTATTAACGGTTTAACCGTAATACAACAATCCTTGTTTCTCCAAGTATGTCGTGATTTTCAATATAAGTTTTTACTTGGACATAAGGCAAGGTAGACAATATTATGGCTTTTTCAATTGTATTTAGCTAAACTAATGGGCTTACTGCGCCATACACTGATTCAAATTTATATAATGTTATAAACTCTTTATAAGAGCGCAATACTTTTAAGGCGTTTTGCCGAAATTCTGGATTTCTTTTGTAAATTTCTGCAATTTTTGTCTGCATTGTTGTTTTTCATTTTTTTTTTTTAAATTTTGTCTAACTCCTGAGCCCTACTCATATATTTTTTTTTTATGCATCTATTATGCATCTTATAGATTTTTATTATGGCGTTTGCTAATAGCAAAATAACTATCATAATAAGAAGTACTGTTATTAACCTTAAGTCGATCGAAGCCGTTTCGACATTGTTAATAACATTTGCGGTGGAATCCGCTACTTTTGAATTGTGGTCTAACATAATTTCTGCTATTATTATATTTTCGTCTTTAGAAATAGTATTCGAAAGCATTAAATTGGAATTTTGGATTAACAAAAATTTTTTTTTTTTAAAGAATATATATATATATTTATATTTTATAATCTGTATTTATTTAAATTCATCATTAATTAATTAAAATTATATGTATACATATATGTGTATATATATATATATTTTTTTTTTATATTAATCTCTAGTTTTATCCCTAATTGATCAACGCAGTGATCTTCCTGTCTAATTTTTGTATGGCTTTACAGGCCATACGCTATCGGGCAGAAAAGGTTCCGCTCAGTTTTACAATATTTCTTAAAATTTTTTAGTGTATATATATATATATTTTTTTATATATTAGTCTCTAGTTTTATCCCTAATCGATCAACGCAGTGATCTTCCTGTCTAATTTTTGTATGGCTTTACAGGCCATACGCTATCGGGCAGAAAATGTTCCGCTCAATTTTACAATATTTCTTACAATGTTTTTCTTATATATATACTTAAAATTTTTATAATGTTCTATTTATGAAATAAAATTAAATTATATTATGCTGTCATCTGAATTTCCGGTTTCAGCATCAGCTGGTCGTCGCCGGTTGGCACGCTGATGCTCCATCGATGGCGTAAAAGGCGGCCTGCCTTTCACACTTGTTGATTTCCTTTTCGTTTTGCTCCTGCGTTCCAGTTTTCGGGGCCGCACGTCGAATTGCAGTGCGGACTGTAGAGCGGTCCTGGGCAGTCGTTTGGGCACAGCATTGGGCGTTTCTTCACTTCTTTTGGGGATGGAGGTTTGGTTATTTTTTTATCTTTTATTATTGGAATATATGCTGAGTGAGTCGCTGTGTTTGGGGTTTTGAGCTCTAGCATTGATATTAAATGATCAAGCTCGGCTTGCAACTTTTGGGCCGTTGCCCACGCTGGAGGTGGTGTTTTAGAGTATAGTAGCCACTTTATGTGCGCTACTCTCTTTTTTATCTTTTGTTGCACACCTCCGCGCCTTCCCATAACACGCGTTTACTCACTCAGATTTTGTTGTTGTTGGAATCCAGAATCCATTTTTTCTCATCAGTTGTGAATATTTTTTCCAATTCTTTTCGATTTTCTCTTGTGGTGGTGGACGTGGTGGTTTTTATTTATGTATAGCAGATCCTCTCTCTTTACGTAAGTGTTGGGTTTTGCATCGTGACTGACACGTTCGTGACACTTGTCACGGTCGCCATGTAAAAATGAAAACACGTCTTATTCGTTTCATGTGTTGATCGAGAGTGTTCTCTCCGTTTTATTTAATTATATATTTGACTTATTACATATAATATTCTAAATGAGCTCTGCCGCTAAAAGCGCCGGCAGAGCGAGAGAGAGAGTTGCAGTACATAGGTGCCAATGTGCTTATGTATATATACGTATATATGTACAGATGGTACATACTCAAGAAGTGCTTGGACTAGCGTTCTCGCGCTTCGGCCCGTCCGCATAAGCGACGGATCGTATTACTGCACTTATATATATATATTTATGATTAAATAAGCATAACAACAAAGTGTCATTGACATGAGTTATGAGTTGATACCCTAACTTTAAGCTGGGCATATGACCACTTGTAATATTGTATACTCTACAATACTGTGGGCATATGCTCATTTGGCATGCAACATACTACAGTATACTTGCGTTGACCACCCAAGCTCAAAAAGATATGGCGGATAGATCTACGCCCATTGGGGGCGTGGCAAATCGGGAAAACTGTAACTTCTACAGTTTTAAAGCTAGAATGCTGCAATTTGGCACGTAGCTTAACGCTTCGATTCTATAAAGATTGATAAAAAGATTTTATGTCCACGCCTACTGGGGGCGTGGCAAATCGGATCTGAATATAGAGTGATTTTACAAGTTCAGCTGTATTTTGAGCACTATTGGTGCTAGAGACTTGAAATTTGATATATATACTCGGATAAGCAACCCAAGATCAAAAAGATATGGCGGACATACCTACGCCTTCAGGGGGCGAGGAAAATCGCAAAACCTTATTCCTCCTACAGTTTCAGAGCTAGACGCTTCAAAATTGGATGTTTGTGTTACTGGAGGCCTCCCCTATCGATTACCCAAAAATAAATCTTACGCCTCTTTGGGGGCGTGGCATGTCGAAAAATACCCTGTAGCTTTCACATTTTTGGAGTGTAAGCATTCAAGTTTTACAGTTACGTTACCCTCAACTCCTTCTAGGAACTTGCCATATATAATATGTCTACGCCTACTGGGGGCGTGGCAAATTGGCAACAAAGTTTGTAACGCCCAGCTGCAAAATTCACATGTCTGTGCCACCTATATAAATAATAAGAATTGCTAAGACGACAAACGGCATTTCAAAGAAATATTAAGAAATATAAGAAAATCGATTTAATGTTGAAGTTCTGCAAACAATTTATCTGCAAAAATAATCATTTTTCGTATAGCCCAGGTCAGTTATGCTATTTTCTTTTTTGTGTGTGTGACCATACCATCATGCTATATTTTTTTTATAGAATTCACATAGACTGGCTGTAGTCGGGGGTGTCTGACTAGGAGATCTATATGTCAATCAAAAATAATTATATAATTAAATAGATAATTAAACAAACAAAATAAAGAGAGAAACAAAAGTCGCTGCAGCTGGATTTGAACCTACATCTACTACATATGTATTGTTAAAGCACATCATCTCAACTAACAAAGCCACTTCCTATTTATTAAGGGGAAGAACAAAAACTATTTTGATGCCGTCGCTGTCGCGTCTCGAACTCGGACCCTTTTGCTTACGCGGTTTGCTTCTACCTGCTGCGCTACATCAGTTTTGCATTGCCTGTTGGCAAATCCGACTCTAGTTCACTATAAAGGCGACTTTTGACAAATACAAAACTATAGAAGTTGCTGTTAATGCAAACACAATATAAACACAAATCAATCGCAATTGTGATTCTTAGAAATTGCTTAAATGCGCGCATATAAAGGTATGTGTATGTGTACATACAAAAACGTTGGTCTGTTTGCATGTATGCGTGTAAAGGGCGATATTTGACAAATACAAAACTAAAGAAGCGGCTGAAAATGCAAACACAATTCAATAAAAATTTTGGTTGAAGTATTAGTAAAAGTGCAAGTATCTAAAATGTAACAAAAATTTAAATTTAATAAAATTCACATGAATCTTCATTAATGCAAAATTTTAGATATATTATTAAATTTAATATACCAGATGTCCCTATGGGAAACGAGTATCACGCATTAGGTTTCGCCCTAAGGCAACGTTCTTACTTGTTTCTTTTGCACATATCTCACACACAATAGCACTTGCATTTGTATACAAGGCAATTTTGAGTCCATAAACCATGTCATCCATAACCATCTTGTTTATGCTTGCACGTGCTCTTCTGTACATTGAACAATTTCTTAATCGGTATTAATGCCAAGAACAGATCGCTCTGCCTTCTTGCAACGAAAATCACCTCACCGTCCCGATCCATTATAGATGCTTTTTATACTCGTTTCCCAAAGGGAAAAAGAGTATATTGGTTTTGTGCAATGTCCGTCCGTCCGTCCGTCTGTCCGCCTGGCCGTCTGTCCGTATGAATGCAATATATTTCTACGCTATTGAAGCTAGAGACTTGAAATTTGGAACATATACTCGTGTATACCCTCAAATTGTAAAGTGTCAAGATTTTCCGGACACGCCCACTAGGGGCGTGGCAAATCGGAAAATGCTTTCGCCCATAGTCAAGAAATCATATTAGTTGAAGAGCTAGAGAGTTGAAATTTGGAATGTATACTTGCGTTGACCACCCAAGTTCAAAAAGATATGGCGGATATACCTACGCCCATTGGGGGCGTGGCAAATCGGGAAAACTGTAACTTCTACAGTTTGAAAGCTAGAATGCTGAAATTTGGCACATAACTTAACGCTACGATTCTATAAAGATTCAGCTATATTTTGAGCACTATTGATGCTAGAGACTTGAAATTTGATATATATACTCGGATAAGCAACCCAAGATCAGAAAGATATGGCGGACATACCTACGCCTTCAGGGGGCGTTTCAAATCGCAAAAAGCTTATAGCTCCTACAGTTTTAGAGCTAGATGCTTCAAAATTGGATGTTTGTGTTACTGGGGGCCTTCTCTATTGATTCCCCAAAAATAAATCTTACGCCTCTTTGGGGGCATGGTATATGGAAAAAATACCCTGTAACTTTCACATTTTTGGAGTGTAAGCATCCAAACTTTGCAGTTACGTTACCCTTCTAGGAACTTGCCAAATATGATATGTCTACGCCTACTGGGGGCGTGGCAAATTGGCAGCAAAATTTGTAACGCCCAGCTGCAAAATTCATATGCCTGTGCCACCTATATAAATAAGCTTAATAAGAATTGCTAAGACGACAAACGGAATTTCTGAGAAATATATGTAATTCGATTTAATGTTGAAGTTCTGCAAATAATTGATCTGCTAAAATTAACATTTTTCGTATAGCCTAGGTCAGTTATGTTATTTTCTTTTTGTGTGTGACCCTGACAAAAAATGTAAATATCAAATACCGATATTTGTATAATCGACTTAGTCCGAACAAAATTATTCCACACAAAAAAGGACCCAACATGTATGTGTGTATGTAGCCACGAACAGCTGCGCCGCCGCGTCTCTAACGCGGACCCTTCTGCTTACACGCTTTTCATCTACCTGCTGCGCCACATCAGTTTTGCATTGCCTGTTGGCAAATCCGAAACTACTTCACTACAAGGGCGACTTTTGACAAATACAAAACTATAGAAGCTGCTGTTAATGCATACACAATATAAACACAAATCAATCCCAATTGTGATTCTTAGAAATTGCTGAAATGCGCGCATATGAATGTATGTGTATGTGTACATACAAAAACGTTGGTCTGTTTGCATGTATGCGTGTAAAGGGCGATATTTGACAAATACAAAACTAAAGCAGCGGCTGAAAATACAAACACAACTCAATAGCAAGTTTGGTTTAAGAATATGCTAGAATGAATGACGTTGAATTTATTTGTGCCCATGCGTAGCAAACGCGCTTGCACGTTTCAATGTATGTGTAAATATAAATGTATTTGGCTGTCGCTGCTTAACGCGTGCGTGTGATAATTGGCCAAACGTATTGTTTAATAGATTGCGACTGACTTAACGGAACTTGATGAAACTTTCAGCATATGATTCTATCTAATCTACATAAATGCAAAATTTGAGATAAATTATTAAATTTAAAATACCAGATGCCCCTGTGGGAAACGAGTATCACGCTTTAGGTTTCGCCCTAAGGCAACGTTCTTACTTGTTTTTTATCTCAGTTTCTTCGCTTGATTCAGAGTCTGAGTATGATTTAACTGAATTTTGTTCCTCTACTGGATCTAGCGTTAATGGGGAGTTTAATATTGTTGCTATGAAGATGTCTAACTGATACTTTTCTTTAACGTTTAATAAATTTGAACGTAACATGATCAATAATTTCGATATTTTTGATCAGTTTGCTTTATTTATTATCCGTCTATTCTCATGCACCAATATTCTTGCATCGTTAAATGATTTTACAAGAATTTCCGCATGTTTATTCAAGGTATCTTGTTGTATTGTCCTATTCTGGCTTACACATTTGTAAGACTTATCAAATGTTTCTTTTATTTCCCGGATATGCATATGTATATGTATTTTTTTTCTTTAATATTTTATTTAATATTTATATATATATATATATATATATATATATATATATATATATATATATATATATATATATATATATATATATATATATATATATATATATATATATATATATATATATTGACCATTATATTATATATATATATATATATTTCCTTCTTTATCTTGGATTCCACAGTGTTTTTGTTAATCTTGGTGTATATCCAATATATCTATTGTAGCTCCGCCATACATGTAGAAGTTCGCTGTGACTAATTAGTTGGTTTCAGCATGGAACAGCTTATTTGTTATATTCCACGAAACACGGAGAACGCATATTAATTTTCTAAAAAAAATACACATAAATTGGACATTACACAACACTAAATCTTTAAGAACTTTACACAAATTAATAATATACATTAGATAGTGCATACCTTGAAGATCACTTTCCATAATATAGTTGAATTTTCTGGACCAAATTGACGCGTGTAGCACAACACAAAGTGACTAAATATTTTTGCGCCAATTTCTATTCGGAAATCAGCTGGTCGCTAGCTCACTTTTAAAAGCTCTAAAAAATGTTTGCTGGCACTTTCAAAGATTTTTATTATAATTTTTATAATGTATAATGAATTTAGTTTAATATAAAAACAAAAAAGCAACGATATATTAACATGGAAAAATCGACTTTATGCAAAAACAAGTAAGAAAACTCTAGTCGGAGGTGCCCGACTAGGAGAAATTTAAAAAGTTACGCTGTCGTCACTGAGATTCGAACTCGAGACCTTTCGTTTACGCGCTTTGCGTCTACCCACTACGCTACACCAGTAATGCGTTTATTGTTGGCAAAACGCAAAGTAGTACTACAAGGGCGATAAGTGATAAATACAAAACTAAAGAAGCTAAAGAAGCAGATCAATCGCAATTGTAATTCTTAGAATAGCTGAAATGCGCGCATATGAACGTATGAGTATGTGTACATACAAAAACGGTGGTCTGTTTCAATGTATGCTTGTTAAGGGCGATATATGACAAATACAAAACTACAGAAGCGGCTGAAAATGCAAACATAATTCAAACACAGATTTGGTTGAAGAATATGCTAGAATGGATGGCCTTGAATGTATTTGTGCATATGCATAGTAGACGCGCTTGCACGTTTCAATGTATGTGTATTTGTAAATGCTTTTTGCTGCGCGTCGCTGCTTGCCACGTGCGTGTGATTATTGGCCAAACGTTTTATTTAATAAATCGGGACTAACTCAACGGAATTTGATGAAACTTTCAGCATATGATTCTATTGAATTTTTTACATTTTATAAAAATGCTAATTTATTCACATGGTTATATATGCAACAGACTCTCAATGGGGGTTGCTGGCAGGGGGGGTGGGGGTGAGGGGTAATTAGTAAAATCAGCCTGTATCCAAAAAATAAAAAAATAGAAATTGCATAAAATTCACATGAATCTATATGCAAAATTTGAGGGGTCTAGCTCTAAAGGTGTGGGAGATATAATTTTATAACCTGTTTTCGATAAGGTTTAAAATCGATAACAAAACAACAAAAGTAGATATCGTTTTTTGGTAAGAAACTTGACCTGCGCGTGCTATCCACGGACCCAACAAAAAAAATTCAAGTCTCTAGCTTGTCTAGATGCTTCGATCGACGCGTTCAAACATACGGACAGACGGACGGACGGACGGACGGGCAGACCGACGGACAGACAGACGGACAGGGCTAAATCGACTCAGCTCGTCGCCCTGATCAAGAATATGTATACTTTGTGGGGTCTGACACGCCTCCTTCTGCCTGTTACATACATTTAACAAAACCATTATACCCTGATTTCCCATTTTCAATGGGCTCAGGGTATAAAAACATTTTTTTTTAATGAGGATATATAATAAAAGTAAATAAAATATTAAGAAAAAAAATATATATTCATATCCATATCCGGGAAATAAAAGAAACATTTGATAAGTCTTACAAATGTGTCAGCCAGAATAGGACAATACAACAAGATACCTTGAATAAACATGCGGAAATTCTTGTAAAATCATTTAACGATGCAAGAATATTGGTGCATGAGAATAGACGGATAATAAATAAAGCAAACTGATTAAAAATATCGAAATTATTGATCATATTACGTTCAAATTTATGAAACGTTAAAGAAAAGTATCAGTTAGACATCTTCATAGCAACAATATTAAACTCCCCATTAACGCTAAATCCAGTAGAGGAACAAAAATCAGTTAAATCATACTCAGACTCAGAATCAAGCGAAGAAACTGAGATAAAAGAAAATGACCTGAACGATCTTACAATTCCTGCACTGATCACATTATTAGAACAAGATAACGAAATAGAACAGGAAGAAGAACTGAATTCTAGCACAAGCTCAATAGAGACAAAAGAAAACATTATGACAGACCCAAGTAGTGACCCAAGCGCCCAAAGGGTATATATGAAGGATATATCGAATGTCATTCCAGAGTTCAGTGCACAAAAGATACATCTTAAAAGATTTTTAACAGCTTTGAAGTTGGTAAATCTTACAAAATGCACATTCGAGGAAATAGCTGTTGAGGTCATTAAATCAAAATTAATTGGCTCAACACTATACACAGTCCAAGGTGAAACTACAATTAATGCAATAATCAAAAAATTGCAAGATACTATAGTTGGTGATAAATCTGACGTAGTAAAAGCTAAATTGTCAAAAACCATCCAAAAAGGAAAAACTGCAGAAAAATTCACAACTGAAATTGACAATTTACGAAGACTTTTGGAGGCTTCGTATATTGATGAAGGCCTATCAGCTAACTACTACTCAAAAGTTCAGCACAAAAGAAGCCATTAGTGCAATGCACTATGGTCCTGATTTCGTTTTTTTTTTATACCCTGAGCCCATTGAAAATGGGAAATCAGGGTATAATGGTTTTGTTAAATGTATGTAACAGGCAGAAGGAGGCGTGTCAGACCCCACAAAGTATATATATTCTTGATCAGGGCGACGAGCTGAGTCGATTTAGCCCTGTCCGTCTGTCTGTCCGTCTGTCTGTCCGTCCGTCTGTCCGTCTGTCCGTCCGACCGTCCGTCCGTATGTTTGAACGCGTCGATTGAAGCATCTAGACAAGCTAGAGACTTGAATTTTTTTTTGCTGGGTCCGTGGATAGCACGCGCAGGTCAAGTTTGTTACCAAAAAACGATATTTATTTTTGTTTTTTTGTTATCGATTTTAAACCTTATCGAAAACAGGTTATAAAATTATATCTCCCACACCTTTAGAGCTAGACCCCTCAAATTTTGCATATAGATTAATGTGAATTTTATGCAATTTCTATTTTTTTATTTGTTGGATACCGGCTCTTTTTACTAATTACACCCCCCCTCCCCTCATCATACTCGACCCATTGAGAGTCTGTTCCAAATGTAGCCATGTAAATAAATTAGCATTTTTATAAAATGTAAAAAATTCAATAGAATCATAAGCCGAAAGTTTCATCAAATTCCGTTAAGTCAGTCCCGATTTATTAAACAAAACATTTGGCCAATAATCACACGCACGTGGCAAGCAGCGACGCGCAGCAAAAAATATTTACACATATACATACATTGAAGCGTGCAAGCGCGTCTGCTTATGCATAGTGCACAGCCGCTTCTGAGCATTTTCAGCCGCTTCTGTAGTTTTGTATTTGTCATATATCGCCCTTTACACGCATACATTGAAACAGACCACCGTTTTTGTATGTACACATACACATCCATTCATATACGCGCATTTCAGCATATTCTAAGAATCACAATTGCGATTGATCTGCTTCGTTAGCTTCTTTAGTTTTGTATTTGTCACATATCGCCTTGTAGTACTACTTTACGTTTTTCCAACAAGCGACGCAATATTGGTGTGGCGTAGTGGGTAGGCGCAAAGCGCATGAACGAAAGGTCGCGAGTTCGAACTCGGTGACGACAGCGTGTAACTTTTTTAATTTTTTTTTTTTTTTTTAAATCTATAAACATGAGGTGGTCGTGCTAGTTGAGATGACGCGCTTTAACGCTACATATGTATGTAGTAAATGGATGTAGGTTCGAGTCCAGGTGCGGTGATGTTTGTTTAACTTCTTTTTTTTTGATAATTTGTTTATTTATTTAATTATTTATTTATTTTTGATTTACATACATTCTAGTTGAATAAAATTTCAAAATTATAATTTAATTTTGGAAAATTTAATATTATATGCTAGCTATATAACGTATTAAACAATGCAAATCGGACGGGGCTCAGGGTATCCCCTAGTCGGGCACCTCCGACTAGAGTTTTCTTACTTGTTTGTTTTTTATATACTTATATGCATATATATATATGTATATATATATTTATATATATATATATTTATATATATTACTTTTTGATAATTGCTTGTGCGTACATTGTTTTAGATCTTATCAAGATCGTTAGCTTGGCTTAAGGCCCTTTTTTTTATACACTTGTTGATGCTTTATAGACAACATATGCACACAGAATAATAATTATAATTATCAACAACAATATATTTGTGAATTTAAGATCAATATTTGATGATTCTATTTTGTTTGACATTTGCAGTGGGTATAATAGATATATCATCAAATTTACTTATGCCATTATCGAACATACGTATGTAGTATGTGATTTTTTTTAAAAATATTTTTTTGTATTTTTTAAATTATAATTATAAATGTGTTTTTTTATTGTTATCAAGTCTACTTTCCCTACTCGACCATCGCAATGATCTTCCTACCTATTGGTTGTACGGCTTCACGAGCTATACGCTAGCGGGCAATGCAATTATCGCTTCCGCTTTACAATATTTTTCTTAAAATATATTTTGTTTTTTTTTTGTTTGTTTAATATTTTTGTGCACACTATCTTGTGCTGTCGGTTCACTATTCCTGGATCTGCCTTGACGCGCCAGACGGTGCCGGTGCCACCTGCACAGGCTGCCGTGCAATGCTTGCACGTGTAGAGCAAAAGGCGCTGTCTAGTGGTCCCTCACAGTCTTTTGGGCACTTTTTCGTTGGCTTCTTAATCTCGATTCTCGGTAGTTTACTTGGTGTGGTAGAGGTTGAGTTTTTGTTCCTTCTATATTCTTCGGCTTGCTCAATTTGGTCAAGTTAGTTTTGTAATGCAATTATTGTCTCCCAACGTAGTGGTGGGTTGGTGGCGAACAATAGTTTTAAGATTTCCGCCTTCTTCTTTTGTAGGCGTACTCTTAAGCCGCTTCTGCCGGCTTTCTTCTTTTGAACTTTACTCATTGACCTCTACTCGCTCAGATTTTTCCAATTTCTTGTGCCTATGCTCTTGTTTTTGCTGCTGCAATACGATGTTGTCCCATGATTTCCAGGTCGATTCTTTAGACCTCTGTCACAGTCGCCATGAATTAACTTATTATATTTACGGTCGCCATGAAGTAATATGAAGGAACCTCAGCCACTTCTAACATCCAGTTCGTTTTGTATACGTTTATTGAATGAATCTTAGCTTAATACATTTTGGTTGTTTTAGCTAAATACCGCGTAGCTGCGCTGCCAGTGATGCCGACAGAGGAGCGATCAGCTTGTGTGTAATTGTTAGCATGCATATATATATATATATACAAGTATATATCCAAGTATATATGGGTGACGAGAGTCGCCACCATAGAGAGGAGGTGATATGTTCACTTGGTTATGAAATCGTCGCGCATGTCAAGTATGCCGACTCAACAATGTTAAGTTCCATACACTCAAGGGATCGTATTACCAGAAGTGCTTGAGCTCGGTTTTGTTTATATGAATATTGTATCCAAGTGCTACAATGTGTTTGTAATAATATTTATGCATTCGACTGAGTAGCATTTGATATGTGAACATACTACATCAGAATCCACCTCCAATTCCTCCAAGGAGACCAGTACCACAACCCAGACCATTCTACAATTATAACCAGGTACAGACTAGTCAATTCCAAAGACCGCCAAAGCAATTTGGTTACCAACCACAATATTGGCCACAACCAAACAAACCCAACCAATATCGACAGACCCAACTAATAACCCAGCAGAACCAATGGACGTTGACCGAAGTATGCAAACGAAAATGGTCAACTATATGAACAGACCTCAGTTTGAGACTGGCAAAAGGCCACCATTGCCCGCAAACCAAGATGGGAAAAGACAAAGAATATTTTACACTGAGGGAACAGAATGTCAGGAACAAAACGAACAAGGCTACGCTGAGGCATATGCCACCATGACGGACTGTGAAAATTATGAACAAGTTATGACAGAAGTTAACAACTAGGAAGAATACGGCATGAGCTTGGCAGAGTATGTAGAGCAGCCGTACCTAAACAACGAACAAGAATCCATACCACTCCCCGAAACAGATTTGAATTTTTGGAATGAACGACTCCTCGCTTCCCTATTTCGAATGTAAAGTGGGGGGTCAGAAAATTTACAAAATTCTTATAGATACCGGTTCAAACAAGAACTACATATAACCGAAACACGTAACAAATCCAAAACCAAACGAAACACCTTTTAAAGCAGTAACTGTAGGAGGCAACATCGAAATAACATACCATATACACACCATTTGCAAATTTATTTAACCATCCCGAAGGTAACGTAAAATTTTTTCTACTACCAACTTTAAAATCACTTGATGCCATTCTTGGCAACGATAGCTTTGATGATTCCCCAATATACTCCAAATTCTAACAATATCCGATGTCCTTAAAAGACGAAATAGATAAACAAATCCAAGAGCTTTTAGATAACGGCATTATTCGACCTTCACGGTCACCCTATAACTCACCAGTACCGGTGAAAAGAAATTTGGAATGGTCGTAGACTATGGAAAACTCAATAAAACCACTGTAGCGGACAAATATCCCATTCCCGAGATTAACGAGGTATTAGCTCAACAGCAGCAATAAACTCGTTTTTGTGCTCGACCTTAATAGCAGAATTTTATCAAATCCCACAAAAACGTCTAAAACGCCTTCTCTGTGAATAACGGAAAATATGAGTTCACACGACTCCCATTCGGATTAAAAAACACACCTCCAGCAGCTGGAATGGAAATTCCAAAATAAAACAAGTAAGTACGTTTTCCTTAGGGCGAAACCTAATCCGTGATACTCGTTTTCCATAAGGGCATTATATATATTAAATTTAATAATATATCTCAAATTTTGCATTTATGTAGATTCATGTGAATTTTATGCAATTTCAATTTTTTCAAATAAAACCATGTGAATGAATTAGCATTTTTATAAAATGTAAAAAATTCAATAGAATCATATGCTGAAAGTTTCAGCAAGTTTCGTTAAGTCAGTCCCAATCTATTAAACAAAACGTTTGGCCAATTATCACACGCACGTGTTAAGCAGCGACAGCAAAATACATTTATATTTACACATACATTGAAACGTGCAAGCGCGTTTGCTACGCATGGGCATAAATTAATTCAACGTCATTCATTCTAGCATATTCTTCAACCAAAATTGTTATTGAGTTGTGTTTGCATTTTCAGCCGCTGCTTTAGTTTTGTATTTGTCAAATATCGCCCTTTACACGCATACATGCAAACAGACCAACGTGTTTGTATGTACACATACACATACATTCATATGCGCGCATTTCAGAATTTTTTTCAAAGAATTATTTTGTTTGTTTAATTTGTTTGTTTAATTATTTGCCACTCCCCCACTAGGAGTAGACATATCATATTTGGCAAGTTCCTAGAAGGAGTTAAGGGTAACGTAACTGGAAAACTTGGATGCTTACACTCCAAAAATATGAAAGTCACAGGGTATTTTTCGACATACCACGCCCCCAATGGGGCGTAAGATTTATTTTTGGTTAATCGATAGGGGAGGCCTCCAGTAACCCAAACATCCAATTTTGAAGCGTCAGACGGACAGCAAGACGGACATTGCATAAAACCAATATAGTCTTTTTCCCTTTGGGAAACGAGTATAAAGATGGAAATCATATCTTGAGGTACTTTACAAACCAGTTAGAAGTAACATAGTTGCTGACGTATTATCAAGACCTAGCTAGATCAATTCAGTGGCGTCGACCCAACACAGTGCACCAGATAATTAGTTTTTAGCGTTGAAGTCCCTATTAATGGCTTCAAAAATCAAATTTTTATAAAGTAAGACGACTTAACTAGCTACAATTTCGAAATCCTATTCCTAACATTCCATAGACATACAATTCGACATTCAAATTATAACCAAAATGACATACTGGACTTCTTAAAAAAGTATTTAAATCTATCGGTCCTAAACGGAATCATAACATCAGCAGACATAACGGGAATAATACTGAGGATCTATCCTTTACATTCTAACAGACGCCGAACAGGAAGAAGAGATGTTAAAGGAGCACAGCAGAGCCCATCGTGGCATAGCAGAAAACAAGGCACAACTTTCAGAAATATACTACTTCCCCAAAATGAAAGACAAAATTACAAATCTTATCATACAGTGCAGCACATGCAAAGAACAAAAGTACGATAGGCACCCTACGAACCTAGAACTGACAGAAACCTCTATTCCACAATATCCAGGAGAAATCATCCACTTAGACATTTATTCAAAATATTGGTGCTAACGGCACTTGATAAATTCTCAAAATTAGCTCAAGCCAAAATTATCAAATCAAAAGCTATACAGGATATTAAAGATCCATTACATGGCTCGGTTTTTTATTATGGAGTACCAATGTGCATTATAATAGACAATGAAAAGTCACTAAATTCGAAGACCATAACATTAATGCTTAGAGATCAGTTAAACATTGAAATCTATAAATCAAGTATAACTCATTAATAAACTCAGTTACTAACAAGACACTTGTGGACGTATTTTTCGGAAGGAATATTACAACAGACCCGGAATGCTACGAAAAATCTAGCCAAAATAACATAGAAAAAATCAGAAACACACAGGCAACAGACGTGGAATATCATAACAAAGACCGTAAAAATACAAGACTACAATACCGGACAGGAAATCTTTTTCAAACAAAACACACGGCTAGGATCCAAACTAATAGCTAGGTATAAGAAAGAAATTGTGATGGAAGATAGGGGTACTAACATATTAACTCGAACGGGAAAAGTAGTACATAAAAGTAACATAAAAACCCAATAATACTTTTTCCACAGATTATTGACCATAATACGGAGCAATTCATGTTTTTTAGATAAATAAATAAAGGAGTTGGGAAAATACTGATATCCACCACGACAAAAAAGGCCATTAACTCATTATCACATTATACTGAAAAGGAATTAAAAACCAATAATCTTTACCCAAAATTACAACACGAAATAATACAAACATTCACTACTTTCAATGCAATCACATCCTCACTAAGGCATAGACATGCTAGATCCATTAACTGGATCGGCTCAGCTTGGAAATACGTGGCAGGAAGTCCTGACCACGATGATCTTACAATGCTTACCGAAAACATAGACAACTTAGTATCAAATAATAACAAACAAATAATTATTAATAGACAATTAGAACAGAGAATTAATAAACTAACGAAAATATCAAATGACTTAACAAATTCAATAAAAAATGACAGTTTCACTTTACTTTTCACTTACGAGATAGCCATAAGTTTTCAAAATCAGATTAGACTAATAAAGGAAGAAATAACTAACATAAGCCTAGCCATTCAATAGGCTAGATTAAACATAATCAATTCGGTATTACTAAGTGAGGACGAGTTTACATTGATAGCTAACACATTTAATTTACCTCCATTATCCATAGAAGAAATGCTTGAATTCTCTAACGTTTCTATCCCACACAACAAAACAATCCTTGTCTATTTAGTTAAAATACCCATACTAAACGAAATAAATTTCCAATATGTATTAATCAAACCCGTCATAAAGAATAGCAAAACAATTCACCTAAATCAAAATGCATATTTTATTACGGAAAATCAAGTATATGAAATATATATTGTTAATATAACCGTATGCCCTAAGACAAAAATTGTTAATTTAAGCGATACTAAATGTTTACCTAAGCTAGTTCAGGGTATTAGGGCTTACTGCAACTTTAGCAACGCAGAACACCTGGACAAAATAGATGAAATCGACAATGGACTGATGCTGCTTAACGGCAACGTGACCTGGAATGGAACTACAGAATTCATCAGAGGGACTTTCCTCATACGCTTCCTCAATGACTCCATAACCATCAACGCACAGCAGTTCGACGACACCGAGTCGACAATCCTCAGGCCCGCAGTGCCTATAATACTAATGACACCAGAGGATGTTGAACGGGTGCGGGTACTTTCGCTGCAATCTCTAGAAGCGCTTTTAACTTGCACGCACAAATATGCTAACTGCGCAGCTGAAACAGCGCTTGGGCTGCAATATTTGCCAAAGCACAAAACTCTAATATTTGATTTGCGCTTTTTACAAATGGAGGGTGAATGGGGCGTGGCATCCAAAATCTAAAGGTTACGTAATCTCCGTATTCATTACACGCAACTACACAGCCAATTTGAAGTCTCTAGCTCAAACGATATACAAACCACGCCTTAAAAACGCATTAAAATTATTGATAAATGGTCATAAAATCGGAATGAAATAAGTTATCCAAAAAAATTTGTTAAACTTGTGCAGCGTATGATATAAACGAGTATTCATGTAAAATTTGAAGTCTATAGGTTGCGTATTTTAAAATATCTCAAACGGACGGACGGACGGACGGACGGATGCACGGACATTGAAAATGGGATTGGCTATATTGCTTATAATGCTGTGTCAGATACTGATATCCGGCTGCTAATGTGGTGCTTAGACTGGATATAATTGCGGCAGACATAGTTACGGGTACAACAGCTTTGGTAATATTGCTTATACATAACGTTAGATAGGCAAATGATCGCTCCATATCCCCATTGCGTACCTTGTTCTCTTGGTGCCGTAAAATTTGCTGATGTGAAGCATTTGTTATTTTAGATTGAAAACGACAGGTGGATATTCCAACCAGTGATTATTCTGCAGAAAATTCATTGGATTTGTCAGTGTAACTGTCAAATTTTCCGGACGTATAATTCTGATACTAGCGACAACGTCGACAGCTTCAATTGTCATTTTTATTAATTTCTGGGTTGTGGCTGTAGCAGTTCGAGGAATTTATATGCAAAGAGCTTGGTTGCCTTTGAATATTAATTGTAAAAAAAGCTTTGTGTGTAGCCAACGCGACCTTGTTGTCATGAACTACTTGCAAAAACAATTGATGTTGTTCAGCTAAAAGCACTTGAACTGATGCTTTTAAATGCTTTGCGGTTGGTATTGCTGTTTGAGTTTTACGGCTTTGTTGATAGTTATCCTTGATCTCGACGTATAATTCCAATTTAGTCGTTTTTTTAAACAATGGTTTGGTATTTCTATCGTTGTACTTAGATCGGTCTGCTTTCCTTCGGATTCATACTCGTAACCAATGCTACGATAACTGCCATTAAATTGAACCACATGATAAGCTACAAAAGATACGCAATGTTGTGATATTCAAATATTTTATTTTTATAGCCTGAGCCCATTGAAAATGGGACATCAGGGTATAATAGTTTTGTGGTGATATACATACGAAATTAATAAGCATGACGAGGCGAGTCGATGTATGCGTGCGTTTTTAGATCTCGCAAAGAATATGTATAATTTATGGGTTCTGTCAGGCCTGTTAACACATTTTCATAGGGGCATCTAATAATATATCTTATTTCCTTAAAGTCTTTGCTGTATTTAAATTTGTTACGAGAACATGTCGCAGAATACAATTTAGTTGCCTACTTATTCAAACATGTTTGCGATTTATTATATTTTTTTATTATATTTAAATATATATTATTTTCTTTTATTTAAATTTTTAAAATACCATATGTATAGTAAATATCTTCTTCGCTGGCATCTGATTTTTAGTTTCGTTTTATTTTTGCCAGACCGCGCCAGTGTGAATTGACAACGTCAATTGTTGCGTTTTTATCGATTTCTTTATATTTTAAAAATCAATTGTCCCAACATTTGTTGCGCAAATTGCCAATCTTCTAGAAATTTCCTGTTCATTTTGGCACGTGTATCTGTCCGAAAGTTTTCTACAAATTATATTCGTTCGAATCCATTGTTAAACATGTTTGCAGAAACACACATTAGATAGAACATTTCTATTCTTCGCGAACACGTTCGGCGAACAAAAAGTTCGAACGAATAACAATAATAAATCCCAATTGTGTTTCTTAGAATATACTGAAGCGCACGCATATGAACGTCTGAGTAAATGTGCAAGCTTACCTTTATGTACATATGTATGTACTTATGTGCGTGCACGCCACTCGTCGCCAAACGTTTTGTTTAATAAATTGGGACTAACTTAACGGAATTTAATAAATAGCATACGATTCTATCGAATCTTTAACATTTTCTATAAATGCCAATTCAGTCTTAGTCATAATCGTTGGTTATATTTGCAGCTGACGTTCAATGGGGGCTTTGTGAAATTTGATGCTGGTATCCAGAATATAATAAAAATCAAAATTGCATAAAATTCACATGAATTTATGTGCAAAATTTGGCCCTAGCTCCAAATTTCTACAAAATATGAAGTAAGGTTAGGAATCGATAACATTACAACAACAAAATTTATCGAATCAAACTTGATCTGCGCGTGCTATACACGGACCTAAAATAATTTTCAAATTCTCTAGCTGTTGGCAGCTGCCGAGCTTTTTCGGCAACTCTGGCTCCAATCATTTACGAAGGCAAAATAATAAAACCACGATTTAATTTAGCTTATTATTTATTAGTTTAATGCCTAGTCCGCGATGATCGTGTAGGCAAAGTTAATACAGTTTACAATAGAGAGATAGGTAGGTGTTGCTCGCTTGAAGGTGAATTTCGAACTTAAAGAATAGAATACAAAATGATAAGCAAGTGACCGAGCAGCATAAATTTACATATGTATATGTGTTACAGTTTCTTTTTGTGCCTAACTGCACTATGAGCGAATGAGAATGTGATAAAGAGCAGATAGCTTAAGAGAAGCTTATTTAAGAGCAATTATTAGCTGCTGCGCCCAACATCCTCCCCCCCGTTGAAAGACCAAGTCTTTTAACAGGATCATCAACCGGAAGGACGCACAGCTTATTGACAGCTCGACGTGTAGTTCCAGTGGGTGTGCGCAGAACAGCGACTCTTACAGCACCATCAGCTCCAGCGATGGTCTCAACGACTCGAGCTAATGGCCATTTCAACGGCGGCAAGTTTTCGTCCTTCACACATACGACTTCATTGATCTTAATCGGAGGCTGCGAGGTGACCCATTTTCCACGCTGTTGAAGAATAGTAAGGTACTCACTCCAGCGCTTCCAGAACAATTGCTGTATGTAAGCAATGCGTTGCCATTGACCGAGACGATTGTGGTCGAGCCCAGTTACGTCTGGCTCGGGAAAATCGATGAGTGGTCGACCAATCAAAAAATGTCCTGGAGTGAGAGCTCCAAGATCATCGGGATTTTCTGAAAGTGGAACAAGAGGACGAGAATTGATTATAGCCTGAATTTGGCATACCAAGGTGCGAAGTTCATCGAAGCCGAGAAGTGATGATCCCATAGCGCGGTATAGATGACTCTTTGCGGTCTTCACTGCTGCTTCCCATAGGCCACCGAAATGTGGCGAGCGAGGAGGTATGAACTTCCAATCAAAACTGTTGTTGATGCAGTAGTTCTGAACTTCAGTGCGATGTTCCTGGCTCAACAATAAACGTTTCAGATCCGCTAGCTCGTTCCGTGCACCCACAATGTTAGTAGTGTTGTCAGACCAAATGCATCTTGGAATGCCGCGCGTACTGATGAAACGCTTAAGGGCGCCCAAGAATGCTGCGGTCGACAGATCCTTTGCGAGCTCCAACCATACAGCCTTAGTTGCGAAGCAAACGAATACGCAGATGTAGCATTTTATTGAAGTTCGGTTTCGTGCATCGGGTTTGTAGTAAAATGGTCCACAGTAGTCGATTCCAGTGACAGTAAATGCCGGTGAAAACTGTATACGATCCTTAGGCAAGTCCGCCATTATATGCTCCACTAGACGAGGCCGGGATCTACAGCATATGACACATTTTCGCAATGCTCGGGAGACAGTTTTCATGCCGCCTATGGGCCAAAACTGGAGTCGAATTACTCCAAGCAAGGCCTGCGGTCCTGCATGATGATGCGCCAGATGAAGATGAGAAGGTCAAGGGATGTTCTTTGGGCAAGATAATTGGGTGGCGCGCATCGAAGCCGAGAATAGAGTGCCGCAAGCGGCCACCAACTCGAAGTAGACCAAAGTCATCCATAAACGGAGAGAGCGAAAGAATGGCGCTTGACGAATGAACATTCTTTCCATTTCGTAGTGCAGAGTATTCTCGGTGCAGCTGAGTTCTTTAAACAAGACGACACAATATGTGCGATCCTTGACGAAGATCGTCCGCTGACAATCCAGGTGTCTTTGTTACGTCGCTGCCGTCATCGAGTATGAGAAAACTTTCCTGTGCAGTTTCTGGAACTCCGCGAAGTACGTCTCTTGAATTAGAACACCATTTTCTCAACTTAAAGTTTCCTCGAGCAAGAAGACCTGTGGTTTGTTGCATTATGTCGCGAACTTCTTCAACTGAATTGCCTCTTGAGATCAGGTCATCAACGTAGAAATCTCGCAAAACCGTTTTGGATCCTAATGGGTATGCCGAAGACTCATCTATTGCTAGTTGATGCATTGCACGAATAGCCAAAAATGAAGCGGGTTTGGTCCCATAAGTGACGGTATTCAATTTGAAGACTTCGATAGCATCGTCTGATGAGTTTCGCCATAAAATGCACTGGAGCATAGAATCAGGCTCCACGACCTTCACACACCTATACATTTTACCAATATCACCAGTAAGTGCAATCGAAAATGTACGAAAGTACGAGTGTGTGAAACAAGGTAGCTTGAATAGTCGGTCCTGACATAAGCAAATCGTTTAATGAGAAACCAGATGTGGTAGCTGCCGAGCCATCGAAGACAACTCTCAGCTTTGTTGTCGAACTCTCTTCTTTGTATACGCAATGATGAGGTAAGAAATATTTGCATTTATTGATCTCTTCGCTGGGAACCAAAGACATATGATTGAGATCAATATACTCCTTTATAAATGCTGAGTATTTCTCCTTTAAAGTTTGATTTCGAGCGAACTTACGCTCTAAATTCAACAACAACAAATCGACGCTTGGCCTGCTAATAGGAATCGCCCAAAGATTAAACGCCTTGCTTTTTTGGCAAACAGACTGAATATTCCCCAGAAGGTAGTCGACGATAGTTTGTAATGAAATACTGCTCGCAATTAAGTTCTTCTGTGGTTACCTTGGCAATAGGCTCGAAAACGTGTTCCACTTCCCAAAACTGACGCACCAACTCATCAAGCCGAGTGCTGTGATTGGCGTGATCCGAATTTCTTTGGGTTGCGATAAACGAACAGAGTTTGGGGGCATGTTGCCCGCCACCTGAAATGATCCAGCCCAGCTGCGTTTTCTGCACAACTGGTAATCCAGGTGCCAACTGAATTTGCCCAACACACATCAGCTCGAAGAAGAGACCAGCTCCGATGAGAAGATCAATCCGTTGTGACTTATGGAACAAAGGATCAGCTGTAAGTTTGAGGGTATATTCCAAGTGTTAGTAGAAATTGAGATGCCAGGCTGGTTGTCAGTAATAGTCTGGGCGACGATGGCAGTGATGGAGGCAGAATAATCAGAAATCCGCGATTTCAGAACGAGATTGACTGAATATCCTTCAGTTGAGAGGCTGGCCAATGCCAGACACTGCAGTCAATGATTTACATTTTCGAAGCTGAAGCTGACTTGCAAACCGACTGGTGACGAAGTGAAGTTGAGATCCTGAGTCCAAGAGCGCACGACACGGAACGAATGTGCCAGCTCGGTTCTTGACAAGGATTATAGCAGTGGCTAGAAGCACCACATCAGACGAGTTAGGAGATATGTGGACTTGAGGCAGAGAAGGTGACATTGCAACCATGGCAGTGGGATGTATTGCATTTGCTTGTTGTTTAAGTTGAGGGACTACGTTCGATGTAACTTTTGAAGACGGATTGTAATGCAATAAAGTATGGTGCTTCAATTGGCAGGTACGGCAGGAACCAGATTTGCAATCCTTCAGCTGATGTCCTTTTCTTAGGCAATTGAGGCAAAGGGCGAGCCTCTTGGCCTCCTTATGCCTTGCCATTGGGGACAATTGCTCAAAACGCTTACATTGGAATAGCGCGTGACTTGGATCGTCACAAAAGACACAACGAATGGAAGTCTTCGAAGCAACAAATGCTTTTCTTAAAGGAGTACTCACGATCTTTCCTGACTTGCCAACCTGACCATCCTGCAAGACTTGATCCACATTTTCAAGGACTCGACACCGTCCTTGCAGGAATTCGGACAATCTCGACCAAAATGGCAACTCATTAGTAGATGAGCCTTCCTCCCATTTAGCCTGAGTAACCTTGTCCAGCTTTTGCAACACTGTTTGCACGATGACACAGTCAGCAACTTCTTCCCGCGATGCTAAAGAATCCATAGCCCGAATGTGAGACGTAACATTATCCACCAACTGCCTCAGCCTGCCCACAGATGCATCAACTTTCTCAAGCCGGATGATTGCTCTGATGTGTGCCTGTACAATAAAACGCTTATTATCAAATCGACGTTGAAGAATATCCAGAGCGACGAGATAGTTGGCTTTGTTGATTTCCAATGAGCTGATGGTATCCAACGCAGAACCACTTAAGCAGGATCGAAGATGCTGGAACTTCTCAATAGGACTGAGATTCGGATCAGCATCTATTATCGTCTTGAACATAGAGTAGAAATTTTCCCACTCAGTGTAGACTCCACTAAATTTTGGCAGCTCCAGCTGCGGCAAACGCGATCGATTAGCCATGACGAGTGTTGGATGAGCATTTGAACCACTTGTATTAAGCGTCGACGAAAGTTGTTGATCCGACCGATTTCCTAGTTCACGTTGAAGCAAGGCTTTAAACTTTAACAAGGTTGATTCAAACCGCGCAGGCAAATCACTAGATATGGACTCAAAGTTATATTCTTCTAGGCTAGTATGGACTGAATCAAAGTTTGACTTTAACTTGGTTAGCGAATCCAAAAGCACACGTAAATCACACGAGTTCATGTGACTTAATTTGTCAATGTCCATATCGGCATATAACCTTTCAAGTCTATCGAAAAGCGTGTTTGTTTTGAGTTTTAAGAAAGTAACCTGAGATGCAGGCACTTGATCAACATTCGACTCTGAGTTATTCATTAGAGTTTGTTTACTCGCGAAAAAACGTTTGGTTACAAAATGAATGCACAAGCTAATATACTCTCTAATGCACTTCGAGTTTAGCTGATCTAATATGCAGGTTCACTCTTTCACTGTAAATACGTGTGTTTGTATGTGCGTGATCGACACAGCTATTTTCGGATTAGCGGGCCTTCTATGCAAACGCTGCACAAAGAAGCGCCAACAACCGACGAACAAGAAGATGATAAAGATAAGCACAACGCAAGCGCGAACGCAAGCTTATCTGAGCTTTTATATATGTCTGTATGTGTGTCTTCTATGATTGACACAGCTTTTTCGGCTTAGCGGGCCCTATATGCAGACGATGTACAGCAGGCGCCAAACGCGACGAACGAAACAGACGATTAAAGAGGAATAAGAATAACTCAAGATAATGTACGCACAATGCCATGCACTATTATATACACAAATTAATATATAACTTGAGCATAAATGTTAATGTTTTACACGACGAGATTTGTTATTAATTTGAATGCACTATTTTGCACAAATTTGAACGCTTTGCACTGTCGTGTACGACGAAGTTTATTGTTAATTTGAATGCACTATTTTGCACAAATGTTAATGATTCACACCGTTGTACTTTGACGAAGTTGAGTACTACCTGGTACACTAAACGAAACACCACGGAGTGTATAGATCACGTCGGGGTCACCAAAATGTTGGAAGCTGCCGAGCTTTTTCGGCAACTCTGGCTCCAATCATTTACGAAGGCAAAATAATAAAACCACGATTTAATTTAGCTTATTATTTATTAGTTTAATGCCTAGTCCGTGATGATCGTGTAGGCAAAGTTAATACAGTTTACAATAGAGAGATAGGTAGGTGTTGCTCGCTTGAAGGTGAATTTCGAACTTAAAGAATAGAATACAAAATGATAAGCAAGTGACCGAGCAGCATAAATTTACATATGTATGTGTGTTACAGTTTCTTTTTGTGCCTAACTGCACTATGAGCGAATGAGAATGTGATAAAGAGCAGATGGCTTAAGAGAAGCTTATTTAAGAGCAATTATTAGCTGCTGCGCCGAACACTAGCTTTCCGTAAGTTTGAGCGCGTCGATCTTAGAAATTGAAAATCATAAAAACCCTCTTCAGAGGTAGGTATACTCTTACTCCAAAGGCAAGAAAAGGCGAATCGTGACTATTTAATTTCAATTTCGTGCACTTCTGAGCGGTGGTGCCTACATTCATGTAGAGAGATTGAGCACCGCCTGGAGAAGAGTTTTATATCTAATTTATTTTTGACAAATATGCTAATTGATTTTTGGCGATCCATGAGTCATAATCCTTAAAATGCTTTCTGATATCTTAGCAATTAAAATTATTTATATAGATAGTACACGCATATGCACTTAAGCTCTAAATGTTTGAAAGTTACAAAAAACTAATTAAGATACCAAGCCTCCAAAAAATCATAAAAATTAATTTTGGATCATAGGTCGAGGAGTTTATTAGCAACAATCCAGCATTAAAATTTAATCTTCTAGCTCCAAAAATTTATAAGATATAAGGTGGTGATCTTGATCTTGATCTTGAGTTGTCATCAATGGGTATATTAGTTTAAAGAATAGTGGTAAATGATACCACACTAAGCGATGTTATATCATTTATTGGAGAGATCTGGTGCCATTCAAGAACAATCAAAATCAAAATCTCACACAACAGAAAAGCTTAATATATATCCCTAATATCGCTGGCAGCGTTATCACAGCGGCAGTGAACTCCAAATCGCTATCCTATAGAAATGCAGACTAAGCGCCTTGTGCAGATCATCGTACTGCCCACGGATTTTGGGCAACATAACTACTAGCCTTCGGATAGAAATTGTTAAGCGATGGAACTTTTTCTAACTGAATTTGACATTTTTATTTACGCTACGTCGTTGACGACTGTTAACGTTGAGTCAGCTTGTTCAGGTAGTGCGTGTGGCAAACACTCCCTTACTTTGAGTCGTTGGGAGAAGACCGACCGTCCTTGGTCGCGCTCAAAACCTTCACTAGCTCTAAGATTTCTTGGGTGTTCCGTCGTCTTTTTATGATCTGATATAGAAACACCATATCGTTTGCTAAGGCATAGACTATAAAGCATATTGCAATTTGCCAGAGCGAATTTTGTTTCCGATGAAACTTATTTCTTAATCTTTTCGGTATTATTTAGGTTGTTTTAGGTGGTAGGGAAGTTTCAAGACAATGTCGTATCTAGTGACACAGGGGTACGGAATATCCTTTAAACATTCTTCTGGTTAAAGTATTTCGTTCCGTTCACCAGAACGTAAGAGTCGGATGTCACTAGCTGGCTTCCACTTATTCCCGTTCTGTCGTTGATGATGAGAATTCCATATGGTGACTCGGTGTAAGAAGCTGGGCTGTGTTACCTCGCCTGTATGAAGACCACATGCGCAGGTGTCCTTAGCTGTTTACTTGCACAATGTTTCCGTGCTTGTTGGAGTGAAACTTATGACCGCCATTTTTTTTATGCCTTTTTCTGCCACTATGTTGTCTTGAAGTTGCAGAATGGATCGATTGTGAGGGACTGGAAAGATTCTTATCTTACAGCAGGGGATTGTAATACCTTAATTCTAGTTTCATGCTCAGTGGTTATAGTTTACTTCCTTCCCCACTATCGAAGACGTCGTTGACATGGGTTTTACAATGCCAATCTTGTAGTGGGAAAGACTTAACAAGCTCATGTTTTACAGAGTATCGCTTTTACTACACCTGGGCTGATCACCGACTTCACAGAATCGATAGGAGACTTCACAGTATCGACAAACGATATGAGTTCTTCCCCTAATAGAATCAAATTTCTTTTCATGGGGAACTGAGCCTCCTCGAGGACGACTTGGTTTCTGAAGCAGTTGACCGGTTTGTTTATCATTTCAATGGTATAGATTAGGAATGTCTGGCTATGAATTGTAACGGTGTCTGACTCAAGCTCGTAGCTCTCGAGAGCACATATCTTTTCTGTTATAAAGCATGAGGCACTAGGGTTTCCTTTGGACACAAGTAGGGGTAGGGCTGCGGTTTTGCGAGAGGACTGCGCCAATACCGTAATTTGACTCACCAGTGGTAAGATCAAACGGTTTCTTGTAGTCTGGGTACACGAACATCATGCTTTCTAGGCTAAGATGTTTCTTAGTATCTCAAAATCATTGCGTTGTTTCTCATTGAGTTTTAAAAGGATCTTTTTCGACCTGGTGGCAAAATGTTTAATGCGAAAAGTGAGTAATGCTAGAAGGCTTTTACATTCTCAGGGTTCGTTTTTGCACCATTATTTGTCATGATGAATCCCAGAAACTGAACACTGTTTCTGAAAAACCGTGATTCAGTTTCATGAAATCAATCACTAAACCTTTTTTAAAGATTGCTTTAAATGTGGGAAAGTTGTCCAAATTAAAAAATGTTGCTATCCGGTCAACCACCGACAACAAGCACTTTTTGTTATGCTGTTCGAGTCGTGAATGGACTGAATGACAAATTACGACTGGACCTTCAAATTGCTCAAAGGACTTGATGTAGTTTTTAGAAGCGCCCATGTCGATTAATAGCTTAACATTGACCTCTGCTACTCTTCGCCGAAGTAAAGGCAACAAGAACTGTGCCCTCATAAATTAACGCTTTCAAAAAAGAAAAAGAAAACCATTGCTCTCGTACATTGGTTATTTAAGGTGAGTTACCTGGCGTTACTGTTGCTCTCTCTACTTCTTTAATGTTGCGCTTTTCCCAGGTTGGACTGAGCATTAGGCTGCTGCTCCTGAGGTTAGAACCTATGGCTGTTTTCTTTTCGTAACTAATTTCGTTTTATTTTTGTCTCCTTATATCTAGAATAGCTTGTTGCGAATGCGTACAGTTCATAGTTGGCTTCCACATCTTGTGTCAATGCTAAGGCTGAAGTTAAGCCCGAGTGTGTGCGCCGTAAATAGAACGACGGTCAAAATTCTCTTCAAATCCTTTGTCGTAGGTCATAGGTCGTAGGTCGTAGGTAGTTTTCTTTGCCACCAAGGTGAACTTTTTCGTACCCTACGATATTCGTGTGTCATTGTATCAAGGTACCCATTTCTCGTTCGATTACGTAGCTTGGTCTCTTACCACCGTAAGTAAAGTCGAGGCGAGCTAAAATAGCTTCTAGCTGCATTTGGAGGGCCCTTTACTTTGCTGCGAATAATTATGAATGAACTACCGACATGATGCCAAGGAACGTTGGTAAGCTTTTTAGCGCCACAATAACAATTTATACCTATACCTTGGTCTAGCTCTGCTCTAATCCGGTGTTATCTTCTGAATGATTCCTCAGCTTGGGCAGCTAAGGTGGTTTCGAAAATCGCACGCAGTAGATTTGCGTCCATTGCGTCCATTCTATGGAATAAAAAGCTTAGTTTCCAGACAACTCCCGATGTTCTTGTTTTAGGTCTACCAAAACGTGTTCAATATCAAATTGTGTTCTATAACACAAAAATCTTGAATCAGAATACGGAAACAATTGGAAAAGTTCTTAATGCATGCAAAAAAAATTTTAATTTTTTTTTTTAAGATTTATCTGATCCTATTAATTTGACGTAAGGCTCACTTACTTAAGAGTGCTCTGACGAAAGGCTCACTTACATGCTCTCCCTTCAATATTTAATCTTTTTGTTGACGCAACTGCTGTGGTGCTGTTACTCTGTTGCTTAGCTTCTTTTGCTGCTGCACAAAGAGCTCATGCGGGTTAAGTATACTTTTAGGGGTTTTTTTATTTTCCTTTTTCTTTGTAGCTTAGTGCAGTTTACTTCACTGCACATGTTTTTGTTAGTGTTGTTTATTTATTTGCTGCTTAATTGTGCTGCACTTAACCTCACTGTTTTTCGTTGTTTTTTATACTGTACCTAAACAACTAAGAAAACTCTAGTCGGAGATACCCAACTAAGAGATAACCTGGACCACATCCAACATATTTCAATACACTCCATAGCTTGCATATAACATTAAATTTTTAAAAATGAAATTATATTTTTGAAACTTTATTCAACTAGAACGTATTCCAACCAAAATTAAATAAATAATTAAATAAATATAAATATACACATAACAAAGAGAAGAACAAGTAAGAGTGCTCTAGTCGAGACTGCTCGACTAGGAGATACCCTGATACCTTTGAATAGCCACATTTCAGACTATTTCACGCTTTTTTTATGCAAACATACAAACAACATATACAAACACACACATATGCACGCACGCATAAGCGCGCGCTCTGCCAACTGCGCAGTTGTCGCAGCAACTTGTTAATGGCATTCATATGTGTGTATTTGCCAAAGAACAAGTCTCTCATATTTGATTAACACTTTTTACAAATAGGGGGCTATGGGCGACCATCCAAAATCTAAAGATTACGTAATCTCCGTATTCAATACATGCAACTACACAGCAAATTTGAAGTCTCTAGCTCAAACGATGTACAAACCACGTCTTAAAACACATTAAAATGATCGATAAATGCTCATAAAATCGAAATGGAATAAGTTATCGGAAATAATTTATAAACTATTAACGAGTATTCATGTAAAATTTCTCTACGTTGCGTATTTTAAATATCTCAGCGTTCACACGGACGGCGGACAGACGGACAGGGCTATAATCGACTCGTCTTGTCGCGCCTCTTTCTGCCTGTTACATACATTTTCACAAAACCATTATACCCTGATTTCCCATTTTCAATGGGTTCAAGGTATAACAAGTAAGAACGTTGCCTTAGTGCGAATCCTAATACGTGATACTTGTTTCCCATAGGGGCATCTGGTATACTAAATTTAATAATATATCTCAAATTTTGCATTTATGTAGATTCATGTGAATTTTATGCAATTTCAATTTTTGCAAATATAACCATGAGAATGAATTATCATTTTTATAAAATGTATAAAATTCAATAGAATCATATGCTGAAAGTTTCATGAAGTTTCGTTAAGTCAGTCCCAATCTATTAAACACAACGTTTGGCAAATTAGCACACGCACGTGTTAAGCAGCGACAGCAAAATACATTACATGTACACATACATTGAAACGTGCAAGCGCATTTGCTATGCACGGGCACAAATAAATTTAACGTCATTCATTCTAGCATTCTTCAACCAAAATTGTTATTGAGTTGTGTTTGCATTTTTATCCGCTTCTTTAGTTCTGTATTTGTCAAATATCGCCCTTTAGACGCATACATGCAAACAGACCAACGTTTTTGTATGTACACATACACATACATACGTTCATATGCGCGCATTTCAGCATTTTCTAAGAATCACAATTGCGATTGATTTATGTTTATATTGTGTATGCATTAACAGCAGCTTCTATAGTTTTGTATTTGTCAAAAGTCGCCCTTGTAGTGAACTAGAGTCGGATTTGCTAACAGGCAATGATAAGCTAAAGCTGCAGGTAGATGCAAAGTGCGTAAGCAAAAGGGTCCGCGTTCGAGGAGCGGCGGCGACGACATGAAAATAGTTTTTTTTTCCCCTCAATAAATAGGAAGTGGCTTTGCTAGTTGAGATGATGTTTTTAACGATACATATGTATTAGATGTAGGTTCAAATCCAGCGGTAGCGACTTTTGTTTTTCTCTTTATTTTGTTTGTTTAATTATCTATTTAATTATATAATTATTTTTGATTGACATACAAATCTCCTAGTCAGGCACCCCCGACTAGAGCTTTCTTACTTATACATTGAACTTATACATTAAGTATAACATAATGCAAGAGTTTCGCAAGCGTTTCGCACATGGGCAGATAAATGCATATACATTTGCACATGTAAGCAAGCGAATGTAAGTGTAAGTAACGTGTACATCATCACAACAATTTCAAATTGAATTCTTGTGCGCTGCTGTTCGTGCCTACATACGTCATATATCGTGTGGAATAATTTTGTTCTGAATGACGAGTCTATGTGTAATCGATAAAAAAAAATATAGCATGACGGTATGGTCACACACACAAAAAGAAAATAACATAACTGACCTAGGCTATACGAAAAATGATAATTTTAGCAGATCAATTATTTGCAGAACTTCAACATTAAATCGAATTACATATATTTCTTAATATTTCCTAGAAATACCGTTTGTCGTCTTAGTAATTATTATTAAGCTTATTTATATAGGTGGCACTGCATTTTGCAGCTGGGCGCTACAAACTTTGTTGCCAATTTGCCACGCCCCCAGTAGGCGTAAACATAGAGTTCCTAGAAGCAGTTGAGGGTAACGTAACTGTAAAACTTGGATTCTTACACTCAAAAATGTGAAATAAATAAGGAATTTTTCGACATACTACGCCCTCAAAGGGGCGTAAGATTTTTTTTTGGGTAATTAATAGAGAAGGCCCCCAGTAAGACAAGCATCCAATCCGTGTAGCTCTAAAACTGTAGGAGCTATAAGCTTTTGCGATTTGCCACGCCCCCTGAAGGCGTAGGTATGTCCGCCATATCTTTTAGCTCTTGGGTTGCTTATCCGAATATATGTTCATTCATACGGACAGACGGACACACTGACGTACAGCAAGACGGACATTGCACAAAACCAATATACTCTTTTTGCCTTTGGGAAACTAGTATAAAAAGCCGCATTATGAAAGAGCCACTACCTGAAGAAATCTTATATATTTATTAAAGGATACGACATCATTAATAACAATGCTATATGGAAGAGCACAGGGCGGATGTGTCATTGTTGTAAAAAATACCCTGAGATACGAAATAATGGACAGTATCAGCACAAATGTGATGCAAGTTGCAGCTATTCAAATTCAGTGTATGCATCATAATTCTCCATTGTGGTAGTGTATTTACTTCAAGATATGCTTGCACAATGACTTTAACATTCGGTTTCAAGGACTTGGCAGACACTTTATTGCTGGAAGCGATTATAATGAGAACACCCCTGGTGGGGATCCAGGCTAGTAAACTCAAAAAGTGCTGAATTGTATAAATGCATAACAACAAATAATTATTCAAGCCTATCTACCGATATGCCAACTTACTTAGCTCCAACCTCAACACACAAAAATTCATAGTTTGAATTAACTATAGCCATTAATACAATGTTAAACGTCTTCTTATAGTTGTAATAGAAGGACCCAGATGAATCAGGCTTTCTTATATGTACGTGTTTTCCATCAATTGCGCCAATACAATTGACGAAATTCCACTGGCTTTCAAAGTTTATTGCAATTTCCTTCCAGTCCTCTTCATTTGCAGGCATCTGAAAAATTATTGATTAATTAATATGTATCAATTTCAGAGCAAACCAAAGAAGCGAAAGAGTGCTGACAGCAATGAGTTCCTTGCAAAAGCGATTAAACATTTGGACAATGCTAAAGAAAAAGATGTCGCAGACATATATGCTGAATCCTGGGCCGCAACATTCAGGCAGTTGCCAGCGGATCAGCAAATTTTTGCAAAAAAGGGGATTGAGGAACTGCTATTCCAAGGCCAACTGGGTATGCTGACGTTTCAAAGCGTAGCTCAACGTGCATACCCATCTAGACCATCAGCTGTATATCATCGGACCAGCACACCAACGGACTCTACAACTGTTTCCTCGGGGTTTTCTACCTTGTCGGCTCATGGAAACCGTCCAATTATTCAAAACATCGAGGTGTTACAGTTAAAAATTTCAAGTCCTCATATGATTGTCCTGTGGCTAAAAAACGCAAAGTTGCTGAAAGCCTTTCATTTGGCGTTATTGACATTCTGAAGGGAGTGTCCTGTCGTTCAATTTTAGGTCGTACTAAACTTAGTAATTCTTCATAGGTTTCCCCATCCATTCGAAGAAAATTCTTCAAGTCCAGCGGGGAGGTTTCGTTCAGCTCTTTTAACAATTTTTTGTGAGTGAATTTTCTTCGCTTTGCGTACCACTCTTTCATCCACATATTATGCTTTCTTTTATTTCTTTTTTCTTTTTCTTTTTTTAAGTAAATACTTATTGCCATTAGGGCAACGATTTTATTTCGCTCCTCAGACATGTTTCCCTCTCGAAAAATTTTATAAAATGATGTTCGGCGAACAATGTTTGCCTAGTTGGTGGGCAAACTAATTGTGTTCGGCGAACATGTTCGGCGAACATGTTCGCAAGTGGATGGGCCCCTTTAAGCTAAGCCAAAACTGGCATTACGCCACAATGTCATGGTCGGCAAGCCGACTCAGCAAAGTCTTAGGCAATAACGGAAGCTCTTGCATCAAAACAAAAGTGTCCGGTTACCGCCGCTGACCATTGCAGCTATAGCGCGCTGATACAAAGTATGCAGTGTCGCAATTGCGAGGGCTGTTCCTTAACTTAAGAAGCACGCGATAGCGAGGGTTAGTTATAAACTTATGAAATATCCTATATTAAGTGTTATGTATTAACTACTCCCCCTTCAAGTATGAGGCCGCCCTCGGCCGACCCAATCCCGGCGACGACTTCTCGTAACTGCTTTGCGGACTTCTTTGCACCGATGAATCGACTAGGAGTGAGGCCAATGCAGATTAGAGCACAGCATATGGCTCCAATAATGAATGCCACACGATAAGCCTGATCAGTTCCGGCGTTTTTCTCGAACTGCTGTATCACCTCCAGATTACGTTTATTCAAACGATGAAGGTAAGGGAGGCTGAGGATATCTTGGGTGGCAGTGATGTTCAGCAAGGGAGAATTGGCAATACCTGGGACTCTATTGCGTGCGTTGTTGTGATTGTAAAACAGAGTCCCGTTAATTGCGACTCGGTCTCCGAACGTGGTGAGATGCGTGCCTTGTACCTGGATTTCAGTGCCGTTGTCCACCTGAATCCTTGCGGACCCGTCGTTGAGGATGATGATTCCGTCATATACATGGGTGATTATTTCCAGGTTGCTCGGCTGGATCTCGCAGTGTGCCGTGCCACCTACATAGAGCTGTTTGGTACATGAACTCTCTAATGCCAGACGACAAAATGTGTCTCCAGGTGAAGCGGCAAAACTCTGCAGTGTGTGGGTTTCTCCATCGCATTCGGCTATGACGTTGTCAAGCAATCGCAGTATGAAGTTCTTGTGGACGACAGGATAAATCGTAATTTTTCTGCAAGCTTTTTTAATCTTTGGGAATTTAATTATATAATGTATAGTGTTAATCGATTGGAGAACTTTTACGGACGCAACGGACATAAGATCTCCTATGGGAGTGTTGGTGGGTTCCTCTAGCCAAATTGATTTCAAATTTTAGCGGTCCAAAATTTTTTGGGCTAACAATGTTAGCCTTCGCAAGAGTAATAGCAAGCATTAAATTTTGCAACTCCATCGTCAGCATTCTGTTTCTAGACAGTAGTGTTTCAAATAAATGACTACTGTCAACTTGTGAGTTTTTGGCTATCTTGAAAATTTAATTGACAGTGGTTGTCAACTGGTTAAGCTGATCTTGAACTCTAGTGTTTATTTCTATTTGTCTATTATTGGCATTTATCAATTGCATTTCAGTAAACCTAGTCTGCTCTAAATCGTCGGCATCGGGTGTACCCGCCACAAAGAAACTTTATAAAAATTATGCCAAGTGGCTAAAAGTAAGTTGAACAACTATATCTAACTTATACGAGTTTGCCTAGTCGCTTAAAAACAGGTGTACAAAAAAAAAACAAGGCAGTCACCTTAGGTTGTCCTTATGGACCACCCTCCCTCTAATGAGAACCTCGGTCCCCAGGTCTGCTTCCACTGCCTTCTCATCACATAAAGGTGTGAGTTTGTTTCCGAGTCGTCGGTTGGACTTGACCAAAACTTTGTCACCAACCTCAAAGACCCTATTCTGCCGATTTGCGTTCTCCCTAGCTCTGAGCATCGTCTGAGCGTTTCTGATATTTTCTTGTATTTTTCCTTGTGGCTCATCTGGGTGCGCCTGAACCACATCAACTGGTTTCTGGTCGGTGACCAAATGGATCGACTTATTGTACTCAGTTGTAGCCAGTAAAATTACTTCTACAGTGTCATTTATGCCTTTATCGATCTTTAGGCATCTGGCTAGCTCTAACAGAGTGCTGTGAAAGCGCTCAACCTGTCCATTTGAGATGCTATGCAATGGTGGTGCATTTGAAATGCTGACCCCATAGTTGTTTGCGAGCATAGTCACTATGGTCTCTGAATTCAATGACGGTTCATTGTCACAGTAAATGGATCTGGCTTTAGGAAACAAATTCATGATTTGCATTAGAGCTGGCTTCAGATCCACAATGGTTCTTGAGGGGATCGGTTGGACAGTAGCAAACTTAGAGAACTTGTCGATGCAAGTTAGAAAGTATTTCCTGTCAGTGGAGAAAATATCTATGTGTAACATCTCTCCTACATGTGAGGGGATCGGTGTCTCTCCAAGCTCTTGTTTTTTGGGGTGTCTATCATATTTAGCCCTAGCACATGTTTTGCAATTTTGTACTATTTCATTGGCCATTCTTGCCATCTTTGGAAAGTAGTACTCCGAGAGTACCTGCTTAATATTTTCCTGTGCAGACCTATGGGCCCTATTATGCTCGGCTGTGAGGATTTCCCTTCTATCTCCCACCGCAATTACATCCACTACGCGATTATTGCAATGCCAGAACTTTGTGGCCGGGTATCTACGAACCAATGAATCTTGTATCATTGCAAGCGTGTGTAAATTACAGTGGAGAGCATTTACGCATTTGGGTGAAATTACATCTTCGAGCTCGTCTAGCAGCGATTCGATGGAAGTATAGCTGATTAAGTAGCGTTTCTTATTTCCAAAAAGAATAAAACTTCGTTTTAAGGGTAAACGAGCCTCTTCTAGCACTATTTGGTTTTGAAAACAATTCAAGGGCTTGTCTGTTGTCTCAATGGTGTTGGTGAAAGATACCTCACTGTGGATCGTTGCTGCGCAGGACTCAGCTTCTTGTTCATTCACAGCGTTGAGCTGCTGTCTTGACAAGGCATCCGCAACCAGATTGTCCTTGCCGGATTTATAGAAGATACGTGCATTAGACTCGCCAATGCGCGCTTTCCACCTTTTGATCTTCGCATTTGGATTGGATTCCGAAACTGCGAAGGTCAAGGGTTGATGGTCAGTGAAGATGCTAATCTCTTTCACCCCATACAAATAATGCCTTAACTTGGCAAGTGACCATACGATGGCCAATAACTCTCTCTCATTTGTCGCATAGTTTACCTCGCTGTCCTTCAATGTTGTTGAAATCATTGTTATAGGACGACACTCTTGAGACAAGACTGCACCTATGCCGTAAGCCGAAGCATCGGTCGTTAGATCGAATGGCTTCTTAAAATCGGGGTACCTGAGCATTACATCCTCAGATGACAAAATGTCGCGCAACTTCTGAAACGCCCTTTGCTGCACTTCAGAGAATTGAACCTTTATATTTCTGGACCTATGCTTACTGACTGTTCCATTTTCACCCTTCAAAATATTGGAGATGGGTCTTGCTATTGCGGCGAAGTCCCTAATGAAACATCTGTAATAACTTGCGAGGCCTAGAAATGATCTGACCTCGAATAGTGTTTTAGGTTCTGGATACTCCTGTATTGCTTTAACCTTTTCAGGGTCCATCGTGGTACCAGTGCTGGTGACTATGAAACCAAGAAAGTTCACGCTTTTCTTAAAAAATCGTGACTTTTCGATGGAGACCCTCATGTTTGCTTCGTGTAAGCTTTTTAGGACCCAATCCACGTGTTTAATGTGGGAGTCCTCATCTTCTGAAAAGATGATTACGTCATCGACATAAACATAGCGAAATTTGCCAATCTGCTCTCGCAGTATGTCGTCGATGGTTCTTTGGAAGATGCTTGCTGCATTCTTTAATCCAAAGGGGAGCCTTTTGAACTCGTATTTTCCCCCGTTTACAGAGAAAGAGGTTTTTTCGCGGTCGCGTTCAGCGAGTATGATCTGGTAATAACCGGACTTGAGGTCTAATGTTGAAAAGAATTTGGCTCTTCCCAAATTCCCCAATATCATTGATATATTTGGCATAGGGTATTTGTCAGGCACGGTTCTTTCGTTAAGTTTACGAAAGTCCATTACCAACCTCATTTTCCTATTGCCCGCTTCATCAGTGCCCTTCTTGTCTACTATCCATATTGGATTATTGTAGGGAGACTGACTTTTGAATTATATCATTTTTTAGCAGATCTTTGATTTCTTTATTAACGAAATCAGCTGCTCCCATTGGATACGGGTAAAGCCTGGCATAGATCGGTTGCTCATCTATGGTCCTAATGGTAGCCACGACTGATGTGTTATACGGCAACGCCTCGTCTGGGTCTGCAAAGGCCTTTTGTCTGGTCTTTAGCATTTTCAAAAAGGAACTTCTGGCTAATGGGGATGCCTCTGCACAGTCTACATTTGTGAAATTTATATTTTTGCAGGTGTGGAAGGTGATTTGTTCGACCTCCGTGCCCCATTTAAGCTGTCCTGAAGCTAGACAAAGCGAAGCAGCTGCCTGCTTTAGCGGGTCAAGGCCTATAATCCCATCAAAAGTTGACAAGTCCGGCAGAATAAAAAAAGTTGCCTTTAACCAAAACATTGCAACGAAGCATTTGTGTGTAATTTGTGTCTCGCCGTGAATGGAATGAATTTTGAAGGGGGACTCTACTTTTGCTTTGCTTGCTGAAGTGTGGATTCTTGGTAGCGATAGTTTGTATTTCGGCTTGTTGCGAATGCCTTTCCTGTTGGTGACCCTGCGCTTTTGCATGCGGCCTGCGCTCTTTGTCCTCTAGACTTCTTGTGAAATTAGCCGCGAATGTGTACCTTTCATGATTTGACTCAACCTCTTGCGCGAGAGCTAGCGCTGAAGGCAAGTCTCTGGGCTTTGCTGCAAATTGCACATCTGTAAGACTGCGCTTGAGACCCGATATGAACACACGCAACGCATCGTCACGGAATTTTTCACATAGGCCCTTTGCTAAAGCCGGCTCATATGACATGCTAACTTTGTTAGTGAGAAGAGTGAGTTTTTTCTCTACCTCGTCGTAATACTGGAGCAGGGACAGGCCACCTTGCCTCAAGGTACCTAATTCCTGTTCAATGACATGAATTGGTCTCTTGTCACTGTATGTGAAATCTAGGTGATTTATTATGGCATCAAAATTCAATTCAGTACCAAATGAGGCCAGCACTGCGTCTGCGGGGCCCCTGATCTTGCTTCTTATAATGATAACAGCCTGGTTCCTGCTTCCTGTACTCCTGCAAACTCAGGTGGCTCGTCACAGCGAATGTCGTTTCTAATTCCTATAGCAGCATATGCTACTACTTGTGGGGCGGCAACGTTTGCTGCTACTTTTTGTTGAGCCAACTCATTAATTCTTTGAGTCAATGCTTGCTCCCTCTGCTCGTTTGCAGCGGCCTGTTCAGCTAAAGCATTTCTGACAGCCGACCTTATTATTTCCCTAAGCTGATCTGGATCCATTTTACCTAATGGGGGGGAAACTGCAGGGAGAGGTCTTGTAGCCGAGGCTCGAATGGGAATGTCACTGTCGGAATCTGAGTCGCTAAGCTGCTTGCGAGGTGTTCTATATTGGCTGAACTGAAACATGCGCAGGCCAGTGGCTGCGGGGCGTCAAAAGATGGATCGAATTACGACGTAGCTCTGAATCACGAGAACTGTATGCGTTGATACAGCACAATTTGAGACACAAAGAAGGTAATTTTACTAACGATCTGGATGATAAATTGTTTTAACTGCCTCAAGGCAGTTACTCTCACGTGTTTCAGAAACCTGGTTCAGATTATTGTTATTAATTATGATCTGTTGCAATATAAAATACTCACAAGTATTAACTAATTTTTATAAAAAATTAAGACTTTAAAAATTTTGGCTAGAGTATCCACTTACATGATTCAACTAACACAAAAAATAAATTTTTCTGACGCTGGTGTTCCTCAGGGGAGTATACTAGGCCAGCCCTATACACTATTTTTACAACTGACAGCTGCCTACAACAAACACAGTTGAAATAGCAACATATGCTGATGACACCGCAGTCATTGCTACAAGTGCCGACACATTTGCTGCATCCAACTTTCTTTAAGAAGAACTTAGTCAACGCCCAAAACTCAGTCAAAGTTACCTTTTCTCTCAGACCTGGAAGCTGTCCTGCACTCTCACTCAATGGCGCCACTATCCCAGTAAGCAGTGAATCCCTGGGAATACATCTTGACCAGGGCCTTACTTGACGACAGCACATAAAAGCGAAACAAGCACAGCGCAAACCGACGACTAACAAAATGTACCGCGATCACAACTTAGCCTTGAGAACAAAATAAGGTTATACAAGGCAGCACTTAAGCCAATATGGACTTATACTTTGCAGCTTTAGGGAACAGCCTGCAATTCGAATATCGAAATACTGTAGCGACACCAGTCCATGACCCTAAGGATAATAACTGGTGGTCCGTGGTATATTGGTATCTTTGAATATTCAGAAAGATCTCCAAGTCCCTTTCGTCAAAGATGAAATAAAAAGATTAACCAATAAGTATATTAAAAGCCTAAAAATACATAACTACGATTTAGCTGTAGGACTCCTACAAAACACCGAGAGAAAGCGTATGAAAGATTTCATGTACTGGGCCTACCTCATAGCACTAACCCTACAACACATAGACTGGACATCGGCACAAAATTGCGCAGAGCTCGGAATTTGTGTCGGGGGTCCCAGACAACTTCGTATCTGCTCGGCTTAGTTACTGTAGGTCCAAAACAAAAAAAAAAAAAATAGCGCGCAGCAGAATCATTCTGCTTGAAAACATCAGCCGAACAAAAGCGGACGAAAATTGAAATTTGCTGTCATGCGATTCCATTTCTTTGCTGCTGAGTGAAGAGTATGCCGGATTCTTGAAAGCGTTTGACATACTCATGCAAAATGTTCGCTTTTTCATGCTTTTTTGTTACGCAGGGTATGAAAGCGTTGGTGCGCTTAACAATATGATTTCACGACAAGCGTGCACACATTCTTACAGTCCCTTACTGCATATGTGTGTATTCATGTGCCTATATGTGAAGCTTGCTGTCTGTAGAATTTACAGTTGCTAGATCTTGTGGCCTGAGTATAGGATGGTTGAGGAAGTTTTGTATGTGTACATGTGTGTGCATAATATGTTCGCACAAGCAGCAGCTCCCGAAAATTGTAAAATTTGTTTTCAAGAGCTCGCATTTCTTCCCTACTGAGCAGGTATACCACATTGATGAATGGGTTTACCATGGCTTATGCAAAATGTTGAGACTTTTACTATTATTTGTATGAAGGGTATGAAAGCGTTGGTGCGCTTAAAGAATATGTTTTTGTAGTCGCTCTTGCTGCCTGTGGAGCATTTGTATGCGAATATGTGTGTTCATATTACATAAGCATTGGCGTGCGCCTGCCATGGGCTTTTAATTGCGTGAATGATTTTGCATTAGAATTGCAGAGGGAGTATTAAAGAAGCATTAAATACCTTTTTTTTTCAAAACTTTCAACTTTAGATAGTAAATGGATTTCCCCACCCACCCTTGTTTTCCAAATAGAAAATTAATTCATAGTCAGTTTGTTTTAATTTTGATAAGAATTATTATTGGCTGGTTGGTAATAATATTAATAATTTAATGAATTCATTTCGTAGCAATAGAAAACGCTCAATTAATAATAAAAGGTCTTTAATACTCCCTCTGCAATTTTAATGCAAAATCATTCACGCAAGTAAAACCTCGTGGTAGGCACACGCCAATGCTCATGTACTATGAATACACATATTCGCATACAAATATTCCACAGGCAGCAAGAGCGACTACAAAAACATATTCTTTAAGCACACCAACGCTTTCATACCCTTCATACAAATAATAGTAAAAGTCTCAACATTTTGCATGAGCCATGGTAAACCCATTCATCAATGTGCTATACCTGCTCAGTAGGGAAGAAATGCGAGCTCTTGAAGAACAAATTTTACAATTTTCGGGAGCTGCTGCTTGTGCGAACATATTATGCACACACATGCACACATACAAAACTTCCTCAGCCATCCCATACTCAGGCCACAAGATCTAGCAACTGTAAATTCTACAGGCAGCAAGTTTCAAATATAAGCACATGAATACACACATATGTAGTAAGGGACTGTAAGTATGTGTGCATGCTTGTCGTGAAATTATATTGTTAAGCGCACCAACGCTTTCATACCCTGCGTAACAAAAAAGCATGAAAAAGCGAACATTTTGCATGAGTATGGCAAACGCTTTCAAGAATCCGGCATACTCTTCACTCAGCAGCAAAGAAATGGAATCGCATGACAGCAAATTTCTATTTTCGTCCGCTGTTGTTCGGCCGATGTCTTAAAGCAGAATGATTCTGCTGCGCGCTATTTTTTTTTTTTTTTTGGACCTACAGTAACCGAGCCGAGCAAATACGAAGTTGTCTTAGACCCCCGACACAAATTCCGAGCTCTGCGCAATTTTGTGCCGATTTCCAGTCTATGTGTTGTATGGTTAGTGTTCATAGGCAGTAGATGGACAATGAAGCGTATATTATACACAATATATATGGTTTGAGTTCAATGGAGCTCAAATCATATATAATTATTGCCAATAACATTTGCTTATTGTTGTATTAACAAATTGAAAATAGAAATGTAAATTAAAAAAAAAAAAAAAATACACGCTTATTAATTATATGAAAAAGAAAAGTTATAAAAATACTAGTATTTTCCAAAAACTTAATAACGTGATTATAACATTAAACAAGTAAGAAAGTTGCCTTAGGGCGAAACCTAGTGCGTGATACTCGTTTCCCATATCGGCATCATATATATTAAATTTAATTATATATCTCAAATTTCATTTCTGTAGGTTCATATGAATTTTATGCAATTTCAATTTATTCAAATAAAACCATGTGAATGAATTAGCATTTTTATAAAATGTAAAAAATTCAATAGAATCATATGCTGAAAGTTTAATCAAGTTTCGTTAAGTCAGTCCCAATCTATTAAACAAAACGTTTGGCCAATTATCACACGCACGTGTTAAGCAGCGCCAGCAAAATACATTTATATTTACACATACATTTAAACGTGCAAGCGCGTTTGCTACGCAACCAAAATCGTTATTGAGTTGTGTTTGCATTTTTATCCGCTTCTTTAGTTCTGTATTTATCAAATATCGCCCTTTACACGCATACATGCAAACAGACCAACGTTTTTTTTATGTACACATACACATACATTCATATACGCGCAATTAAGCAATTTCTAAGAATCACAATTGCGATTGATTTGTGTACATATTGTGTATGCATTAACAGCAGCTTCTATAGTTTTGTATTTGTCAAAAGTCGCCCTTGTAGTGAACTAGAGTCGGATTTGCCAACAGGCAATGCAAAACTGATGTGGCGCAGCAGGTAGATGCAAAGCGTGTAAGCAAAAGGGTCCGCGTTCGAGACGCGGCGGCGACGGCATGAAAATAGTTTTTTTTTCCTTAATAAATAGGAAGTGGCTTGTTAGTTGAGATGGTGTGCTTTAACGATACATATGTAGTAGATGTAGGTTCAAATCCAGCGGTAGCGACTTTTGTTTTTCTCTTTATTTTGTTTTATTAATTATCTATTTAATTATATAATTATTTTTGATTGACATACAAATCTCGTAGTCAGACACCCTGACTAGAGCTTTCTTACTTATACATTGAACTTATACATTAAGTATAACATAATGCAAGAGTTTCGTAAGCGTTTCGCACATGGGCAGATAAATGCATATACATATGCACATGTAACCAAGCGAATGTAAGTGTAAGTAACGTGTACATCATCACAACAAATTCCAAGTCAATTCTTGTGCGCTGCTGTTCGTGCCTACATAAATACATACATACATACATACATGATGGGCGCCATTGTCAATTTTTTTGTGTGGAATAATTTTGTTCTGAATGACCAGTCTATGTAAATTCGATAAAAAAAAATATAGCATGATGGTATGGTCACACACACAAAAAGGAAAATAACATGACTGACCCAGGCTATACGAAAAATGATAATTTTTGCAGATAAATTGTTTGCAGAACTTCAACATTAAATCGAATTACTTATATTTCTTACTATTTCTTTGAAATGTCGTTAAGGCTTTGCGATTTGCCACGCCCCTGAAGGCGTAGGTATGTCCGCCATATCTTTTTGATCTTGGGTTGCTTATCCGAGTATATATATATCAAATTTCACGTCTCTAGCATCAATAGAGCTCAAAATATAGTTGAACTTGTAAAATCACTCTATATTCAGATCCGATTTGCCACGCCCCCCAGTAGGCGTGGACATAAAATCTTTTTATGAATCTTTACAGAATCGTAGCGTTAAGTTACGTGCCAAATTTCAGCATTCTAACTTTAAAACTGTAGAAGATATAGTTTTCAGATTTGCCACGCCCCCAATGGGCGTAGATATATCCGCCATATCTTTCTGAACTTGGGTGGTCAACGCAAGTATACATTCCAAATTTCAACTCTCTAGATCTTCAATTAATATGATTTCTTGACTATGGGTAAAAGCATTTTCCGATTTGCCACGCCCAATAAAAATAATTATAATTCTATTATTTCGTCATTGCCTTCTTTTTGGTGATAACATTATTTTTTTTACAGTTTTTAAATCGTTATTCGTTATTATATAATTGAATCAAAATTTATTGTGTCGACGCAACCCGTATCTAGAATTTTGTATAACCTATACTGATCCTTAAAATCGAATTGAGAGTATCCACGTTCTCCGGTTTCTTATTTTCGATTTGATTACTTTTATTTGGCTTCGAACAAGCCAAACAATCTACATTGCAATCATTGTCAATTCTTAGAATCATACGTTCGCCGCGCAATCATAGTTACCTCTACCCAAAAATTTGTTGGTGAATTTAATATTTTCCCATGTTAGTAGGGAAACTTTATTGTAGTATTTTTATCAATATTTTTTAAACAATATTATTCAAGAATAGAAGTTTTTGTTATATATATATTTCCTCTGACATTTCTTATTTTCTATTCACTAATGAGCGATGATAGTTTTGGCAAAAATTTGCATAAACAAGAATTTGGAAACTGTGTGACACATCGACATCGTACACACATTTTCAATTGCAACACAAACTTTATACAAGCAAAAACTAGTTTCTAAAATTGGAGAAATATAAAAAGCTGTAATAAGCTTATGTTGAATTCCAGAAAAGCGAGACTTCTCTTCTCGCTGTTTTCAAACTTGCCTTCAATTGGATTTGTAAAAAAGCTAGAACTGACGGGAAAAAAAATTAAACGGCAAACGGGTAAATAAAAACAAAATCACCGCAGATGTGTCGCAACAATGTTCACACCTGTTATACACATCCACGAGGCGCAACTCAGTAATTTTTCTATAGTACCGACTGCTGTTCTTGAAACGGCCACAGCGGCTTTGTTGCTGTCTATCAGTCTATATACATATGTACTATGTCAGTCTACATATTCATACATACATACATTTCTTCAGAGCACCCCCAAATTGCCAATGTCTGTCATATTGGCATAGGAGTTCGACTAAACCATGAGCGGTACATATACCTTCGTGGCAACTTAAGAGGATGTAGAATTTACATAAATTTGTCACGCTTTGATCAGCGAGTGCAGAAGCATCATGTATGTATGTATTCATATTTTATAATATTTTTTTTCACAAATGAAAATTAAAACGAATACTTAAGAGAGGTTTAATATTTTCAAAATTGAATGTATGTGGATATGTATGTATATTTCATAGAATGTGACGATCATATACCGATAATTTCAATGAAATTCCTTGCTAAGCACGTGGTAAGCAGCACCAAGCGTAAGTTTTTTCCGTGGAAATTTTCACACACACATATTACAAATTATTTTATCGCGGGGTCCGGCGTTGTTGCAGATTAGTATTTTGATCCCCGTTGACCCTGGCTGATAGTTATCGTGATCCCGGGAATTGTATCCTTTAGGATGATTATGTTGGAGACATTTATTAGTCTCACCTATCTGTAACCTTGTGGTTCAGTGATATAAAATTATAAGTCAATAAACCCTATTGAAACCAGCTGGTTGTCTTAGCAATGTTTATTATAGCTGATGTTATACTGATGTTATAGCTGATGTTATATAAAGAAGACAAACTATGGCTAAGTACACAGGAAGACGTATGGAACATATTTGACACATAAGCGATCACGTCATGGGTTCATGCTCGGTAAGCCGACTCAGCATAACAGTGTCAGTATATTTGTCGCTTTGTAGTAGCTGCGACATATAAACGGCTGGCTATTGCTTCCAACCCACTATTTTGATTAGTTGTCGTGATGTTATTTGTTAACTTACCTGTTAACTATTCCCTCTTTGATTCCATTTCGGCGATGCTTATACATATAAAGACCATTCCGATAAATCCGAATGAAATGATGAAGCTATATCTATAGTAATTGCTTGACTGTAAGAAGTGCGTATATTATAATTTGTGCTTATCTAAATTTATCCTTATGGACCACCTTCCTCTTAGTCAGTATTGACGTTCTCATGTCTGCTTGTATGTTTCCTTCAGTACAAAGTGGGGAAAGTTTATTAATTATAATTTTATTGCTTTTGAGGTAAACCTTTTCTCCTACATTAAATACCTTGTTCTGCTTATTGCTCTTTGCACCGTGACTGAACGAATGGACCTATTGTATTCTATAACAATGAAATGATTGTTTCTGAATTAATTGATGCGTCATAATCAGAATAAATAGATTTGGAGTTTATTATTAATAACATCGGGGTCATAATAGAAATTATTGATGCTAACGGCTGAACAATGGCGAGTTTGGAAAATTTGTCTATGTATGTTAAGTAATGTTTTTTATCGGTAGAGATTAATTTTAATTGATGTTTCCCCGAGAAAAAAGTAATCTATTTTACATTCTTCTGTGCGCCTCTGTGTGCACGACTAAGCTCTGTATTGATTATTTATAACTGTTCGTTTTTACTGGTAATGTCTGAGACTAAATTTTTGCAGTGCCAGAACTTTTTCCTTGCTTTTTGCAACTTTATTACTAACAATAAATCCTAAATACTCTACGCTTGAAAAACTTTGTTTTTTCTTTATATATTCTCATTTTAGCGTCACAAAGTCGATGGAGTACTGTGTCCATGTGGCAGACATGATCTGCAGCGTTTTTGAGAGAATATTATTACTCATAATTTTCGCCGTTTACCGAGATTTTCACGATTGATCTTAGCTCATCGGGATGCTTGGCATCGGGTAACGATCGTTTATTTAGTTTCCTAAAATCGATGATGAGACGTTTATTCTTGTTGAATCTTGATGTACACGTTACTTACACTTACATTCGCTTGCTTACATGTGCATATGTATATGCATTTATCTGCCCATGTGCGAAACGCTTGTAAAACTCTTGCATTATGTTATACTTAATGTATAAGTATAATGTATAAGTAAGAAAGTTCTAGTCGGGGGTATCTGACTAGGAGATTTGTATGTCAATCAAAAATAATTATATAATTAAATAGATAATTAAACAAACAAAATAAAGAGAAAAACAAAAGTCGCTACCGCTGGATTTGAACCTACATCTACTACATATGTATCGTTAAAGCACACCATCTCAACTAACAAGCCACTTCCTATTTATTAAGGAAAAAAAAAACTATTTTCATGCCGTCGCCTCCGCGTCTCGAACGCGGACCCTTTTGCTTACACGCTTTGCATCTACCTGCTGCGCCACATCAGTTTTGCATTGCCTGTTGGCAAATCCGACTCTAGTTCACTACAAGGGCGACTTTTGACAAATACAAAACTATAGAAGCTGCTGTTAATGCATACACAATATGTACACAAATCAATCGCAATTGTGATTCTTAGAAATTGCTTAATTGCGCGTATATGAATGTATGTGTATGTGTACATAAAAAAACGTTGGTCTGTTTGCATGTATGCGTGTAAAGGGCGATATTTGACAAATACAAAACTAAAAAAGCGGCTGAAAATGCAAACACAACTCTATAACAATTTTGGTTGAAGAATATGCTAGAATGAATGACGTTGAATTTATTTGTGACCATGCATAAGCAAACGCGCTTGCACGTTTCAATGTACATACATAAATGTAAATATAAATGTATTTTGCTGTCGCTGCTTAACACGTGCGTGTGATAATTGGCCAAACATTTTGTTTAATAGATTGGGACTGACTTAACGAAACTTGATGAAACTTTCAGCATATGATTCTATTGAATTTTTTACATTTTATAAAAATGCTAATTCATTCACATGGTTTTATTTGAAAAAATTGAAATTGCATAAAATTTACATGAATCTACATAAATGCAAAATTTGAGATATATAATTAAATTTAATATATATGATGCCCCTATGGGAAACGAGTATCAAGCATTAGGTTTCGCCCTAAGGCAACTTTGTTACTTGTTTTTTCTATGATTTTTGGAAAATAGAATTTTTTCGGACATTCGTAGTTTGTTTTCTGTCATACCCCGGTGGGCCCTGTTGTGTTCTTCTAATATTTCTTCTTCCTGTTTGTTCAGGCATGAACATAGAAATATATATAAATATGTAAACATGCCTTCTACGCACTTGACGACTAGCATGCAGTGCGAAAGATGAAGAAAGGCCACATGTGTGGAATCTTAAAATAGCCAGATGAACGATGACCCTTACAACGTCAGCGATAGGATAAGAATAGATAATAGACGAACGCTGAGCCCTACAACCTCAGCGATAGTATAAGAATACAATAGACCAATGCTGAGCCTTACACACTCAGCAATAGACACATTAGATTTAAGGGTTGAAATTATGCATGAGGCTGGGTATATATCCCAGCCTCAGAAGAATAAAGATCAGTACAGTACTAAACCCCAACATAGTCAAGTAGTGTATTCATTCATGGTCCTTCGAGACGGATTACAATACGGACTAAACACCATCACAGTCCGTGTATTCAATCTTCAAGTCGGAGTACAATACAGACTAATCATCAACACAGTCCGTGTATTCACTCAACCGAGCTGGATCTAGTAGTGATTGTATTCATTCATGGTCCTTCGAGCCGGATCAGTAATGACTGGAAATCAACACAGTCAAGTACTGCGTGCTTCCAGCTGAGTGATTATTGTATTCGATCCCGGTCATAAAAGCCGAAACCACAAATTTACTAAATGTTTGTGGAAAGTGCTTAAAAAATATCTTTGGCTTACTAACCCACGCTGTGAGTAGAGGCATAGCACGATCAACCTGGTGACCAAAACAAAAAAACTTCCAACGAGTCAAGCCAAAGAATAAAGAGATGCTGTTAACGAAAACTCTAGAGAAACAATCAGAGATATATGACAGCATCCTGCAGACCATAGCTAATAAGGATGAGTTTGCAGTTGTGGATAAGTTGGCAGCAGAATTCACTGCCAATCATTCACTGCTGCAGAAAATCGGTGTCATCAACCATCAATATTTTACAGAGAAAATATATGATTGGATTATGGAATCAATCAGGAGCTACAAGAAGGCCCTGATGAAGGTCGAAGTTGCCGACCACACTATGGACACCGACAAACCATCTACAAGCAAAAATTGGCAAATGCGACCGGAAACATTCAGGCAAGAAAATACTCAAGAGGAAATAATATTTTCACACAGAAGTATGAGCCTAAAGGATGAGTGGATTAAGCTTGTTGACGAAGAACGTCTAAAAGTAAGGCAGTACATAAAGAAGTGTATGTCTACCTAAAGTCAAGCAACCAGGAAGAAATCTTTGAACATAAAGATAAGCTAAACTTCCGATTGAACGAAGTCCAGACACTGTTCACGGGCTTACAGGCAAGATATGGAAAGTCTGCCTACGACAGCGACGATATAGAAGAACTGGAATTCCTCGTCGACAATCTGTCAGATAAACTTAACAAAAGAGTAAGTCACTTGCAGAACATGGAAGAAGACCTTCCGCTGTACGAAGATCCAAAGCCCCAGAAACCAAAACTTCCTCATTTCTATGGAAATCCAAAAAAATGGCCAGCGTTCTTCGAGATATTCTCGAACATGATTCATAAGAAGAAGGATATCAGCGACAAAAGAAAGTTGATATACCTAAAAATGTGTATCAAGGGAGACGCAACAGTGGTCATAAGCCATTTCTCAATTGCAGTTGGCAACTACAATGCAGCGTGGGACTATTTGTGCAAGCGCTATGCAAAAAGGTACCAACTATTGGATATCTCCATTAACCAGCCAATGAACAAGGAACTGAAGACCAATTTTGAAGGCAGTATCCGCAAGTTCGAGAGCACCTCCGTTAATAGGGACGCCGTCATCGCTGATCAGAAGCTATCAAGCCATAAAACCGCCGCTAAAAAAGAAAATAGTGGCATTTCATCCCGCCGGCAAGCCCTCACATGGGAGGATTAGGAGAAGATAAATGGTCAGTGGGAAAAATATTTAAAATGGATCAACCGCAAGAGCAGGAGGACATGGAAGATGGGGACGAGAGTGCCATGGCTGCCACATTTTCGATATCGACATCAAAAGAAATCCAATTGGAAGATCAGTCGATTGACGATACTTCCATTGATAGCAGCCCGCAGGATGTCCAAAACACTTCTGCCGAAACTACAACTGCAACTAGAAGTACAGCTGGAGATAAAAATAATGATATCGTCTCGAATTCTGTAATCTCCGCTTCAGCTACAATCCCAGCAAAACAATTGAAACAACGAAATATATTAACGAAAATTAAATCGGCGATCGAGAACTTCATTGAGAGCAACAACACCATTTCAAAGGAAAATATCGTATCCACTACAAGCGATTCGGTTGCATCCCAAAGGCAATCATTATCAATAGCTGCTCTACGGCAGCATAATCTTCAAAAAGTGGATTTGGAGGCCTTGACATCAGCAGCAATGATGCAAGCGGCCTCCGCCTCAGCACACTCAACGATTGACGACATCTACAAAGGGTGTACACATTTTAAAGAGAACCGAATTCACTTGGAATGGGAACCGCCACCAGCGCAGAAGACCAAAGAAGCAGCTGAGTACTCGACCATATCTGGCTATCGCATTTTCCTGGCCCCGCAGAATGTTCAGGCACGAACATAAACTATTCAAGGATTGCAATAGTAATAATTGTCATTGTCTTGTATATAATTAAGAAAAGAAAGCAGAGACAGCGATTACTGACTGTCACCTTTTCTGGCCCCGGCAGAATGTTCAGGCATGAACATAGAAATATATATAAATATGTAAACATGCCTTCTACGCACTTGACGACTAGCATGCAGTGCGATAGATGAAGAAAGCCCACGTGTGTGGAATCTTAAAATAGCCAGATGAACGGTGACCCTTACAACGTCAGCGATAGGTTAAGAATAGATAATAGACAAACGCTGAGCCCTACAACCTCAGCGATAATATAAGAATACAATAGACCAATGCTGAGCCTTACACACTCAGCAATAGACACATTAGATTTAAGGGTTGAAATTTTGCATGAAGCTGGGTATATATACCCAGCCTAAGAAGAATAAAGATCAGTACAGTACTAAACCCCAACATAGTCAAGTGTATTTCATTCACTGTTCGTTTGTAATCACCAGGTTTTTTACTAGTATGGATGAGAATCTGATCATATAATTTTTGAGATGTGATTTGTAGATTTTTTGTATCAGTATCATAACGTCTTCAGATGTTGTGATTCCATTGATAACTGATGGATTTAAGTGTCGTGTCAGCATGGCTTGTAGTTCTTCGGTGTAATTTGGTTGGCTCATTGTATGTCCATGGAAGGTTAGGAATAATGGGTAATATTGTTGATTTTATTGTTGCGGGATTCTCCGATGGGAAATTGGTGGAAGTGTTTGATTCGGGAAACGTATTGGTTGTCGATAAGCAAAATTAGTTGTATTGGGTTGATGGGATTCTACGAAGTGCCGGAATTGGCTTATACTCTGAGCTTCTAAGTTTCAAATTGTAGGATCTATTATATTGTAGATGTCTTGATATAATTCTTCGACTGTCTTGTGCCCGCCTTGAGTCATGATAGTCAGCTGGTGTTCCAGAGTGATCAAGTCGCGCTTATCTGCAAGGTGCAACGTCAGACATCTAGCTATTGCTTCGCAATTCAGATGCGCAATTAATATGCCGAAGAATTTTTGTGGCCCTCTTTTACTAGAATAATCGGCAAAGTCGTTATTACTACCGTTGATGTTCATGTGTGCCATTAGTATTGGGAATTTCCGCGCCATTATGTGCATAATCTGATTTTCGTTTATTAAATTTTCCATGCTCCTATTATTTTGGAAACCTACCTGCCTACTCTTCATTCTCTTTTACTGCCTTTGATTGTGTTAGTCGCTAGCAGCATTGCTTGTTTGGGGCAAGGCTGCATTTCTGTCTGTGACGTTTAATATTACGGGACGTGGTGCATAATTCTCCCGTTTGGTTTCCCTACTAATAGATCCGCATCTTACACGTTGTTTAGAGATGCGTTCGTCTTTGATGCCAAATCTTTAATTGCGGTTAGTTAATGTTTCTTAGTGTCAATCGACTGATTGGGAGTCTCACTAAAATTTCCCGATTTTCACACTTGAACTTCGATTGGAGCTTTTTTTTTCTTCGTTCTTTCCGCCTAACTCACTTAAAGACAGTTTTTCTCTATCGTTTTTAATTTAACTAGAATCGCGAACTTAGTTACCGTTTTGTACTTTCGTTCTGCTATCAGGTCCCTGCTCGGGCGCCAGATAATTATTATGCGACTGCTTTTATTAATTTCCAAATTCAGACTGAATATTCTTAAAACAATTATACTCTAGCTACCTAAAATCTGAGTTGGCGGCGGCAGCGCTGCTGATGAGGATTGCAACATTATCCGGCGACGCACAGTGGGGCCTTTGCTCATTTTGCGTTGCAAAAATCATAACTTTTGATCCAAGTAAGGTAATTCCAAAATTTAAAAAGCAGACAGAGAATTCTTCAAGCTTTAAAATGAATCTTCGCACAGGGTGCTGCGTCAACAGAATGCTTCTCAGTTTTGTGTCAAACATGGAAAATGTGATTTTTAGGCAAAAAAGGCATGTTTTTGTATGAAAAAGTTTTTTTTTCTTTTGTTGAAAATAATTTTTGTTTAATTATTAATCTTAAAGATGACGAGATAAACGATAAAAATATTAAAATTCTAAAAAAAAAAAAAGAAAATATTTTTCTGATAGTACTCATTCACAGAAGGGGAATAAATACTAATAAACTCTCTCTTCTCAGGGTTGCTTGTATCTGTTTATTTTAGTTTTTTTCAATAACAAGTGTTTGTTGACAATATTTGACATTAGGTAGAAACAAAAAAGGACCACAACCGCAATTGTAACGACCAAAATGCCAAAAAAAAACCCAGACCCTTCAATAAACGTTTTGCCGTCGGCAAATCTACCTACTGCATGCAGCTACGCGTCAATTTGACCTTTTTAGTGTATTTTTAGCGCATTTTATGCCTTTTTGGGTTCGTTTTTTACTGTAGAAAACCAAACGGGCGCCTTCGGACAGCCGATCTTTTATGAATATTGTGTAAAAAACATTGACAAATATCTGTATATAAGCCGCTTCGGTGGACTCGGGTGGATTCAGAAGATAGAGTCCACTTTACGCAAAAAAATGACCAAATTTTTGAGGTTAACTAGAATTAGTCTAGCTCCTAAATTAATGATCACAATAACATACTTTTTCTTTTATTATGTTAAAAAAAAAAAACAATTTTTCCAACGATACCAAAACATTAACAATTGGTGCAATATTTTTCTTGCAATTCAATTGAAAAGTGGAACATTTTTTTCAAAATTTCTCTGTTTGGTTAAATTTTGCAAATTGACCCTTTGAAGGCTCATAACTATGCTTAAAATTCATCTATTTTGAAAAATCTTTTGGATTCTTCATCTAGGGGAAATTTCCAATCATTTGACACAAAGAAATCCAAAATCGGTGTTAGTCACTTTACTTATTTTTGCCACGCTCTGCCGGCAGAGGCCCTACTGTGCGACGGCTAGATTCGGAGTTTTCGGGCTATTGTATCGGTTTTTGACCGTAGCGAGAATTGTTCAAAAACTTTGTTGTCAACTTGCATACATTGATATTCATGGGAGGGTTGTTTTCGCTAAGCAGATTAATCGAGTTCTTGCAAGTTAAAAATTCTCAAAATCTATGCTGACGTGGAAAACTTTTACAACCTTTTACTTCTTTTTTGCCATTAAAAGTAACTACATTAGACTTTCTTAATATATTTATCTTAAGTTTTCAACAGTGTAGCCAGTGTACTGGCAACTCAAATGTTAGCCTTACAGACATTTTCAGCCTTACATTTTATTATACCCTATTATACCCATTGAAAATGGGAAATCACGGTATAATTGCTTTGTTAAATCTATGTAACAGGCATATACAAAGTATATATATTGTTGATCAGGGCAACGAGCTGAGTCGATTTAGCCCTATACGTCTGTCTGTCCGTCCGTACTTCCGTCCGTCTGTCCGTCTGACCGTATGTTTGAACGCTTCGATTGAGGCATCTAGACAAGCTACAGACTTGAATTTTTATACTAGTTTCCCAAAGGGAAAATAGTATATTGGTTTTGTGCAATGTCCGTCTTGCTGTCCGTCCGTCTGTCCGCCTGGCCGTCTGTCCGTATGAATGCAATATATTTCTACGCTATTGAAGCTAGAGACTTAAAATTTGGAACATATACTCGTGTATACCCTCGAATTATAAAGTGTCAAGATCTTCCCGATACGCCCACTAGGGGCGTGGCAAATCGGAAAATGCTTGCGCCCATAGTCAAGAAATCATATTAGTTGAAATTTGGAATGTATACTTGCGTTGACCACCCAAGCTCAAAAAGATATGGCGGATATATCTACGCCCATTGAGGGCGTGGCAAATCGGGAAAACTGTAATTTCTAAAGCTAGAATGCTGATATTTGGCACGTATCTTAACGCTTCGATTCTATAAAGATTGATAAAAAGATTTTATGTCCACGCCTACTGGGGGCGTGGCAAATCGGATCTGAATATAGAGTGATTTTACAAATTCAGCTATATTTTGAGCACTATTGATGCTAGAGACTTGAAATTTGATATATATACTCGGATAAGCAACCCAAGATCAAAAAGGCGGACATACCTACGCCTTCAGGGGGCGTGGCAAATCGCAAAACATTATAGCTCCTACAGTTTTAGACTTGAAATTTGATATATATACTCGGATAAGCAACTCAAGATCAAAAAGGCGGACATACCTACGCCTTCAGGGGGCGTGGCAAATCGCAAAACATTATAGCTCCTACAGTTTTAGAGCTAGACGCTTCAAAATTGGATGTTTGTGTTATTGGGGGCCTCCTCTATTGATTCCCCAAAAATAAATCTTACGCCCCTTTGGGGGCGTGGTATATCGAAAAATACCCTGAAACTTTCACATTTTTGGAGTGTAAGCATCCAAGTTTTACAGTTACGTTACCTTCAAATCCTTCTAGGAACTTACCAAATATGATATGTCTACGCCTACTGGGGGCGTGGCAAATTGGCAACAAAATTTGTAACGCCCAGCTGCAAAATTCATCTCTGTGCCACCTATACAAATAAGCTTATATAATAAATAAGGACAAACGGCATTTCAAAGAAATAGTAAAAAATATAAGTAATTCGATTTAATATTGAAGTTCTGCAAATAATTTATCTGCAAAAATTATCATTTTTCGTATAGCCTAGGTCAGTTATGTTATTTTCCTTTTTGTGTATGTGACCATACCATCATGCTATATTTTTTTTTACCGAATTCACATAGACCGGTCATTCAGAACAAAATTATTCCACACAAAAAAATTGACAATAGCGCACATCATGTATGTATGTATGTAGGCACGAACAGCAGCGCACAAGAATTGAATTGGAATTTGTTGTGATGATGTACACGTTACTTACACTTACATTCGCTTGCTTACATGTGCATATGTATATGCATTTATCTGCCCATGTGCGAAACGCTTGCGAAACTCTTGCATTAGGTTATACTTAATGTATAAGTATAATGTATAAGTAAGAAAGCTCTAGTCGGGGGTGTCTGACTAGGAGATTTGTATGTCAATCAAAAATAATTATATAATTAAATAGATAATTAAACAAACAAAATAAAGAGAAAAACAAAAGTCGCTACCGCTGGATTTGAACCTACATCTACCACATATGTATCGTTAAAGCACATCATCTCAACTAACAAAGCCACTTCCTATTTATTAAGAAAAAAAAAAACTATTTTGATGCCGTCGCTGTCGCGTCTCGAAATCGGACCCTTTTGCTTATGCGCTTTGCATCTACCTGCTACGCCACATCAGTTTTGCATTGCCTGTTGGCAAATCCGACTCTAGTTCACTACAAGGGCGACTTTTGACAAATACAAAACTATAGAAGCTGCTGTTAATGCAAACACAATATATACACAAATCAATCGCAATTGTGATTCTTCGAAATTGCTTAATTGCGCGTATATGAATGTATGTGTATGTGTACATACAAACACGTTGGTCTGATTGCATGTATGCGTGTAAAGTGCGATATTTGACAAATACAAAACTAAAGAAGCGGCTGAAAATGCAAACACAACTCAATAACAATTTTGGTTGAAGAATATGCTAGAATGAATGACGTTGAATTTATTTGTGTCCATGCGTAGCAATGTATGTGTAAATATAAATGTATTTTGCTGTCGCTGCTTAACACGTGCGTGTGATAATTGGCCAAACGTTTTGTTTAATAGATTGGGACTGACTTAACGAAACTTGATTAAACTTTCAGCATATGATTCTATTGAATTTTTTACATTTTATAAAAATGCTAATTCATTCACATGGTTTTATTTGAATAAATTGAAATTGCATAAAATTCATATGAACCTACAGAAATGAAATTTGAGATATATAATTAAATTTAATATATATGATGCCGATATGGGAAACGAGTATCACGCACTAGGTTTCGCCCTAAGGCAACTTTCTTACTTGTTTAATGTTATAATCACGTTATTAAGTTTTTGGAAAATACTAGTATTTTTATAACTTTTCTTTTTCATATAATTAATAAGCGTGTATTTTTTTTTTTAAACTTACATTTTTATTTTCAATTTTTTAATACAACAATAAGCAAATGTTATTGGATGTGAAGTGCGCGCTGTTTTCCAAAACTCCAAAGTGAGTATTCAGTAGCCCATCGGATCCGGCTCGAAGGACCAAATTTTATGATGAATAATTAAACATATCCTTATTTTATTTGAACTATATCAGCCAATTGCTGGTACGCTCAACTTGTCCGTTCGTTTGCTTACTCAATACTAACATAGTTGTATCGACTTAACCGATAATTTATCTCGATACAGCTCTTCATTCGCCGATAACAATTAAAGTTACATATATACTAAAAAAATCAAAAATATGCAAAATAATGAAAAATGTGCTAAATAACCTCATATGTGCAAAAAAATGACAAATGGTTCCTCAACAGATTTCTTGGTGTCAAATGATTGGAAATTACCCATAGATGAAGAATCCAAAAGATTTTTGAAAACAGATGAATTTAAAGCATAGTTATGAGCCTTCAAAGTGGGGTAAATTTGCAAAATTTAACCAAACAGAGAATTTTTTTAAAAAATGTTCCATTATTCAATTAAATTCCAAGAAAAATATTGCACCAATCGTTGATGTTTTGGTATCGTTGGAAAAATTGGTATATTTTTAACATAATAAAAGAAAAAGTATATAATTATGATCATTAATTTAGGAGCTAGACTAATTCTAGTTAACCTAAAAAATTTGGTAATTTTTTTGCGTAAAGTGGACTCTATCTTCTGAGTCCACCCGAGTCCACCGAAGCGGCTTATATACAGATATTTGTCAATGTTTTTTACACAATATTCATAAAAGATCGGCTGTCCGAAGGCGCCCGTTTGGTTTTCTACAGTAAAAAAACGAACACAAAAACGGCATAAAATGCGCTAAAAATACACTAAGAAAGGTCAAATTGACGCGTAGCTGCATGCATACAAAAACATGCCTTTTTTGCCTAAAAATCACATTTTCCATGCTTGACACAAAACTGTGAAGCATTCTGTTGACGCAGCACCCTGTGCGAAGATTCATTTTAAAGCTTGAAGAATTCTCTGTCTGCTTTTTAAATTTTGGAATTACCTTACTTGGATCAAAAGTTATGATTTTTGCAACGCAAAATGAGCAAAGGCCCCACTGTGCGTCGCCGGATAATGTTGCAATCCTCATCAGCAGCGCTGCCGCCGCCAACTCAGATTTTAGGTAGCTAGAGTATAATTGTTTTAAGAATATTCAGTCTGAATTTGGAAATTAATAAAAGCAGTCGCATAATAATTATCTGGCGCCCGAGCAGGGACCTGATAGCAGAACGAAAGTACAAAACGGTAACTAAGTTCGCGATTCTAGTTAAATTAAAAACGATAGAGAAAAACTGTCTTTAAGTGAGTTAGGCGGAAAGAACGAAGAAAAAAAAGCTCCAATCGAAGTTCAAGTGTGAAAATCGGGAAATTTTAGTGAGACTCCCAATCAGTCGATTGACACTAAGAAACATTAACTAACCGCAATTAAAGATTTGGCATCAAAGACGAACGCATCTCTAAACAACGTGTAAGATGCGGATCTATTAGTAGGGAAACCAAACGGGAGAATTATGCACCACGTCCCGTAATATTAAACGTCACAGACAGAAATGCAGCCTTGCCCCAAACAAGCAATGCTGCTAGCGACTAACACAATCAAAGGCAGTAAAAGAGAATGAAGAGTAGGCAGGTAGGTTTCCAAAATAATAGGAGCATGGAAAATTTAATAAACGAAAATCAGATTATGCACATGATGGCGCGGAAATTCCCAATACTAATGGCACACATGAACATCAACGGTAGTAATAACGACTTTGCCGATTATTCTGCTAAAAGAGGGCCACAAAATGCTTCGGCATTTTAATTGCGCATCTGAATTGCGAAGCAATAGCTAGATGTCTGACGTTGCACCTTGCAGATAAGCGCGACTTGATCACTCTGGAACACTAGGTGACTATCATGACTCAAGGCGGGCAGAAGACAGTCGAAGAATTATATCAAGACATCTACAATATAATAGATCCAACAATTTGAAACTTAGAAGCTCAGAGTATAAGCTAATTCCGGCACTTCGTAGAATCCCATCAACCCAATACAACTAATTTTGCTTATCGACAACCAATACGTTTCCCGAATCAAACACTTCCACCAATTTCCCATCGGAGAATCCCGCAACAATAAAATCAACAATATTACCCATTATTCCTAACCTTCCATGGACATACAATGAGCCAACCAAATTACACCGAAGAACTACAAGCCATGCTGACACGACACTTAAATCCATCAGTTATCAATGGAATCACAACATCTGAAGACGTTATGGTACTGATACAAAAAATTTACAAACCACATCTCAAAAATTATATGATCAGATTCTCATCCATACTAGCACTAACCATACAACACATAGACTGGACATCGGTACAAAATTGCGCAGAGCTCGAAATTTGTACCGGGGGTCCCAGACAACTTCGTATTTGCTCGGCTCGGTTACTGTAGGTCCCAAAAAAAAATAGCGCGCAGCAGAATCATTCTGCTTTAAGACATCGGCCCAACAACAGCGGACGCAAATTGAAATTTGCTGTCATGCGATTCCATTTCTTTGCTGCTGAGTGAAGAGTATGCCGGATTCTTGAAAGCGTTTGCCATACTCATGCAAAATGTTCGCTTTTTCATGCTTTTTTGTTACGCAGGGTATGAAAGCGTTGGTGCGCTTAACAATATAATTTCACGACAAGCATGCACACATTCCTACAGTCCCTTACTGCATATGTGTGTATTCATGTGCCTATATGTGAAGCTTGCTGTCTGTAGAATTTACAGTTGCTAGATCTTGTGGCCTGAGTATGGGATGGCTGAGGAAGTTTTGTATGTGTGCATGTGTGTGCATAATATGTTCGCACAAGCAGCAGCTCCCGAAAATTGTAAAATTTGTTCATCAAGAGCTCACATTTCTTCCCTACTGAGCAGGTATACCATATTGATGAATGGGTTTACCATGGCTCATGCAAAATGTTGAGACTTTTACTATTATTTGTATGAAGGGTATGAAAGCGTTGGTGCGCTTAAAGAATATGTTTTTGTAGTCGCTCTTGCTGCCTGTGGAGCATTTGTATGCGAATATGTGTGTTCATATTACATGAGCATTGGCGTGCGCCTGCCACGGGCTTTTAATTGCGTGAATGATTTTGCATTAGAATTGCAGAGGGAGTATTAAAGAAGCATTAAATACCTTTTTTTTTCAAAACTTTCAACTTTAGATAGTAAATAGATTTCCCCACCCACCCTTGTTTTCCAAATAGAAAATTAATTCATAGTCAGTTTGTTTTAATTTTGATAAGAATTATTATTGGCTGGTTGGTAATAATATTAATAATTTAATGAATTCATTTCGTAGCAATAGAAAACGCTCAATTAATAATAAAAGGTCTTTAATACTCCCTCTGCAATTCTAATGCAAAATCATTCACGCAAGTAAAACCTCGTGGTAGGCGCACGCCAATGCTCATGTACTATGAATACACATATTCGCATACAAATATTCCACAGGCAGCAAGAGCGACTACAAAAACATATTCTTTAAGCGCACCAACGCTTTCATACCCTTCATACAAATAATAGTAAAAGTCTCAACATTTTGCATAAGCCATAGTAAACCCATTCATCAATGTGCTATACCTGCTCAGTAGGGAAGAAATGCGAGCTCTTGAAGAACAAATTTTACAATTTTCGGGAGCTGCTGCTTGTGCGAACATATTATGCACACACATGCTCACATACAAAACTTCCTCAGCCATCCCACACTCAGGCCACAAGATCTAGCAACTGTAAATTCTACAGGCAGCAAGTTTCACATATAAGCACATGAATACACACATATGTAGTAAGGGACTGTAAGTATGTGTGCATGCTTGTCGTGAAATTATATTGTTAAGCGCACCAACGCTTTCATACCCTGCGTAACAAAAAAGCATGAAAAAGCGAACATTTTGCATGAGTATGGCAAACGCTTTCAAGAATTCGGCATAGTCTTCACTCAGCAGCAAAGAAATGGAATCGCATGACAGCAAATTTCAATTTTCGTCCGCTGTTGATTCTGCTGCGCGCTATTTTTTTTTTTGGGACCTACAGTAACCGAGCCGAGCAAATACGAAGTTGTGACGGGCCTAATGTTCAAGTTTTTGTGTGTTGAATAATTTTGTACCGATGTCCAGTCTATGTGTTGTATGGTTAGTGATACTAGTAAAAGACCTAGTGATTACAAACGAACAGGAAGAAGAATTATTAGAAGAACACAACAGGGCCCACCGGGGTATGACAGAAAACAAACTACGAATGTCCGAAAAAATTCTATTTTCTAAAAATCATAGAAAAAACAAGTAACAAAGTTGCCTTAGGGCGTAACCTAATGCTTGATACTCGTTTCCCATAGGGGCATCATATATATTAAATTTAATAATATATCTCAAATTTTGCATTTATGTAGATTCATGTAAATTTTATGCAATTTCAATTTTTTCAAATTAAGCCATGTGAATGAATTAGCATTTTTATAAAATATAAAAATTCAATAGAATCATATGCTGAAAGTTTCATCAAGTTTCGTTAAGTCAGTCACAATCTATTAAACAAAACGTTTGGGCAATTATCACACGCACGTGTTAAGCAGCGACAGCAAAATACATTTATATTTACACATACATTTAAACGTGCAAGCGCGTTTGCTACGCATGGGCACAAATAAATTCAACGTCATTCGTTCTAGCATATTCTTCAACCAAAATTGTTATTGTTATTGAGTTGTGTTTGCATTTTCAGCCGCTTCGTTAGTTTTGTATTTGTCAAATATCGCCCTTTACACGCATACATGCAAACAGACCAACGTTTTTTTTATGTACACATACACATACATTCATATACGCGCAATTAAGCAATTTCTAAGAATCACAATTGCGATTGATTTGTGTACATATTGTGTATGCATTAACAGCAGCTTCTATAGTTTTGTATTTGTCAAAAGTCGCCCTTGTAGTGAACTAGAGTCGGATTTGCCAACAGGCAATGCAAAACTGATGTGGCGCAGCAGGTAGATGCAAAGCGCGTAAGCAAAAGGGTCCGAGTTCGAGACGCGACAGCGACGGCATCAAAATAGTTTTTTTTTCCCTTTATAAATAGGAAGTGGCTTTGTTAGTTGAGATGATGTGCTTTAACGATACATATGTAGTAGATGTAGGTTCAAATCCAGCGGTAGCGACTTTTGTTTTTCTCTTTATTTTGTTTGTTCAATTATATAATTATTTTTGATTGACATACAAATCTCCTAGTCAGACACCCCCGACTAGAGCTTTCTTACTTATACATTATACTTATACATTAAGTATAACATAATGCAAGAGTTTCGCAAGCGTTTCGCACATGGGCAGATAAATGATATACATATGCACATGTAAGCAAGCGAATGTAAGTGTAAGTAACGTATACATCATCACAACAAATTTCAAGTCAATTCTTGTGCGCTGATGTTCGTTCCTACATACATACATACATACATGATGTGCGCTATTGTCAATTTTTTTGTGTGGAATAATTTTGTTCTGAATGACCAGTCTATGTGAATTCGATAAAAAACAAGTAAGAGTGCTCTAGTCGAGACTGCTCGACTAGGAGATACCCTGAGCTCAGTGAAGAATATCAAATCATTCTACGCTCTTTTTAAGCATGCATAATAACAACATATACACACACACATATGCAAGCTCGCATAGGCGCGCGCTCTGCCAACTGCGCAGTTGACGCAACGACTGCGATTCGGCTGCATGGTGGGCATAACTATGGGAACTTAATTGTTTAATAACTTTTCTTAGCCATAGACTATCTGCATCAAACTTTCACGACTTATTCATGGCATTCATATGTGTGCATTTGCCAAAGCACAGGTCTCTAGTATTTGATTTCAGGTATGTTATTTATATTCTTGATCAGGGCGACGAGCTGAGTCGATTTAGCCCTGTCCGTCTGTCTGTCCGTCCGTCCGTCCGTCCGTCCGTCTGTCCGTCCGTCCGTCTGTCCGTATGTTTGAACGCGTCGATTGTAGCATCTAGACAAGCTAGAGACTTGAATTTTTTTTGTTGGGTCCGTGGATAGCACGCGCAGGTCAAGTTTATTTCGTGTGAACGATAACTATTTTTGTTGTTATGTTATCGATTTTAATGCTTATCGAAAATACGTTTTTAAGGCGTAGTTTGTATATCGTTTGAGCTAGAGACTTCAAAGAGACTGTGTAGTTACGTCTAATGAATACGGAGATTACGTAATCTTTAAATTTTTGATGCCACGCCCCATTCGCCCCCAATAGCCCCTATTTGTGAAAGGGGCAATTAAATACTAGAGACTTGTGCTTTGGCAAATACAAATATATATGAATGCCATTAATAAGTTGTGAAAGTTTGATGCACTTAGTCCATCGCTAAGAAAAGTTATTAAGCAATTAAGTTTCTATAGTAATGCCCACATTGCAGCCCAAGCGCAGTCTCTGCGTCAACTGCGCAGTTGGCAGAGCGCGCGCCTTTGCGTGCGTGCATATGTGTGTGTATGTGTTGTTTGTATGTATAACAAAAGCGTAGAATGATTTGATATTCGGCTCTTCACAGGGCTCAGGGTATCCCCTCGTCGAGCAGTCTCGACTAGAGCCCTCTTACTTGTTTCCCTTTGGGAAACGAGTATAACAATAAGACTTATAAAACAATGTAAAATCTGTAAAGAACAAAAATATGGCATCCATCACTGGAGTTATAAGAAACTCCCATTTCCATTGGGGAAGTATGAATTGACCGGGACATACATATATCCCCATAGATATCTACTCGACAGAAAAGGTATTAGTTTTAACAGCAATACATGACATTTAATTTTATTATGGAGTACCAAAGTGTGTAGTGATGGATATCAAAAATTCATTCAATTCCGCGTGCATAACTTTCATGCTCAGAGACCAACTGAATATAGAAATGTATAAAGCGCCCCAATACAAGAGTTCCGTTAATGGACAAGGGAATATAATTCTACAATACACTCAGTTACCAACAAAAGACCAGTAGAAATTTTGTTTATGGAAGAAACATTACTACAGAACCGGAACTTTAGGACAGAACCACACAAAGTAACATCGACAAAATCAAAATAAACAAAACAATTAAGAAAACTCTAGTCGGAGGTGCCCGACTAGGAGATCCCCTTAGCCCCGTCCAATTTGCATTGTTTAATACGCTATATAGCTTGCATATAACATTAAATTTTGCAAAATTTTAATTGCGCATCTGAATTGCCAAGCAATAGCTAGATGTCTGACGTTGCACCTTGCAGATAAGCGCGACTTGATCACTCTGGAACACTAGGTGACTATCATGACTCAAGGCGGGCAGAAGACAGTCGAAGAATTATATCAAGACATCTACAATATAATAGATCCAACAATTTGAAACTTAGAAGCTCAGAGTATAAGCCAATTCCGGCACTTCGTAGAATCCCATCAACCCAATACAACTAATTTTGCTTATCGACAACCAATACGTTTCCCGAATCAAACACTTCCACCAATTTCCCATCGGAGAATCCCGCAACAATAAAATCAACAATATTACCCATTATTCCTAACCTTCCATGGACATACAATGAGCCAACCAAATTACACCGAAGAACTACAAGCCATGCTGACACGACACTTAAATCCATCAGTTATCAATGGAATCACAACATCTGAAGACGTTATGGTACTGATACAAAAAATTTACAAACCACATCTCAAAAATTATATGATCAGATTCTCATCCATACTAGCACTAACCATACAACACATAGACTGGACATCGGTACAAAATTGCGCAGAGCTCGAAATTTGTACCGGGGGTCCCAGACAACTTCGTATTTGCTCGGCTCGGTTACTGTAGGTCCCAAAAAAAAAATAGCGCGCAGCAGAATCATTCTGCTTTAAGACATCGGCCCAACAACAGCGGACGCAAATTGAAATTTGCTGTCATGCGATTCCATTTCTTTGCTGCTGAGTGAAGAGTATGCCGGATTCTTGAAAGCGTTTGCCATACTCATGCAAAATGTTCGCTTTTTCATGCTTTTTTGTTACGCAGGGTATGAAAGCGTTGGTGCGCTTAACAATATGATTTCACGACAAGCATGCACACATTCCTACAGTCCCTTACTGCATATGTGTGTATTCATGTGCCTATATGTGAAGCTTGCTGTCTGTAGAATTTACAGTTGCTAGATCTTGTGGCCTGAGTATGGGATGGCTGAGGAAGTTTTGTATGTGTGCATGTGTGTGCATAATATGTTCGCACAAGCAGCAGCTCCCGAAAATTGTAAAATTTGTTCATCAAGAGCTCACATTTCTTCCCTACTGAGCAGGTATACCATATTGATGAATGGGTTTACCATGGCTCATGCAAAATGTTGAGACTTTTACTATTATTTGTATGAAGGGTATGAAAGCGTTGGTGCGCTTAAAGAATATGTTTTTGTAGTCGCTCTTGCTGCCTGTGGAGCATTTGTATGCGAATATGTGTGTTCATATTACATGAGCATTGGCGTGCGCCTGCCACGGGCTTTTAATTGCGTGAATGATTTTGCATTAGAATTGCAGAGGGAGTATTAAAGAAGCATTAAATACCTTTTTTTTCAAAACTTTCAACTTTAGATAGTAAATGGATTTCCCCACCCACCCTTGTTTTCCAAATAGAAAATTAATTCATAGTCAGTTTGTTTTAATTTTGATAAGAATTATTATTGGCTGGTTGGTAATAATATTAATAATTTAATGAATTCATTTCGTAGCAATAGAAAACGCTCAATTAATAATAAAAGGTCTTTAATACTCCCTCTGCAATTCTAATGCAAAATCATTCACGCAAGTAAAACCTCGTGGTAGGCGCACGCCAATGCTCATGTACTATGAATACACATATTCGCATACAAATATTCCACAGGCAGCAAGAGCGACTACAAAAACATATTCTTTAAGCGCACCAACGCTTTCATACCCTTCATACAAATAATAGTAAAAGTCTCAACATTTTGCATAAGCCATAGTAAACCCATTCATCAATGTGCTATACCTGCTCAGTAGGGAAGAAATGCGAGCTCTTGAAGAACAAATTTTACAATTTTCGGGAGCTGCTGCTTGTGCGAACATATTATGCACACACATGCTCACATACAAAACTTCCTCAGCCATCCCATACTCAGGCCACAAGATCTAGCAACTGTAAATTCTACAGGCAGCAAGTTTCACATATAAGCACATGAATACACACATATGTAGTAAGGGACTGTAAGTATGTGTGCATGCTTGTCGTGAAATTATATTGTTAAGCGCACCAACGCTTTCATACCCTGCGTAACAAAAAAGCATGAAAAAGCGAACATTTTGCATGAGTATGGCAAACGCTTTCAAGAATTCGGCATAGTCTTCACTCAGCAGCAAAGAAATGGAATCGCATGACAGCAAATTTCAATTTTCGTCCGCTGTTGATTCTGCTGCGCGCTATTTTTTTTTTTTGGACCTACAGTAACCGAGCCGAGCAAATACGAAGTTGTGACGGGCCTAATGTTCAAGTTTTTGTGTGTTGAATAATTTTGTACCGATGTCCAGTCTATGTGTTGTATGGTTAGTGATACTAGTAAAAGACCTAGTGATTACAAACGAACAGGAAGAAGAATTATTAAAAGAACACAACAGGGCCCACCGGGGTATGACAGAAAACAAACTACGAATGTCCGAAAAAATTCTATTTTCTAAAAATCATAGAAAAAACAAGTAACAAAGTTGCCTTAGGGCGAAACCTAATGCTTGATACTCGTTTCCCATAGGGGCATCATATATATTAAATTTAATAATATATCTCAAATTTTGCATTTATGTAGATTCATGTAAATTTTATGCAATTTCAATTTTTTCAAATTAAGCCATGTGAATGAATTAGCATTTTTATAAAATATAAAAATTCAATAGAATCATATGCTGAAAGTTTCATCAAGTTTCGTTAAGTCAGTCACAATCTATTAAACAAAACGTTTGGGCAATTATCACACGCACGTGTTAAGCAGCGACAGCAAAATACATTTATATTTACACATACATTTAAACGTGCAAGCGCGTTTGCTACGCATGGGCACAAATAAATTCAACGTCATTCGTTCTAGCATATTCTTCAACCAAAATTGTTATTGTTATTGAGTTGTGTTTGCATTTTCAGCCGCTTCGTTAGTTTTGTATTTGTCAAATATCGCCCTTTACACGCATACATGCAAACAGACCAACGTTTTTTTTATGTACACATACACATACATTCATATACGCGCAATTAAGCAATTTCTAAGAATCACAATTGCGATTGATTTGTGTACATATTGTGTATGCATTAACAGCAGCTTCTATAGTTTTGTATTTGTCAAAAGTCGCCCTTGTAGTGAACTAGAGTCGGATTTGCCAACAGGCAATGCAAAACTGATGTGGCGCAGCAGGTAGATGCAAAGCGCGTAAGCAAAAGGGTCCGAGTTCGAGACGCGACAGCGACGGCATCAAAATAGTTTTTTTTTCCCTTTATAAATAGGAAGTGGCTTTGTTAGTTGAGATGATGTGCTTTAACGATACATATGTAGTAGATGTAGGTTCAAATCCAGCGGTAGCGACTTTTGTTTTTCTCTTTATTTTGTTTGTTCAATTATATAATTATTTTTGATTGACATACAAATCTCCTAGTCAGACACCCCCGACTAGAGCTTTCTTACTTATACATTATACTTATACATTAAGTATAACATAATGCAAGAGTTTCGCAAGCGTTTCGCACATGGGCAGATAAATGATATACATATGCACATGTAAGCAAGCGAATGTAAGTGTAAGTAACGTATACATCATCACAACAAATTTCAAGTCAATTCTTGTGCGCTGATGTTCGTTCCTACATACATACATTCATACATGATGTGCGCTATTGTCAATTTTTTTGTGTGGAATAATTTTGTTCTGAATGACCAGTCTATGTGAATTCGATAAAAAACAAGTAAGAGTGCTCTAGTCGAGACTGCTCGACTAGGAGATACCCTGAGCTCAGTGAAGAATATCAAATCATTCTACGCTCTTTTTAAGCATGCATAATAACAACATATACACACACACATATGCAAGCTCGCATAGGCGCGCGCTCTGCCAACTGCGCAGTTGACGCAACGACTGCGATTCGGCTGCATGGTGGGCATAACTATGGGAACTTAATTGTTTAATAACTTTTCTTAGCCATAGACTATCTGCATCAAACTTTCACGACTTATTCATGGCATTCATATGTGTGCATTTGCCAAAGCACAGGTCTCTAGTATTTGATTTCAGGTATGTTATTTATATTCTTGATCAGGGCGACGAGCTGAGTCGATTTAGCCCTGTCCGTCTGTCTGTCCGTCCGTCCGTCCGTCCGTCCGTCTGTCCGTCCGTCCGTCTGTCCGTATGTTTGAACGCGTCGATTGTAGCATCTAGACAAGCTAGAGACTTGAATTTTTTTTGTTGGGTCCGTGGATAGCACGCGCAGGTCAAGTTTATTTCGTGTGAACGATAACTATTTTTGTTGTTATGTTATCGATTTTAATGCTTATCGAAAATACGTTTTTAAGGCGTAGTTTGTATATCGTTTGAGCTAGAGACTTCAAAGAGACTGTGTAGTTACGTCTAATGAATACGGAGATTACGTAATCTTTAAATTTTTGATGCCACGCCCCATTCGCCCCCAATAGCCCCTATTTGTGAAAGGGGCAATTAAATACTAGAGACTTGTGCTTTGGCAAATACAAATATATATGAATGCCATTAATAAGTTGTGAAAGTTTGATGCACTTAGTCCATCGCTAAGAAAAGTTATTAAGCAATTAAGTTTCTATAGTAATGCCCACATTGCAGCCCAAGCGCAGTCTCTGCGTCAACTGCGCAGTTGGCAGAGCGCGCGCCTTTGCGTGCGTGCATATGTGTGTGTATGTGTTGTTTGTATGTATAACAAAAGCGTAGAATGATTTGATATTCGGCTCTTCACAGGGCTCAGGGTATCCCCTCGTCGAGCAGTCTCGACTAGAGCCCTCTTACTTGTTTCCCTTTGGGAAACGAGTATAACAATAAGACTTATAAAACAATGTAAAATCTGTAAAGAACAAAAATATGGCATCCATCACTGGAGTTATAAGAAACTCCCATTTCCATTGGGGAAGTATGAATTGACCGGGACATACATATATCCCCATAGATATCTACTCGACAGAAAAGGTATTAGTTTTAACAGCAATACATGACATTTAATTTTATTATGGAGTACCAAAGTGTGTAGTGATGGATATCAAAAATTCATTCAATTCCGCGTGCATAACTTTCATGCTCAGAGACCAACTGAATATAGAAATGTATAAAGCGCCCCAATACAAGAGTTCCGTTAATGGACAAGGGAATATAATTCTACAATACACTCAGTTACCAACAAAAGACCAGTAGAAATTTTGTTTATGGAAGAAACATTACTACAGAACCGGAACTTTAGGACAGAACCACACAAAGTAACATCGACAAAATCAAAATAAACAAAACAATTAAGAAAACTCTAGTCGGAGGTGCCCGACTAGGAGATCCCCTTAGCCCCGTCCAATTTGCATTGTTTAATACGCTATATAGCTTGCATATAACATTAAATTTTGCAAAATTAAATTATAATTTTGAAATTTTATTCAACTAGAATGTATGTAAATAAAAAATAAATTAATAATTAAATAAATAAACAAATCAACAAAAAAAAAAAAGAAAAACACACATCCCCGCACTTGGACTCGAACCTGCATCTATTTACTACACATGTATCGTTAAAGCACATCATCTCAACTAGCAAAACCACATCATGCTTATAAATTTAATAAAAAATTAAAAAAGTTACGCTGTAGTCACTGAGTTTCGAACCCGGGACTTTTCGTTTACGAGCTTTGCGTCTATCCACTTCGCCACACCAGTACTGCGTTGCTTGTTGGCAAAACGCAAAGTAGTACTACAAGGGCGATAAGTGACAAATACAAAACTAAAGAAGCTAAAGAAGCAGATCAATCGCAATTGTGATTCTTAGAATATGCTGAAATGCGCGCATATTAACGTATGAGTAGGTGTACATACAAAAACGGTGGTCTGTTTCAATGTATGCGTGTAAAGCGATAATACAAACGACAAATACAAAACTACGCAAGCGGCTGAAAATGCAAACACAATTCAAACACAGATTTGGTTGAAGAATATGCTAGAATGAATGGCCTTGAATGTATTGGTGCACATGCATAACAGAGGCGCTTGCACGTTTCAATGTATGTGTATGTGTATATGTTATTTGCTGCGCGTCGCTGCTTGACATGTGCGAGTGATAATTAGCTAAACGTTTTATTTAATAAATCGGGACTGACTTAACAGAATTTGATGAAACTTTCACCATATGATTCTATTGAATTTTTTACATTTTATAAAAATGCTAATTTAATTACATGGTTATATTTGCAACAGACTCTCAATGGGTGTTGATGGCAAGGGGGGTGGCGGGTAATTAGTAAAAAGAGCCGGTATCCAAAAAATAAAAAAATAGAAATTGCATAAAATTCACATTAATCTATATGCAAAAGCTCTAAAGGTGTGGGAGATAGAATTTTATAACGTGTTTTCGATAAGGTTTAAAATCGAGAACAAAACAACCAAAATAGTTATCGTTTGGTAACAAACTTGACCTGCGCGTGCTATCCACGGATCCAACAAAAAAAATTCGGACGGACAGGGCTAAATCGACTCAGCTCGTCGCCCTGATCAAGAATATATATACTTTGTGGGGTCTGACACGCCTCCTTCTGCCTGTTACATACATTTAACAAAACCATTATACCCTGATTTCCCATTTTCAATGGGCTCAGGGTATAAAAACAGATTTAGAAAATCATAACAAAGCACGGAATCCAATACAAAATAACACGAAAGGTCAGGGAGTATTCGTATATGTATATATAAAGAATTATTATCATAAATAAATAAAGGATTATTATCAATAGAAGAAATGGTTGAGTTCTCTAATGTTTTTATCTTGCACAATAAAACAATTAAACTAAATAAAACCAATTACCAACACGTCTTAATCAAAACGGTCATAAAAACAATTAGATAGTTTACATAAATAATAGTGAATTTTTATCTAAGAAAAACAAATAAACGAAATGCAGAACGATTGTAAAACTTTTATTAACATCACATCACATATGCCTTAAGACAAAAATTGTTCATTTATGCGATACTAAATGTATACCTCAGCTACTTCAGGGTACTAGTGCGTACTGCCACCTATGTATATCTGACTCTAAGCAGTGTAGGCCATGCTTATGCAAAATTTGAGCATTTTATATATCAAATCATTCTACGCTTTTGTTATACATACAAACAACACATACACACACATATGCAAGCTCGCATAGGCGCGCGCTCTGCCAACTGCGCAGTTGACGCAACGACTGCGATTCGGCTGCATGGTGGGCATAACTATGGGAACTTAATTGTTTAATAACTTTTCTTAGCCATAGACTATCTGCATCAAACTTTCACGACTTATTCATGGCATTCATATGTGTGCATTTGCCAAAGCACAGGTCTCTAGTATTTGATTTCAGGTATGTTATTTATATTCTTGATCAGGGCGACGAGCTGAGTCGATTTAGCCCTGTCCGTCTGTCTGTCCGTCCGTCCGTCCGTCCGTCTGTCCGTCCGTCCGTCTGTCCGTATGTTTGAACGCGTCGATTGTAGCATCTAGACAAGCTAGAGACTTGAATTTTTTTTGTTGGGTCCGTGGATAGCACGCGCAGGTCAAGTTTATTTCGTGTGAACGATAACTATTTTTGTTGTTATGTTATCGATTTTAATGCTTATCGAAAATACGTTTTTAAGGCGTAGTTTGTATATCGTTTGAGCTAGAGACTTCAAAGAGACTGTGTAGTTACGTCTAATGAATACGGAGATTACGTAATCTTTAAATTTTTGATGCCACGCCCCATTCGCCCCCAATAGCCCCTATTTGTGAAAGGGGCAATTAAATACTAGAGACTTGTGCTTTGGCAAATACAAATATATATGAATGCCATTAATAAGTTGTGAAAGTTTGATGCACTTAGTCCATCGCTAAGAAAAGTTATTAAGCAATTAAGTTTCTATAGTAATGCCCACATTGCAGCCCAAGCGCAGTCTCTGCGTCAACTGCGCAGTTGGCAGAGCGCGCGCCTTTGCGTGCGTGCATATGTGTGTGTATGTGTTGTTTGTATGTTTAACAAAAGCGTAGAATGATTTGATATTCGGCTCTTCACAGGGCTCAGGGTATCCCCTCGTCGAGCAGTCTCGACTAGAGCCCTCTTACTTGTTTCCCTTTGGGAAACGAGTATAACAATAAGACTTATAAAACAATGTAAAATCTGTAAAGAACAAAAATATGGAATCCATCACTGGAGTTATAAGAAACTCCCATTTCCATTGGGGAAGTATGAATTGACCGGGACATACATATATCCCCATAGATATCTACTCGACAGAAAAGGTATTAGTTTTAACAGCAATACATGACATTTAATTTTATTATGGAGTACCAAAGTGTGTAGTGATGGATATCAAAAATTCATTCAATTCCGCGTGCATAACTTTCATGCTCAGAGACCAACTGAATATAGAAATGTATAAAACGCCCCAATACAAGAGTTCCGTTAATGGACAAGGGAATATAATTCTACAATACACTCAGTTACCAACAAAAGACCAGTAGAAATTTTGTTTATGGAAGAAACATTACTACAGAACCGGAACTTTAGGACAGAACCACACAAAGTAACATCGACAAAATCAAAATAAACAAAACAATTAAGAAAACTCTAGTCGGAGGTGCCCGACTAGGAGATCCCCTTAGCCCCGTCCAATTTGCATTGTTTAATACGCTATATAGCTTGCATATAACATTAAATTTTGCAAAATTAAATTATAATTTTGAAATTTTATTCAACTAGAATGTATGTAAATAAAAAATAAATTAATAATTAAATAAATAAACAAATCAACAAAAAAAAAAAAAAGAAAAACACACATCCCCGCACTTGGACTCGAACCTGCATCTATTTACTACACATATATCGTTAAAGCACATCATCTCAACTAGCAAAACCACATCATGCTTATAAATTTAATAAAAAATTAAAAAAGTTACGCTGTAGTCACTGAGTTTCGAACCCGGGACTTTTCGTTTACGAGCTTTGCGTCTATCCACTTCGCCACACCAGTACTGCGTTGCTTGTTGGCAAAACGCAAAGTAGTACTACAAGGGCGATAAGTGACAAATACAAAACTAAAGAAGCTAAAGAAGCAGATCAATCGCAATTGTGATTCTTAGAATATGCTGAAATGCGCGCATATTAACGTATGAGTAGGTGTACATACAAAAACGGTGGTCTGTTTCAATGTATGCGTGTAAAGCGATAATACAAACGACAAATACAAAACTACGCAAGCGGCTGAAAATGCAAACACAATTCAAACACAGATTTGGTTGAAGAATATGCTAGAATGAATGGCCTTGAATGTATTGGTGCACATGCATAACAGAGGCGCTTGCACGTTTCAATGTATGTGTATGTGTATATGTTATTTGCTGCGCGTCGCTGCTTGACATGTGCGAGTGATAATTAGCTAAACGTTTTATTTAATAAATCGGGACTGACTTAACAGAATTTGATGAAACTTTCACCATATGATTCTATTGAATTTTTTACATTTTATAAAAATGCTAATTTAATTACATGGTTATATTTGCAACAGACTCTCAATGGGTGTTGATGGCAAGGGGGGTGGCGGGTAATTAGTAAAAAGAGCCGGTATCCAAAAAATAAACAAGTAAGAGTGCTCTAGTCGAGACTGCTCGACTAGGGGATACCCTGAGCCCTGTGAAGAGCCAAATATCAAATAATTCTACGATTTTGTATGCACACATACAAACAACACATACACCCATACATATGCACGCACGCATAAGCGCGCGCTCTGCCAACTGCGCAGTTGACGCAGCGACTGCGCTTGGGCTGCAATGTGGGCATTACTATGGAAACTTAATTGCTTAATAACTTTTCTTAGCGATGGACTAACTGCATCAAACTTTCACAACTTATTTACGACATTCATATGTGTGCATGTGCCAAAGCACAAGTCTCTAGTATTTGATTTGCGCTTTTTACAAATAGGGGGCTATTGTGGGCGAATGGGGCGTGGCATCCAAAATCTAAAGACAACGTTATCTCCGTATTCATTACATGCAACTACACAGCAAATTTGAAGTCTTTAGCTCAAAAGATGTACAAACCAAGCCTTAAAAACACATTAAAATTATCGATAAATGCTCATAAAATCGAAATGGAATGAGTTATCGGAAAAATTTTATAAACTTGTGCAGCGTATGGTATTATCGAGTATTCATGTAAAATTTCAAGTCTCTACGTTGCGTACTTACAAATATCTCAGCGTTCACACGGACGGACGGACGGACGGACGGACGGACGGACGGACGGACGGACGGACAGACGGACAGACGGACAGACGGACAGACGGACATGGCTATATCGACTGTTCTTGTCGCGCTGATCAAGAATATATATACTTTATGGGGTGTGGCACGCCTCCTTCTGCCTGTTACATACATTTTCACAAAACCATTATACCCTGATTTCCCATTTTCAATGGGCTCAGGGTATAAAAAATAGAAATTGCATAAAATTCACATTAATCTATATGCAAAAGCTCTAAAGGTGTGGGAGATAGAATTTTATAACGTGTTTTCGATAAGGTTTAAAATCGAGAACAAAACAACCAAAATAGTTATCGTTTGGTAACAAACTTGACCTGCGCGTGCTATCCACGGATCCAACAAAAAAAATTCGGACGGACAGGGCTAAATCGACTCAGCTCGTCGCCCTGATCAAGAATATATATACTTTGTGGGGTCTGACACGCCTCCTTCTGCCTGTTACATACATTTAACAAAACCATTATACCCTGATTTCCCATTTTCAATGGGCTCAGGGTATAAAAACAGATTTAGAAAATCATAACAAAGCACGGAATCCAATACAAAATAACACGAAAGGTCAGGGAGTATTCGTATATGTATATATAAAGAATTATTATCATAAATAAATAAAGGATTATTATCAATAGAAGAAATGGTTGAGTTCTCTAATGTTTTTATCTTGCACAATAAAACAATTAAACTAAATAAAACCAATTACCAACACGTCTTAATCAAAACGGTCATAAAAACAATTAGATAGTTTACATAAATAATAGTGAATTTTTATCTAAGAAAAACAAATAAACGAAATGCAGAACGATTGTAAAACTTTTATTAACATCACATCACATATGCCTTAAGACAAAAATTGTTCATTTATGCGATACTAAATGTATACCTCAGCTACTTCAGGGTACTAGTGCGTACTGCCACCTATGTATATCTGACTCTAAGCAGTGTAGGCCATGCTTATGCAAAATTTGAGCATTTTATATATCAAATCATTCTACGCTTTTGTTATACATACAAACAACACATACACACACATATGCAAGCTCGCATAGGCGCGCGCTCTGCCAACTGCGCAGTTGACGCAACGACTGCGATTCGGCTGCATGGTGGGCATAACTATGGGAACTTAATTGTTTAATAACTTTTCTTAGCCATAGACTATCTGCATCAAACTTTCACGACTTATTCATGGCATTCATATGTGTGCATTTGCCAAAGCACAGGTCTCTAGTATTTGATTTCAGGTATGTTATTTATATTCTTGATCAGGGCGACGAGCTGAGTCGATTTAGCCCTGTCCGTCTGTCTGTCCGTCCGTCCGTCCGTCCGTCTGTCCGTCCGTCCGTCTGTCCGTATGTTTGAACGCGTCGACTGTAGCATCTAGACAAGCTAGAGACTTGAATTTTTTTTGTTGGGTCCGTGGATAGCACGCGCAGGTCAAGTTTATTTCGTGTGAACGATAACTATTTTTGTTGTTATGTTATCGATTTTAATGCTTATCGAAAATACGTTTTTAAGGCGTAGTTTGTATATCGTTTGAGCTAGAGACTTCAAAGAGACTGTGTAGTTACGTCTAATGAATACGGAGATTACGTAATCTTTAAATTTTTGATGCCACGCCCCATTCGCCCCCAATAGCCCCTATTTGTGAAAGGGGCAATTAAATACTAGAGACTTGTGCTTTGGCAAATACAAATATATATGAATGCCATTAATAAGTTGTGAAAGTTTGATGCACTTAGTCCATCGCTAAGAAAAGTTATTAAGCAATTAAGTTTCTATAGTAATGCCCACATTGCAGCCCAAGCGCAGTCTCTGCGTCAACTGCGCAGTTGGCAGAGCGCGCGCCTTTGCGTGCGTGCATATGTGTGTGTATGTGTTGTTTGTATGTTTAACAAAAGCGTAGAATGATTTGATATTCGGCTCTTCACAGGGCTCAGGGTATCCCCTCGTCGAGCAGTCTCGACTAGAGCCCTCTTACTTGTTTCCCTTTGGGAAACGAGTATAACAATAAGACTTATAAAACAATGTAAAATCTGTAAAGAACAAAAATATGGAATCCATCACTGGAGTTATAAGAAACTCCCATTTCCATTGGGGAAGTATGAATTGACCGGGACATACATATATCCCCATAGATATCTACTCGACAGAAAAGGTATTAGTTTTAACAGCAATACATGACATTTAATTTTATTATGGAGTACCAAAGTGTGTAGTGATGGATATCAAAAATTCATTCAATTCCGCGTGCATAACTTTCATGCTCAGAGACCAACTGAATATAGAAATGTATAAAACGCCCCAATACAAGAGTTCCGTTAATGGACAAGGGAATATAATTCTAAAATACACTCAGTTACCAACAAAAGACCAGTAGAAATTTTGTTTATGGAAGAAACATTACTACAGAACCGGAACTTTAGGACAGAACCACACAAAGTAACATCGACAAAATCAAAATAAACAAAACAATTAAGAAAACTCTAGTCGGAGGTGCCCGACTAGGAGATCCCCTTAGCCCCGTCCAATTTGCATTGTTTAATACGCTATATAGCTTGCATATAACATTAAATTTTGCAAAATTAAATTATAATTTTGAAATTTTATTCAACTAGAATGTATGTAAATAAAAAATAAATTAATAATTAAATAAATAAACAAATCAACAAAAAAAAAAAAGAAAATTACACATCCCCGCACTTGGACTCGAACCAGCATCTATTTACTACACATGTATCGTTAAAGCACATCATCTCAACTAGCAAAACCACATCATGCTTATAAATTTAATAAAAAATTAAAAAAGTTACGCTGTAGTCACTGAGTTTCGAACCCGGGACTTTTCGTTTACGAGCTTTGCGTCTATCCACTTCGCCACACCAGTACTGCGTTGCTTGTTGGCAAAACGCAAAGTAGTACTACAAGGGCGATAAGTGACAAATACAAAACTAAAGAAGCTAAAGAAGCAGATCAATCGCAATTGTGATTCTTAGAATATGCTGAAATGCGCGCATATTAACGTATGAGTAGGTGTACATACAAAAACAGTGGTCTGTTTCAATGTATGCGTGTAAAGCGATAATACAAACGACAAATACAAAACTACGCAAGCGGCTGAAAATGCAAACACAATTCAAACACAGATTTGGTTGAAGAATATGCTAGAATGAATGGCCTTGAATGTATTGGTGCACATGCATAACAGAGGCGCTTGCACGTTTCAATGTATGTGTATGTGTATATGTTATTACCAGATTTGGTTGAAGAATATGCTAGAATGAATGGCCTTGAATGTATTGGTGCACATGCATAACAGAGGCGCTTGCACGTTTCAATGTATGTGTATGTGTATATGTTATTTGCTGCGCGTCGCTGCTTGACATGTGCGAGTGATAATTAGCTAAACGTTTTATTTAATAAATCGGGACTGACTTAACAGAATTTGATGAAACTTTCACCATATGATTCTATTGAATTTTTTACATTTTATAAAAATGCTAATTTAATTACATGGTTATATTTGCAACAGACTCTCAATGGGTGTTGATGGCAAGGGGGGTGGCGGGTAATTAGTAAAAAGAGCCGGTATCCAAAAAATAAAAAAATAGAAATTGCATAAAATTCACATTAATCTATATGCAAAAGCTCTAAAGGTGTGGGAGATAGAATTTTATAACGTGTTTTCGATAAGGTTTAAAATCGAGAACAAAACAACCAAAATAATTATCGTTTGGTAACAAACTTTACCTGCGCGTGCTATCCACGGATCCAACAAAAAAAATTCGGACGGACAGGGCTAAATCGACTCAGCTCGTCGCCCTGATCAAGAATATATATACTTTGTGGGGTCTGACACGCCTCCTTCTGCCTGTTACATACATTTAACAAAACCATTATACCCTGATTTCCCATTTTCAATGGGCTCAGGGTATAAAAACAGATTTAGAAAATCATAACAAAGCACGGAATCCAATACAAAATAACACGAAAGGTCAGGGAGTATTCGTATATGTATATATAAAGAATTATTATCATAAATAAATAAAGGATTATTATCAATAGAAGAAATGGTTGAGTTCTCTAATGTTTTTATCTTGCACAATAAAACAATTAAACTAAATAAAACCAATTACCAACACGTCTTAATCAAAACGGTCATAAAAACAATTAGATAGTTTACATAAATAATAGTGAATTTTTATCTAAGAAAAACAAATAAACGAAATGCAGAACGATTGTAAAACTTTTATTAACATCACATCACATATGCCTTAAGACAAAAATTGTTCATTTATGCGATACTAAATGTATACCTCAGCTACTTCAGGGTACTAGTGCGTACTGCCACCTATGTATATCTGACTCTAAGCAGTGTAGGCCATGCTTATGCAAAATTTGAGCATTTTATATATCAAATCATTCTACGCTTTTGTTATACATACAAACAACACATACACACACATATGCAAGCTCGCATAGGCGCGCGCTCTGCCAACTGCGCAGTTGACGCAACGACTGCGATTCGGCTGCATGGTGGGCATAACTATGGGAACTTAATTGTTTAATAACTTTTCTTAGCCATAGACTATCTGCATCAAACTTTCACGACTTATTCATGGCATTCATATGTGTGCATTTGCCAAAGCACAGGTCTCTAGTATTTGATTTCAGGTATGTTATTTATATTCTTGATCAGGGCGACGAGCTGAGTCGATTTAGCCCTGTCCGTCTGTCTGTCCGTCCGTCCGTCCGTCCGTCTGTCCGTATGTTTGAACGCGTCGATTGTAGCATCTAGACAAGCTAGAGACTTGAATTTTTTTTGTTGGGTCCGTGGATAGCACGCGCAGGTCAAGTTTATTTCGTGTGAACGATAACTATTTTTGTTGTTATGTTATCGATTTTAATGCTTATCGAAAATACGTTTTTAAGGCGTAGTTTGTATATCGTTTGAGCTAGAGACTTCAAAGAGACTGTGTAGTTACGTCTAATGAATACGGAGATTACGTAATCTTTAAATTTTTGATGCCACGCCCCATTCGCCCCCAATAGCCCCTATTTGTGAAAGGGGCAATTAAATACTAGAGACTTGTGCTTTGGCAAATACAAATATATATGAATGCCATTAATAAGTTGTGAAAGTTTGATGCACTTAGTCCATCGCTAAGAAAAGTTATTAAGCAATTAAGTTTCTATAGTAATGCCCACATTGCAGCCCAAGCGCAGTTGGCAGAGCGCGCGCCTTTGCGTGCGTGCATATGTGTGTGTATGTGTTGTTTGTATGTATAACAAAAGCGTAGAATGATTTGATATTCGGCTCTTCACAGGGCTCAGGGTATCCCCTCGTCGAGCAGTCTCGACTAGAGCCCTCTTACTTGTTTCCCTTTGGGAAACGAGTATAACAATAAGACTTATAAAACAATGTAAAATCTGTAAAGAACAAAAATATGGCATCCATCACTGGAGTTATAAGAAACTCCCATTTCCATTGGGGAAGTATGAATTGACCGGGACATACATATATCCCCATAGATATCTACTCGACAGAAAAGGTATTAGTTTTAACAGCAATACATGACATTTAATTTTATTATGGAGTACCAAAGTGTGTAGTGATGGATATCAAAAATTCATTCAATTCCGCGTGCATAACTTTCATGCTCAGAGACCAACTGAATATAGAAATGTATAAAGCGCCCCAATACAAGAGTTCCGTTAATGGACAAGGGAATATAATTCTACAATACACTCAGTTACCAACAAAAGACCAGTAGAAATTTTGTTTATGGAAGAAACATTACTACAGAACCGGAACTTTAGGACAGAACCACACAAAGTAACATCGACAAAATCAAAATAAACAAAACAATTAAGAAAACTCTAGTCGGAGGTGCCCGACTAGGAGATCCCCTTAGCCCCGTCCAATTTGCATTGTTTAATACGCTATATAGCTTGCATATAACATTAAATTTTGCAAAATTAAATTATAATTTTGAAATTTTATTCAACTAGAATGTATGTAAATAAAAAATAAATTAATAATTAAATAAATAAACAAATCAACAAAAAAAAAAAAGAAAATTACACATCCCCGCACTTGGACTCGAACCAGCATCTATTTACTACACATGTATCGTTAAAGCACATCATCTCAACTAGCAAAACCACATCATGCTTATAAATTTAATAAAAAATTAAAAAAGTTACGCTGTAGTCACTGAGTTTCGAACCCGGGACTTTTCGTTTACGAGCTTTGCGTCTATCCACTTCGCCACACCAGTACTGCGTTGCTTGTTGGCAAAACGCAAAGTAGTACTACAAGGGCGATAAGTGACAAATACAAAACTAAAGAAGCTAAAGAAGCAGATCAATCGCAATTGTGATTCTTAGAATATGCTGAAATGCGCGCATATTAACGTATGAGTAGGTGTACATACAAAAACGGTGGTCTGTTTCAATGTATGCGTGTAAAGCGATAATACAAACGACAAATACAAAACTACGCAAGCGGCTGAAAATGCAAACACAATTCAAACACAGATTTGGTTGAAGAATATGCTAGAATGAATGGCCTTGAATGTATTGGTGCACATGCATAACAGAGGCGCTTGCACGTTTCAATGTATGTGTATGTGTATATGTTATTTGCTGCGCGTCGCTGCTTGACATGTGCGAGTGATAATTGGCTAAACGTTTTATTTAATAAATCGGGACTGACTTAACAGAATTTGATGAAACTTTCACCATATGATTCTATTGAATTTTTTACATTTTATAAAAATGCTAATTTAATTACATGGTTATATTTGCAACAGACTCTCAATGGGTGTTGATGGCAAGGGGGGTGGCGGGTAATTAGTAAAAAGAGCCGGTATCCAAAAAATAAAAAAATAGAAATTGCATAAAATTCACATTAATCTGTATGCAAAAGCTCTAAAGGTGTGGGAGATAGAATTTTATAACGTGTTTTCGATAAGGTTTAAAATCGAGAACAAAACAACCAAAATAGTTATCGTTTGGTAACAAACTTGACCTGCGCGTGCTATCCACGGATCCAACAAAAAAAATTCGGACGGACAGGGCTAAATCGACTCAGCTCGTCGCCCTGATCAAGAATATATATACTTTGTGGGGTCTGACACGCCTCCTTCTGCCTGTTACATACATTTAACAAAACCATTATACCCTGATTTCCCATTTTCAATGGGCTCAGGGTATAAAAACAGATTTAGAAAATCATAACAAAGCACGGAATCCAATACAAAATAACACGAAAGGTCAGGGAGTATTCGTATATGTATATATAAAGAATTATTATCATAAATAAATAAAGGATTATTATCAATAGAAGAAATGGTTGAGTTCTCTAATGTTTTTATCTTGCACAATAAAACAATTAAACTAAATAAAACCAATTACCAACACGTCTTAATCAAAACGGTCATAAAAACAATTAGATAGTTTACATAAATAATAGTGAATTTTTATCTAAGAAAAACAAATAAACGAAATGCAGAACGATTGTAAAACTTTTATTAACATCACATCACATATGCCTTAAGACAAAAATTGTTAATTTATGCGATACTAAATGTATACCTCAGCTACTTCAGGGTACTAGTGCGTACTGCCACCTATGTATATCTGACTCTAAGCAGTGTAGGCCATGCTTATGCAAAATTTGAGCATTTTCATAATTATTTGTATGCTGCCGAGAAAAACCTAAGGTTGCCTATACTCAATGGTTAAACTTTTTCAGTGAAATAATTTTGGTCTAGTTGGCGAGTCTATTCGTTGTATAATTAGTGCTCCTTCATTTTTACGGATATAGTTTCCAAATGATGAATATAGATTCATGTGAATTTTATATAATTTTGATGTTTTTTTGTTTTAGATACCAACTCCAAATTTTACTAAGCCCCCCTTTGAAGGTCAGTAGCATGTATAACCATGTCAATGAGCTGCCACATGAGTGCGTTTCATCATATCAAGAACTTTACAACAAGAGTTCCCAAATAAAGGTCGACCGTTTGAAACTCTCTGCTCACAATGCTTTCTCGCTGAGCCTTTAAAAAAAAAATTCGATCTCAGCGGTCGCCGAACGATTTTGCTCTCGCTCAGACAGAAACCGTTGTGCTTGGGTTTTTTTCGTTTAAGTTGCGTCGGATGGATACGATCGCCGAAAATAAAAGTGTTTTTGCTACCAGATTAATTAAATCTAATGTATAATATATATTAAACATATATTTATAATAAAAAAAAACATAATAAATTAAAAATCCCTACAAACGCAATTCAAAAAAAAAATAAATTTAGGATTGTGTACAAGACAACTTCGTTTTTGCTTGGCTCAGGTTCTTAACGTTCGCAATAAAAATAACAAGAAGCAGAATCATTCTGATTAGAGAAATCGGACGAACAACAGCGCACAAGAATTTAATTTTGCCGTGATGAGTTTCCATTTTTTCTGCTAAGTAAGCGTTTGCCATGCTCATAAAAATGTTCACTTTTTCATGATTTTTTTTTTTAAGTAAGGTATGGAAAGGTAAGGCATTGGAGCGCTTAACAATATGATTTCACTACAAGCATGCACAATATTTACAGTCCCTTGCTACGTGTGTGTGCATTCATTTGCCCATATGTGAAATTTTCTGCCTGTAGAGTTCACAGTTGCTAGATCTTGTGGCCTGGGTCCATACCCATGAGAGCTGTGTAACTTTTGTATGTGTGCATGTGTGTGCATAATAAGTTCAACCAAGGAGCAGCTATTGTAAAATGTTTTCTTTAAGAGTTCGCGTTTCTTCCCTACTTAGCAGGTATTAAGGTTGCGAAACAATCTATTGTACTATCGCCACTATCGATGGTTCTGGAAAAACAATCGCCGAATATCGTTTGAGCCCACTATTGATAGTTCTCCACCTCTACAGTATGTCACTGAAAATCATACACTTATTTCTTTTTATGTAGATATTAAAGCATGATCAAACATAATGGTACTCCGATCGTTATATATCTCCGTAGTGGCTCTTTAATTTTTCTTGGCTGATTGATTAAGGGGCAATGAGTTGTCAGTTTAATGAATTGGTTATTGTCCTTATCAAAAAAATATGTGCTTACACAATTACCTCCATAGAATGCCGTCGATGTCGATGGCTGTGAATATTCCGTATCTAGTTTAAGTCTGACTTTTGAATATTTTGTTGATCTTGAAAAAAAACACGACTAGCAGCTAATTATGTTTACTGTATTTTATTTTTCTTGGGATTCTGAAAATGTATATGTACTTCGAAAGAAAAATTTTATTTTGATTTTCCGATAGTACTATCGATAGTACCGATGGCTTTCTCGATCAATGGTAAAAAAAAATCGATGGTTTTCCCACCGATGGACGGACTATCGATTGTTTTGCAACACTAGCAGGTAGAGCTGTAAAACTATCGATATTTGCAACATTCAATAGTTTCGATGGTTTTACATAAAATATTCAATAGTATCGATAGTACTATCGAAAATATGCTCAACTTCAAAAACAAACTAAATAAATGCATATTTAACAATAAGTAAAGATTTTAATAAACATTTCATTTGTTAAACATATTGAGATCCTTCATGGACTATAACAAAATAAAGAAAGTTTGAATTATATTAAAATTAATTGTATGGCTTTTAGTCTTCTGCCAAGATCCAAGAATTGTGATGTAGAAAAAGGAGCATGTCCACATGCTTAGCTTTTAAGGCAGCTCGTCGTTCCGTTATAAGTTGTCCAGCTTTGCTGAAGAACCGCTCTGACTCCGTGGATGAAGCAGGTATGCAGAAAAATTGTTTGATAACGTCTTTAATTTTACTTTCGTTGTGCTGTAAATGCGAAAACATGCAACATTTTTAAAGAAATTTTTATTAAAGTACATACCTGCCAATATTTGAGGGGATCAACATCTCCCAAGGAGTGCTGTTTCCCAATATATTGGTGGACATCAACTATTGCATCGGATCGCTTAGTCTTAGGCAAATTTTCTATGTTGCTATTTACAAATTCATAAAGAGGATGTCGTGTTGTCTTTGGTTGCTCAATTGTTGTTGGTGGCTGTGAGATGGGAGCTGGAGAATTGCTCAGATGAATAAGTTCTTCGATCAAACATTTTTCAGCATTTTTGGCATTGATTGGCGAAATTTTGTCGAAATAGCCCCACACCGATGATCTCCCGACTCGTGGCCTTTTAACTAGCTGGTTATCCTCAATTGCCTCAATGCTGCTGTCTTCTTCATCTTAACAATGTACATGCATACAAAACTTAAATTAGTTACTTGCGTTGCTAGACAAGAAATTGAACTTACCCTGTGTGTTTTTCAAAAGAAATTTATTCATCCTTTCTCCGCCACCAACACCAACGAAAATTTACCTACAAATAAACACATATTTTCATACTTTATTGCCTTTTACATATAATTTCTTACCAAAATTTGCTCAACAGCTAGGTTGCGCCAAAAGAAGTGATGTGTAATCCATGATATTACAGCTAACGATATTATCGATAGCATCGATTGTTACGAAAAATATAAAATATTCGATATATCGATAGTGTCACCGATAGTTTTACAGCACTACTAGCAGGTATACCACATTGATGAATGGGTTTACTATGGCCACTTACAATACAACACAAAGACTGGTCATTCAGAAGGCTCAGTCCATAACGTTCGCAAAAAAAAATAGCTTTATACAGAATCATTTATTTATGATTGCCTAAAGCTCATAAGATCTTTAATACTCCCTCTGCAAATCTAATACACAATCATTCACGCAAGTAAAACCTCGTGGTAGGCGCACGCCAATGCGCACGTACTATGAACACACATATTCGCATACAAATGTTCCACAGGCAGCAAGAGCGACTACAAATAAATATTCGTTAAGCGCACCAACGCTTTCATACCCTGCGTAAAAATAAGCATAAAAAAGAGAACATTTTGCATGAGCTGGCAAACGCTTTCAAGAATTCGGCATACTCTTCACTCAGCAGCAAAGAAATGGAATTTCATCTCGGCAAATTTCAGTTCTCGTGCGTTGCTACTCAACCGATTGCTCGAAGCATAATGATTCAGCCTCGAATATACTGCAAAACCATTTTGCTCTGATTGCCCAACGGTATAAAATAAATGTAACCAATTTTGTTTATTGGCATAATCATCAATGTATATTAATTAAATTATTTATATGTATGTATAAATATGAAAAGTGTAGAAAATCTGTTGTGAAAAAATGCTATTATCAACAGCTAGTTTGTTAAATAAAATACAGAAATATTTAGTTTATTTTCAGTCACTCAAAATGTAAATGACAGTATTGTTTAACAGAATGTATGATAGTGGAATGGTCCGTCTACTGCTGTCCATTTTGTGTTTGGACTTTCTGCTGTTGTATGGTCTGATCATGCTGCATCTTCTCTTTAGACTCCTGTTTTTGTTGCTGCTGTAACGAAAGTTGTTGTTTTTGCAGAAAAGGTGTCTCACTATTATTCTGTTTCAGCACGGTCTCTCGTTGATATTGCGACCCGGCTTGCTCATGATGAATATCATAAGTCGGCTGTTGCGGCTGTTGGATAGGTTGTTGATAGATGAGCGGCTGCGGTTGCTGATGCTGATAAGCTGGAATTTGCTGCGACTGGCCAAACGGCTGTTGTTGCTGTTGAGCGTATTGCTGCTGTTGGTGCTGATACTGTTGATGCTGCTGCGCAAGAAATTGATTTGGTTGCTGGTAGTGCAATTGAGCATTTTCCTCTGTTGCCTGATGTGCTACTGGCGGTGAAACTGCGTAGTAACCTTGCGGCATATTGGGATGTGGGGGTAGTTGACCTTGGGCGATCATGCGCTGTACTTCTTCCTGGCGTCGTCGCTCAAACTCCAAATACTCCTCATGTGAAAACTGTGGTTGTTGATCAAGAGTCTGCCATTCAGGATCTCTTTGAAAGTCATCTTTTGCGGTCTGCTGCATGAACTCATCTATACTGATAAGTCCGTCATGATTAGTGTCAGTTTCCTAATTTCAGAAATGTGTTCGATATTAAACTTTGCGAATTTTTTTTTAAACCTAATATAATTATACTTGAAAGTAATGCTCCCGCATGCGTTCCATCTCTTCGGCACGCTCGCGCATATCATCCTCGGGTAAATTGCTTTGGTATACTTTATCAAGTTCCTTAACGAAGAGTGCTTTCACTTCAGCTTCATCCCAAAATCCATTACTGTCAATGTCGTGAATAGAAAAGAAGGTTTTTGGATTGAAATCGTCCTTATCCATGTGATCCTGTTTCTCCCAGACTTCTTCTAGTTGAGCTTTGTTACCTGGATGATGGACTTTCTCGTGCTGCTTGTGTTTTTCTTCTTTTTCCTTTATCTCTGCATCGAATTTTTTTCGAGATTCTTCATCCATTTGTTTTTTTTGCGCTTCCCGTTCGAATTCCTTTTGCATTTCGTACTCCTTAAACTCACCTCGTCGCTTACGATCGGCCTCAGCCAAGTCGTCAGAGGTTTTTTGAATGAGTTTCCTCAAATCTTCGATTTCGAAAGTATGCTCGTTGCCGTGATCTAAATGTTGTGGTACTTTTAAATGGTCGCGATCAATGTTATTACTTAGCTCGAACTCTTTGTTGGCTAGTTCACGCAAACGTTCCAGCTCACGACGTTTTATCTCGTCCAGTTTTGTTCGCACATGATGATTCACATAATCCAGCTCTTGTGCAATTTTCCCACTCTAAAGAGTCGACATGATTATTGGGGTGATTCCAAAAAAGAAGATATCGTAAAACTTACACGTATGTCGGCCTCGGGTGCTTTATCCAGTTTCTTCCTAAACTCGGGGTCAGCTTCTAGCGCCTCTACGACTTCGCGTAAATAGCGTTCGTATTCCAACGCAGCCTCTACGTCAGCTGTAGCAGGTGTGCTACTTGGCTCTTTGCTCTTTTCAACATTTTTATTTTGCGTTACAGGCAATGACACAACTAAAGAAATAGCTAGAAAAAGCGCTAGCACAACATTCGCCAGAATACATTTCATGGTAAAAACGTATTGATTGTAATTGATTTTCAGTAACGGAAATCAGCTGTGTAAATATTCTAGATGGATTCTGACGTGTCTCCTATATTAAGACCTATTTTTTTGACTATTGTTTGCTCCTTGAGTGTGACCAGCTGTTTTAGATTAGAGTTCCAAATTCAGTTTTCGATAAAATTACACAAAATCAAGATATACAGTGGTTCACAGCTTATTTCAACCAGCACTTTAAAAAAAGTTTGTTGGGCTATAAAATCTAAACTATTGGCAATATCCAAAAAATTTAAACGCAGGTTGTTAGTGCGATGTTTTAAATATTACAAAATCAATTCATTTATTTTTTAAATATTTTTTCATTATTTAATAATGTTTAAAAACTAAAAAATGAGACCAAGACAGTTCCACAGCTTAATTCAACCACAAACTTTGCAGCTGATGAAAGACCCGTTATTTTGCAATGCAACGGTAGATTCTTGTTCTATGCTTTATACACTGATTTCGCAATGTGATGAAATAAGTTTGTGCTGAATTTTGAAAGCAGAACTTGCAGAAAATTTAATTTAGCAAAATGGGACCACGTACACCTATTAAAGAGCTGGAACTTGTTCTGAAACACTATAAAAATGGCCATTCCCGTAGAAAAATTATTGATATGGTTGGACTGAGTGATTCTACAGTTCAAAGCATCATATACCGTTTTGTTCGTGAAAATAGAACCCACGATAAAGGTAGAAATGCTCCAAACAAAATTTTTAATCCCACGGACGAGCGCTATATTGTAAGAAAAATCCGGGATAACCCAAGGCTATCTGCTAGGCAAGTAGCCAATGATATTAAGGAGGAGTTGGGCAAGTCATGCCACCCAGAAACTATTCGCCGTGTGCTTCGGGAACATGACTTTAATGGTAGAGTACCACGCAAGAAGCCTTTTATAAGCGACAAAAACAAAAAGTGTCGCTTAAAATTTGCACAGGAGCACTTGCACAAGGACATTGGATTCTGGAACACAGTTTTACTTTGTGATGAATCAAAATTTAATTTGTTTGGGTCGGATGGGCCTTCATATGTGTGGCGTAGGCCTAACACAGAGCTTGACGCAAAAAATTTGAGGGCTACTGTAAAGCATGACGGAGGCAGCGTTATGGTTAGGGCCTGTATGTCAGCAGCCGGGGTTGGGAACTTGGAGTTCATCGACACTACGATGGATAAACTTAAATATTTAGATGTTTTGAAGTCAAATTTAATCCAAAGTGCTCAGAAACTGGGCATAAAGGAGGACTTCAGGTTTTACCAAGATAATGACCCGAAACACACTGCGGGAATTGTCCAGACTTGGCTGATCTGGAAATGTCCGCACGTTATGAAACCATCAGCCCAATCATCAGATTTAAATGTAATCGAAAATTTGTGGTCGATTTTGGAAACAAACATTCGCAAACACAAAATTTCAAACAAATCGGACCCAAAAACTGCATTGGTTGAGGAATGGGAAAAAATTACTCCAGAAGTCACCAAAAAGTTGGTGGAATCTATCCCAAAAAGGCTTAAAATGGTAGTTAGCCAAAAGGGTGGTCACACCAATTATTAATTTGTTGTTATTTTAAGTTTTTATAATGTTAAATAATGCTATTTCATAAGTGGTTGAAATAAGCTGTGGAACTGTCTTGGTCTCATTTTTTAGTTTTTAAACATTATTAAATAATGAAAAAATATTTAAAAAATAAATGAATTGATTTTGTAATATTTAAAACATCGCACTAACAACCTGCGTTTAAATTTTTTGGATATTGCCAATAGTTTAGATTTTATAGCCCAACAAACTTTTTTTAAAGTGCTGGTTGAAATAAGCTGTGAACCACTGTATATCGGGGCTTTAAGCGCTCAGCCGATTCTTCTTGAATAAAGTCGCACAATACTCAATTTTTTCCTTTCTTTCTCTTTCTCTCTCTCTCTCTTCACACAAAATCATAGCCTGCAAATAACTATTACCCGTTTGAACCCATGATTTTCATTCCTGCTATCGAAAAAAAATATTAAATAATAAATAAGGTAAATTAAATCGCGTTGCTATTATTTATCTGCCTTCGTAAATAATGATGATGAAAGTTGCGAAAAAGCTCGGTAGTTTGCAATATATGCAATTCGATTTAATGTTGAACCTCTGCAAATAATTTAGCTACTAAAACTATCATTTTTCCTACAGCCACTAACCATATAACATATAGACTCCTCGTCTAGAACAAAATTTGTTCAACAACAAAAATGGACCATTGTTTATAAGACAACATCCTTATTGCCCGACTCAGTCACTTTACGTTCAGTCAGTTTCGAGAGCTTGGCCGAACACAGCGCACAAAAATTTAAATTTTCGGTGATAAAATTCCATTTGTTTGCAGGTGAGTGTTCATGTTTTCATGATTATTTTTTCACAAAGTATGAAAGCGTTGGTGCGTTTAACAAATATGATTTCGCGACAAGTATGCACACATAATTACAGTCCCTTACTATATGTATTTGCATCTGTGCTGCGTGTAGAATTTGCAGTTGCTAAATCTTGTAGATAACACACACACGTTAAAAATGTTTGAGTATGGGATGACTGTGGAACTTTTGTTTATGTGCGTGTGTGCATAAGTTCGCACAAGCAGCAGCTCACAAACACTTTTATACTCGTTTCCCAAAGGGAAAAAGAGTTTATTGGTTTTGTGAAATGTCCGTCTTGCATCCCTCCGTCTGTCCGTATGAATGCAATATTTTTCTACGCTATTGAAGCTAGAGACTTGAAATTTGGAACATATACTCGTGTATATCCTCGAATTATAAAGTGTCGAGATTTTCCCGATACGCCCACTAGGGGCGTGGCAAATCGGTAAATGGTTGCGCCCATAGTTAAGAAATCATATTAGTTGAAGAGCTAGAGAGTTGAAATTTGGAATGTATACTTGCGTTGACCACCCAAGTTCAGAAAGATATGGCGGATATATCTACGCCCATTGGGGGCGTGGCAAATCTGAAAACTGTAACTTCTACAGTTATAAAGCTAGAATGCTGAAATTTGGCACGTAACTTAACGCTACGATTCTATAAAGATTCATAAAAAGATTTGATGTCCACGCCTTCTGGGGGCGTGGTAAATCGGATCTGAATATATAGTGATTTTACAAGTTCAACTATATTCTGAGCAATATTGATGCTAGAGACTTGAAATTTGATATATATACTCGGATAAGCAACCCAAGATCAAAAAGATATGGCGGACATACCTACGCCTTCAGGGGGCGTGGCAAATCGCAAAACCTTATAGCTTCTACAGTTTTAGAGCTAGACGCTTCAAAATTGGATGTTTGTGTTACTGGAGGCCTCCCCTATCGATTACTACTGCGGGGCAAATTGGCAACAAAGTTTTTATCGCCCAGCTGCAAAATTCATATGTCTGTGCCACCTATATAAATAAGCTTAATAAAAATTGCTAAGACGACAAACGGCATTTCATAGAAATAGTTAGAAATATAAGTAATTCGTTTTAATGTTGAAGTTCTGCAAACAATTTATCTGAAAAATTTATCATTTTTCGTATAGCCTAGGTCAGTTATGTTATTTTCTTTTTTGTGTGTGTGCCCATACCATCATGCTATATTTTTTTTATCGAATTCACATAGACTGGCTCTAGTCGGGGGTGTCTAACTAGGAGATTTGTATGTCAATAAAAATAATTATATAATTAAATAGATAGTTAAACAAACAAAATAAAGATAAAAATAAAAGTCGCTACCGCTGGATTTGAACCTACATCTACTACATATGTATCGTTAAAGCACACCATCTAACAAAGCCACTTCCTATTCATTGGGGGAAAAAAAACTATTTTGATGCCGTCGCTGTCGTGTCTCGAACTCGGACCCTTTTGCTTACGCGCTTTGCATCTACCTGCTGCGCCACATCAGTTTTGCATTGCCTGTTGGCAAATCCGACTCTAGTTCACTACAAGGGCGACTTTTGACAATGCAAACACAATATAAACACAAATCAATCAAAATTGTGTTATTTAGAAATTGCTGAAATGCGCGCATATGAATGTATGTGTACGTGTACATACAAAAACGTTGGTCTGTTTGCATGTATGCGTGTAAAGGGCGATATTTGACAAATACAAAACTAAAGAAGCAGCTGAAAATGCAAACACAACTCAATAACAATTTTGGTTGAAGAATATGCTAGAATGAATGACGTTGAATTTATTTGTGCCCATTCGTAGCAAACGCGCTTGCACGTTTCAATGTATGTGTAAATATAAATGTATTTTGCTGTCGCTGCTTAACACGTGCGTGTGATAATTGGCCAATCGTTTTGTTTAATAGATTGTGACTGACTTAACGAAAATTGATGAAACTTTCAGCATATGATTCTATTGAATTTATTACATTTTATAAAAATTCTAATTCATTCACATGGTTTTATTTGAAAAAATTGAAATTGCATAAAATTCACATGAATCTACATAAATGCAAAATTTGAGATATATTATTAAATTTAATATATATGATGCCCCTATGGGAAACGAGTATCACGCATTAGGTTTTGCCCTAAGGCAACGTTCTTACTTGTTTAATTTGTTTTTCTAGAGTTCGCATTTATTCGCTACTGAGCAGGTATACCACATTGATGGCTTTTGGCTTATGGCTTTTGTTTTTTTAGTCCTTCTTGCTGCCTCTGGAATATTTGTATGTGTGCATAAAACGTGAATATTGGCGTGTACCTCCCACGGGTTTTTAATTGCGCGAAAGATTTTGCATTATTATTAATTAAGTGTTTTCTATTATCACGACACTTATTCATTAAATTATTATTACCAAAAATTGTTGGTAACAGAGAAAATTCTGTTAGCCATTAAAAATTTGTTCATATCAAAATTAAAACTGATTAAGAATAAATTTTCTATGGTGAAAGAAGGGGTGGGTGGGGGAAAACCATTTACTATCAAAATTTAAAAGTTGAAAACAAAAAGGTCTTCACTTAGCTACAAGAAATGGAGTCTCATCACGGCAAATTTCAATTTTTGTGCGCTGCCGTTCGGCCGAAGTTGTTTTGTACACAATGCTCAATTTTTTTTCCGTGGAATAATTTTGTTCTAGACGACGAGTCAATGTGTTGTATGGTTAGTTTGTGAATAAAGAAACTAGTTCAGTTTTACAAATAAACATGTGTTTTGTGCTCACGCATCACGAAAACATTCCTCTAAAATACTTTCAACAGCTGATCCGAATGTAGGCAAATCTTAGGTTTGCAATTTAAAGTATGGCACTAAGTGAAACTAAAGCGTCAAATACCAAACCGATCAAAATAAAGGTGTTGACTAATGTACAATATACACAGGTTTGTCAGTTTATTAATGAGTTCAGTGATGCTGGTCTGCCCATGGACTGCGAGCTAAAAATGGTAAATCGCATTTTCACTGACGTTGAACCATTTACCCTTGTTTGCATATTACAATCGCAAATATTTTACAAAATGCGTAACCCACATTGGCGACAAGAGAACCACGCTAAAAAACTTTTGAAAACGTAAGTTTAAATATATAGCTTTGGTGGCTATCCGAATGAATGCTTTTTAAAATTTGATTTAGTTACGACGATCAATGCCTCTTGTATAATGAGAATGATCTTCTTATGCGCATGGCTTGTTCAGAATCAATAAATCCTATATCGTTGTGCCGGCTTCTACTGCAAGAGAAATATGATTTGAGGCAAAGAACTGTAATATCGCAGTTGCTAAAGCATCCCCACTTGATTAACAATGCTCGTCTAGCAGCTAATGTACAGCAGTGTATATACAGTGACAATCAAGAGGGACCTCTTACAGATCTTCGACGACGAATGATTGGTGAAGAGTTCGAACTAAAACTTAAACAGTTGGCTAATGAAGCTGGCATATATTTCTATGATGAGCGAGACTTGCGTCGCATGGGATATGACAAGACACCCGACATCAAAGTTATATTGCCGTTTCTTTACAAAGGTCTTGTCGTTAACTGGATAGAAAGCAAGGCTAATTTCGGAGATCCTAAAAGCCACAAATGGAACATACAGCAGCAATTATTGAGCTATTGCAATCGGTAACTTTCATCTGCAATTCACCATTGGAGTTTATTCTATACCTTATATACATAGATTTGGACCTGGAATTATTATCTATTGGTTTGGATATCACGAAGAAACGCCGCTGTTGCCGGATAATAATATTGGTATTACCATTTTAGCCGATTTTCCCGATCGCGAACATTTGGATTTAATACAGATGTCAGATATATCGGCTTAATGAAATGTTACATTTAACTTAACATACGGTTACCTATATATTTATTCATTTAGCTTTATAATTATAATTATATACGTAAGTTTTAACATTGTACAATATATTATCTAAAATAAACTGGCGTAAGCACATCCAAAACATTATAGGTACTATTAACACGAGACACACAAAATTAGATTGGTTAATCAACTACAGTCACTTCATTTCAAAGTCACACTTCACAAAGCATTAATAAAGCCTATAAGGAGATACGGGTGCTCCATTTGGCGAACAGCTGCTCCTTATCTCAACTAGAACTCCAATCCACTGAACACCGCATTATAACACGTTTCAAGGGGTTTCCTTTTGCCAGAGGAACGACGATATCATGAAATACTTAAAACTTTAATATGTTATCAACATTATCAAGACTCATCAATCAAAAGAACTCTAATCACTCATCATCTTTATCATTCCATATACAGACTTAAAAGAGCACAACTTGAATACCTACCAAAACGCTCATTTCCATTGCGAGTTCATTCATCTAGCTCACATCAGTTTACTCTCACATCTTTATATCGTTGATCACATACACTTTTGAAAAAATAATTTTTTGTATGTCAATGTATCATACAGTGGTTTTAAAGTTTCACACTCAAATGAAAGCTTAATAAAAATGTTATTTAGTCTTAAAAAAAAAAAAACAATATTATATATTTTATTTTTCACAGCTATATATATATAAATATATATATATATATATATATATATATATATATATATATATATATATATATATATATATATATATATATATATATATATATATATATATATATATATATATATATATATATATATATATATATATATATATATATATATATATATATATATATAGCTGTGAAAAATAAAATATATAATATTGTTTTTTTTTAAGACTAAATAACATTTTTATTATATATATATATATATATATATATATATATATATATATATATATATATATATACACTGCGCGTCATCAGGTTAGCGCCCCCTTTACTTTTACCGTCAATCCTCAATAAAATCTAAACTATCAGAGCTCCAATTTTAATTTTTTTTTTATATTATGCTTCATTCATTTCTCTTTAAAATAAATCAATAATGGCTTCTGTAGCTATAAGGAATATTTTTTAATAAATGTTTTTCGGAAAGATACAAAAAAAATGTAACAAAAATTTGGTCATCAGGTTAGCGCCCCCTGGGTTAAATTCAATTTAATTAAGTTGTAGGCGTATAATGGTAATTTATAACACCTGTATTTTCAATTTCTATCATTTTTAAGAAATATTAGTAGTGCGTAGTACCCCCTTTGATAAAAATTACTTCAAAAATTCGATTGGGAATTGAATTATAAAGTTTTTGAATATAATTCAATAAAATGGTTGACCAAGCGCGTTTGATGCCTTCGACTAACTCTGTCTTTGTACTATACTGTTTTCCGAACTCATACACTATCCTGACCAACCTTCCCCAGACGTTTTCAATGATGTTAAGGTCGGGTGAATATGGTGGTCACTCCATGAGATCAACTTTTTGACCCTGAATCCATGACTTCACGGATCGAGAAATGTGAATTGAAGCATTATCATGCTGAAAAGCCCATTACAGGTTTTGGAAAATTTTTTGGAAATGCGGAAAAGCCATCTCAACACGTTGTTGTAGTCATGTGCGTTCATGCCCGATGTTAAAAATTGAAGCTCGCAAGTGCCGTAGTATGACAATGCTCCCCACACCATAACCCCTCTCACCTAGCTATGCAATCGATCCAAGAGATGTTCTTCTTTGCCTAGATCATGAAAATAATAGTTATAACCATCAGGTCCTTCCAAATTAATTTTTCTTTATCTGAAAAGACAACATACCGCCATTGGGTAGACCACGTCATGTGCACTTGGACAAAATTTAAGCATATTTGTTTTCTCAGCATAGTGAGCTGAGGTTTTTTTTTTTAATTTCAGTTTTTTTTAAGAAATTAGCTTTCTTGATTACGCTTTGGACCGTTGATAAGCTTGCCTTAACACCTGTGTTTTCCCTAATCTTGGTGGTCGACTCGTGCGAATTCGATGTTTCCTGAAGTATTGCTCTTCTATCTGTTTGTGGAATCACTTGATTATTGCTGCTTTTGTAGTTTTTTCAATAGATTTAATTATTTTTAAGAAAATTATCAATTGGCTTTCTGTGTCTTCTCGTTTTTTCAGCCATTTTATGGTAGGATAGTCCAGATGCAAAGTATGCTTCAATCTTTGATTTTTCAGCCAAAGATAAAACTGTTCCTTTACAAAGTGCACATTTATTTAAAGATATTGAACCGATTGAGCTTCAAAAAAAATTTGGTGACTGTAATTGTCATAATAACCAAGATATCTAAAATTGCATTTGGCGGCGCTAATCTGATGACGCAAAATAATTGCACACATTCTTTGCGAAAATAGCTTTAATAGAAATTAAAACATAACGGTTCTTCTCCCGCGCTTTGCTTCATTAAGAGATAGATCGTATATGATGGTAACATAATCAAAACAAAAACTAAGAAGACGCGTGCAATAGGCAAAGAGAAAAAACGAAAAGAAAATGAGTGTAAAGGGGGGCGCTAACCTGATGACGCGCAGTGTATATATACCATGAAAATTGGTCGAGCAAATTGAGCGAGCAATTTTGGCGGCTAAAAATATAGATGTAGATGACCTCAATTTTATAATCGTAGTTACTCTGTATTCATTCAAATCTATCTTCTGTGTAACAAACGAAGAAGAAGCCACTAATTATCCAACTGAATTTTTGAACTCCTTGGATGTGCCTGGTTTACCACTGCACAATTTACAACTGAAGGTTGGCTCGGTAGTTATCATGCTTAGAAATTTGAATCAACCAAAACTGTGCAATGGAACGCGTTTGGTGATACGAAAACTGATGAGCAATGTGATTCACGCGTCGATACTCAAAGGAAAATTTAAAGATGAGGAAGTACTTATTCCAAGGATTCCCTTTGCGTTTAAACGAATTCAATTCCCGATTCGTCTTGCCTTCGCCATGACGATCAATAAATCACAGGGCCAGTCCTTGACTATTTGTGGCCTCAATCTAGAAAATGCTTGTTTTTCTCATGGTCAATTGTACGTGAAATGCTCACGTGTCGGCAAACAATCCGCATTATTTGTTCTTGCATCTGACCAAAAAACGAAGAATGGCGATTACCACAAGGATAGTCCAGATGCAAAGTATGCTTCAATCTTTGATTTTTCAGCCAAAGATAAAACTGTTCCTTTACAAAGTGCACATTTATTTAAAGATATTGAACCGATTGAGCTTCAAAAAAAATTTGGTGACTGTAATTGTCATAATAACCAAGATATCTAAAATTGCATTTGGCGGCGCTAATCTGATGACGCAAAATAATTGCACACATTCTTTGCGAAAATAGCTTTAATAGAAATTAAAACATAACGGTTCTTCTCCCGCGCTTTGTTTCATTAAGAGATAGATCGTATATGATGGTAACATAATCAAAACAAAAACTAAGAAGACGCGTGCAATAGGCAAAGAGAAAAAACGAAAAGAAAATGAGTGTAAAGATGACCTCAATTTTATAATCGTAGTTACTCTGTATTCATTCAAATCTATCTTCTGTGTAACAAACGAAGAAGAAGCCACTAATTATCCAACTGAATTTTTGAACTCCTTGGATGTGCCTGGTTTACCACTGCACAATTTACAACTGAAGGTTGGCTCGGTAGTTATCATGCTTAGAAATTTGAATCAACCAAAACTGTGCAATGGAACGCGTTTGGTGATACGAAAACTGATGAGCAATGTGATTCACGCGTCGATACTCAAAGGAAAATTTAAAGATGAGGAAGTACTTATTCCAAGGATTCCCTTTGCGTTTAAACGAATTCAATTCCCGATTCGTCTTGCCTTCGCCATGACGATCAATAAATCACAGGGCCAGTCCTTGACTATTTGTGGCCTCAATCTAGAAAATGCTTGTTTTTCTCATGGTCAATTGTACGTGAAATGCTCACGTGTCGGCAAACAATCCGCATTATTTGTTCTTGCATCTGACCAAAAAACGAAGAATGGCGATTACCACAAGGAGCTTGAATGAAAATCCGATTAATAAATTAATCTGAGTGTATCCCAACCTGAACAACATAGTTTTCAATGATTTTTTTCTGATATGTGTTTGGAAAACTTAATTATTTCTTTTTTTTTTTAATTTTTTTTTCATCATCATCATAATAAAATACTTTTATATTTCTATCTATATTAATATTGTTTTGTATTATTGTATTACGTTCATTATAGCCTAAATTAGTTCAGTTAAAAGGTAACACGACATTCTATGACTGTTAGACGGTACGAAGTTCGCCAGGTCACCCAGTAAAATATATATTGTTTTTTTTTTATGACTAAATATTATTAAGCTTTCATTTCACTGTGAAACTTTAAAACCACTGTATGATACATTGACATACAAAAAATTATTTTTTCAAAAGTGTATGTGATTAACGATATATATGACGCGCAGTCGCCAGGCCTAAATACAATCGAAAACTTGTGAGCGGATGTCATAAAAATAGTTACTGAATCTAAGCCAACCAATGTATAGATGCTTTGGGAAGTAGTTCAGGAGTCCTGGACTAAGACTCCCCTTAAACGATACCAGGACTTTGTTGATTCCATGCCTCCGCGTTGTACAGCCGTAATTGCCAATAAAGGCAATTCAACCAAATACTAAATTAAGGAATATATTAATTTGCATTTGTCATTAACTATAACTATAAGTAAGAGTTTGTTACTTAGTTTTTTGTTAATTTAATATAATATATTTAATAATATAATAATAACTTTTAGCACAAAATGATGTGGTAAAGTGGTGCTATTATTTTTTTCCAGTATATATCGACGTTTTGGACAATTTTTCGAAATATATAATTGTTATTTGTTCCAATAATGTATTGTTTTCTGCTTTTATAAAAGTAGATCAATACACTGATAAATGTATAGAGGAGAACTTCTTAAACTATTCATTTGCAAGTGGTGCTATTTTATTTTTCACACCTGAATGTAAATACATATATATATATATATATATATATATATATATATATATATATATATATATATATATATATATATATATATATATATATATATATATATATATATATATATATATATATAGAAATTTAAAAGTATTTTATTATGATTAATGATGATGAAAAAAAATTAAAAAAAAAGAAATAATTAAGTTTTCCAAACACATATCAGAAAAAAAATCATTCAGGTTGGGATACGCTCTGATTAATTTATTAATCGGATTTTCATTCAAGCACCTTGTGGTAAACGACATTCTTCGTTTTTTGGAAAGATGCAAGAACAAATAATGCGGATTGTTTGCCGACACGTGAGCATTTCACGTACAATTGACCATGAGAAAAACAAGCATTTTCTAGATTGAGGCCACAAATAGTCAAGGATTGGCCCTGTGATTTATTGATCGTCATGGCGAAGGCAAGACGAATCGGGAATTGAATTCGTTTAAACTCTATTGGCATATCTGTTGGGATCATCGGAATCCTTGGAATAAGTACTTTCACATCTTTAAATTTTCCTTTGAGTATCGACGCGTGAGTCACCTTGCTCATCAGTTTTCGTATCACCAAACGCGTTCTATTGCACAGCTTTGGTTGATTTAAATTTCTAAGCATGATAACTACCGAGCCAACCTTCAGTTGTAAATTATGCAGTGGTAAACTAGGCACATCCAAGGAGTTCAAAAATTCAGTTGGATAATTTGTGGCTTCTTCTTCGTTTGTTACACAGACGATAGATTTGAATGAATACAGAGTACCTACGATTTGATTTTAAATTATAAAATTGAGGTCATCTATATCTTTATTTTTAGCCGCCAAAATTGCTCGCTCACTTAACCATTTAGTATTTCTGTGGTTTGCAATGATATCTGGAAATACTTTGTTGATAAGCTCATCTTTTGATGAGATGAAATTCAAAAAATTGGAGGAAATGAAATCAAACCGCTCGATTCGTCAACAGGAACACGGCCATTACCGATATTCAGCAATTGCTTCGAGAAATCATCAGCAGATAGATCGTTCAACAATGCAACTCTCATATTTACAGACAGTTGAAGTTTGTTTACATATTGCCACAGATTTGATGCTTTGAAGCAAGTATTTATTTCGTCGGCAGCAGTAGATTTTTGAATTACTGGTAGTGTTTATGGGAAATGGGCAGATAATAAAATAATTGAACCACCAAAACATCTCGAGTCATTGCGCTGATATTTTAATGTTCGGTCTAGTGCTTCCAATGCGCGTTTGTGCGCCATTGTGCATTCGTCCCATATGATAATTTGTTATGCTACTAACTTTGGCCATTGCGGAGTGTTTCGAAATGTTACATGTCGGTGTTCAAAATAAATTTCTGAACGCACACATAAATAGTTGTTACAGTTTTTGACAGGATTGGACAACAAATGTTTGACATGTAATAAACAAATGGGCATTTATTGAAAAAAAATTGACAGCTCCGAAATTAAAGTACTTTTTTCAATTTTTCTGTATTTTTAAGATATATTCTGCTATTAGGGGCGGAGACAAATCCAACAAGTCAAAAACCGTGAAAATTGGTCCAGATCTCGAGTTATGTGTTGTAATAAACCCGACCTTCTTTTATATATATAGATATATATGGCTTTTTATTTTTATTGTACGTTAATTATAATTATATATACATATATATGTAAGTTATGAAGTGCTAAATCCCCGAATGTATTGTGTCAAATTAAAATATTTATTATTTAATTCAATCAAATGTACGATTTTTTAAGATAAGTTTGTATATTTTTTTGCATTTTATTTCTAATTATTGATTGTTTCAAATATTATTGTTGCAATTATTCGGTCTGGTAGGCAACTCGTCGTTTACTTGATAACATTTAAACGCACGTTACAGGTCCTTCAGCTCCTCGGGCATATCATTCTTCGGATGTTTGTTCTCAAAATGTTGCTTGTAAGTCTTAGGATCTGGCATCTGCGACTGCGTGGAAGAATTAAAATTTCCTGTTTATAAATATTAAAGCTTATTATTGGATAACGTTGTTTCTTACTTTGCAGAGGACACAAACATGTACGAGTGCTTTTTGTGCCGCTTTTTTCTGGTCGTTGGCACTGTGGCCCTGCTGCTTTTTTATCTTCGCTTGTTTTTCAGCAGCCTTTGCTTGCGATTGTATTTTCTGATGACCGCGTGCCATTGCTGCAAATTTGTATTATAATTATTAATCGGTAAACATCAGCAATAGTTAAATAGTTACAAAAAAAAATCTATTTTAACCGTAATTTTTCATGCGCACACTAGAAAGCACAATAAATTTACATTTGTAATTTCGTATGTCTTTCTGTGCTCTCGACGGCTCTAAAAAATATTCGAATATGAACAGCATCATTCCATGTAAATAAAAGTACTTGATATACGTAATAACAAAGACATGACTGTAAGTACATATATACTTTTCCACCTCTAGTTATATTTCCCTAACACGTTTTTGTCCATTTAATGACCACGTTTATTTGTCTCACCCAATTGTTTTTTCAGTACGAAGATATACAGATGTACTTAAATTTTGTTTGCTATTTACAAACTACGTATTTTGTGATACCCGAATTTATTGACACTTGCTTAGTGTAAATTTCCCAGTGTAGTTTGTTTTTTATTTTACAGTATCACAAACGCTGACCTCCGCATTTGTTGTGTTCAGTGTTGTGAAACAACTTATGGGTACAGAGCAAGTTTTATGTGTCGTCTACAATAAAATATCGATATGCCAGAAGTGCAACGCTAAACATTTGCTTAAAATCACTAACCCTATAACCACTAACCATACAACCCATTGACTGGAAAATATAGCTGGGAAACCATCGATAGTGGCGTTACTCGATGGTTTTACCATCGATTATCAAAACAAAACGATATACTATCGATAGCTCCATCGAACATTTAAAGTTAAAAAAGTGAATACATTTATATTATATGTTTTACTAGGTGACTCGGCGAACTTCGTACCGCCTAACAGTCAAAGAATATCGTGTTACCTTTTAACTGAACTAATTTAGGATAAAATAAACGTAATACAATAGTACAAAACAATATTAATATAGATAGAAATATAAAAGTATTTTATTATGCTTAATGATGATGAAAACATACAGAATGAGAATAAAAATTAAAAAAAAAAAGAAATAATTAAGTTTTCCAAACACATATCAGAAAAAAAATCATTCAGGTTGGGATACACTCTGATTAATTTATTAATCGGATTTTCATTCAAGCACCTTGTGGTAAACGACATTCTTCGTTTTTTGGTCAGATGCAAGAACAAATAATGCGGATTGTTTGCCGACACGTGAGCATTTCACGTACGATTGACCATGAGAAAAACAAGCATTTTCTAGATTGAGGCCACAAATAGTCAAGGATTGGCCCTGTGATTTATTGATCGTCATGGCGAAGGCAAGACGAATCGGGAATTGAATTCGTTTAAACTCTAAGGGCATATCTGTTGGGATCATCGGAATCCTTGGAATAAGTACTTTCACATCTTTAAATTTTCCTTTGAGTATCGACGCGTGAGTCACCTTGCTCATCAGTTTTCGTATCACCAAACGCGTTCTATTGCACAGCTTTGGTTGATTTAAATTTCTAAGCATGATAACTACCGAGCCAACCTTCAGTTGTAAATTATGCAGTGGTAAACTAGGCACATCCAAGGAGTTCAAAAATTCAGTTGGATAATTTGTGGCTTCTTCTTCGTTTGTTACACAGACGATAGATTTGAATGAATACAGAGTACCTACGATTTGATTTTAAATTATAAAATTGAGGTCATCTATATCTTTATTTTTAGCCACCAAAATTGCTCGCTCACTTAACCATTTAGTATTTCTGTGGTTTGCAATATCTGGAAATACTTTGTTGATAAGCTCATCTTTTGATGAGATGAAATTCAAAAAATTGGAGGAAATGAAATCAAACCGCTCGATTCGTCAACAGGAACACGGCCATTACCGATATTCAGCAATTGCTTCGAGAAATCATCAGCAGATAGATCGTTCAACAATGCAACTCTCATATTTACAGACAGTTGAAGTTTGTTTACATATTGCCACAGATTTGATGCTTTGAAGCAAGTATTTATTTCGTCGGCAGCAGTAGATTTTTGAATTACTGGTAGTGTTTATGGGAAATGGGCAGATAATAAAATAATTGAACCACCAAAACATCTCGAGTCATTGCGCTGATATTTTAATGTTCGGTCTAGTGCTTCCAATGCGCGTTTGTGCGCCATTGTGCATTCGTCCCATATGATAATTTGTTATGCTACTAAAACTTTGGCCATTGCGGAGTGTTTCGAAATGTTACATGTCGGTGTTCAAAATAAATTTCTGAACGCACACATAAATAGTTGTTACAGTTTTTGACAGGATTGGACAACAAATGTTTGACATGTAATAAACAAATGGGCATTTATTGAAAAAAAAATTTACAGCTCCGAAATTAAAGTACTTTTAGGGAAAATAGCGCATTTTTCAAGTATTCGTCAATTTTTCTGTATTTTTAAGATATATTCTGCTATATATATAGGGGCGAAGACAAATCCAACAAATCAAAAACCGTGAAAATTGGTCCAGCAGATCTCGAGTTATAAGTGTTGTAACAAACTCGACTTTCTTTTATATATATAGATATCTAATAACAAAATTAAACAAGTAAGAGTGCTCTAGTCGAGACTGCTCGAATAGGGGATACCCTGAGCCTGTGAAGAGCCAAATATCAAATCATTCTATTTTTACAATTTTGTATGCATACATACAAACAACACATACACGGATACATATGCACGCACGAATAAGCGCGCGCTCTGCCAACTGCGCAGTTGACGCAGCGACTGCGCTTGGGCTGCAATGTGGGCATTACTATGGAAACTTAATTGTTTAATAACTTTTCTTAGCGGTGGACTAAGTGCATCAAACTTTCACAACTTATTTAAGACATTCATATGTGTGTATGTGCCAAAGCACAAATCTCTAGTATTTGATTTGCGCTTTTTACAAATAGGGGGCTATTGGGGGCGAATGGGGCGTGCCATCAAAAATCTAAAGATAGCGTTATCTCCGTATTCATTACACGCAAATACACAGCAAATTTGAAGTCTCTAGCTCAAAAGATGTACAATCCAAGCCTTAAAAACACATTAAAATTATCGATAAATGCTCATAAAATCGAAATGGAATGAGTTATCAGAAAAATTTTATAAACTTGTGCAGCGTATCGAGTATTCATGTAAAATTTCAAGTCTCTACGTTGCGTACTTAAAAATATCTCAGCGTTCACACGGACGGACGGACGGACAGACGGACAGGGCTATATCGACTCGTCTTGTCGCGCTGATCAAGAATATATATACTTTATGGGGTGTGGCACGCCTCCTTCTGCCTGTTACATACATTTTCACAAAACCATTATACCCTGATTTCCCATTTTCAATGAGCTCAGGGTATAAAAAATCCGAAAGCTATTTGTCATGTGCTTGAAATCCATCTTCCTATAAAAGCCAATCAGTTTTGTTAAGAAATAGGAGTTTATTTACATTTTGCCCCTTTAAATTAGTCCGGCGGTAAATTTTTATTTTGGGCAACCCCACAACGAGAATCGCCGATATTTCGACATCGAGAAATTTCCATCGATATATTGCGTGAAATGTGCAAACAAATCAATTATTATATCAATTATATCAAATAAAAAGGTGCTTCATTGTAACCGTAATAAAAAGTATGTATTATTTTGGAAAATATTTAAAATATTTTTTATTAATTAATATTTTCCGTTTTAGATATTACTAATGAAAAATTTAAACGCACGGACAATGATTTAAATACGGTGCTACAAAAGCATTTTGTCCATGCCAATGACAGGCTGGCGAAGTTTAGATTAAAATAAACCATACATGTAAATAATATTGTAAATATTTTTGTTATTATCTACATTAATTCAGTTATTTATGTTAAATGTTATGAATTTCTGTTACTGTTTTTGTTATTTTTTGTTTTGAATTTCTTTTTACTTTTTGTTGTTGTTATTTTTTAAGATAATACATATATACATGTATATAGTAAATGAAAATTATATTAATAAAAATATTTTCGTTGCAAATTATTGAAAATTTCATTCGAATATGAGTCAGAAATGATTAAAAGATGACTCGTGGACGACTCTTTTATGAATAAAAGATGACTCGAGGAAGACTGTTTTATGATTAAAAACAAGTAAGAAAACTCTAGTCGGAGGTGCCCGACTAGGAGATCCCCTGAGCCCCGTCCGATTTGCATTGTTTAATATGCTATATAGCTTGCATATAACATTAAATTTTGCAAAATTAAATTATAATTTTGAAATTTTATTCAACTAAAATTTATGTAAATCAAAAATAAATTAATAATTAAATAAATAAACAAATTAACAAAAAAGAAAAAAAAATGAAAAGAAAAAAACAAACATCTTCGCACCTGGACTCGAACCTGCATCTATTTACTACATATGTAACTTTAGAGCGCATCATCTCAACTAGCACAACTACCTCATGTTTATAAATTAAAAAAAAAAAATTTAAAAAGTTATGCTGTTGTCACCGAGTTTCGAGCCCGAGACCTTTCGTTTATGCGCTTTGCGTCTACCCACTACGCCACACCAGTATTGCAATGCAATGTAGTACTAAAAAGGCGATATGTGACAAATACAAAACTAAAGAAGCTTAAGAAGCAGATCAATCGCAATTGTGATTCTTAGAATATGCTGAAATGCGCGCATATGAACGTATGAGTATGTGTACATACAAAAACGGTGGTCTGTTTGCATGTATGCGTGTAAAGGGCGATATTTGACAAATACAAAACTACAGAAGCGGCTGAAAATGCAAACACAATTCAAACACAGATTTGGTTGAAGAATATGCTAGAATGGATGGCCTTGAATGTATTTGTGCATATACATAGTAGACGCGTTTGCACGTTTCAATGTATGTGTATGTGTAAATGTTTTTTGCTGCGGTATGATTCTATTGAATTTTTTACATTTTATAAAAATGTTAATTTATTCACATGGTTATATTTGCAACAGACTCTCAATGGGTGTTTGTTGGCAGGGGGGGTGGATTAGTAAAAAGAGCCGGTATCCAAAAAATAAAAAAATAGAAATTGCATAAAATTCACATGAATCTATATGCAAAATTTGAGGGGTCTAGCTCTAAAGGTGTGGGAGATATAATTTTATAACCTGTTTTCGATAAGGTTTAAAATCGATAACAAAACAACAAAAATAGATATCGTTTTTTGGTAACAAACTTGATCTGCGCGTGCTATCCACGGACCGAACAAAAAAAAATTCAAGTCTCTAGCTTGTCTAGATGCTTCAATCGACGCGTTCAAACATACGGACGGACGGACGGACGGACGGACGGACGGACGGACGGACAGACAGACAGACGGACAGGGCTAAATCGACTCAGCTCGTCGCCCTGATCAAGAATATATATACTTTGTGGGGTCTGACACGCCTCCTTCTGCCTGTTACATACATTTAACAAAACCATTATACCCTGATTTCCCATTTTCAATGGGCTCAGGGTATAAAAAGAGTCATAAGCGATTTATTAAGAAGAGTCGCGGCTAGGGTACAATTTTCTCCCGACAGAACAGTCTTTTATGATCAGAAAATGAGCGCAAATATGACTATTTTCAATCGTCGCGCGAATCTTTTAAGGCTCACTTATGATCTGTAAACTCAAAAATGCTGGGTGGGTAGCACGATTGAGGGACTAGCAGGTTATGCAAATACCCCTGTTATTTTAACAGTGAAACGTCACAGACATGTCAAAAGTTGGCGCGCGTTTATATTTTTTATGAAAATCCAGCAATTTTTACACTGTTATCTGTCTTGCAGCCAGAAGCCAAAATAAAACTAGCAACGCTTCTAATTACAAGATCTATATAGATTCAAGAATCGGACAATATAAGGGTTTTACTACTTTTCATTCATGAATACCGTTTTTAAGCTGTTATTGCTCACAGACTCCATGGCGATTGAGTGATGTTCGTTGACTGCCGTGACATTCTTGTTGAGTAACTTAAATTTTATTTTCCAAAGTTTAAATGTACTAAACAAAATAGTATTAAAAGGTATATTTAACTTTTCAGTTGATTAATTGATAATTTATAGTTGGTAATATCATCAAAATTCCACACACGCGCATACTAAATTTTAACATGAGTTATCTGTGACGTCACAGTAAGCTGTTAGTTAACATTAAAAGTAACGGAACATTTCTTTGCATAACCTGGTGGCGTTTAACAGTGGGTGGGTAGTCTCTCAATCGTGGTATGAATGTAGGTACGAGCTACGTTTGAGCACGATTGAATTCACTCAAGCACTGTTAAAAGATACCAGGTTATGCAAAGAGCAGTTCTGTTACTTTGATGTTAATTAACATGCAATTTGTGACGTCACAGCTTCAACAAGAAAGTCAAGGCAGTAAATGGACTATGAGAGCAATAACAGCTTAGAAAACGGTTTAGATGAATGAAAAGTAGTAAAACCCTTATATTTTCCGATTCCTGAATCTATGTAGAGCTTGTAATTAGAAGCGCAGCTAGTCTTCGATCAACGCGCACTGTTAAAAGACACCAGGTTATGCAAAGAAATGTTCCGTTACTTTTAATTTTAACTAACAGCTCGCTGTGACGTCACAGATAACTCATGTTAAAATTTAGTATGCGCGTGTGTGGAATTTTGATGATATTACCAACTATAAATTATCAATTAATCAACCGAAAAGTTAAAAATACCTTTTAATATTTTTTTGTTTAGTACATTTAAACTTTGGAAAATAAAATTTAAGTTACTCAACAAGAATGTCACGGCAGTCAACGAACATCACTCAATCGCCATGGAGTCTGTGAGCAATAACAGCTTAAAAACGGTATTCATGAATGAAAAGTAGTAGTAAAAGTAGTAACCCTTATATTGTCCAATTTTTGAATCTATATAGATCTTGTAATTAGAAGCGTTGCTAGTTTTATTTTGGCTTCTGGCTGCAAGACAGATAACAGTGTAAAAATTGTAGGATTTTCATACAAAATTTAAACGCGCGCCAACTTTTGACATGTCTGTGACGTTTCACTGTTAAAATAACAGGGGTATTTGCGTAACCTGGTAGTCCCTCAATCGTGGATCAACGCGCAACATTACATAACAGCGCGACATCAAATTACAAGGTCGTTTTGCATAAGCAGTAACCAGTCTTGCCGTTTTTCTGGAACATAACGAGCTAGATCAACCAATAAAAATCCCAAAAAAAGTCTTGAGTAAAAAAAAATTAAAATGGATATTTTTCACATACTAATAAAGTGATTTATCGCATAAACACAAAAAAAATTGTTTTTTTTTTTAAATATAATATAAAATATAATTTTAAAGTTTAAATAATAGTAACATAACTTTTCTTTTAAAGCTCTCAAATCGTTGTGCGTCATTAACACTTTTTGTGTCGACGCAATTCGAATCTAAAATTTTTTATAATTATCCTAAACCTTAAAATCGAATTGAGAGTATCCACGTTCTCGCGGTTTCTTATTTTAAATTTCATTATGTTTATTTGGTAAACGCCCTCTCATCTTCGGCATTCGACCAAGGCAGTGAAACAATTTACATTACAATCATTGCCAATTCTTGGAATCTTTCATTCGATGCATAATCAGTATAGTTGGTACATCTACCTAAAAATTTGTTGGTGTTTTCAATATTTTTCCGTGTTATGAGCGAAACTTCGTTGTACATTGAGCCTTTCTATCAGAGCCATCTTTTCGAACCAAAAATATTCAAGAATCAGAGTTTTTGTTTATATATGTATTTCCTTTGACATTTCTTATTTTCAATTCAGTAATGATCGATGATAATTTTGGCATAAGCTTGCATAAGCTAGAGGTGGAAGACCGTATGATAATAGTGGTTGTATATAGTGGTACAAGCAAAAAATGCTGATAAAATTTGAGAAATAAAATAGATTGATTTTCAGAAAAGCTAGAATTCCTGCTACCTGTCATTTTTAAATTTTTCCCGAAATCGGACTTTTAAAAAGGCAGATCTGACGGGAAAAAGCTGAAACGGCAACAGCGCATCATACAACACATAAACTCGTCGTCTATAAGAAAATTATTCCATATTGATTCACGAATCGCATAATATAAGCCTTTTACTATAGGTCTGTTAAATAATATCAAAGTAACGAAACTGCTTTTTGCGTAACCTGGTGCATTTTAACAGTGTACATTTACACTAACCTCTTATAAAACATAATTATTCCACGCAAAAAAGAAATTGAACATTGAGTACGCGACAACTTCGTTTTTGCTCGGCGTAGTCGCTTTACGTTCGGGCAACAATAGCTAGAAGCAGAATCATTCTGCATAGAGGCTCGGCTAAACAGTAGCACAGAAGATTTGTAATTTGCGGTGACGAGATTCCATCTCTTTGCTGCTGAGTGAAGAGTATGCCGAATTCTGGAAAGCTCTTAACAAATATGAAATGGTTATATGAATTCATATTTGTTGACCGCTTATGTGCTTATGTACGAAACTTGCTGCCTGTAGAATTTACTAGATCTTGTAGACTATACACACATGTTGAATATGTACGCGAATGGGATGGCTGTAGAACTTTTGAAGGTGTATGTGTGTGCATAATAGGTACGCACAAGCAGCAACATAATAAATGTGTTTACCATGGCTCATGTAACATACTAAGTGCTATATGATAATGTTTGGTGTGTGCCTAACACGGGCTTTTAGTCGCGTTAAAGATTGTCCATCAGAATTGCAGAGGGATTATTATAGACTTTTTATTATAATTATGTAAGTGTTTTCTATTGTTACAAAATTTGCCATAATTTATATATGGTCAATTACATATTCACGAATCACTTTAAATTTTCTTCTTATATTATTAGTTTGACCAACTTAAGGTAATGATGACGATAGTGGAAATTTTATTGAGTATTCAATACTCAGACGAACACTGTATTTCATGTTGATTTTAAAAGATGTGTGCAAACTTCGCAATCTGTTTTTGCAACAACTTGTGCAAAATAAAGCCAGCAAAATATAGTTATGTATATTTTTTAAAAGCATTTTGAATATTAAAAATCTTTGCCATCAACCAATAATATAATACATATGTATGCAGACGACACAGCCGTAGTATGTTTCAGTTACTCCCACACTTTCGCCAGTCGTCGCTTACAATCGTATGTCAATAAATTTTCCTCCTGGACTAAAGACTGGAACTGGACTGGACAAAAAATCTGAAATGACAAAAGACATAGTACCGGTCCACAAATTTGCCTAGACCGACTCCCCATTAACAATGTTACCGCCCAAAAATACCTCGGACTTACTCGAGACTCTAAACTAAACTGACGAAAACACGTCTAAGACATTATAGGTACTATCAAAATGAGACACAAAAAAATAATTAATCAACTACAAGTCAAAATTAATACAGCCTAAATGGAGATACGGGTGCTCCATGTGGGGAACGCAGCTGTTCCTGTTCCTTATCTCATTAAAAATTCCAATCCTCTGAACACCGCATTATAAGACGCTTCATCTGTTTTCTTTTTGCCAGGTATGACGATATCATGAAAGAGTAAATACTTAAATATGTTATCAACATTATTCAAGACTTATCAATCGAACAGAACTCTAAGCACTCATCTCATCCAAATCCACTATCAAACTTTACAGTTACGTTATAGTGTTGGGTAAACGTTGCTCATTCACATTGCTCAGTTGCTCACTGTTCATGAACAGCTCAAAGCTCAAAAAACAGCTGAGCAAAAGAACAAGTGAGCAATAAAGAACAAGTGAGCAAAAAAGAGCAAGTGAGTAATAAAGAACAATTCGAGAGGAACATGTTCAGTTGCTCAGTTTAGTGAACAACTCTTTTTTGTTCACTCACTCATGAGCAACCCAACACTATTACGTTACCCTCGACCCCTTCTAGGAACTTGCCAAATATGATATGTCTACGCCTACTGGGGGCGTGGCAAATTGGCAGCAAAGTTTGTAACGCCCAGCTGCAAAATTCATATGCCTGTGCCACCTATAAAAATAAGCTTAATAAGAATTGCTAAGACGACAAACGGCACTTCTGCGAAATATATGTAATTCGATTTAATGTTGAAGTTCTGTAAATAATTTATCTGCTAAAATTATCATTTTTCGTATAGCCTAGGTCAGTTATGTTATTTTCTTTTTGTGACAAAAAATGTAAATATCAAATATCGATATTTGTGTAATCGACTTAGTCCGAACAAAATTATTCCACACAAAAAAATTGACGATAGTACCCATCATGTATGTATGTATGTAGGCACGAAATGCACACACAACTCAATAACAATTTTGGTTTAAGAATATGCTAGAATGAATGGCGCTGAATTTATTTGTGACCATGCATAAGCAAACGCGCTTGCACGTTTCAATGTACATACATATGTGTAAATGTAAATATATTTTGCTGTCGCTGCTTAACGCGTGCGTGTCATAATTGACCAAACGTTTTGTTTAATAGATTGATTGATGAAACTTTCAGCATATGATTCTATTGAATTTTTTACATTTTATAAAAATGCTAATTCATTCACATAGTTATATTTGCAAAAATTGAAATTGCATAAAATACACATGAATCTACATAAATGCAAAATTTGAGATAAATTATTAAATTTAAAATACGAGATTCCCCTGTGGGAAACGAGTATCACGCTTTAGGTTTCGTCCTAAGGCAACGTTCTTACTTGTTTTTTATGCCCCTGGTGGAACTGGGAAGACATTCCTCATGTCATTGATTTTGGCCACTGTACGTGCGAGATCCGAAATTGGGGTAGCCATTGCGTCTTCTGGAATAGCGGACACATTGCAGGACGGATGCCGTGCGGCTCACTCAGCGTTAAAATTGCCATTAAATCTTCAAACTACTAAACAACCGATATGTAACATTTCGAAACACTCCGCAATGGCCAAAGTTTTAGTAGCATAAAAAAATATCATATGGGACGAATGCACAATGGCGCACAAACGCGCATTGGAAGCATTAGACCGAATGAATGAATACACTTGACTATGTTGGGGTTTAGTCGAATACTGTACTGATCTTTATTCTTCTGAGGCTGCGTATTTATACCCAGCCTCATGCATAATTTCAACCCTTAAAACTAATGTGTCTATTGCTGAGTGTGTAAGGCTCAACATTGGTCTATTGTATTCTTATACTATCGCTGAGGTTGAAGGGCTCAGCGTTCGTCTAGTATCTATTCTTATCCTATCGCTGACGTTGTAAGGGTTAGCGTTTATCTGGCTATTTTAAGATTCCATACATGTGGCCTTTCTTCATCTATCGCACTGCATGCTAGTCGTTAAGTGCGTAGAAGGCATGTTTACATATTTATATATATTTTTATGTTCATGCCTGAACACCGAACATTAAAAGATCTGCGCAATGACTCGATATGTTTTGGTGGTTCAATGATTTTATTATCTAGCGGTTTCCGACAAACAATACCAGTAATTCCAAAAACTACTGCTGCCGACGAAATAAACGCTTGCCTCAAAGCTTCAAATCTGTGGCAATATGTAGACAAACTTCAACTGTCTGTAAATATGAGAGTTGCATTTTTGAACGATCTATTTGCTGATGATTTCTCGAAGAAATTGCTGAATATCGGTAATGGCCGTGTTCCTGTTAACGAATCGAGCGGTTTGATTTCAATTCCTCCAAATTTTTGCAATTCCGTCTTATCAAAAAATGAGCTTATCAACAAAGTAATTCCGGATATCATTGCAAACCACAAAAATACTAAATTGTTAAGTGAGTGAGCAATTTTGGCGGCTAAAAATAAAGATGTAGATGACCTCAATTTTATAATTCTAAATCAAATCGTAGGTACTCTGTATTCATTCAAATCTATCGTCTGTGTAACAAACGAAGAAGAAGCCACTAATTATCCAACTGAATTTTTGAACTCCTTGGATGTGCCTAGTTTACCACTGCATAATTTACAACTGAAGGTTGGCTCGGTAGTTATCATGCTTAGAAATTTAAATCAACCAAAGCTGTGCAATAGAACGCGTTTGGTGATACGAAAACTGATGAGCAATGTGACTCACGCGTCGATACTCAAAGGAAAATTTAAAGATGAGGGAGTACTTATTCCAAGGATTCCGATGATCCCAACAGATATGCCCTTAGAGTTTAAACGAATTCAATTCCCGATTCGTCTTGCCTTCGCCATGACGATCAATAAATCATAGGGCCAATCCTTGACTATTTGTGGCCTCAATCTAGAAAATGCTTGTTTTTCTCATGGTCAATTGTACGTGGAATGCTCACGTGTCGGCAAACCATCCGCATTATTTGTTCTTGCATCTGACCAAAAAACGAAGAATGTCGTTTACCACAAGGTGCTTGAATGAAAATCTGATTAATAAATTAATCAGAGTGTATTCCAACCTGAACAACATAGTTTTCAATGATTTTTTTCTGACATGTGTTTGGAAAACTTAATATTTCTTTTTTTTTTTTAATTTTTATTCTCATTCTGTATGTTTTCATCATCATTCATCATAATAAAATACTTTTATATTTCTATCTATATTAATATTGTTTTGTATTATTGTATTACGTTCATTAAAGCCTAAATTAGTTCAGTTAAAAGGTAACACGACATTCTTTGACTGTTAGGCGGTACGAAGTTCGTCGGGTCAGCTAGTTTCATATAAATATTAGTGTATACCATATGCTGTAAAAGTCTATCAAATTTGTTCGATAACTTATCTCATTTCGATTTGATCACCATTTATTGATCATTTTAATTCGTTTTTAAGGCGTGGTTTGCTCATCGTTTGAGCTAGAGGTTTCAAATTTATTGTGCAGTGTAATGAATACGGAGATTATGTGGTTTTTATACCCTGAGCCCATTGAAAATGGGAAATCAGGGTATAATGGTTTTATGAAAATGTATGTAACAGGCAGAAAGAGGCGTGCCACACCCCATAAAGTATATATATTCTTGATCAGCGAGACAAGACGAGTCGATATATCCATGTCCGTCTGTCCGTCCGTCCGTGTGAACGCTGAGACATTTTAAAGTACGCAACGTAGAGACTTGAAATTTTACATGAATACTCGATACGCTGCACAAGTTTATAAAATTTTTCTGATAACTCATTCCATTTCGATTTTATGAGCATTTATCGATAATTTTAATGTGTTTTTAAGTCTTGGATTGTACATCTTTTGAGCTAGAGACTTCAAATTTGCTGTGTATTTGCGTGTAATGAATACGGAGATAACGCTATCTTTAGATTTTTGATGGCACGCCCCATTCGCCCCCAATAGCCCCCTATTTGTAAAAAGCGCAAATCAAATACTAGAGATTTGTGCTTTGGCACATACACACATATGAATGTCTTAAATAAGTTGTGAAAGTTTGATGCACTTAGTCCACCGCTAAGAAAAGTTATTAAACAATTAAGTTTCCATAGTAATGCCCACATTGCAGCCCAAGCGCAGTCGCTGCGTCAACTGCGCAGTTGGCAGAGCGCGCGCTTATTCGTGCGTGCATATGTATCCGTGTATGTGTTGTTTGTATGTATGCATACAAAATTGTAAAAATAGAATGATTTGATATTTGGCTCTTCACAGGCTCAGGGTATCCCCTATTCGAGCAGTCTCGACTAGAGCACTCTTACTTGTTTAATTTTGTTATTAGATATCTATATATATAAAAGAAAGTCGAGTTTGTTACAACACTTATAACTCGAGATCTGCTGGACCAATTTTCACGGTTTTTGATTTGTTGGATTTGTCTTCGCCCCTATATATATAGCAGAATATATCTTAAAAATACAGAAAAATTGACGAATACTTGAAAAATGCGCTATTTTCCCTAAAAGTACTTTAATTTCGGAGCTGTAAATTTTTTTTTCAATAAATGCCCATTTGTTTATTACATGTCAAACATTTGTTGTCCAATCCTGTCAAAAACTGTAACAACTATTTATGTGTGCGTTCAGAAATTTATTTTGAACACCGACATGTAACATTTCGAAACACTCCGCAATGGCCAAAGTTTTAGTAGCATAACAAATTATCATATGGGACGAATGCACAATGGCGCACAAACGCGCATTGGAAGCACTAGACCGAACATTAAAATATCAGCGCAATGACTCGAGATGTTTTGGTGGTTCAATTATTTTATTATCTGCCCATTTCCCATAAACACTACCAGTAATTCAAAAATCTACTGCTGCCGACGAAATAAATACTTGCTTCAAAGCATCAAATCTGTGGCAATATGTAAACAAACTTCAACTGTCTGTAAATATGAGAGTTGCATTGTTGAACTATCTATCTATCTATCTATCTGCTGATGATTTCTCGAAGCAATTGCTGAATATCGGTAATGGCCGTGTTCCTGTTGACGAATCGAGCGGTTTGATTTCATTTCCTCCAATTTTTTGAATTTCATCTCATCAAAAGATGAGCTTATCAACAAAGTATTTCCAGATATCATTGCAAACCACAGAAATACTAAATGGTTAAGTGAGCGAGCAATTTTGGCGGCTAAAAATAAAGATATAGATGACCTCAATTTTATAATTTAAAATCAAATCGTAGGTACTCTGTATTCATTCAAATCTATCGTCTGTGTAACAAACGAAGAAGAAGCCACAAATTATCCAACTGAATTTTTGAACTCCTTGGATGTGCCTAGTTTACCACTGCATAATTTACAACTGAAGGTTGGCTCGGTAGTTATCATGCTTAGAAATTTAAATCAACCAAAGCTGTGCAATAGAACGCGTTTGGTGATACGAAAACTGATGAGCAAGGTGACTCACGCGTCGATACTCAAAGGAAAATTTAAAGATGTGAAAGTACTTATTCCAAGGATTCCGATGATCCCAACAGATATGCCCTTAGAGTTTAAACGAATTCAATTCTCGATTCGTCTTGCCTTCGCCATGACGATCAATAAATCACAGGGCCAATCCTTGACTATTTGTGGCCTCAATCTAGAAAATGCTTGTTTTTCTCATGGTCAATTGTACGTGGAATGCTCACGTGTCGGCAAACCATCCGCATTATTTGTTCTTGCATCTGACCAAAAAACGAAGAATGTCGTTTACCACAAGGAGCTTGAATGAAAATCCGATTAATAAATTAATCAGAGTGTATTCCAACCTGAACAACATAGTTTTCAATGATTTTTTTCTGACATGTGTTTGGAAAACTTAATATTTCTTTTTTTTTTTTAATTTTTATTCTCATTCTGTATGTTTTCATCATCATTCATCATAATAAAATACTTTTATATTTCTATCTATATTAATATTGTTTTGTATTATTGTATTACGTTCATTAAAGCCTAAATTAGTTCAGTTAAAAGGTAACACGACATTCTTTGACTGTTAGGCGGTACGAAGTTCGTCGGGTCAGCTAGTTTCATATAAATATTAGTGTATACCATATGCTGTAAAAGTTTATCAAATTTGTTCGATAACTTATCTCATTTCGATTTGATCACCATTTATTGATCATTTTAATTCGTTTTTAAGGCGTGGTTTGCTCATCGTTTGAGCTAGAGGTTTCAAATTTATTGTGCAGTGTAATGAATACGGAGATCATGTGGTTTTTATACCCTGAGCCCATTGAAAATGGGAAATCAGGGTATAATGGTTTTATGAAAATGTATGTAACAGGCAGAAAGAGGCGTGCCACACCCCATAAAGTACATATATTCTTGATCAGAGCGGCAAGACGAGTCGATATAGCTCTGTCGGTCTGTCGGTCCGTCCGTCCGTCTGTCCGTCCGTGCGAACGCTGCGTCAACTGCGCAGTTGGCAGAGCGCACGCTTATGCGTGCTTGCATATGTATGTGTGTATGTGTTGTTTGCATGTATGCATGAAAAAACGTAGAATCATTTGATATTTAGCTCTTCACGTGGCACAGGGTATCCTCTAGTCGAGCAGTCTCGACTAGAGCACTCTTACTTGTTATATTTTGGATTCCACGCCGCATTCACCGCCGATTTCCACAACACGCTAATCAACTACGAAATGCATGTGCTTTAGCAAATTTGTAAGTATAAATCTCATTAATAAGTTGTGAGATTGATGAAGAAAGTCCATCGCTAAGAAAATTTATTAAACAATTAATTTCTTAGAGTAAAGCCCACATTGCAGCCCAAACGCAGTCGTTGCGTCAACTGCACAGTTGGCAGAGCGTATGCTTATGCTAGTATGCACATATATATATATATATATATATATATATATATATATATATATATATATATATATATATATATATATATGTGTGTGTGTATGTGTTATTTGTATGCATGCATAAAAGAAGCGTAGAATGACTTTATACTTGACTCTTCACAGGTCTCCTATCTCCTAGTAGGGGCGGTCTCGTCTAGAGCACTCGTACTTGTGTACTTATATTTTTGTACACCAACAGTTCATTTCTTTATAACAGTCAGTTCAATTTTGAAAAAACAAAAAAAAAACACATACACACATACAAATATTACACAGGCAACAAGACTGACAACCAAAAAGTACATCGCCATTACATAAACATATCGCTTTCGTATCCTTATACAAATAATAATACAAGAAGAGTTAAATATCAAATCATTCAATGCTTTTTCATGTATACATACAAACAACACATACACACATACATACACGCATAAGCGCGCGCTCTGCCAACTACGCAGTTGACACAGTGACTGCGCTTGGGTTGCAATGTGGTTATTACTATGGGAACTAAATTGTTTAATGACTTTTCTTAGCGATTGACTAACTGCAAACTTTCACAACTTCTTAATGGCATTCATATGTCTGCCGAAGCATAAGTCTCTAGTATTTCATTTGCGCTTTTTACGAATAGGGGGTTATTGGGGACGAATGGGGAGTGGCATCCAAAATCTACAGATTACGTTGAGACGGACGGACGGACAGGCGGACGGACGGACAGGGCTATATCGACTCGTCTTGTCGCGCTGATCAGGAATATATATACTTTATGGGGTGTGGCACGCCGCCTTTTGCTTGTTACATATATTTTCACAAAACCAATACACCCTGATTTCCCATTTTAAATGGGCTCAGGGTATAAAAAGATTTAAAATATTTTATTATACACACATACAAAAGTACAGGCATCCATGTGCACACATATTCAATATAGTGTAGTCCGCAAGATCTAACAACTGGAAGTATTGAACTTTACATTTTCCACAGGCAGCAAAAGTTTCGGACATAGGCACATAAACGCACATACATTTAGCATGGGACTGTACGTTTGTCTGCATCCTTGTCGCGAAATCATATTCCTTACACGTACCAGCGCTTTCATATCCTGCGTATAAATAATCATGAACCAACCTTTTAAATTTTTAGTAAATTGTACCGTAATCCTTTATTTCATTCTTGACTTTGATTCTCTTAAATATTTCCTTCCAAAAATTATATAGATTTAAGGTTTATTTAAAATATTTTCGGGCTATTGATTTTAATGCAAATTTAACATTTTAACTCGCGTGTGGCGCCATACGGACGGGAAGACACGAAACGAAAAAACACTTATTATGCAATCATTGTGGACTATCGTTACTGCATTTTGGCCTAGTTTGTGAACGGCATTATATGATGCTAGGGTGGTAACGAGGAGTGTGGGCATATCGAAATTACCTCATTGCGCATACGGTTCCAAGTTAGCCAAACAGGTAAAATGGCTATATTGCTATCACCAACGCCAACGTTCAGTTATAACGAAATTGCTGTAGTCACGCAATACTAATCCAGAGTTTCAGCCATAGTTGTCATATTATTTTTATACCCTAAGCCCATTGAATATAGGAAATCAGGGTACATTGGTTTTGTAGAAGTGTATGTAACAGGCAGAAGGAGGCGTGCCACACCCCATATATTCTTGATCAGCGCGATAAGACGAGTCGATGTAGCCCTGTCCGTCTGTCCGTCCGTCCGTATGAACGTTGAGATATGTTTAAGTAGGCAATGTAGAGACTTGAAATTTTACATGAATACTCGTTAATACTATATACTGCACAAGTTTATCATTCCATTTCGATAACTGATTCCATTTCGATTTTGTGAGTATTTATCGAAATTATAATGTGTTTTTTAGGCGTGGTTTGTACATCGTTTGAGCTAGTGACTTTATTTGCTGTGTAGTTGCGTGTAATGAATACGGAGATTATGTAATATTTAGATTTTGGATTCAATGCTCAATTCGCCCCCAATAGCCCCTATTTGTAAAAAGCGCAAATCAATTTCTAGAGACTTGTGCTTTGGCAAATACACACACATGAATACCGTTAATAATTTGTAAAAGTTTGATGCAGTTAGTGAATCGCTAAGAGAAGTTATTAAACAATTAAGTTCCCATAGTAATGCCCAAGCGCAGTCACTTTGTCAACTGCGCAGCTGGCAGAGCATGCGCTTATACGTGTATGCATATGTATGTGTGTATGTGTTGTTTGTATGTATGCATAAAAAAAGCGTAGAATGATTTAATATTTGCCTCTTCGAATAGAAGATGCCCCGTTTAAAAAAACCCTACAGTGTTGATCTAAAATAAAACTATTTAAAACTAAATTATAATTTCGAACTTTTAGTTTCACAAGTTTATCAAGCGTAAATAAATCAATAAATCCCAAGCGCCGTGCCGAGACTGTTCGGATTAGAGATATCCCAATAATTCTAAACTTTTATAAATCAATCAACACATGCATGCATAAATACTCTGTTAGGTGCATGAATGAATGGAGAGATCTCACAAACTACAAAAGCAAACCCTTGAAATTTGATATGTATACTGGTGTATACCACACCATATATTTTGTTGATTTTTTTATATTCGTTTTTTTAAAGGCGATATATACACATTTTAAAGTCGCGATTTCGGTATATTTTGGATTAAACCCCCTCCCTCCACTCGACCCAAATTTTGCAAAAAAAAATTTCAAATACTACCTTTATGCATCGGCAATTACACATATGAATGTCATTATTACGCTCTGAAAGTAATAAAAATTATCTATTTATTCAACAATTAATTTCCCATTGTAAATACCATACTATACCCCAAGCGCACTCGTTGCGTCAACTTGCGCGCCCATACGCACGGGTTTATACGTATGTGTCTCTGAATTTGTATGTGCATGTGTTGTTTGAGGTAAATTATTAATAAAATTTGTTTATAATTAACAAATACAAAATGCATATATTAAAAAATTTAGGTATCCATTAGTTCAAGTTCAAGTAGCATACCAAAGAATAACTTCACAGATAAATCTCTCCCTATAAAAGCAATAATTGTTCATTCAAATACTGCTGGACAGTACTGTACTGGCTGTAGGTATAGGTCGCCGAATGCTGCTTGCTTTATTTGAACCTTATATTGGGGTATGCTTATTTAAGCGCTATTAGCGATGTAGAGGGGCTTCAAGCAATGTCGATGGCTATAACAATGACGTCGATTGGCAGCTAGGTCATATTTATTTGTTGTGAGTAGGTGGCATCGATATGTACTTTTGCTGGTGCCAGCTTTATATGTATCAAACGATTAGAATCTTGTTTTATTTTGTTACTGGCGTTGTTTTGAATTTTTCATACATGTTGATTTTTGGCATTAATAAGGCTATCAGGAAATACTATAGTAGGAAACCTGATGAATGATCGTCAATGAATGTTGAATTTTGTTGTTGCTGCATTGCCATTGTGGTAAACTGGGCTTAGTAATTGGTTCTGGGAAGAAAAAGAAGGCGAAGGCTAATTGTAATTATATGTGTTTGTGTAAATGAATACTTATTTTCGTATCAGACATATACTATGATGCAAATAACATATAATGTGAGTGTATGTATGTGTGTATGTATACTTTTATTTCATTATTAAAGGCAAGCAAAAGTTTTTGTTTATTATTATTCCGATGGAAGCCAACGTCTTTCTCGCAATCCATTAGGATTTGTCGATAGTGATTAAATAAATTATGCATGGTTTACACTGCTGGGTATTGGTAGCTAAAGTTTTAGGTATAGGTACCACAATATCAATATAAAGTTAATTATTATAAAAAAATAATTTATAGTTTTGATCAGCACTATAAGATGTATCGATATAGCCTTGTACCAAAGCTAGAGAGTTGAAATTTTACTCGTGTATACCATACTAACCATACACAAGCTTATCATATTCTTTCGCAACTTATTGCATTTTTTTTTTATCGGCACTTATCGATAATTTGAATTCGGGTTTTAATATATAATGTTATCTTTAGATTTTTTTATACCACTCTCCCTTCACTACTTTAGCAAAAACCGTATTTCAAATCCTAAGGACTTAGGCATTTGGCATAGGATATCATTAATAAGTTTTGAAAGTTTGATGAAGATAATCCAAAAAAACTTAAGATTAAGATCCCATGATAATGCCCACACGGCATCCCGATGTGAATGTAAATATTTGATTGATTCAACAATTAAGTTATCATAGTAATGCTCACACTATAGCACATCAGTCCCTGCATCAACTGCGCAACTCGCAGAACGTGTACATGCGTGTGTATGAGAGCGTGTTGTTTGTATAGGTGTATAAGAGGAGCGTAGAATGATTGAAAATTGAGTTAAATTATGCAGATAGATCGTTCAACAATGCAACTCTCATATTTACAGACAGTTGAAGTTTGTTTATATATTGCCACAGATTTGATGCTTTGAGGCAAGCGTTTATTTCGTCGGCAGCAGTAGATTTTGGAATTACTGGTAGTGTTTGTCGGAAATCGCCAGATAATAAAATCATTGAACCACCAAAACATCTCGAGTCATTGCGCTGATATTTTAATGTTCGGTCTAGTGCTTCCAATGCGCGTTTGTGCGCCATTGTGCATTCGTCCCATATCATAATTTTTTATGCCATTGCGGAGTGTTTCGAAATGTTACATGTCGGTTTTTCAAAATAAATTTCTGAACGCACACATAAATAGTTGTTACAGTATTTGACGGGATTGGACAACAAATGTTTGACATGTAATAAACAAATGGGCATTTATTGAAAAAAAATTTGACAGCTCCGAAATTAAAGTGCTTTTAGGGAAAATAGCGCATTTTTCAAGTATTCGTCAATTTTTCTGTATTTTTAAGATATATTCTGCTATTCGGGGCGGAGACAAATCCAACAAATCAAAAACCGTGAAAATTGGTGCAGCAGATCTCGAGTTATAAGTGTTGTAACAAACTCGACTTTCTTTTATATATATAGATTAAATCTGGTATATATTTGCAGATGGAGCTTACAAATTTTGTATTTTGTTTTATGTTTATTTTCTAAAAAATTCTATAGAATAGCAGCATCACCATTTATTCTTATTCTTCTTGTCCCTCGAGCAGTAGCTATATAATAAGACAATTTTACTTCCAACGCAGTTAGGCAGAAAATGGTGTGTTCCAGAAAAGAAGATTGCTATGTATTTGAATTTCTATTCAAGTTTCTAGAGCTGCATGAACGACTTTGTATTCATATACATACATATTAATATATGTTAAGGTAGCCCCGTCTCATCAGCATGTTTTATGCTGCTTCCAACGTATGTGTGAAAATAACCAAATAATGTGTTTTATAAGTTAGAACTAACTTAACGTAATTTAATGAAACTTTCAGCATTTGATTATATTGTATTTTTTACATTTTATGTAGCTTTCATATTCATACGTCGATCGTACAAGCATCGATCGTTCAAGCGGACAGACCAGGCCTGATTAACCCTTTTTTAGTGGGTTACGTTATTTGATGTTGACGTTGATATTTTTTCGAAAACGTTATTACACAAACGTAACCACAAAGAAACTAAGGAAATAATAGTGAATATATAAAGCGTCAAAAAGCACAGATAGAGATAACTATCCATTAGTCCGATATTATTGGCAAGAGGCTCATGGTTTTCTAGAAGATAGACTTGTCACCGTTCAATTGTAATTAAAAATTTTCCAACTCTTATTTTCAAATTTATTATTTATTTTTTGCAATTTGCGTCGTGTTATTCAACATATTATATTTTGGCACCCGCAGAACCACAGAATATTATATAATCAACTGTGAATTCTCCCAGTGCCAAGATAAAATAGAGAAACATTAACTGAAACGAGATGATCATTCATTATAGACTTACCAATATATTATTTTCATTAAAGTTTTAACTTTTCCTTATTAATAATATATTTTTATATTGGCAAATAATACTTGTGTATTTGAAAGAGTTCGATGATCTGTATATCACATTTCAGTGATAGAAAGCAGCTGCAGTGGTAGAGGTGCAGGACATGTTAATCCCTTTAGGTATGGCACTTGACTGAAGTAAAAATTAGAGCTTACAGCTACGTCTACGTCATTCTATTCGAAGTCGACGTTAGCAGTGCCCTCAATATGACGGCGAAACCGGAAACTTCCTATATTTCGTCGACATTTAGGCAAGTGTGCTTAGCTGTTGTCCTTGTTTCACTGTTTCACAGGGCTAGAGAGAGAGAGAGAAAGAGGAAGAGACAGAGCGAGAGAGAGAGAGAGAGAGAGAGAGAGAGAGAGAGAGAGAGAGAGAGAGAGAGAGAGAGAGAGAGAGGGAGTTAGAGAGAGAGAGAGTGAGAGAGAGATAGGGAGTCAGAGATAGATAGAGAGAGATACATAGAGAAAGAGAGACAGAGAGAGAGAGAGAGAGTTTGAGAGACAGAGAAAGAGAGAGAAAGTGAGAGAAAATAGACAAAGACATATTGTATATTGCTACTTTTGTAGTAATATTCCTCTATTGCCCTACACTCCTTTAGCTGGTTGCCATTGACAACTCCCGTTCGACGCACACCAAACAAAAATTTACGATGACGTATCCTTGACAACCGGCTACGACTAACTAAAATTTCATTTGCTACCACACAAAACTTTAAATAAATTGCGGACTGTTACAAACATGCACGCACACCTGGCATAAATATATGCACGCACGAACACACATATACTCTCACATGCCCGTTATTATAAAAAGAGGGTAGTTAGGTTCTGTTTTTTGCCGTCATTAGTGACTGTTGAGCCTGGAAATAGCAGTGAGCAACTAACAACTGGCCTGTTATCGTTTTCGGCCAACCAGCATCAACCACCAACCAAACGAAATCGTGTTTTGTTGTACTACCAATTCCTCACTTGCCTTACAGACAAGCGATCCATATGCGACCACTCCCTCAATCTACATAAAGCTGTTTTAATAGCGTGCAACGGCTACAACGAATACTACTAAACTCCACTCCCTTTCATGTTATTAGTAGATATCCCTTTACCAATATAAATGGCAATATACGGGCTTTATTTGGTAAAGTCAGATTGTTGATAAAATGTCACGGTAACAACAATGAAAACTAGTGAAACTAAAATGTACCTTAATGGCAGGACCCAATTGTTCGACTGCAAACTAAGTAAAAAATGTGCGAAAGTATACCGTTTTATACATAAGTATATATGTACATACATACATACACTTAATATTGTACTATATATACATAAATACATATATACATGTGTATTCATGTATGTATATATAGAACAATATTAAGTGTTTGTCGATCATTCCGGTTTTATCTATGTATAGAATGTCTTAGAATTGGAATTCCGATTGACTGCGTAGGTGCGTAGTTGCGTATGTGTTTTTGTGTATATGTCCGTACATATGTATGTACATACGTTGTTTGCATGCATGTATAATAAGCTAATCACATGGTTTAGGGTACCTCCTAGTCGAGCAGTCATATATATATTAATGTAACTAAATGAATATAAGTAAAATCATATACATATGTATGTACAAAAGGATGCTAAACTATTAATCTGTGATCAAAAGTTCATCACACTGATTGAAGGATGATAAGTAGATTTAGCTCACTATTTCGAATGACGAGATATACGTATTTGCAGTAAATAATTTCCACAAAGAAGTTTACAGGAAATTATGGTAGTTTCTTGGGGTGGAAGAGTCAAACAACCTATCGCTAGTTGCAGGCTAATGATTTTGATATCCTAAATCCATTGGAAAAGGGAAATCATCAAGGCTTTTTTGAAACGTATGCAACAAGCGGAAGTTGGAGTGGCAAACCTCGTATAGTATAGTATATTATTGATCAGGACGAATAGTTGACACGATTAAGCCCTGAACAATCGACGGTATGGATTCGTCGACCTATAAGGACTAGAGGCTTGAAATTTTGTTTGCAGGGGCATATATATTATACTTGAGTTTGTTACATATAATCGATAACTATTTAGACTTTAAGGCTATCGATTAAAAATATTATCTAAAGTTAAATTATATATTTGGAGATAGTTTAATTTATAATGTTCTGCAAATAAGTGTCTTTCTTTGACAATTTAAACAAACACTCAGCGACCGACCGAGCGGTTCTTGAACACGTTCGCTCGCGCTCAGGCAGAATCCGTTATTTTTTTTGGGTTTTTATCGCTCTGGTTATTGTTAGAGATTGTTGCGCTCCCCGAAAATAAAAGTCTTTTGCACATGCTTGTATTGACATGCGTGTGACGGCTATTTTCGCTAAACATATCGATTGCGTTCTTGCAAAACACTTGCAAGTTGAAAATTGTCAAGATCTATGATGACGTGGAAAACTTCTTCTTAATGAAAACTTCTACTTAAGGTTTGCCATTAAATAAAAACATATTAGACTTTTTAATGAATTTGACGCTAAAATTGGCTGCACCGACAAATCAAGTCCTAGTCGAACGGGTATTTTTGGCCTTACATTTCATTCATGTTAAAAAGAAATTTTTTAGGCAGCAAAAATATTAACTTATTATTAATTAAGGTATGTGCATAATACAAAACACAAATGTACATATAATCAACAAAAAATAAAAAAAAAAACAAGTAAGAAAACTCTAGTCGGAGGTGCCCGACTAGGAGATCCCCTGAGTATATGTGTATATGTTTTTTGCTGCGCGTTGCTGCTTGCCACGTGCCTGAGATTATTGGCCAAACATTTTGTTTAATAACTCGGGACTGACTTAACGGAATTTGATGAAACTTTCAGCATATGATTCTATTGAATTTTTTACATTTTATAAAAATGCAATGGGTGTTTTTGATGGCAGGGGGGGGGGGGGGGTTAATTAGTAAAACGAGCCGGTATCTAAAAAATAAAAAAAAATAGAAATTGCATAAAATTCACATGAATCTATATGCAAAATTTGAGGGGTCTAGGTCTAAAGGTGTGGGAGATATAATTTTATAACCTGTTTTCGATAAGGTTTAAAATCGATAACAAAACAACAAAAATACATATCGTTTTTTGGTAACAAACTTGACCTGCGCGTGCTATCCACGGACCCAACAAAAAACAAGTAAGAAAACTCTAGTCGGAGGTGCCCGACTAGGAGATCCCCTGAGCCCCGTCCGATTTGCATTGTTTAATACGCTATATAGCTTGCATATAAAATTAAATTTTGCAAAATTAAATTATAATTTTGAAATTTTATTCAACTAGAATGTATGTAAATAAAAAATAAATTAATAATTAAATAAATAAACAAATTAACAAAAAAAAAAAAAGAAAAACAAACATCACCGCACCTGGACTCGAACCTGCATCTATTTCCTACATATGTATCGTTAACGCACATCATCTCAACTAGCACAACCACATCATGTTTATACATTTAAGAAAATGAAAAAAGTTACGCTGTAGTCACTGAGTTTCGAACTCGGGACCTTTCGTTTACGCGCTACTACACCACACCAGTATTTCGTTGCTTGTTGGCAAAACGCAAAGTAGTACTACAAGAGCGATGTGTGTCAAATACAAAACTAAAGAAGCTAAAGAAGCAGATTTGGTTGAAGAATATGCTAGAATAAATAGCCTTGAATTTATTTGTGCACATGCATAGTAGACGCTCTTGCACGTTTCAATGTATGTGTATGTGTAAATGTTTTTTGCTGCGCGTCGCTGCTTGCCACGTGCGTGTGATAATATTATTAATTTTTAAAAAGAGCCGGTATCAAAAAAAAAAAAAATAGAAATTGCATAAAATGCACATGAATCTATATGCAAAATTTGAGGGGTCTAGCTCTAAAGGTGTGGGAGATATAATTTTAAAACCTTTTTTCGATAATATTTAAAATCGATAACAAAACAACAAAAATAGATATCGTTTTTGGTAACAAACTTGACCTGCGCGTGCTATCCACGGACCCAACAAAAAAAATTCAAGTCTCTAGCTTGTCTAGATGCTTCAATCGACGCGTTCAAACATACGGACAGACGGACAGACGGACAGACGGACAGACAGACAGACGGACAGGGCTAAATCGACTCAGCTCGTCGCCCTGATCAAGAATATATATACTTTGTGTGGTCTGACCCGCATTCTTCTGCCTGTTACATACATTTAACAAAACCATTATACCCTGATTTCCCATTTTCAATGGGCTCATGGTATAATAAAAGTGCTCTAGTCGCGACTGCTGGACTAGGGGATATCATGAGTCCCGTGAAGAGCTAAATATCAAATCATTCTACTTTTTTTTATGCATACATACAAACAACACATACACACGTACACATGCACGCCAGCATAAGCGCGCGCTCCTCCAACTGCGCAATTAAAGCAGCGCCTGCGCTTGGTCTGCAATATGGGCATTACTATGGGAACTTAATTATTTAAAAACTACACAGCAAATTTTGAGCTAGAGTCTTCAAACGATGTATAAACTAAGCCTTAAAAACGCATTAGAATTATTGATAAATGCTGATAAAACTGATATGGAATGAGCTATCGAAAAAATTGTGCAGCGTATGGTATTAATGAGTATTCGTGTAAAATTTCAAGTCTCTACGTTGCGTACTTAAAAATATCTCAGCGTTTACACGGACGGACAGATGGACAGGGCTATATCGATTCGTCTTGTCGCCTTGATCAAAAATATATATATTTTATGCCTGTTACATACATTATCACAAAACCATTATACCCTGATTTCCCATTGTCAATGGACTCAGGGTATAATTAATAAGTTCATCTGAAGACCGTTTGCATTGACTTTTAAAATTTTTGATCACAGAATTGCGCGATCGTCAATCGTATCGGTGCCGATACGGTGCTCATGCAAAGAGCGAAACGGAAATTGAGATTGCTCGACTAGGCTATCGCCTAGTATCCTCTGAATACAATGTGGAGGCAATATTCACATGCACACCCACATATGAACGCACGCATAAGCAAGCGCTCTGCTAACTGTACATTTGACGCACCAACTGTGCTTAAGCTACAAGGCATTCCTATGGGAGGTTAATTATTGAATGACTTTTTTTTAGAGATAGACTGTTAATTAACTTATGTATTTGGAAAAGCACAGGTTTTTAGTATTTGGAACATTAACAAGTAAGAAAACTCTAGTCGCAGGTGCCCGACTAGGAGATACCCTGAGCCCCGTCCGATTTGCATTGTTCAATACGCTATATAGCTTGCATATAACATAAAATTTTGCAAAATTAAATTATAATTTTGAAATTTTATTCAACTAGAATGTATGTAAATAAAAAATAAATTAATAATTAAATAAATAAACAAAAAAAAAAAAAAGAAAGCAAACATCACCGCACCTGGGCTCAAACCTACATCTATTTACTACATGTGTAACGTTAAAGCGCGTCATCTCAACTAGCACGACCACCTCATGTTTATAGATTAAAAAAAAAAAAATTAAAAAAGTTGCATAACTGTTGCTTAGGTTGCGGGTTAAGTATACTTTTAGGGGTTTTTTTATTTTCCTTTTTATACCCTGAGCCCGTTGAAAATGGGAAATCAGGGTATAATGGGTTTGTTAAATGTATGTAACAGGCAGAAGGAGGCGTGTCAGACCCCACAAAGTGTATATATTCTTGATCAGGGCGACGAGCTGAGTCGATTTAGCCCTGTCCGTCTGTCTGTCCGTCCGTCTGTCCGTCCGTCCGTCTGTCCGTCTGTCCGTCTGTCCGTATGTTTGAACGCGTCGATCTCAGAACGTAGTTGACCTAGAGACTTGAATTTTTTTTGTTGGGTCCGTGGATAGCACGCGCAGGTCAAGTTTGTTACCAAAAAACGATATCTATTTTTGTTGTTTTGTTATCGATTTTAAACCTTATCGAAAACAGGTTATAAAATTCTATCTGCCACACCTTTAGAGCTAGACTCCTCAAATTTTGGATATAGATTCACGTGAATTTTATGCAATTTCTATTTTTTTATTTTTTGCGTACCGGCTCTTTTTACTAATTACCCCCCCCCCCCCTGCCATCAAACACCCATTGAGAGTCTGTTGCAAATATAACCATGTGAATAAATTAGCATTTTTATAAAATGTAAAAAATTCAATAGAATCATATGCTGAAAGTTTCATCAAAATCCGTTAAGTCAGTCCCGATTTATTAAACAAGACGTTTGGCCAATAATCACACGCACGTGGCAAGCAGCGACGCGCAGCAAAAAACATTTACACATACACATACATTGAAACGTGCAAGCGCGTCTACTATGCATGTGCAGAAATACATTCAAGGCCAGTCGTTCTAGCATATTCTTCAACCAAATTCTGTTTGCATTTTCAGCCGCTTCTGTAGTTTTGTATTTGTTATATATCGCCCTTTACACGCATACATTGAATCAGAACCACCGTTTTTGTATGTACCCAGACTCATACATTCATATGCGCGCATTTCAGCATATTCTAAGAATTACAATTGCGATTGATCTGCTTCTTTAGTTTTGTATTTGTAACATATCGCATTGTAGTACTACTTTGCGTTTTGCCAACAAGCAACGCAATACTGGTGTGGCGTAGTGGATAGACAGAAAGCGCGTAAACGAAAGGTCCCGGGTTCGAAACTCAGTGACAACAGCATAACTTTTTTAATTTTTATACCCTGAGCCCATTGAAAATGGGAAATCAGGGTATAATGGTTTTGTTAAATGTAGGTAACAGGCAGAAGGAGGCGTGTCAGACCCCACAAAGTATATATATTCTTGATCAGGGCGACGAGCTGAGTCGATTTAGCCCTGTCCGTCTGTCTGTCCGTCCGTCTGTCCGTCTGTCCGTCCGTCCGTATGTTTGAACGCGTCGATTGAAGCATCTAGACAAGCTAGAGACTTGAATTTTTTTGTTGGGTCCTTGGATAGCACGCGCAGGTCAAGTTTATTTCGTATGAACTATAACTATTTTTGTTGTAATGTTATCGATTTTAATGCTTATCGAAAATACGTTTTTAAGGCGTAGTTTGTGTATCATTTGAGCTAAAGACTTCAAATTTGCTGTGTAGTTGCGTGTAATGAATACGGAGATTATGTAATCTTTAGATTTTTGATGCCACACCCCATTCGCCCCCAATAGCCCCCTATTTGTAAAAAGCGCAAATCAAATACTAGAAACTTGTGCTTTTGCACATACAAATATATGAATGCCATTAATAAGTTGTGAAAGTTTGATGCACTTAGTCCATCGCTTAGAAAAGTTATTAAGCAATTAAGTTCCCATAGTAATGCCCACATTGCAGCCCAAGCGCAGTCGCTGCGTCAACTGCGCAGTTGGCAGCGCGCGCGCTTATGCTTGCGTGCATATGTGTGTGTATGTGTTGTTTGTATGTATAACAAAAGCGTAGAATGATTTGATATTTGGCTCTTCACAGGGTCAGGGTATCCCCTAGTCGAGCAGTCTCGACTAGAGCCCTCTTACTCGTTTTTTTTTTAAATCTATAAACATGAGGTGGTCGTGCTAGTTGAGATGATGCGCTTTAACGTTACACATGTAGTAAATAGATGTAGGTTTGAGCCCAGGTGCGGTGATGTTTGCTTTCTTTTTTTTTTTTGTTTATTTATTTAATTATTAATTTATTTTTTATTTACATGCATTCTAGTTGAATAAAATTTAAAAATTATAATTTAATTTTGCAAAATTTATGTTATATGCAAGCTATATAGCGTATTAAACAATGCAAATCGGACGGGGCTCAGGGTATCTCCTAGTCGGGCACCTCCGACTAGAGTTTTCTTACTTGTTTTAAGCTGTGGTTGTATTTAGGCTGAAAAAATTAATTTTTAAATAAATGCACATGCACCCGCCACGATTTCAATGGAACCACCCCTAACAAAGAGGAAAGCATATGTCAAGAGGCAATTGTTTATTGCGCGGCTAAAACAGGTTCCTACTTTTTTAATCTACAGAACAAGTGTGCTGGCCAAAGAAACAACTTAACGGACATAGTCAACAACCTATCTGCGTAAACATTCAGTCTCGCTTCGATTCCCTCGTTGATTTTCAAAAACACCTGCTACTGCAACGACAACGACATCCAACGATGTGTCACGTTGTTTTTGTACTATGTATCCCTGCTGTAATTATTACCACCTACCAGTTCTGATATGATTTTGGGTTGCCAAAAGTGTGATAATATTTATTATACTCGTTTCCCAAAGGGAAAATAGTATATTGGTTTTGTGAAATGTCCGTCTTGCTGTCCGTCTGTCCGTATGAATGCAATATTTTTCTACGCTATTGAAGCTAGAGACTTGAAATTTGGAACATATACTCGTGTATACCCTCGAATTATAAAGTGTCAAGATTTTCCCGATACGCCCACTAGGGGAGTGGCAAATCGGAAAATGCTTGCGCCCATGGTTAAGAAATCATATTAGTTGAAGAGCTAGAGAGTTGAAATTTGGAATGTATACTTGCGTTGACCACCCAAGTTCAAAAAGATATGGCGGATATATTTACGCTCATTGGGGGCGTGGCAAATCGGGAAAACTGTAACTTCTACAGTTTTAAAGCTAGAATGCTGAAATTTGGCACGTATCTTAACGCTTCGATTCTATAAAGATTGATAAAAAGATCGGATCTGAATATAGAGTGATTTTACAAATTCAGCTATATTTTGAGCACTATTGATGCTAGAGACTTGAAATTTAATATATATACTCGGATAAGCAACCCAAGATCAAAAAGATATGGCGGACACACCTACGCCTTCGGGGGGCGTGGCAAATCGCAAAACATTATACCTCCTACAGTTTTAGAGCTAGACGCTTCAAAATTGGATGTTTGTGTTAATGGGGGCTTCCTCTATTGATTTCCCAAAAATAAATCTTACGCCCTTTGGGGGCGTGGTATATCGAAAAAATACCCTGTAACTTTTACATTTTTGGAGTGTAAGCATACAAACTTTACAGTTACGTTACCCTAGACTCCTTCTAGGAACTTGCCAAATATAATATGTCTACGCCTACTGGGGGCGTGGCAAATTGGCATATGCCTGTGCCACCTATATAAATAAGCTTAATAAGAATTGCTAAGACGACAAACGGCACTTCTGAGAAATATATGTAATTCGATTTAATGTTGAAGTTCTGCAAATAATTTATCTGCTAAAATTATCATTTTTCGTTTAGCCTACGTCAGTTATGTTATTTTCTTTTTGTGTGTGTGACCCTGACAAAAAATGTAAATATCAAATACCGATATTTGTGTAATCGACTTAGTCCGAACAAAATTATTCCGCACAAAAAAATTGACGATAGGTCCCATCAGGTATGTACATATGTATGTAGGCACGAACAGCTGCGCAACTATTTTCATGCCGTCGCCGCCGCGTCTCGAACGCGGACCCTTTTGCTTACACGCTTTTCATCTACCTGCTGCGCCACATCAGTTTTGCATTGCCTGTTGGCAAATCCGAAACAACTTCACTACAAGGGCGACTTTTGACAAATACAAAACTATAGAAGCTGTTGTTAATGCAAACACAGTATAAACATAAATCAATCGCAATTGTGATTCTTAGAAAATGCTGAAATGCGCGCATATGAACGTATGTATTTATATGTGTACATACAAAAACGGTGGTCGGTTGAATGTATGCGTATAAAGGGCGATATTTAACAAATACGAAACTAAAGAAGCGGCTGAAAATGCAAACATAACTCAATAACAATTTTGGTTGAAGAATGAATGGCGCTGAATTTATTTGTGACCATGCATAAGCAAACGCGCTTGCACGTTTCAATGTATGTGTAAATGTAAATATATTTTGCTGGCGCTGCTTAACACGTGCGTGTGATAATTGGCCAAACGTTTTGTTTAATAGATTGTGACTGCCTTAACGAAACTTGATGAAACTTTCAGCATATGATTCTATTGAATTTTTTACATTTTATAAAAATGCTAACTCATTCACATAGTTATATTTGCAACAGACCTTCAATTGACAGTATATGAGGGGGTAGGTAATTAGTTAAAAAAGCCGGTATCTAAAATGTAACAAAAATTTAAATTGCATAAAATTCACATGAATCTACATAAATGCAAAATCTGAGATATATTATTAAATTGAATATACCAGATGCTCCTCTGGGAAACTAGTATCACGCATTAGGTTTGCCCTCATGTAACGTTCTTACTTGATTTTTCTCTTTTACAGTCTATAAACAACAAAATAATTTACACAAACTCTATAAGAAAAGAGATCCGTCACAATTTGACTCTCAACAAGTTAAAAATCTCTAGTCAGGGGTGACCGATTAGGTGATTGCCTGAACCCCGCCTAACCTACATATACAGCTTACATCTGAGATTTTTATACCATGAGCCCGTCTGCCCGTCTGTACGTTCGTCCGTGTGAGATATCTTTAAGTACGCGACCTAGAGACATGAAATTTGAAATGAATACTCATTAATACCAACTCTGCACAAGTTTATCAAATATTTTCGATAGCTTATTCCAGTTCGTTTTTATCAGCATTTATCAATATTTCTAATGTGTTTTTAAGGCACAGTTTGTATATCGTTTGAGCTAGAGACTTCAAATTTGCTGTGTAGTTCCGTGTAATGAATACGGAGATTATGTTATCATTAGTTTTAGATGCCACGCCCCCACACATACACACACGCACATATGCACGCACGCATAAGCGCTCTCTCTGCTAACTGCGCAGTTGACGCAGCGACTGCGATTGGGCTGCAATGTGGGTATTACTATGGGAAACTAATTGTTGAATAACTTTTCTCAGTTAATGGCATTTATATGTGTGTATTCGCAAAGTACAAGTAGTTTTTATACCCTGAGCCCATTGAAAATGGGTTCGTGTATAGCACTTGCATGTCAAGTTTGCTTCATATGTTCGACAACTATTTTTCTTGTAATGTTATCGATTTTAATGTTTATCGAAAATGCGATTTTAAGGCGCAGTTTGTACACTGTTTGAGCTATAGACTTCAAATTTTCTGTGTAGTTGCGTGTAATGAATACGGAGATTATGTAATCTTTAGATTTTTGATGCCACGCCTCATTCGCCCCCAAAAAGCACCCTATTTGTATAAAGCGAAAATCACATACTCGAGTTTTGTGTTTTGGCAAATACACACATATGAATGCCATTAATAAGTTGTTTGATGAAAAAAATTCCTGCGCTAAGAAAACTTATGCAACAATTAAGTTCCTATACTAATGCTCACATTGCAGCCCAAGCGGAGTCGCTGCGTCAACTGCACAGTTGGCAGAGCACGCGCCTATGCGTGCCTGCATATATGTGTGTGTGTTGTTTTTATGCATGTTTAAAAAGAGCGTAGAATGATTTGATATTTGCCTCTTTACAGGCTCAAGGTCGAGCAGTCTCGACTACAGCACTCTTACTTGTTTTAATATTGCACTTGCAGCATGGCGTATAGTATGGTAAAACATAGCACTCGGAGAATAAAGATTTATCTGGGGGAATTCGGTTATCCAGAAGGTTCTCGCCCGAAGCTATTTTGGGTTTCAGAATAGGTATGAGAAGCTTTACATCGTCCAGGGTAACAGGATCAGCTGGCAGCATCAGCTGAAATGGATTTTCAAGAGAATCAGCAACAATATTGTTGTGTATATCCGACGCAAAGTTATGTGGACGAACGCGTTACACTAGACTGTTATCAAACACTTTTTATTTTTCGGCACCAGCGTCTTTCTTTCTAGCCGAATTCGGCGTGGCTTGCGACTTTTACCTCTTAGTGATACAGAAAAATAGAGATATTTGTGGAAGCATCAATATTTAAAGTTTCCAGCATATTATCCGCTTTGCTTTCTGCGGGCCAGCACTATTTTGAGGCGATTGGCAAGTCTACTTTTTTATTAAGATGTTGCAGTCTAAAACCTGCTAAAAACATCTTGCTGTAGCTTGTGCTTTTGCTTGTTTAAGCTTTTTCATAAAGCTGTTGATGACGTTGTCAATATCTAGGATAACAATACCTACCTCTATTTCAGCACCTCGATTCAGAAAACAGTATCGTTCATTAACCATGATAGTTTTGGTAAATTGACTTTACAATTTCTACAGTCAGCAAGAGTTTTCACACATGCATATACATAATCGCTGTTGCGGATCAACGCTTTCATAACCTTTCCACATAATCATAAAAACGTGAGAATGGCAAATCCTTTCCAGAGCTAGCCATTCATTTTGTTTATTACATGTCAAACATTTGTTGTCCAATCCTGTCAAATACTGTAACAACTATATATGTGTGCGTTTAGAAATTTATTTTGAACACCGACATGTAACATTTCGAAACACTCCGCAATGGCCAAAGTTTTAGAAGCATAAAAAATTATCATATGGGACGAATGCACAATGGCGCACAAACGCGCATTGGAAGCACTAGACCGAACATTAAAATGTCAGCGCAATGACTCGAGATGTTTTGGTGGTTCAATGATTTTATTATCTGGCGATTTCCGACAAACAATACCAGTAATTCCAAAATCTACTGCTGCCGACGAAATAAACGCTTGCCTCAAAGCTTCAAATCTGTGGCAATATGTAGACAAACTTCAACTGTCTGTAAATATGAGAGTTGCATTGTTGAACGATCTATTTGCTGATGATTTCTCGAAGCAATTGCTGAATATCGGTAATGGCCGTGTTCCTGTCGACGAATCGAGCGGTTTGATTTAATTTCCTCTAAATTTTTGCAATTTCGTCTCATCAAAAAATGAGCTTATCAACAAAGTAATTCCGGATATCATTGCAAACCACAAAAATACTAAATGGTTAAGTCAGCGAGCAATTTTGGCGGCTAAAAATAAAGATGTAGATGACCTCAATTTTATAATTCTAAATCAAATCGTAGGTATTCTGTATTCATTCAAATCTATCGTCTGTGTAACAAACGAAGAAGAAGCCACTAATTATCCAACTGAATTTTTGAACTCCTTGGATGTGCCTGGTTTACCACTGCACAATTTACAACTTAAGGTTAGCTCGGTAGTTATTATGCTTAGAAATTTGAATCAACCAAAGCTGTGCAATAGAACGGGTTTGGTGATAAGAAAACTGATGAGCAATGTGACTCACGCGTCGATACTCAAAGGAAAATTTAAAGATGAGGAAGTACTTATTCCAAGGATTCCGATGATCCCAACAGATATGCCCTTAGAGTTTAAACGAATTCAATTCCCGATTCGTCTTGCCTTCGCCATGACGATCAATAAATCACAGGGCCAATCCTTGACTATTTGTGGCCTCAATCTAGAAAATGCGTGTTTTTCTCATGGTCAATTGTACGTGAAATGCTCACATGTCGGGAAACCATCCGCATTATTTGTTCTTGCATCTGACCAAAAAACGAAGAATGTCGTTTACCACAAGGAGCTTGAATGAAAATCCGATTAATAAATTAATCAGAGTGTATTCCAACCTGAACAACATAGTTTTCAATGATTTTTTTCTGACATGTGTTCGGAAAACTTAATTATTTCTTTTTTTTTAATTTTTATTCTCATTCTGTATGTTTTCATCATCATTCATCATCATAAAATACTTTTATATTTCTATCTATATTAATATTGTTTTGTATTATTGTATTACGTTCATTATAGCCTAAATTAGTTCAGTTAAAAGGTAACACGAATTTCTTTGACTGTTAGGCGGTACGAAGTCACCTAGTAAATATATACAGTGGTTCACAGCTTATTTCAACCAGCACTTTAAAAAAAGTTTGTTGGGCTATAAAATCTAAACTATTGGCAATATCCAAAAAATTTAAACGCAGGTTGTTAGTGTGATGTTTTAAATATTACAAAATCAATTCATTTATTTTTTAAATATTTTTTCATTATTTAATAATGTTTAAAAACTAAAAAATGAGACCAAGACAGTTCCACAGCTTATTTCAACCACTAACTTTGCAGCTTATGAAAGACCCGTTATTTTGCAATGCAACGGTAGATTCTTGATCTATGCTTTATACACTGATTTCGCAATGTGATGAAAGAAGTTTGTGCTGAATTTTGAAAGCAGAACTTGCAGAAAATTTAATTTAGCAAAATGGGACCACGTACACCTATTGAACAGCTGGAACTTGTTCTGAAACACTATAAAAATGGCCATTCCCGTAGAAAAATTACTGATATGGTTGGACTGAGTGATTCTACAGTTCAAAGCATCATATACCGTTTTGTTCTTGAAAATAGAACCCACGATAAAGGTAGAAATGCTCCAAACTAAATTTTTAATCCCACGGACGAGCGCTATATTGTAAGAAAAATCCGGGATAACCCAAGGCTATCTGCTAGACAAGTAGCCAATGATGTTAAGGAGGAGTTGGGCAAGTCATGCCACCCAGAAACTATTCGCCGTGTGCTTCGGGAACATGACTTTAATGGTAGAGTACCACGCAAGAAGCCTTTTATAAGCGACAAAAACAAAAAGTGTCGCTTAAAATTTGCACAGGAGCACTTGTACAAGGACATTGGATTCTGGAACACAGTTTTATTTTGAGATGAGTCCAAATTTAATTTGTTTGGGTCGGATGGGCCCTCATATGTGTAGCGTAGGCCTAACACAGAGCTTGACGCAAAAAATTTGAAGGCTACTGTAAAGCACGGCGGAGGCAGCGTTATGGTTTGGGCCTGTATGTCAGCAGCCGGGGTTGGGAGCTTGGAGTTCATCGAGACTACGATGGATAAACTTAAATATCTATATGTTTTGAAGTCAAATTGAATCCAAAGTGCTCAGAAACTGGGCATAAAGGAGGACTTCAGGTTTTACCAAGATAATGACCCGAAACACACTGCGAGAATTGTTCACACTTGGCTGATCTGGAAATGTCCGCACGTTATGAAACCACTAGTCCAATCATCAGATTTAAATGTAATCGAAAATTTGTGGTCGATTTTGGAAACAAACATTCGCAAACACAAAATTTCAAACAAATCGGACCCAAAAACTGCATTGGTTGAGGAATGGGAAAAAATTACTCCAGAAGTCACCAAAAAGTTGGTGGAATCTATCCCAAAAAGGCTTAAAATGGTAGTTAGCCAAAAGGGTGGTCACACCAAGTATTAATTTGTTGTTATTTTAAGTTTTTATAATGTTAAATAATGTTATTTCATAAGTGGTTGAAATAAGCTGTGGAACTGTCTTGGTCTCATTTTTTAGTTTTTAAACATTATTAAATAATGAAAAAATATTTAAAAAATAAATGAATTGATTTTGTAATATTTAAAACATCACCCTAACAACCTGCGTTTAAATTTTTTGGATATTGCCAATAGTTTAGATTTTATAGCCCAACAAACTTTTTTTAAAGTGCTGGTTGAAATAAGCTGTGAACCACTGTATATATATATATATATATATATATATATATATATATATATATATATATGTTTGTATAATGCGACTTAGCTAAAAAAACGGCCATTTTGGTCGATTGTTCGAAGCGACCGAGACGAGCAAATATAAATAAGTGGGAGTCCTGAAACAAATTGTGTACGCCGAACAAATTATGTGGTATTGTGGTGTGGATGGCGCTTGGGCTGCTGTGTAGTCATTACTATACGAACTTAATTGTTGAATAAGTTTTCTTATAGATCGACTATCTTCACTTAATTTTCAGAACCTATTATAGATATAAATGTTTTGTGTGTTTTCCAAAGCACTAATCTATATCATTTGAAATACGTGTTTACAAGCTTGTGGCGAAGGGTGCGTGGCATCCAAAATCTAAAGATTAGATAATCACCGTACTCATTAAACGCAACACTGTAAATTTAAAATCTCCAAAAACGTACAAACCACGCTTAAAAAACAAGTGCTATCGATAAATGCCGATACAAAGAGATTGGCTTCGTCATCGAAATATGATAAAATTGTACTGCGTATGCTTTACACGGGTAGCTTATTTACTTTAGAAGATTTCGGCGTTCACACGGACGGACGAACGGATGGACAGCCAGACGGTCGTCTTTACGCGCTGATCAATATATATACTTTTATGGATGTCACATACGTTTTCACAAAACCATTATATCCTGATTCCTCATTCTCTATGGGGACAGAGGAGTGGCTGACTACAAAAATGAAATCTGTCCGTAAGTTTGAATATTGCGTTGAATTTACGTAGCATCAACATATTTGCTGTTTAGGCAATTATATTTTTTCGCTCAATCTTGATATGATGTTGAACAGATCTTTATATGATATATATATAGAATATTAATTATGTAATGCCTGTTTAAAAAATCTGCTCAAATCCAAAAATGTCCATTGTAACTACTTAAGCTCTCATTCTTATTGATGTAATTGAAATTGAAATGTGATATTAATGACGACCGTTGTTTTAAATATGTGTTGCTTCATTTTAAATATGGTGTGGAGAAATGCCAGTAAAAAATTTAAACGGTTTCAATTATGAAATCTGCGATACTAAGAATATATATGATAAAATTTATTTTTCAGAAAGAGAGGCCCTTATAATCTGTTCAAAAAAAGAAGTTTAACAAGTATTTTTGCAAAGGATTTATTATTAAATTGTTTTTAAGTTTATCACAAGGCTTGAAGGATTGCATATTTTTTTTAACATTTTAATATGTGTATATTGTTTTTCAATACTTTTTGCTTTTGGTATTTTTTAATTTATTTAAAAATTTTTTTTTTTTAATTTTTTCTTTGGTCTTCTATATGCAAATGTTATGATGCGTCATTTGCACTTGATGGTAAATAAAATACCTGGGCGCGTTGTTTGTGATTGACTTAAAATATTTTCTACTTTTTTGTTTTGTTTTTTTTTTTTCTCGAATAAATACATTGTTATTTATAATTTTTTTAAGGTTTGATATGTTTTTATTTAAAATTGAATCCAATTCCTTCCTTGTTATGCAGATACAGGAAAAATCTGATATTATTAGAATACATTAATAAAGTATTAACAAATGATTAACATGTGAAGAGACTTACTTAAAATTTATTTTGGTTTAGTATGACCAATAAGGGCCCTGTACCCACCTTCGAAATTGCTAATATACATTTGTACTTACTTAAATTACGAAAATATTCATAATGAACCATAACTCAAACAAAATGTCCCACGAAAATGAGGTATTTGAATATAAATATGAAATATATGAATTTACTTAACAGATAATAAATTTAATTATTTATTGTAATTTTTAATATTTTTACAAAAGCATTTAAGAAAAACTATAAATTTAGTATTTAATTTTATTATCTATTAAAGCATTTGAAGTATCTAAACAACACTTATTATTTTTGTATTTTTATTTGAAGCTCTCAGAAATAAACGTGTGGAACTAAATGGACATATATTTTTCATGTTGCGTATAGCTTTGTCTATTGTGTTTTTTTTTTATTATTATTTTATTTTAAGGTTTATTCTAAATTTAAGCAAATAGTTTGTACAACTTGGATGGGTACAGAGTGTAACAACTAATTTCGTTTATTGAAAGGAACGGAACATTGAACAAATAAATAATATCAATTAATCGTTCAAAATATATACAATTAATAACAATTAGAATTAATATAGTAAAGTAATGAGGAACATAAAATATTTAAATGGAACATAAATTGTTTATAATGTTTAAAGAACGTTTTAAAATAGGAAATTTTAATAATATATCAGTTGTAAATATTCTTTCGTTTATAGCATCCTCAATTTGATTCTAACGTTTTATATTTAAGCATTGGGCTATAGTAAATATAAATAGTGTGTTACAGATTTATTTGTTGGTCAACTATGGTTAGATACTTATAGCAGTAAACCAGTTTTTTTTTTTTTTTTTTTTTTTTTTGCTGAGGTCTGTTTTTTAGACGGCGTTAATTTTTGGTACCTACTTTCAGCATATGTTCTTAAAAGATTGGTTCAACTAATTTTTATTAATAACAATATTTTTGCACATTTATTGCAGCTTTGAAATAAAGCAGTCGAAAATTATTAAATTACTTATACTATGTTCACAAAGTAATCAATATTATAAGTGGCTATTAAAACATTCTTAAAACTTAATATTGTGTTATATATAAAATTCGGACATAGTGCTTTTTGATCGATCCAAGCATAAAAATTGAATATTCCATAGTTTTATGACGCATCTGAAAAATCTTCCAATTATATTAAAAAATCCTCTAGAATTTTAAAGATAATGCCATGGTAGTTCATTGCGGTCACATCCACAGAAATTACGGTAAAAATGTTGTCAAAAATCACATAATTAAATACTACGTAAAAGGGTTACTGTGAACATAGTAATGATCAGCCGGTTGCACCCGACCATATCGTTCTTATATGATTACTTTGGTTTCCGTATAAATAATATTATATCAATGCTAAATAATTGGTTTGTATATTAAATAGGATACAAAAATGTATATTTTATATAAGTGTCATTTCTTTCAAATCGACAATTTAAGTTGTTTATCACTTGTTATTTTGGTTGTTGTCTTGAGGATTGCACCTAATGTTTATTAAAATAACTTAAATAATGGCCGTGGCAAATATGATTTAAGCGTCTTTACCACATTTGAAGATTATTCAATAATTGTTTTTATTTGCTGAAGCGCTTGTGAACTGGTGTTTTTTAGCTTAGTTTTATGAAAATCCCTTATAGTGTACAAAGAAAAAGATGAGAAAAATGGCGTATGCAGTTGGAAATGTTATTCTAGCAATGACATCAATCGTCTTTGCCACACGTATGGGATGTGGAGGTTCCTTTTTGCGCATCTGAACAAAACAGGTCTGAAATAAATAATATATGACCTAATTAACATTTTTTTTGTAAATGCAAGTTATTATTTGTTTACCTCTGTGGCGCATCCATTATTGGCCGAGTGAGTACATGGGCTATTACTGCTGCCACATGTGGTGCATGCCACAATCTCGTTTGGTGCTCCGGCATCACGTCGTTTTTCACCCTAGCACGAATTGTTGAATTAAAAAGAGTTTATCGTTTAGAAGATAATTCTATAGTAATTTTTGGACAGTTAGTTATTTACTACAAAATTTATTTAAAATATATTCTTGATACCCGTTAAGTTCCTTTTCTTTTCTTTCATTATTACCCTATATTATACGGATAAAATGAACATATGCCAATACTATGCAATATTTTTATACCCTGAGCCCATTGAAAATGGGAAATCAGGGTATAATGGTTTTGTTTATGTATGTATGATATGTATTTATATTACAGATTTATCTATATATATATGACCCTTCCATAAGGAACATGGTAAATTGAAAATGAATATTTTACAGTTTTATTGCTTTGAATAATAAAATCAATTATTGCATAATTCTTTTAACTTTAAAAATTTTAATTGAATTCAAATTTGAACATAATCAAATATTTTCAATTCAATAATTATCGGAGAGCAAATATTTGAAGATAAAGAGATTTTTAGCTTGAGATGGGAAAGAAATAATCATGTCAACTGTCTACATATACGATAATTTCGGAGTGCTTAGCTTCACAGTACTTCACTGTTTTTAAAAATTTGCAACGCAACGAATTTTCTACAGATATAATTAAAAAGTTATGCATATATGTGATTTAGCATACTTACTGGCTTTTTTTTTTTTTTTTTTTTTTTTTTTTGAGCAGCATTAAAGAAATATGATTAGTTTATGACATACTGTTTAACTTTTATTAATCGTAATTTTATTCATTATTATTGCCCTTGCAGATGGGTAAAATTGTCCACGAATGTGAATCACAATTATATGGAATAAAAATTATGATTGATTGAATAAAAATTTTATTAATAAATTGTTTAATTGATGTTACTATATATATATAAATATAAATATAAATATAAATATAAATATATATATATATATATATATATATATATATATATATATATATATATAATCTCAAATAAATAATAATAATGAAAAATCTTCTCCAATTTTTAAAGCAATTTGATACCGCTCATTTTTAAAGACAACCTCCTAGATGTTTCAAAACCTTGCCTTGACTTTTTAATTTTGGTGTTCGGGCATAAAAAGAAAATATATTGCAATTAGCTTAGAAAAGAAATGAAGATAATTCAATCTTTGAGGCAATACATAACATTTAAAATTCTCTTAGTGAATGGTTTTTAAATATACTCTGTTCCCAAACGGAAAAAGAGTATATTGCTTTTGTGGAATGTCCGTGTTGCTAAAATTTTACATTCATACGGACAGTCCGTCTGTCTGACTGTCCGTATGAATGTAAAATTTTTCTAGAGCTAGAGACTTGAAATTTCGAACATATCCTCGTGCAGAGCTAGAAAGTTGCAATTTGGAATGTATACCTGCGTTGATCACACAAGATCAAAACAATATATATCTACGCCTATTGGGTTCGTAGCAAATCGGCTTCAAAGTTTGCCAAGCTACAAAATTCATATTCATGTGTCAACTGTATAAATAAGTTTAATAAGAATTGCTAAGACGACAAAAGGCATTAACAGGGAATATATGCAATTCGATTCAATGTTTCAGTGCTGCAAATAATTTAACTGCTAAAAGTATAATTTTTCGTATAGCGTAGGCCAGTTATGTTTTTCTTTTTTTTTTCTGTGTTGCCATACCCATAAATATAGTACACACCAAATTAAATTGCATTCATGTGATATATATTTTTGATCGATTGCGCAGCGTTGTTGTTATTTCGAATATCGATGTATTAATAAATAAATTGAATTATTTAAAACATTTAATATATTAATTATTTAATTTTATTTTCTTAGAAGTATAAATAAATATAAAAATTATCATATAAATATTTATGTATATATTCAAAATTTTGCAATAAATTAATTCACTAAAGCTATTTCGAGCGACGATATAAATGAAAAGATATGCCAGATGCCCCTATGACAACAGAGTTTAAAGGGGCCCATCTACTTGCGAACATTTTCGCCGAACACAATCAGTTTGCCCACGAACTGGGCAAACATTGTTGGTCGAACATCATTTTATAAATTTTTCGCGAGGGAAACATGTCTGAGGAGCGAAATAAAATCGTTGCGCTTTCATCATGTTCTTTGTATTTTTGAACAAGAGTTTCCCAAGATTTGGTTCGCTTATTATTGTCCTTGTAACTATTGTTTTTATTTTGCTACAAGCATGTCTCATTTTTAAGAGATTCAATGAATTCCTCTAGAAATGCTTTGCCCATTTTGCACGTGTTGATTTCACAAATATTTTTTTCAAATGATGTTCGTGCGCACATGCCAATCCATTGTCGAACATGTTCGCACTAACACGCGTAAAATAGAAACATTTCTATTCTTCGCGAACACGGTCGGCGAACAAAATGTTCGTGCGAACACCACCATCCACATGCAAACATTCGACGAACACAAAATGATCGGCAAACATGTTCGCAAGTGGATGGGCCCCTTAACGCTTATAGTTCCGTCCAAATGCAACGGTCTCACTTGTTTTTCTTTCTATTATGATACAACATACTTAAATACTAGATTCAATGCCTGTTACGATATTATCGACGTGAATCACCGCTGCTAAATTTCTTTAAAATAACACAATAATTTTTAGTCTAATAATTCGGTATTCAATGAGAAAAACTTATATACACTTGGCCCTCGCTTAACACGGAATCGTGCTTCTTAAATTCAGATCCGGTCATCGAACGACTTAAGTTTAAGAGAGAGTTGGAAAAAATACTTTTGCCTTATAAGTGCTATAAAGAAGCTTTAAAAGCCACCAAACAATTGAAAATGACTGATTTTTTTGATAAGCCACCAAAAAAGAAAACTTGTTGAAACAAACTGGCGTAAACTATAAATGCCACCAATTGTATTTCAAATTTGATATGAATTGAAACATATGATCTCCTTACTTTTTAACATTTTTAAGTTTCTATTAAGTTTAACATGTTAATTAATTATATGAAGCACCTTTTTTTGTTTAATACCAATTTTTAATTTGGAAAATATGAATGTTATGCCTTTATTAAAGGCATATACATAATAACTTTTGGTTAATTTTGAAAAAATATATGAAAGTTTAATTAAAACAGACCAAACTTGAATAAAAACAAATTTTGTTTCTGCCAATTTTTAATTTTGAGAACGTAACCCCTTATTTTGTACTGAATCCATGTTTCGCTTAACACGATTTCGCTTAGCACGAGGATTTCTAGGAACGTAACCCCCGTGTTAAGCGAAGGCCAAGTGTACTTCGCAACTCGTACTGAGTTGATCAATGTAAAGTTGTTTTAATATTCCGCTTCGAAAATCGAAATAAATTGTTATACCAATATTCTAACGAGATACTTCCCCCTACAGCGCGAAGAGAAAATATGAAGAACTAAAAAAAAAAAAATTACTTATGAAGGTTATAAATGGTTCAATGAAAAAATTTAATTGCGCTCTATTCCAAACGTGCGCTATATAAAAATCAAAGCTCATAAATCTCAACTCTGCAAGGGTATTTAATCTTCGGTTCACCGAAGAAATAGTATTAGAATATTAGAAATTAGTTAATATTAATATTAGAAGCTTAGGAATTATTTTTGTATGAATATTGCTTTATCCTACATGGCATGAGAATTTTACTGCCGACTTATGAAGATTATGAATTAATATGTTATGAAATTTGTTTTTCAGAAATGATTTAATTCGATGATTTAAGTTGCTAAAATTTAAAATAGTTCATAAACCAATGTAATTGTATACTAAAAACGTGAAAAAAAGTTTACGAGTGCGCAAATCTCGAATACCCTCAAATCCATTAATAATGGTTTAAAAATATGATTATGCAAATTAATTTAATAGGCAAAATGAGATATAAGTTTACTTACTTACATATTTTATATTTAAACTTTGACGAGATACAGTCATTTTTATTTACATATCAGTTATTCTATACATTGTCGGTCGTTCTGTTATAAGTCATGCTGCTTATTTGACAAAATATTTAGATGTCGTACGTGCTATGTTCGTTATGCTTAAAAATTTATATATATATGTAAAAAAGTAAGTTCTTAAACCGTAATCTTATCGGCATACAAAATTATTAGGAAAAATTAAGAAAAAGTATCACTAATTTTCTAGTAGCTGCCTGATTTCATAATTTTTGAAATACTAGTATATAGAGATATTTTGAATTTAAGTTTCCATATATATCCAATACTTACTATAAAGACCAATTCTTATTGTTTCTTTTTTTAACAAATCTGGATTAAGCTTATCTGTAAATCTTACAATATTCGAAATTTTCGCTGCTTTGTTCAAGTGTTTTTGATTGTATATGTGTTTGTTGCTAATTTAAATATCTTGTCTTATTCATATGATGAATGGAGTTTTTAAAAAATTCTGCTTTGTATTGTACATACGTACTAAATTTTCTGTTCTTTCCTACTTGCATTTATTTTAGTATTCAAAAAATATATAACACATACATACACTTCTTTGTGCTCAGTAGAAGCACGAGTACACGTAAGAGTTAGGCAGAAATTTCTAAAAAGCTTTTGAGAATGTTTTGTCTTGACAACTGACAATTACTCACATTTTCTACTGGAGCATCAGTTTTAGCTGCAGCTGTCTTAATCCTGTTTATTATTTCTGATTCCATTTCTTTCATGTATATGCTGTTTGGAGAATTAGACCGCGAACATTTTTTACGTGGTGGCTTTAATGGCAAGTCTGATTGACGTTTGTTGTCAGTTATTTCGATAACTGGTAAAGGCTGTTCTACCATCTGTTCCTTTCTTTCCTCTTCTTTTTCTTGGTCTATACGTACAAACAATGCTGGTGTACTTGTTGCTATAGAGCGGCGCAACATAGGAGTGCTTTCTTTCTCCAGAATATCTTCGAATTTAATACTTTCCACAATTAAATTCGACCTTTTTCTATCTGTTGCTGGCTCATCATAAACATGGTCGGTTGACAACGTAGATATACTAGTCAATGTCGCCGCTGATTTAGAAGATGCGCTTCTTGTAGTTTGATGCCCCATCTTATGTTTGATTGAACGTGCTCGCAAATTTTGAACTGCTGCACCAATAATTCCACCATGTGCTTCCTGCCATCGCATACCGCTTAAAAATTCTGTCTCCGTTTGCCTAAGTCCGGGGCCCGCTGTGAACTTGGAAGCGGTTGCGCTCATTGGGAGTGTCGTGTTAATCATCTTCGATCTGCCAATCGTGCTTGCCTTTTCATTAAAAGACGATAAAGCAGCGTCAAATTGTCTTTTGATTATTTTTTATTTTATTTTTTTGATTGGACAGTAGGGTACTATAATTGATTTTCAAGTTGAACGCATACATTGCGAGAGGAAATATTGATTTTCAGATTGGAGAGAAAGTTGGAGAATGATATTAGCTGGGAATTGTTTGCTTCTTATATAATTTTTCAATTAGTAAAATTAGTTAAGCATTCAGTTTCCTTCCAACATTTCGTAATGTCCAAAATTTAGCACAGGCAATTGTTAGTTGAAAAACTCCAATTATGGATAAACGGTAATATTATATCATATCTATAAACTCCATACAAACCATTGAAAGTTGTTAAATACAAATTATATAATGGAATGCCTATATAAACGAACTACTTTCAAAAACTTAGGGGTTAAAATCATTTATTCATTTGCGGATCACTAATAAACTCTTTTCATCTATATCTGTATGCACGAAAGTGTAATAACTGGTAATGGGTTAGTCAAAACATCAATATTTTAGGTAACGTTTTCTTTGATTTAGCTTTTTCCTGTCTATATATGAAAAATTGTTAATTGCAATTACTGTCTAAAATTGGTCTTATTCTGACAGATAAAAATAAACTTAACTGTATTGCGTTCCGTTAATATACATATATACATAACAAAACCATATACATTTTTAATAGTTTTGGATATACATAGATTTCTGTATATTCTGTATATATTTCCCCTAAATTTTTTAACGCTTTATTTTGAAAAGAAAAACTATGTATGTATCTAACTTTTTAATATGTAAAATAATATTCTTAAGAACAAAATTGAAAAAATATAAGATTGGGGACTTATAATTATAATATTTTCATAATTGTATTGGGCTATTTTACAATCACATATAATACGAAATACAGAAAGTACAATTTCCTGTCAATGAAGTATTTAAGTACAAAACTGTATTATTATAAACTTAATATTATAATTGCCAAATTTGGAGCATGTTAGTAATTATTTTATCCATTTATAAAAGCTTGGTTTATGAGTAAAAACATATTCAACAAGGCAAAGATTAAAAATTAATTTTTAATAGTTTATTTCAGCGTTTGAAATTGCTACGCTACTCTGTAGTTTTTCGTTTTGCTCTGGCTACCGCTCTCATTTATAACGGGAGCCGTAGCAGAGCCATAGTCGAACGAAAAATTTTATGAGCTCTGCTCTGCTCTCGAAGTTCATTCACGATTGAGGGACTACCAGGTTACGCAAATACCCCTGTTATTTTAACAGTAAAACGTCACAGACATGTCAAAAGTTGGCGCGCGTTTAAATTTTGTATGAAAATCCTACAATTTTGACACTGTTATCTGTCTTGCAGCCAGAAGCCAAAATAAAACTAGCAACGCTTCTAATTACAAGATCTATATAGATTCAAGAATCGGACAATATAAGGGTTTTACTACTTTTCATTCATGAATACCGTTTTTAAGCTGTTATTGCTCACAGACTCCATGGCGATTGAGTGATGTTCGTTGACTGCCGTGACATTCTTGTTGAGTAACTTAAATTTTATTTTCCAAAGTTTAAATGTACTAAACAAAATAGTATTAAAAGGTATATTTAACTTTTCAGTTGATTAATTGATAATTTATAGTTGGTAATATCATCAAAATTCCACACACGCGCATACTAAATTTTAACATGAGTTATCTGTGACGTCACAGAGAGCTGTTAGTTAACATTAAAAGTAATGGAACAATTCTTTGCATAACCTGGTGTCTTTTAACAGTGGTGCTATTGTTATTGCTACCGATATGAATACAAAGAACTACGAGAGCAGAGCAGAGCTCATAAAATTTTTCGTTCGACTATGGCCACTGTTAAAAGACACCAGGTTATGCAAAGAATTGTTCCGTTACTTTTAATGTTAACTAACAGCTCTCTGTGACGTCACAGATAACTCATGTTAAAATTTAGTATGCGCGTGTGTGGAATTTTGATGATATTACCAACTATAAATTATCAATTAATCAACCGAAAAGTTAAATATACCTTATAATACTATTTTGTTTAGTACATTTAAACTTTGGAAAATAAAATTTAAGTTACTCAACAAGAATGTCACGGCAGTCAACGAACATCACTCAATCGCCATGGAGTCTGTGAGCAATAACAGCTTAAAAACGGTATTCATGAATGAAAAGTAGTAGTAAAAGTAGTAACCCTTATATTTTCCGATTCTTGAATCTATATAGATCTTGTAATTAGAAGCGTTGCAAGTTTTATTTTGGCTTCTGGCTGCAAGACAGATAACAGTGTCAAAATTGTAGGATTTTCATACAAAATTTAAACGCGCGCCAACTTTTGACATGTCTGTGACGTTTCACTGTTAAAATAACAGGGGTATTTGCATAACCTCCTAGTCTCTCAATCGTGGACTATGTCTCTGCTACGGCTCCCGTTATAAATGAGAGCGGTAGCCAGAGCATAGCATAATTCTTATTGCTATTACTGCTACAGAGTAGTTTTTGCAAACGCTGGTCTATTTATTTGCCATTAAAAATCTTAGCTTGGGCTTTGTAAATTGGACCATAAGAAAAATGAACGTTTTTTCAAATGTGCATTTAAAACTAAATTTGTTTATATTTTCTTATAAGATTTTTCCCAATTATGAGTGACCTTAAAGTGTGTTTCTTTTTATTTATTGAATTTACTCAATTAATGTTTGATTTCGGGTTGCAAATTCTTAGCATACTATTGTTTTTGTTTTGTAATTGTTGTTATCATAATTGTATATTTTTTAAGAGTGGTATTTTACAAGAATATTGATTGTTTATTATGGTATAAAAAAAGGAAATCAAACAAGTAGAGTGCTCTAGTCGAGACTGGTCGACTAGGAGATACCCTGAGCCCTGGAAGAGCCAAATTTCAAATCATTCTAAGCTTCTTTTATACAAACAACACATATACACACACACATATGTACACTAACATAAGCGGAGGAGAGTTGTGTTTTCATGGAGAGCGGTCGATGTCGCGAAGTTGTCCATTGTTAAAAAAATACAGATTCTTTTGATTCCCTGAAAAGGAGCGAGCATTGAACAACGTGCAAGCTGTGGGTGCAACGTACTCGGTGAATCAAGCGGCGGTAAATTCGGCAATCGGTGACTTACTGTGCGGCAAAGCGCGGAGTATTCCAGAGACGGTGGGGGTCCAGTCCAGGGGTGCGGTCGATAACGTCAGTCCCTTCCTTTTCGCGCGTGGAAATCTGTTTTCCCCTTCTAATTTGATAGGCGTCACGCTCAGCAATTTAGACAGTATCAGGTGCATTCACTCTAACAGCTGTTAGTAGTGTTGGAAACTGCAGCGGACAATCGGCTGCTTATCATCTGGTGAGTTGCTAACTCTTAGCAAAGACAGCAACCTAACTGCTGGAGTGAAAAATAGTAGTGCATACTTTTGGGCTCATAACTCATCTAAGCTGAGTTTAAGATTCCAGGTCTTCAAGCTTAATTGTAGCTTCAAGACCAACTCAGAAAACTAAATAGGTTCTGTTTTGTCCACTACAGGCTCCCCGCCTTGTTAGTTTGAGCAAAAAAGCTTAGCGAGCTCCTCTCTCATAAGGGCATTTATATGCCGCTGGCCACCAAATAGAGCCGATAAGCCATGAAGGGCAGCTCCTATCTCTTTTAGCGTTTCCTGTTTTGCACACAACTCGAGGAGACTGCTTTGAGTCCAAGACGTTCAGCTGCTGCAGCGCCACCTGTTGTTGCTGCGGTGATCGCGACAAAGCAGAGCGGCGAGCAAAAGCCTTCAGTTCGTCCTGCAAATTTGTCTTCATTTCCACCAAAGTATGGCTCTGCGCTCAAAAGGGTAAAAAGAAGAGCGATCATGCAACAGGCAGCTTTAAGTGCCCATCATACCGCAAAGCTGTCCAAAATATGAAATATTAAGGTTTCTACAATTAAACCTTAACCATTGTATCTCTGCTCAAGATGTACTAGAGCAGACTACAAGAGAACAACTGTCTTGCAATGATGGCTACATCTAAGAAAGGCTACATTTCTTAGACGTAGCCATCATTGCAAGACAGTTGTCCCAGGACATGGGAAACAGACGCTATTGGCAAGGTGGTTCTGTGGTTATGCGGCAGCCCAGCGAAGGTACTTGCAAACTTCAAGTCATTCAACGGGTTTGTTCGCGCGCGATATGGTGCTCACAGCTGCTACCTGCCCTCCAGCATGCACCTCGACGACTTCACAACAGTGCTTGAGGAGCTCGCTGATGATGCAAGGGGCCGGAAGGTCATTAGAGCCGGGGATTTTAACGCATGGACGTTGGAATGGAGCAGCCATAGCACGAATGCCAGGGGCCGTATGTATGTGGCTCTGATCATCTCTGGGCACGAGTACACCTTCAGCCAAGCCGGATACGGGTCGATAATCGAATTCAGTTTTGTTAATTCATCCTTTTTTCATCCTAGTCGTTAAGCACATCCAGCAATGGTGAGGCCAGAGCTTACCAAATGATAGCCCCAATATAGAGTGCCTGCAACAGTAGCATGCAACGGCGCAAGCAGTTCATGCGACCGCCTGTGTATTGGTGGAATGAGCAAATAACTGAATTTCGTCGTACATGCATACGGGCGAGAAAACGCTATGAATGGGCCCGAAGTAGACAATTATATGTAAAAAGGCAGTTAGCTTGTCAGGTGGCAAGGAAAGAGCTTAAGAAGGCCATGCAGACAAGTAAACGAGAATACTTTCGGGACTTATGCGACTCCGCCGAATTTGACCCTTTGAGCCGGTCATATAGAATAGTGGTAAAACGGCTATATGCCAACAAACAGGTGCTGCCCACGGATCGGTTCGAGCTTAATGTCCATTATGGAAACGCTCTTTCCTGAACGTCTAAGCTTCATTCATGGACCTGGCCTAGCGCCAGCTAACCATGACCCAATGGGCTCGCACCCTGCCTAAGCTTGGGACGGTGAGATTTTTGAAGCAGCCTTAGAACAAACTCTGCCCCTGGTCCGGATTGAATCCCAAACCGTGCGCTGAAGCTAGCCCTCGCTTGGTAGCCAGGAAAGTTTACCGATCTGTACAACGGTCAGGAGACATTCCCAGCAATTTGGCAAACCGCCGGAGGAGCCATCATCGTATAGACCAATTTGCCTCTTAGACACCATGGGAAAGGTGTTTAAGAAGCTAATTTGCTCTAGACTGGAGGCAGCAATCAACAGCGCCGGTGGCCTGTCGCCACACCAATTTGGTTTCCGGAAGGCTCGGTCAATAACAGATGGCCTTAGGAAAGTTGTTGACTTTGCAAATTATGCCATCCAAGACACAAGATGGAGCATAGCAGTACATATAGTACTATAATAGCGACCCTGGATGTGAAAAATGCATTCAATACTGCTAGCTGGGGTGTGATACTAGATGCACTAGCACAATATAATATGCCTATATATCTTAAAGAGATAGCGAAAAGCTACTTCAGAAAAAAATCACTGGTATACAACACGAGTGAGGCTATCCAAACTCATACAATGCCAGCTGGAGTACCCCAAGGATCTGTGTTATGGCCTCTCCTATGGAATGCTATTGTCACCATTGCGTCAAAGAGGGATATAAAATATCTTCGCGTCATGTTAGACACAAGATTGTCTTTCCGCGAGAACCTGGAATACGTTTATAAAAAAGCATCTGATTTTTGAAGAGCCTTCTCTCGAACACGCGGCCTCCTTCTGATAAGTGTTGTTAGGTCCGTCATCCTCTATGCCGCTCCAATCTGATGAAGAGCGATGGCGACACCTAGCTACAGCCGAAAACTCTGCGCCACATACAGACTGAGTGAGCTGCGCCTTCAGAACCGTCTCTGATGACGCGGCACTTGTCATAGCCGGCATGACGCCACTGGAGGACTTGGTCGCCGAAGCTGTGGAGCGGAGTAAAAACGAGCTTGTACGACGAAACACGGCCAGCACAAACAGCATCGCTCGATGGCAAAAAAGGTGGAGCAGGTCAAATAAGGGGCGTTGGACTCACACGCTCATCCCGGAGCTTGAACCGTGGATGAACCGCAAGCATATCGAGAACAAGTTCAGGAGCTATCTGAAGCGGTTTGGCCATGAGGGAATTAATGTATGTTCCTGGTGTGGTCGAGGTCTGGTGGAAAAAGCCAAGCACGTCATGTTTGAGTGTGGGCGAGGAAAGACGCCGTCTGGAAGAAGTAATAGGCCCTCCATCGGGATAGAAAACCTGATAAACACCATGCTCGAGTCGAAGGCAGCTCCGCAGAGTGGGGCGTATCAGAAGAAGGGCTGCCTCAGTTTAAGGTAGTGCAAAGCGCTTGCGAAGCAATTCTTTCCGGCAGTCCCGCAGACAACATGCGCTATCCTAAACATAAGATCCAACTTGTAATAAGATAATAATTAAAAAATTAAAATTAAGACTAATTATAATTACAATTACAATAGATAGTTAATAAATCAAATAAAAAAAAAAAAACAATAGCATAAGCGCGCGCTCTGCTAACTGCGCAGCGACTGCGATTGGGCTGCAATGTAGGCATTACTACGGGAATTTAATTGTAGAATAACTTTTTTTTAGCGATGGACTTTCTTCATCAAACATTCACATCTTTTTTATGACATTCATATTGGTGTATTTGCTAAAGCACATGTCTCTAGTATTTGATTTAAGATGTTTGCAAATAGGGAGCGATTGAGGGCGAATGGGGCGTGGCATCCAAAATTTAAAGATTACGTAATCTCCGTATTCATTACATTCAACTACGCATCAAATTTGAAACCTTTAGCTCATACGATGTGCAATTATCAAACAAATTTTTTGAATTGTGCAGCGTATGGTACACACGAGTATTCATGTATAATTTCAAAATTTCTCTACGCTGCGTTCTTTAGAATATCTCAGCGTTTACACGCACGGACGGACAGACGGACTGGGCTATATCAACCCGTCTTGTCGCACTGATTAAGAATATATATACTTTATGACGTGTGGCTTGCGTCCTTCTGCCTGTTACTTCAATTTTCACAAAACCATTATACCCTGATTTCCCATTTTCAATGGGCTCAGGGTATAAAAATAATGGAAACATATATAATAAAATATTAACGCATGCTACTACATCATAATAATTTGATTATAGCTTAATATGAAAATAAGTAGACCGAGCCATATATTCATATACAAATATTCTATGTATGCTTTAAACAGGAAAAATTTTAATAGCCTAATAATATTCTTCTTGAATGCATTTAGTATAAAAGCAAAATTCGCATGCCATATGTTAGATTTGCTTTTATTCCATGAATTATTTTTGTTCAAGAAGCAAGAATTGTGATTTCGAATTTTGCTATGTAAATGTAAATGTAAATGTGTAAGTGTAATGTTAATGTTAATGTTAATGTTAATGTTAATGTTAATGTTAATGTTCATTTTAATGTTAATGTTAATGTTAATGTTAATGTAAATGTTAATGTTAATGTTAATGTTAATGTTAATGTTAATGTTAATGTTAATGTTAATGTTAATTTTAATGTTAATGTTAATGTTAATGTTAATGTTAATGTTAATGTTAATGTTAATGTTAATGTTAATGTTAATGTTAATGTTAATGTTAATGTTAATGTTAATGTTAATGTTAATGTTAATGTTAATGTTAATGTTAATGTTAATGTTAATGTTAATAAAATTTTCGTGAGCGTTAAGCGTTATAAGAAAATCAAGTAATTTTAACACTGTTATCTATCGTACAAGCAGAAGCCAAAATAGAACTAGCTGCGCTTCTAATTACAAGTTCTATATAGCTACAGGAATCGGTATATATATAACTTTCATTCATCATCTGTTATTGCTCACATAGTTAATTCACTGCCTTGACTTTCTTGTTGAATTGACTGAAACTGTGTTTCTACAAGTGGTCTGTTAATTAACAGAAAAGTAACGGAACTGGTCTTTGCATAACCTGGTGTCTTTTAACACTGATGTTAATGTTAATGTTAATGTTCGTGTTCATGTTCATGTTCATGTTCATGTTCATGTTCATGTTCACATTCATGCTCATGTTCCAATTCATGTCCATGTTCACGATTGAGTGGTATTAGGTTATGCAAAGCGGCATTTAAGTTATCGTGAGACGTAATTCTTTCGGAATATATTACGCGTTGATTTTTATGGATTGCGCATTAATTTTGTCAAGCTGCGCTTCTAATTACAATTTCGATATAGATTCAGGAATCGAACAATATAAGGGTTTTATTACTTTTACTTTTTGTAAGCCGTTTTTTAAGCTATTATTTGCTCACATAGTCGGTTGACTGCCGTGACTTTTTTTAATAAACTGAAAATGTGTCGTCAAGGCAGGCATGTTAATTAACATCAATGTAGTTGAACTAATCTTTGCATAAGCTGTGTCTTTTAACAGTCGCTCATGTTAATATTTATGTTCATGTTTTTGTTCAATGAATATATATGAATAACGTTTTCTTGTTTTGAGTATTTGCTTATCAGCAAATTTATTGGTTGTTAATAGCTTACCAAAGGACTTGCAAGAATAACTCCGATCCTGCTTAGTACTGCTGGAAGTCGCTGTAAAAATGTACACAAAATAATTCATCCTCTAAACACACTTTAAGTTTGATTATTGTTGATTTTTGGTTTAAATTGCTTGGAATCTGCTACACAATTTACATTTGCAGCAAAATGGCTGTTGTTAAAATATTCATTTTGCTTATGCTCAAGTTTCTCTCTCATACAAATATAATGTATGTAATATTATACACAGCGCATAAACTGGAAACAAGTTTTAATTTTAATTTTGAAGAAACATTTCTTTAAATCGCTTCTATGTAAATTAATTAATGAAATTAAAATCATTAAAGAAATATTCCTAAAAACAGTACAAAAAGCATATGGTTTTGATTGCTAAGGAATTTATGGATTTATACACTATAACAATAAAAAAAGCTAGCAAAACAGCTAATACTTTCATTACAAAATTTAGAACCCTTACCATTTTATAAATATTGGTCGTATAATACAGAAATGGATATGTGAAAAACAACAGTTTGGAAATTATACAAACGTGTTAAATATACTGGATAGTTTTATATTCATATACTCATATATTTCTGTATACTTTTTTTTTGATTATATAACATAATAATTGAATAAAAATAATATACTTTATAAAGTACCAACATTTTGTTATTTTTCATACAGAAATTAAATGATTACCATGCACTATTTTTAAATTATTTTAATTGGTTTTCCTATTCCGTTTTCTAGAAAATAATTTAATTTAAATAAATATACTTGTATATGTTAATAATAATAATTTTCTGCTTTAATATATAATGTTAACAATCATGAATAGGTTCTAGACACACAAGCAAAATACAACAATAATTAAAAGATACAACCTATTAAATTAAAACACTACACTCAACTTTGTTTATGTTTGATTAACCCATTTTCTTAAAAATGCAGAAAAAACTCAAAATAATAGAAATAAAATATCATACACTTATAATTGGATTAATAAATAAATTTTGAGCAAAAAAAAAAAAAAAATGGTATGCTTAACGACTTTTTGATTGTTTCGTTTAGGACACAGATATTGTATGCAGATTAATAATTGATAACTATGGGGATTTTAGGAGCATGCAGGTGAGTTTTTAAGCAAGTTCTTATATGTGATATTTATAAAGTTAGCATATATAAATAATTTAAAAACTAAACCTATTTATTTTGGGGCGTGCTACAGTAATTTAAGTTCTATGAAAATATATAAACATAAAATTTGGTTTTAAACAAAGAGAGAACCTACACAGCGAATTCGTTTATGAGCTTGCATAGCCTATGCTTGCATTTTTTTAATACCCTGTCAGAGTTTAATATTATTTATGTGATTTTATTAAATTATAACAGAAGAAATCCTAAATACATTAATTATCAAACATTTTATTTTAAGAAATGAGTAAAATAGTTTATTAAAAAAAAAATAAATATATATATATATATATATATATATATATATATATATATATATATATATATATATATATATATATATATATATATATATATATATATATATTTATATTGTTAGTTCACAAATGGTTGAATGAGTCCTCAAGGATATATTATTTTAAATATAAATTTTAATATGTCAGAATCTGTGTGTGCATATAGTATGACTGGTTGCAATCCATAATTAATTATTTTCTTTAAATGCTAAATCAGACTCCTTTAAAATTGATGACGGGGCCTTTTTGATATTGATTTTTTATTTTAGAGAGTTTGAATATTAATTTACCTGTGTTACGGGATTTTCACCGGGGCGATAGACGACGTTGTGCAGCGGCCGTTTACGTCCCACATAATTAACACAAACGAATTCCAGTAGAGAGGCGTAAATAAAGCACATGCAAACGCCATCCCACACGTTCATCGCCGTCAAATTTGAGACAACTGGCAGGGTGCTGCGGAAACCATTCGATGTAGTAAAGAAATTCAACATTGTTGTCACGCCTATTTTGTTATTATAAGTAGTTGAGTATCGGGTTAAACAAAAATAAGAAGAGAGAAACTTGCATTAGATTTTTCATATTCATTTACTATTTATCTTATCTTTGTTTAAGATTCAATAACGAAAAATTTAGTTTTTGGGTTTTTTTTGTATTTGCGGGTTCGTGTATTTTTTTGGTTATTGAAATTTTTATTAATAGTTCTGATATAAAGATATATGAGAGAAAACTCAAATTTAATTACGAGGCGAGTTGTGTATTATGCGTGTTAATTATTAAATAGCCACTATTTAATATCGAATATTTTGATGAATCTTTGATTAATAAAACGAAAATAAACTATATATTCGCTTTGAAAGCTTTTTATATTTGTGTTATATTTTGACATGATTTGTAAATAATTGAACCTTCGTAAAATTGATCTACTTCAAGCGAGTACGTATATCAAAACAATTGCCACATAAATTAATTTCTTAATACAGTTCGAATGACCTTGAAAGTGTCCTTGGTGATGAGAGACACTTACCTTACATGCAGACCAAAAAGGCCGTAATAACTTTATGTTAGTTACTTATGTTAGGTATAAAACCGCATGCATTATGTGATTTTGGATCGTGAACAAATTAATTAATATACATAGAAAATCTTGTTTATGTTTATTTGCTTTCTGTTCTTTTTTTCTTCGCATCAATCGTTTTTTTTCTATCATCACTTCTATTAAGTTAGATTAAAAAACTTGAAAGGACCTATTTTTAAAATGTCAAATTATGAAGAAATTAATAAATATACAATACTTTCAACGGCTACTAAGCCCTTTCTTGAAACTATAGGTCTTAAATTCTGAAAGACGACATTCTCCACTTGGTAAGGTAAAAAATTTTTGTAGACGAATATATTTTTAATATCGATATCATTATTTTTTTTTAGGACTTTTGGACCTGTTAAGAATATTAGTCGGTTGATTTTTTCTGAAAGCCCATTACTATAATATCTAAGGACTTGCCATTTTTTTTTTACCACCCATAACACGAGAAGATCTATTTTTCCCATTTAAATGTAATCGTATAAAACATTTGATTGACATTTAGTTATAAAACTATATATGGTACATCTTTGGATCAAGAGTAAGAATGCGCACGCATACATAAACACGGATTCTGTTACATACGCATTTGACAATGCGAAATTAGTTCGCGAATAATTTCAATTGTTAATGGACTATCTTTATCAAACATTTAGATGACATTCAAATGTATGTATTTCACAGTCTCTAGGATTTGAAATACGTTTTATGCAAACTGGGGCGAACGGGGTGTAGTAACCAAAATCTCCAAATTACATAATCTCCGTATTCATCACATGCGATTGCACAAGCTACTCTAAAGCCACGAATTCAGATTATCGATAAATGTCAATAAATGAGATGAGTTTTTGGTATACACAAGTATACAAGTAAAATTTCAATTCACTGACAGACCAAAGTTTAAAGGCTAGAACCCTGAAATTTTACATATATACTCGTTTATACCTACACATAACGAGTTTATCACATTATTTAGATAACTCATCCTATCTTATTGACATCCATCGATCATTTGAATTCCTTTTTAAAAATCGTTACCACGCCCCATCCGCCAAAAATTTTCCAAAAAAGTGCCTAAAATACTAGACTTGTGCTGTTGCAAATATACACATATAAGTGTCCTGAACGTTCTAAAAGTTTGATGAAAATAATCCAACTACGCGAGAACTTATTTAACAAATAAGTTCCTATAGAAATTCCCGAATTTCAGCATAAGCGCGTCAACTGAGCAGTCAGCAGAGCACCTGCTTATGTGTGCGTGCGTAAGTCAGTGTGTATGTGTATGTATTTATAAAGGAAGCCGACAATGATTTAAATATTAGTATTGACTAGATTACTCTTGTGTATTTGTACTATATTTTGGATACCGAAGGTACAGTTTAAAATGCATTAAATAAAAGTTCAGCATAAGCTCTTCACAGGGCTCAGGGTATCCCCTAGTGGAGCAGTCTCGACTAGAGTACTTTTACTTGTTTTAATATCTTTGTATTTATAATTTATCATTAAAGCATAGAATATGCTATGCTTATAAATTTAAAATTCCCTTATCTAGCTCATATGACAAAGCGAATTATAATCTAATCAATCCAATAAATTTAATCTGCTCTAACATATGGACATATAGGCGGATGGACGAGCGCTTTTTGCGGATCAATATATATTGATATATTGATTAGGGGTCAATCAGGTCTTCACGTCTGTTAAAAAATAAAGCATGCATGAGTGACTTGTACTGTAGATAGTGCAATAATTTATTAATATAATAGAAATAAAAAGACCATTTAGTGAAAAGTTACGATACACATATACTGTATATATCAAAACTCTATGCACCTAGCTCCAATATATTATAATGTTTTAATAGATTGCAAGTTTGTTAATATATTCTTGGGTTAGGAACAATTTTACTGTTTATTATTATTCGCTATAATTTTACTAGCAAAAAGTATCTAAAATGTTGTAAAAATAGTAATTGGAAGTACATGACTTATAGTTGTTATCATATGAGTTTCTAATATATTTTTGATTTGGTTTAACTTTTAGTGGAGTCGTGATGATTTTTGCAGTTAAAATTTGGTATTTATTTTACGTACCGATCATAACCCGGGCTGGTACTGCATTCCACTCTAGCCAAAATGTGATAAACGACGAGGTGACCAATATAATGCCAGGTATGAAAACGGTTGTAAAATAATATGCACGATCACGGGTAAATGTCATTTCGACTTGTAGGCAACTGTAATTTCCTTAAATATACGATGCCAAAATCATTGAATTCGGGGCACACAATAGAAATAATATACAATTGTATACGTGTGTTAACTCAGACCAATAAAAATACAGACTGTAATATATACAGATTTATACACATGTTACCTCTCCTATCAAAAATCTAAATACTTTCATTCTATGTGGTACTGCATTGTAAAAAAAACTAACGAAATAAAAAAAATGTTCTATATTTTGTCTCGGGATTCTGATGGATTCAATTTTATTTGGCTTTGTATAGGGACGGATGTGAGGAAGTATAAACATATACATATATTTTAATTTAGGAACCATGCTAAAAATTCATAAAGCAATACATTATTTTTTTGTTTTGCAGTGCTAGCGCTTTAAATAAATTTCTTCAAATTAAATTTTTTGTATGCATCTCAAAACGCAAACTACTTCAAATTCAACCAGGTATTTTACAAATTGTAGCTTAATAAAAATAAAATAATGATTATAAATTGCATATTGAAAACGGCAGTATAATTTTTGTCGCTACATATGCGAAATAAAGTAAATTTATAAGGACTAAAATTTTTTTTTTTTTTTGGTGAGAATAGCAAGAACAAATTTAAGTAATGTAAATATATTGTTGGTAATTTAAGTGGTTTTCTGTTTAACCGATATTTTATTGTATGATATTCGTTACCTATCATTGATCTAGCAGGCACTGCATTCCATTCTAGCCAGAAAGTTATAAAAGATGACGTCACCAATATTATGCCAGGTATAAAAACGGTGGTGAAATAGAACGCACGATCTCTCGTAAAGATTAAATCAACCCTAAGGCAGCTGTAGTTCCCTATTCAATTTTAGATAACATGTTTAATTGTTGTTTATATTGTCATAGTAGTAATAGAGGCAGCCAAATATTTTTGTCATAACAATTATTTATTTAATTTTTTTTTTTTATTTGATGAATTTTTGTTTTATTAGGAGTAGACAATGCTGTTAATAATAATTTATAATTTCTAAAAATAAAATAATAACTAAGTTTCAGATTTGAAGTCGAAATTATTTTAATTGTACAAAAACTACATTATATATTTATACGGAACGGAGCAACTAAAGTCATTGTTTCAAAAGTGAATTTCCACAAAAACAAAGAAATAAAGTTTTAATATAATAAACCTTGATTAAGTGAAAATGTATTTTAAGAATAAACAATACAAGATAATTACGATATTTTTTTTAAGGCCGTAGCTTAACTTACCTCTCCAACTGTTTTGATCACAGGCCGTTGTTTGATTTTTAATTAAATATGCATTTAATGTTGTTAAAGAAGGGCTTTTTCGTAATGTATCTTCATCATTCTTCCAAACATATTTAATTTGTGCTTCCTCATAAGAAACTTGCGTAAGGATAACAAAAAATAGGAAAACATTCAGAAAAAGTGTGAATATTATAAAGTCCAAAGGAATGATTTTTCTTTTACTTAAATAAATGAAACCTTCTAGTAAAATGAGTGAAGTGAAGAGTAAATTCATTTCTTTATCCAATAGAACAAGATGCAATCCTCGTTTTTACAATTCTTTATTCAGTTTTTGGCAAACATGTACACAGCAACACTAATTGAAAATATTATGTGGTTAACTTAAAATTATCCTTACGTTTATTATATAAATATAAATATGAATAAATAAACAAATAAATAAATAAATATATATATATATATATATATATATATATATATATATATATATATGAATGAATAATGCCTCCCTGAAGTTAATCATTAGATTCGTTTGCCAAATATACTGGTTTTTACAAATTGGAATAGCCAGAATAGAATCTTACGAGATCTTAAATCTAACATTTTCCATAATACTTTTATATTGTAATCTACAAAGCTCCATATATATATTTTATATGAAAGTGGGAAATCAGGGTACAATGGTTTAGCGAACATATATGTGAGAGCACGAAAGAGGTGTGCCACACCCCATAGAGTTTATATATTCTTGATCAGCGCGAGACGAGACAATAAATTATATTATTCGTGCGTACCATACGCAGTACGATTTGATCATACTTCGATAATTAATCTAATTTCTTTATTATTGTCCTTTATTAATAAATTTCTTTCTTTTTTTAAGTACTCTAACAATAATTTCTGCTAACGTTTCGTATATACTATTCTACTGCTTATATTATTTTATACTATACACAACTTATGTGATTAAAAAAAAACTAGTACTTACTGCTTTCCATTGAAAACGAACACTTTGGATCATCGAATGGGAATATATGCAAACTTCCCTGACAAGACAATATCAAGTGCCTTCTGTAATATTTGAAAGAAATCAAACTTCAATGTTTGCTTTATTTTTTTTTATATCGGAAAATAAAGATACTTCTTAGAATGATCGAATACTATATGATCGAATATTATAAAAATACAGCGTTTAATTTTCTCAAACTACTAATATAAATATTCTAGGATTTATTATATAGCCTTGAAAATGTGAATACTCAATATAAGTTCATTAAACTTAATTTTACTTACTTACTTACTTTACTTTAATTTTTAAGGTATTTAGCGTAATTCTGCAAATGAAAATTCTTTTATCATTTTCACTGGTCGTAATTACTTATAATAGTAAAAAAGTTTTCATTAAAATAGAAAATAATAATAACAAGTCAGAAAACTCTAGGCGGAGGTGCCCGACTAGGAGATACCCTGAGCCCCGTCCGATTTGCATCGTTTAATACGCTATATAGCTTGCATATAAAATTAAATTTTCCAAAATTAAATTATAATTTTGAAATTTTATTCAACTAGAATGTATGTAAATCAAAAATAAATAAATAATTAAATAAATAAACAAATCAAGTAAAAAAAGAAGAAGAAAAACAAAGATCACCGCACCTGGACTCGAACCTACATCTATTTACTACATATGTAACGTTATAGCGCATCATCTTAACTAGCACAACCACCTCATCTTTACAAATTTAAAAAAAAAGTTTAAAAAGTTACGCTGTTGTTACTGAGTTTCAAACTCGGGAACTTTCGTTTATGCGCTTTGCGTCTACCCACTACGCCACAACAGTATTGCTTGTTGTCAAAACGCAAAGTAGTACTATAAGGCGATATGTGACAAATACAAAACTAAAGAAGCTAAAGAAGCAGATCAATCGCAATTTTAATTCTTAGAATATGCTGAAATGCCCGCATATGAACGTATGAGTATGTGTACATACAAAAACGGTGGTCTGTTTCAATGTATGCGTGTAAAGGGCGATATATGACAAATACAAATACAATTCAAACACAGATTTGGTTGAAGAATATGCTAGAATTGAATTTATTTGTGCACATGCATAAGCAGACGCGCTTGCTCGTTTCAATGTGTGTATGTGAGAATATATGTAAATGTTTTTTGCTGCGCGTCGCTGCTCGCCACGTGCAGCTAAACGTTTTGTTCAATAAATCGGGACTGACTTAACGGAATTTGATGAAACTTTCAGCATATGATTTTATTGAATTTTTTACATTTTATAAAAATGCTAATTTATACACATGGTTAAATTTGCAACAGATTCTCCATGAGTCTTGAATGGGAGAGGGGTTAATTATTAAAAAGAGACGGTATCCAAAAAATAAAAAAATAGAAATTACACAAAATTTGAGGGATCTAGCTCTCAAGGTGTGGGAGATATAATTTTATAACCTGTTTTCGATAAGGTTTAAAATCGATAACATTACAACTAAAATAGACATCGTTTTTTGGTAACAAACTTGACCTGCGAGTGCTATCCACGTATCCAACAAAAAAAAATCAAGTCTCTAGCTTGTCTAGATGCTTCAATCGACGCGTTCAAACATACGGACGGACGGACAGACGGACAGACAGACAGGGCTAAATCGACTCAGCTCGTCGCCCTGATCAAGAATATATATACTTTGTGGGGTCTGACACGCCTCCTTCTGCCTGTTACATACATTTAACAAAACCATTATACCCTGATTTCCCATTTTCAATGGGCTCCCCTATTTGTAAAAAGCGCAAATCAAATACTAGAGACTTTGTGCTTTTGCAAATACATATGAATATTATGAAAGTTTGATGCAGTTAGTCCATCGTTAAGAAAAGTTATTAAACAATTAAGTTCCCATAGTAATGCCCACATTGCAGCCCAAGCGCAGTCAGCTGCGCAGTTGGCAGAGCCCGCGCTTATGCCTGCATGTATATGTATGTGTATATGTGTTGTTTGTAAGTATGAATAAAAAGTGAAGAATGATTTCATATTTGGCTCTTCACAGGGCTCAGGGTATTTTCTAGTCGAGCAGTCTCGACGAGAGCACTCTTACATGTTTAAATTCGGTTATATTTTCTGCAATATTGACGGTAAGACTTGAAGTTTGATGCATATACTTATATACTTAATAACCCAAGATAAAACAAGTAAGAAACCTCTAGTCGGAGGTGCCCGACTAGGAAATATTCTGAACTCCATTGCAAAAACGGTGGTCTGTTTGAATGTATACGTATAAAAAACTAATGAAGCGATGGAAATTGTAAATACAATTGAAACACAATTTTGGTTGAAGAATATGCTAAAGTGAATGGCCTTGAATTTATTTATGCATACGTATAGAAAACGCGCTTACTCGTTTTAAGTGTATGAGTATGGGTGAATGTAAATGTTTTTTGCTGCGCGTCGCAGTTTACCACATGCGTGTGGTAATTGGGTAAACGTTTTGTTTAATAGATTGGGACTGACTGAACGGAAGTTAATAAACCTTTCAGCATACAATTCTATTGAAATTTTTACATGTTATAGTCCTAACCGTTGCACATATTTGCAGCTGACCTTCAATGGAGGTTTTGTGAAATTTGGAGCCGTTATCCAAAATATAACAAAAATCCAAATTGTATAAAATACACATGAACCTATGTGCAAAATTTGGTGGCTCCAGCTCTAAAGATGTGGAAAATATTTTATTTCCGATAAGGTTAAAAATCGATAACATCACGACAAAAAAAGTTATCGATTATGGGAAGCAAACCTGCGCGTGCTATACACGGATCCACCAAAAAATTAAGTCTCTAGCTAGGCTAGTTTATGAAATTATGAAATCGACATGTTCAAACATACGGACAGGGCTAAATAAACTCAGCTCGTCTCCTTATAAAGAAGATGTATACTTTGTGGGGTTTGCCACGCCTTCTTCTGCCTATTACACACATTTAACAAAACCATTATTCCCTGATTTCCCATTTTCAATGGGTTCAGGGTATAACAATTTTTGTGGGTTTACTTTCAACCACAGATGGCTTGGCAAACTGAAGAAGTTAATATCTCATACAGTTTTAGAGCTTGAAGCTTAAAAATTGGATAGTTGATTTACTGGAAGCCTCCTCTATCGATGACTTAAAAACAGAGCTCGCAAATAAAAGTAGACCGTTTGCTGCTCGGCAAATAACTGTTTTCTAAAAAAACTCAACGAGCAATCGATTGTAGCGGTTCTAGAATACGTTCGCTCGCGCTCAGACAGAAACCTTTTTCTTTGGTTTCGCTGTGGTTATACCCGAATATTTTCGATGCTTACAGTCCTACAAGCCAAATTCATGCGAGAACCGTTTGGAATAACTTTAACTGTCTAATTAACAGAGCAGAATTGCTGGCGGGAAATTTGTGTTTATCTATTTGCATTTCACTCTTTGTTCCAGCCAATTCTTCGGAACCGATTCGTTTGAATAAATATAAATAAATAAAATATATCCGCATCAATTGGGGATGGGGCAAATCAATAAAAAACTATACATTCTAGACGATTTGAGTTACAAATTTCTGCAGGATTAGTTTCTCCACTAATTATATATGACCTTGAAGTTTTAAATATTCAATCATTATACTGAACATGTATTTATCCTATTATGTACACATCTTAAAATAAACAAATGGTATATATAAAATAATTTGCAAATCAGGCGCCAGTAATGATCGTATTCTATTTTCAAGTATAGAATAAAGCACAAACCCAGCTCCGGACACGGTTTAGATTTACATTTTTCGACAAATATACTAATTTTAAATTTCTGCAAAATGTTTTTGGAAAAGAAATAGACTAGTGATAGTGATATGACTGAGTGACCAAATGTAAAAATATGAAATGAATATAGAATCAACTTTTACAAAAATGATCGAAAGTCCAGTTTATTTTATAAATTAAATTATTGCTTTGAATAAAATATATTTTGCGTTAATACTAACTGAGCCATGTGGCCATCACATAGACTAAAATATATATGTTTAGTCTGCGAGGAATATAAGTTTTATTTGCCTTACTAATCCTATATAAATGTTAGGATAGCTATGATATTCGTTAGTGTACTCTTTAGTTTAAATACATTAAAATCTTCAGTTTTTAGTTTAATAACAGGATTCAATTGATTATGACTTGGTAACTTTTCATTACTGTTTGTTTAAGTAAAGTGTGAAATTATTCAAATTGTTTTAACACACCTCATTGCGTATGTAATGGTCCCGTTTCGAAATATTCTTAAAGCGAAATGCATTGGTATAATGGGATCCTTAAAATCGCCATGCATAATGAAATATGTGTCTGGCGTCCAGATACTATCATGATGATGCAAAGCATTCAAGAAATCATAATGTGACTTATTGCCATATTGCAGACGCGGATCGTTCCATTGCTGATTCAATAGAAACTCCACTTCATATTTCTGCAATAAATTTCCATTTCAGTATTACACGATGTTGTCAATATTATCCTACTTCTTACCAGGCTGCTTTCATCGGGTGATGCCAAACTCAAAAGCAATACATTAACATTAACCGTCAGCGTGCCTATAAGAGCAATAAAAAATGTCTAATTATTTATTTGTGTTTTAATTAAAAATATTTAAGTTCGTTTTGGAATCTCGGAAACAAATTTTAGAAAAAAAAAAATATATAATGTCTAACTAATATGGTGATAATATAATTAATCTAATTTCCGAAGTTAAATATTTAAATAAATTTCTTTGTATGCGACATTTCACCAACCGCGATTATGTGTTCTGCGCTCATTATTATTTGTGGCCATGTCGGGCGAGTGCAAGCCACAGCAAAAGTCTTCATCTGTAAGATTTAATTAATATGTTTTTATGATTTATGCGACGGTTTTAATAGCATGATAAAGATATTGTATAAAATCGTTAGAGATAAAAACTAGTAAAAAATACTGGAATATACAACAGTATACACTCAGCTGGAGGAACCTTGAACGTATTTTTGACTGTGGTGATGTTTAGTTGATATTGATCTTTGTTTGTTTGTTTTGAGTTCGAGTGCTTATACCCAGACTCACGCATAATTTTGTGCAACCTCCGTCTTGCAGTCCGCCCATCCTTCTGCGCTATTCAAGCTTGTAATTTGGAAAATATACTTGTGTAAACTCTCGAATTATAGTGTAAAGATTTCCTTACACGCCCACATAGGGGCGTATAAGAAAAAATATATAATGGCTTACACGCCCATATAGGGATGTATAAGAAAAATCATTCAAATCAGAAAATACATTTTCCGGTATGCCAGAAATTATATTAGTTAAAGAGCTATGAGTTGCGATTCGGTATGTATATTGGCTTTGATAATCCAAGATTAAAAAGATATGGTGTATATATATATATATATATATATATATATATATATATATATATATATTTTTTTTTTTGTTTGATTGTTTTTTATTTATTTATTTTTAAATTTTTCTAAGAAAAGACAATTAAATATTTAATATACTTAATATTTTTAATAATTAAATTTATTTATTATATTATCGATATTCGAAATAACAGCTCTGCGCAATCGATAAAAAAAATATATACTGCATGGATGCAATTTTATTTGGTATATATAATTTTTGTAAGTATGGAAACACACATAAAAAAGAAAACAACTGATTTACGCTATGCGAAAAATGATAATTAAGCAGTTAAACTATTTGCAAAACTTAAATATTAAATCGCATTACATATATTTCTTAGAAATGCCGTCTTAGCAAATCTTATTAAGCTTATTAGGCATAAGATTTATTTTTGGGTCATCGATAGAGGAGGCTTCCAGTAACTCAACTATCCAATTTTAAATCTAGTTCTAAACTGTTGGAGATATGAACTTTCGTGGTTTGCCATGCCTATATGAGGATTAATGTACGTGCCAAATTTCGGCGTTCTAGCTTTAAAAGAGTTGAAGATATAGTTTTACCCGATTTGCCACGCCGAGAATGGATGTATATCCGACATATTTTTTTGATTTTGCGTGCTCAACGCAAGTATTTATTCTAAATTTCAACTCTCTGGCTCTTCAACTAATATGATTTATCGACTATGGGCGCAACATTGTCCGATATGCCACACCCACATACATCTGAACGTATATGCTCCAAATTTTAAGTCTAGCTTCAATAACGTAAACAAATATTGCACTCATACAGACAGACGGACAGCAGACGGACATTCTACAATATACTCTTTTTCCCGGTATAAAACATGAAAGCTTTGATGGAATAATAGGGCTTTATCTACTAAGCAAAGTAGATGCCACCCTAAATTTCAAATACAAATCTAATTAACCAGTTCGGGATCAGAAATAATTCAATTTTTAGGACACACCCTGAAGCCTATTCGATCTGCATTTATTATATACTATGCATTTATATTCTTCATAGCTTGAATGTAACATTAAGTTATACAAGACTAAATTATATTTCTGATCTTTTATTTTTACACAGTGAGCGTAGACATTTTTGATATCATGTTTGTCAATTATTAAATTAATAAATATATAATTAAAAATAATAATTATAAATGTAAATAAATAAGTCCAAAGTAAAATTTATTTCAATTAAAATAAAGAATAAAAAAACAGATATTACCACGCCTCGACTCGAATATATAATTACTACATACATCGCATAATCTTAACTGGCACGGCCAGAAACAACTAAGAAAGCTAAAGTCGGGGGTGCCCGTCTAGGAGATAAGCTGAACACCATCCGAGTTGCATTTTTAGGGAGTCCATAGCTTGCATATTAGAGGTGCTAAACTATCGATGGTGGGCGCCATCGATTGTGGACAATAGTAATTTTCAAACCATCGATGGTGGTCGATAGTACCATCTATAGTGGTCGATAGTCGCAATAAAAAACAGTGATTGAAAATCATTGAAATTTTTAAGAAAATACAGATAATTTGAATTTGATTTGCATTCATAAGGAACACTTTAAAACAACTATATATTTTCAAAAGTGTGAGTGATTTAGATTTGGAAAAAAAGAGTAAGAGTACAGGCTATGGGTCGTTTCTGCCAAAATATTGAACTTATAAGTTTAAGGAACATTGCTTACATTTTATGAAATTACATTTTAAGGGAAAAGCTAAAAATAAAAAAGCCTTATAAAAGATTTAAAAGTTAAAACTTCAACGCCACAAATAAAAAAGGGGGAATATTTGCTTGGTGATGTGATGATACTATCGTCAAATATCGAGACTTTGAACCATCGATAGTTCAGAAGATCGATAATGCCCTACCATCGATGGTGATGATAGTGCTATCGATAGTTTGGCACCTCTAGTGTGCTAAACATGCATCAAAATGTTAAGTCTCTAACTAGTCTAGTTTATGAAATCGATGCGTTCAAACATACGGAAAGACGTAACGAACAGAAAACAAGTAAGAGTGTTCTAATCCTGAGCCCTGTGAAGAGCCAAATATCAAATCATTCTACGCTCTTTTTAAGCATGCATAAAAACATCATATACACACATACATATGCATGCACGTATAGGCTCAACCTCTGCGAACTGCGCAGTTGACGCCGCTTGGGCAGCAATCTGGGCATTACTATGGGAAATTAATTGTTTAATAACTTTTCTTAGCGATGCACTAACTTCATCAAACTTTCACAACTTAATAATGGCACATCATATGTGTGTATTTGCCAAAGCCAAGTATCTAGTATTTGATTTGCGCTTTTCACAAATAGGGGGCTATTGGGGACGAATGAGGCGAGGCATCTAAAATCTAAAGATTACGTTATCTCCGTATTCATTACACGCAACTACACAGCAAATGTTGCTAGCTCAACAATGTACAAACTACGCCTTAAAAACGTATTTTCGATCAGCATTAAAATCGATAACTTTACAACAAAAATAGTTATCGATCATATGAAGTAAACTTGACCTGCGCGTGCTATACAAGAATATAAGTGTCTCCTCGAAAGCAAGTTTTATTATCCAGGCTTTCATCTGACACGACGTGCGAAGCAATATCAGCCTTTACTGCTAGTAAGTCTGCAGCCAAAATTTTTATCTCGAAGTTTAATTTTACGACACCTCGTGAAATTGCTTCGTTTAAAATCAATGTGCCACTTGAACACTTCACACCCAAGTTTTGGCCACCGCATATAGTTGTACATGAATTCAAGTCAAAGAATCGAAACCGATTACCTTCGGAATCATTGAACCCTACTTCGGTACAATCTTCAGTTAATATTGTATCAAAAAACAAAATTGTTTAAATTCTTCGCCTAACCTGTTTTTGGTATTCCAAAACGTTTGAGATCTAATTTCTAAACTTAATGGTCTATTTTTGAGCAGTTTCAGTTTTCTATATGATGTCATTGTGTTCACTTAAACGTGGCTGAGTCCTAATATTTATAATAGTGAGATTATCTCTAATAACTTCGCTATTTATATATTTGATCGATTGATATGCAGAGGTGGTGGCATCTTTATAGCTGTTAAGGCCGGTATCCTCTCCGAATCGTTAAGTTTCAAAGCACTTCATGATGCTGACATTATTGGTGTTAAAATAACTTTCTCATCTCTTTCCATATATGTCACTTGTTCATATGTTCCTCCCTCTTCTGATACAAGTCTATGCACAACATATAACTTGTATTAAAGAAATTTTTGAGCATGTAAATGATAATGACTTATTTCTAGTGCTAGGTGACTTTAATACTGCTTGGTTGTCAACTCCCAATTATAACTACCTTATTCCGTCTACAGATCATTATCTTTTTGATGAACTGTTCAGTCTATCAACCGTTTTAGATGAACTTTATTTTGAATCATTTGAATCGTTGACTCGATCTGGTTTTTATTAATAACTAGGTGACCCGGCGAACTTCGTACCGCCTAACAGTCAAAGAATGTCGCGTTACCTTTTAACTGAACTAATTAGGCTATAATGAACGTAATACAATAATACAAAACAATATTAATATAAATAGAAATATAAAAGTATTTTATTATGATGAATGATGATGAAAACAAACAGAATGAGAATAAAAATTAAAAAAAAAAAATAAATAATTAAGTTTTCCGAACACATGTCAGAAAAAAATCATTGAAAACTATGTTGTTCAGGTTGGGATACACTCTGATTAATTTATTAATCGGATTTTCATTCAAGCTCATTGTGGTAAACGACATTCTTCGTTTTTTGGACAGATGCAAGAACAAATAATGCGGATGGTTTCCCGACATGTGAGCATTTCACGTACAATTGACCATGAGAAAAACACGCATTTTCTAGATTGAGGCCACAAATTGTCAAGGATTGGCCCTGTGATTTATTGATCGTCATGGCATATGTGTTGGGATTATCGGAATCCTTGGAATAAGTACTTTCACATCTTTAAATTTTCCTTTGAGTATCGACGCGTGAATCACATTGCTCATCAGTTTTCTTATCACCAAACGCGTTCCATTGCACAGCTTTGGTTGATTCAAATTTCTAAGCATGATAACTACCGAGCCAACCTTCAGTTGTAAATTATGCAGTGGTAAACCAGGCACATCCAAGGAGTTCAAAAATTCAGTTGGATAATTAGTGGCTTCTTCTTCGTTTGTTACACAGTCGATAGATAGATGAATACAGAGTACCTACGATTATAAAATTGGGGTCATCTACATCTTTATTTTTAGCCGCCAAAATTGCTCGCTCACTTAACCATTTAGTATTTCTGTGGTTTGCAATGATATCTGGAAATACTTTGTTGATAAGCTCATCTTTTGATGAGATGAAATTCAAAAAATTGGAGGAAATTAAATCAAACCGCTCGATTCGTCAACAGGAACACGGCCATTACCGATATTCAGCAATTGCTTCGAGAAATCATCAGCAAATAGATCGTTCAACAATGCAACTCTCATATTTACAGACAGTTGAAGTTTGTCTACATATTGCCACAGATTTGAAGCTTTGAGGCAAGCGTTTATTTCGTCGGCAGCAGTAGATTTTGGAATTACTGGTAGTGCTTATCGGAAATCGCCAGATAATAAAATCATTGAACCACCAAAACATCTCGAGTCATTGCGCTGATCTTTTAATGTTCGGTCTAGTGCATTCGCAATTGTGCATTCGTCCCATATGATAATTTTTTATGCTGCTAAAACTTTGGCCATTGCGGAGTGTTTCGAAATGTTACATGTCGGTGTTCAAAATAAATTTCTAAACGCACACATATATAGTTGTTACAGTATTTGACGGGATTGGACAACAAATGTTTGACATGTAATAAACAAACATTGAAAAAAAATTTGACAGCTCCGAAATTAAAGTACTTTTAGGGAAAATAGCGCATTTTTCAAGTATTCGTCAATTTTTCTGTATTTTTAAGATATATTCTGCTATTCGGGGCGGAGACAAATCCAAAAAATCAAAAACCGTGAAAATTGGTACAGCAGATCTCGAGTTATAAGTGTTGTAACAAACCCGACTTTCTTTTATATATATATAAATGACTCTGTCATTAATGTTACCAGATCTGCATTATTTCACCTTATATGTTTTGTTTTCCATAAAGATGTCTCCTATTTCTGCCCCGATTCCTCAAATAAAGCGTCGCTGTTTTTATAAAAGACAAAAGACTTGCTTAATAATTTAATTAATGAAACTGACTGGACGCTTTTATACGACTCAATTGATGTTAATTTGGTAGCTAACATTTTCTATGAAACTCTAAGCTCTATCCTTAATGCCTCTGTCCCTTTGTACCTCTCTAGACTTCTCTGCTTCTAATAAGCCCCCTGGTTTACTCAGACTCTTTTTAATTTCAGAAATATTAAAACCAAATGTTTTAAGAAATTTAAAAAGTCTGGTTCAATTGTTGACTGGTCTAAATAATCAATAGCCAAGTCAAATTTTAATCTTTTAAATGCTAGGTGTTATGAGAATTACCTTTTACGTTGCAAAAGGAAATACTTTTGTGATCCGAAGCAATTTTACTCATTTGTAAACTCGAAGCGTAAATCATTACCTTCTATGTTTTTCTTTGAGAGGAAAATACTTGTAATGATCAAGATTCCTCAGATCTTTTTGCAAAATTTTTTCAATCCACTTATTCTTCAGATGACTCCCACGCCCCTTCGTACTCATTTGGGAGTCCTGAAAGAATATTATCAATGTTCCTAGTGTTTCCCTTGTTTCTTTGGTTTCAACCATTCGGACATTGAAATCATGTTTGTCTCCTGGTACTGATAATAAGTTGTGTAATAAAGGAATGCCGTGCATCTTTACAGTTACCTTTATTAAATCTATTTAATTTGTCCCTGGAGGCTTCTGCTTTTCCACCTATTTATTTGGAAAGAATCATTTATTATTATGCAGTGCTTCCTTACAGTTACCTTTATTAAAACTATTTAATTTGTCCCTGGAGGCTTCTCTTTTTCCATCTATTTGGAAAGAATCATTTATTATTTCATTACATAAAAAAGGTCTGCCATTTCAAATTGTAGAGGCATAGCTAAACTAACTGTTATACCAAAATTATTTGAAACAAGTAAGAACGTTGCATGAGGACGAAACCTAATGCGTGATACTCGTTTCCCATAGGGGCATCTGGTATATTCAATTTAATAATATATCTCAAATTTTCCATTTATGTAGATTCATGTGAATTTTATGCAATTTAAAGTTTTGTTATATTTTGGATACCGGCTTTTTTAACTAATTACCTACCCCCTCATATACTGCCAATTGAAGGTCTGTTGCAAATATAACCATGTGAATGAGTTAGCATTTTTATAAAATGTAAAAAATTCAATAGAATCATATGCTGAAAGTTTCATCAAGTTTCGTTAAGTCAGTCAAAATCTATTAAACAAAACGTTTGGCCAATTATCACACGCACGTGTTAAGCAGCGCCAGCAAAATACATTTACATTTCCACATACATATGTATGTATGTACATTGAAACGTGCAAGCGCGTCTGCTTATGCATGGTCACAAATAAATTCAGCGCCATTCATTCTAGCATATTCTTCATCCAAAATTGTTATTGAGTTGTGTTTGCATTTTCAGCCGCTTCTTTAGTTTTGTATGTACACATATAAATACATACGTTCATATGCGCGCATTTCAGCATTTTCTAAGAATCACAATTGCAATTGATTTGTGTTTATATTGTGCTTGCATTAACAGCAGCTTCTATAGTTTTGTATTTGTCAAAAGTCGCCCTTGTAGTGAAGTAGTTTCGGATTTGTCAACAGGCAATGCAAAACTGATGTGGCGCAGCAGGTAGATAAAAAGCGTGTAACCAAAAGGGTCCGCGTTCGAGACGCGGCGGCGACGGCATGAGAATAGTTGCGCTGCTGTTCGTGCCTACATACATGATGGGTCCTATCGTCAATTTTTTTGTGTGGAATAATTTTGTTGTGAATTGAGTCTATGTGTAATCGATATTTGATATTTACATTTTTGATGGTATGGTCACACACACAAAAAGAAAATAACATAACTGACCTAGGCTATACGAAAAATGATAATTTTAGCAGATAAATAATTTGCAGAACTTCAACATTAAATCGAATTACATATATTTCTTAATATTTCTCAGAAATGCCGTTTGTCGTCTTATCAATTCTTATTAAGCTTATCTATATAGGTGGCACAGGCATATGAATTTTGCAGCTGGGCGTTACAAATTTTGTTGCCAATTTGCCACGCCCCCAGTAGGCGTAGACATATCATATTTGGCAAGTTCCTAGAAGGAGTCGAGGGTAACGGAACTGTTGGATGCTTACACTCCAAAAATGTGAAAGTTACAGGGTATTTTTTTCGATATACCACGCCCCCCAAGAAGGGCCCCATTAACACAAACATCCAATTTTGAAGCGTCTAGCTCTAAAACTGTAGGAGCTATAAGCTTTTGCGATTCGCCACGCCCCCTGATGACGTAGGTATGTCCGCCATATGGGTGTAGATATATCCGCCATATCTTTTTGAACTTGGGTGGTCATCGCAAGTATACATTCCAAATTTCAACTCTCTAGCTCTAACTAATATGATTTCTTAACCATGGGCGCAAGCTTTCTCCGATTTGCCACGCCCCTAGTGGGCGTATCTGGAAAATCTTGACATTTTATAATTCGAGGGTATACACGAGTATATGTTCAAAATTTTAAGTCTCTAGCTTCAATAGCGTAGAAAAATATTGCATTCATACGGACAAACGGACAGACGGCCAGACGGAGAGCAAGACGGACATTTCACAAAACTTATATACTCTTTTTCCCTTTGGGAAACGAGTATAATAATTATAACATCAAACTTACAAACTTTTGTAAAGCGATTCTTTCGCCATCTCAACATGGTTTTTTCCAGAATCGATCAACGTCAACTAATTTACTAGAATTTCTTCTCTAATCAATGATAGCTTTTTAAATAAATTGCAAACTGATGTTATTTATACTGATTTCAGCAAAGCATTTGATTCAGTTAATCATGACATCTTAATTTGCAAGCGAGATCATTTAGGATTTCACCCTAAACTTGTGTCTTGGATTTCATCCTATTTGAAAGGCAGGGCTTAAAGGTATTGTTGCGGACATCAATTTCGAAGCTTATCTCTGTTTTATCAGGCGTACCTCAGGGCAGTCATTTAGGACCGCTGCTTTTAACCCTTTTGACCTTCTTAGCTGTATTGTTCACTATAAAATTTTTATGTATGCAGATGATATTAAACTCTGCTCATACTCCAACTTACTTGATCATCTTCGCCTACAAGATCATCTTAATTGCTTTCAGCTTTGGTGTGTGACTAATAAATTGCATTTAAATTGCTCCAAGTGTATGACAATGACCTTCACTCGTACCATTCCACATATTGTTAATTACACTATTAACATTTCCTTGCAACGAATTATTTTTGACACAAAATTTTCTTTCAATCTTCATATCTCTACTATTGTAAATGAAGCTAAAGATGCTCTTGGTTTTATTAAACGTTGGTCACTTTGGCACTTTAAAGATCCTTTTATCACCAAATTATTATAAGCTTCGCTGGTTCGACCCATTTTAGAATATTCTTCAATTATTTGATCTCCACAGCATAAACTGTATCATCTAAAGTTGCAATATTTATTTATAATATGTTACTTTAAATCCTTAATACAACTTTACTTAATACATTTGATTTGCGAACTTTAATAATTTAATTTAAAATTTACTATTTTAGCTCTGTGCAGTCCAAACAGTTTTTCAGGAATGGACTTTTTGGTTTTCGTAAGAAGAAATTATGTTCAGTTACAAGTTATTATAATTACAATTGTAATTAAAGTTTTTACAATGAAAATTATTTCACGAATGATTGTATTTAAATCTTGGGATAGTTTGGTACGAAGCGAGACGCCATTGATTTTTGAATACTTAAATTATTTCCAAGCGTAATTTTCTATGCTCGTTCAAAAAGTTGGAGATATTGATTAAGTGCCAAATCTCATTCTTTTGTCAATTCTAGTAGTTTCAATTTTAAATATATATTGAATCGGTCCAAAAACAGTTTCTTATTCTCGCGTTGCGTGATTTAAACTGGGATCGTTATCTTTGCTTACCATCTTACCAGAGTAGGCTTCTAATTATTAATCTTCCTTCATTAATCAACCGTAGGACAATTCTGGGGATTGTTTCCCTACATAATTTGATTATTGGTAAAATTGATTCGCCATGTTTGTTAATGTTAATGATCCCCTCTGAACTCACTCTTCCCTTAATGAAATCATTGCTTACAGGTCTTCTTCGTGGTATAACTAATAGCACCCATGATTAAGCCTGTAATCCTTAGATTTGTAGTTATATCCCCAACCGAGTTGGTGTTATTATTGATAATTTATCTTATTTTAGGCTTTATATATATACATATTTTCATTTTTTACGTTTAAGTTGACTCTAGTTTTGTCAAATTTAATAATAATAAATAATACACGATCCACCAAAAAAAAAACCAATTTTATAGGGCGACTACGTTCTGAGATCGTCGCCCTGATCATGAATATATCCACTTTGTGGGGTGTGGCACGCCTCCTTACGTCTGTTACATACATTTAACAAAACCATTATACCCTGATTTCCCATTTTCAATAGGCTCAGGGTATAATGAAGATGGAACATCATTGTTCCATTTGAGATAATTTCTCCGACTAGTAAGCTATTTAGGGCTTCATTAAGGATTTCGCGTCAACATCTAAACCATTAACGGACATACTGAAGGGTAAAGTGAGTGCAGGGCAGTCAAGAAACATACCTGTGAGGCTGAATGAGAAACAACAACAAGCTTACGCGCTTATTCGAGGAAGTTACGGTAGAAGCGGACCTGTGATCACCGGTCCTAAATAAGGGAGGTCGATAAAAACAATTTCAAATAACCTATACTCATGTACTCCTTCTCTGTTTTGTACCTTTACTATGGCTTAGATCATACGTATAATATTTCTGATAATAACAACCAGAAAGATTACAGACTATTCAAACTCGGTCTATATCCCTTTACTGGATGGAATCGTGGTTATTTGGAAAAACAGTAAAGTACACAGGCATTCAGCACAACTAACTATATACTCGAAAATTGGCGAGGAAACTAATTTACTCGTGAACTATTGAAATTCTTGAGTTCGATATAGGTCACATCAAACTATTGTTAGAAACCGTAAGCATTCACCATAGACACACGCGGAGTATTAACCTACTGGGAAAAACTCTTAAAGTCATTGCTGGAACTCCTGACTTTGCCTTTTTTTAGGCACTAAATTCCATGAACAACAAGAAAAATCAATTAATAGCCAAGCAGCCATAATCACAAAAAAAACAACTAAGAACGCTGCATGAGGACGAAACCTAAAGCGTGATACTCGTTTCAAATAGGGGAATCTGGTTCAATTTCAATTCAATTTAATAATATATCTCAAATGTTCCATTTATGTAGATTCATGTGAATTTTATGCAATTTAAATTTTTGTTACATTTTGGATACCGGCTTTTTTAACTAATTACCTACCCCCTCATATACTGTCAATTGAAGGTCTGTTGCAAATATAACCATGTGAATGAGTTAGCATTTTTATAAAATGTAAAAAATTCAATAGAATCATATGATGAAAGTTTCATCAAGTTTCGTTAAGTCAGTCACAATCTCTTAAACAAAACGTTTGGCCAATTATCACACGCACGTGTTAAGCAGCGACAGCAAAATACATTTACATTTACACATACATATGTATGTATGTACATTGAAACGTGCAAGCGCGTTTGCTTATGCATGGTCACAAATAAATTCAGCGCCATTCATTCTAGCATATTCTTCAACCATAATTGTTATTGAGTTATGTTTGCATTTTCAGCCGCTTCTTTAGCTTTGTATTTGTCAAATATCGCCCTTTATACGCATACATTCAACCGACCAACGTTTTTGTATGTACACATATAAATACATACGTTCATATGCGCGCATTTCAGCATTTTCTAAGAATCACAATTGCAATTGATTTGTGTTTATATTGTGCTTGCAATAACAGCAGCTTCTATAGTTTTGTATTTGTCAAAAGTCGCCCTTGTAGTGAAGTAGTTTCGGATTTGTCAACAGGCAATGCAAAACTGATGTGGTGCAGCAGGTAGATAAAAAGCGTGTAAACTAAAGGGTCCGCGTTCGAGACGCGGCGGCGACGGCATGAAAATAGTTGCGCTGCTGTTCGTGCCTACATACATGATGGGTCCTATCGTCAATTTTTTTGTGTGGAATAATTTTGTTGTGAATTGAGTCTATGTGTAATCGAAATTTGATATTAACATTTTTGATTGTATGGTCACACACACAAAAAGAAAATAACATAACTGACCTAGGCTATACGAAAAATGATAATTTTAGCAGATAAATAATTTGCAGAACTTCAACATTAAATCGAATTACATATATTTCTTAATATTTCTCAGAAATGCCGTTTGTCGTCTTATCAATTCTTATTAAGCTTATTTATATAGGTGGCACAGGCATATGAATTTTGTAGCTGGGCGTTACAAATTTTGTTGCCAATTTGCCACGCCCCCAGTAGGCGTAGACATATCATATTCGGCAAGTTCCTAGAAGGAGTCGAGGGTAACGTAACGCCCCCCAAAGGGGCGTAAGATTTATTTTTGGGGAATCAATATAGGAGGCCCCCAGTAACACAAACATCCAATTTTGAAGCGTGTAGCTCTAAAACTATAGGAGCTATAAGCTTTTGTGATTTGCCACGCCCCTGATGGCGTAGGTATGTCCGTCATATCTCTTTGATCGTGGGTTGCTTATCCGAGTATGTATGTCAAATTTCAAGTCTCTAGCATCAATAGTGCTCAAAATATAGCTGAATTTGTAAAATCACTCTATATTCAGATCCGATTTGCCACGCCCCCAGTAGGTGTGGACATAAAATCTTTTTAGCAATCTTTATAGAATCGTAGCGTTAAGATACGTGCCAAATTTCAGCATTATAGCTTTAAAACTGTAGAAGTTACAGTTTTCCCGATTTGCCACGCCCCCAATGAGCGTAGATATATCCGCCATATCTTTTTGAACTTGGGTGGTCAACGCAAGTATACATTCCAAATTTCAACTCCCTAGCTCTAACTAATATGATTTCTTAACCATGGGCGCAAGCTTTTTCCGATTTGCCACGCCCCTAGTGGGCGTATCGGGAAAATCTTGACATTTTATAATTCGAGGGTATACACGAGTATATGTTCCAAATTTCAAGTCTCTAGCTTCAATAGCGTAGAAAAATATTGCATTCATACGGACAGACGTACAGACGGCCAGACGGACAGACGGACGGACAGCAAGACGGACATTTCACAAAACCAATATACTCTTTTTCCCTTTGGGAAACGAGTATAATAACAGTTTGACAGAGTCAGTAAATATTATTATTAAATTTGGAAAAGGAAAGCAGATCGAAACTGGCCAACTCTATGAAACTTTACTCACAAGAAACCGAATTGTGATTTCTGAACTCGAAACTTTAATATCAGCAATCACTCTTGCAAACATTCAAATTATAAATCCAGCCGTACTTGATTTTTAAGCTTTAATTAAAACTTTAAATGAGCACTCTACTATCATAAAAATCACAGACTTAATGCAAGTAGCTCATCTCTATATTTTGCTATATCTTTAATTTATACACTTTATTATTAAATATCCTGCCTAGCTAAATTTGTAAGAGAATTACACTTTTTCCTGTTTCCTGAACGAACAACTTCTCTGAGGATTGAACTTGACACTCTGGAGAAAACCGAGGAAGGCCTTCGTTCTAAGGAGAGAGGAACTAACACATCAGATATAAGTTATTGACTCATCGAGCATGTAGTAACCAGACTGCATGATCGGCTATTGTCAGCGACTTTGCAAGAGTGCATCATTGCTAACACTCCACACGATGGCACCCGAAATTTTATCCGCTCGGAGTTATGTGCCGAAGCAACGATTATAGGATAGCGCCCTAAGAACGTTTTATACTTTAGCTTTAGTATTATTTTTAACAATAAACTGAAACAGTCGTTTATAATATGTCTTTAACTTCATGACATCGCACAAGTAATATTATATTAACTTTTACATTTGCCAAATCAAATAAAATGACATATGTATAATGCGTGGTATCTAAAATGAAAAAAAAAAAAACAAGTAAGAACGTTGCATGAGGGCGAACCTAATGCGTGATACTAGTTTCCCATAGGAGCATCTGGTATATTCAATTTAATAATATATCTCAAATTTTCCATTTATGTAGATTCATGTGAATTTTATTCAATTTAAATTTTTGTTACATTTTAGATACCGGCTTTTTTACCTAATTACCTACCCCCTCATATACTGCCAATTGAAGGTCTGTTGCAAATATAACCATGTGAATGAGTTAGCATTTTTATAAAATGTAAAAAATTCAATAGAATCATATGCTGAAAGTTTCATCAAGTTCCGTTAAGTCAATCGCAGTCTATTAAACAAAACGTTTGGCCAATTATGACACGCACGCGTTAAGCAGCGACAGCAAAATACATTTACATTTACACATACATTGAAACGTGCAAGCGCGTTTGCTTATGCACGGTCACAAATAAATTCAGCACCATTCATTCTAGCATATTCTTCAACCAAAATTGTTATTGAGTTGTGTTTGCATTTTCAGCCGCTTCTTTAGTTTTGTATTTGTCAAATATCGCCGTTTATACGCATACATTTAAACCGACCACCGTTTTTGTATGTACACATATAAATATATACGTTCATATGCGCGCATTTCAGCATTTTCTAAGAATCACAATTGCGATTGATTTATGTTTATATTGTGTTTGCATTAACAGCAGCTTCTATAGTTTTGTATTTGTCAAAAGTCGCCCTTGTAGTGAAGTTGTTTCGGATTTGCCAACAGGCAATGCAAAACTGATGTGGCGCAGCAGGTAGATGAAAAGCGTGTAAGCAAAAGGGTCCGCGTTCGAGACGCGGCGGCGACGGCATGAAAATAGTTGCGCTGCTGTTCGTGCCTACAACATATGTACAAGTTAACACGACTAGAAACAACATCGCACAAAGCTTTGTAATGCAGCCCTGCATACTGACCAGGTGATCTTAAGATTGAAAGCTATCAGCCAAAGCTTTAATAACTTAAAGCTTTGCCAGCTGATAAATCCACGTGGATTCTGACGTGGCGTGCACCCATTGGTTTCTCATCTCAAAGCTTTAATCATTTAAAGCTTTGCCAGCTGATAAACGCACGTGGACGCAGGCCAAGCAGGCAGGAAGGCATGACAAGAAAGCTCTCTTTGAATTTGGACCTCGAGGCGACAACATCATAGCCATAAGCTAGGGCTAGAAATAATAAATTAAAAATTATAAAATTATTATAAAATAAAGAATAATTAAATTAATAATTGGCGCCCAACGGCATAAAAAGAACTCAAGTGCCCAATTTCATAAAATAGCAATAAAATACTCTAATTTCACTTGTGTTGACCTTAAACAAGCCAACCAATAAAAAATTAAAATTTTTTTGTCTGGATCGCAAAAAATTCACGTCACTGGACTGGACTAGTGGAGAAAGCAGAAAGAGGAAGAAAGCAGCCATCTCAGACTGCAGTATTGGACCTGATACACTGGACTACAAATACTCTTAAATATTAAGGAAAATCACGTGAGTAAAGTGCCCATTTTTTATTCCGCTTACAATTTTTTTCTTCGCTTTAAAAAAAATTGCCAAACGAGAGTGTAAAAGTTAAATATGTTTAAAAAAAAAAAACCTAAAGTAAAATTGTGTGATTTGAAAATTTCTTAAAGTAAAATTGTGTGATTTGAAAATTTCTTATGAACGACCCCATAGTAGAATCTCTGTGTGATTTTTTTGACAGACTTAAAGCAGAAAAACGCACTGTCTCTTGTGAAGGGGTAAACTATTGTTGGGTTAAACAAGGCATAGAAATGAATGTAAAACAGTTAGAATCCGTGGTGCGCGGCGCCGTTGCCAGCGCCGTCGCATTACAAAAACAAGAATTTGAAGAAAAAATTGCAACGCTTACTGAAAAGCTAGAAAGCTTTAAGGTCAGTGTTCCTACAGTAGAGACTCATAAGGAAATAGAAATCGTTGCAGGGGTCACTTGTAATGAAACGCTAGACGTAGTAAAATCTATTCCGGATTTCGAAGGGAAACAAGAAAAATATGTCGCTTGGCGCAAGGCTGCACACGTGGCTTATAATATTTTAAAAGGGTATGAAGGTAGCTCAAGGCACTATCAGGCGGTGGCTATTATAAGAAATAAAGTTAAGGGATCGGCAGATACAGTTCTAGCATCATTCAATAAAGTTTTGAATTTTCAAGCCATTATTGATAGGTTAGATTTCACTTATTCAGATAAAAGGCCTATCTACTTACTCGAGCGTGATCTATCTACGTTGCGGCAAGGGAATATGTCACTATTGGAATATTACGAACAAGTTGAACAAAAATTGGCCCTAATAACTAACAAAGTAATTATGAGTTACGATCAATGTGTAGCGGTAGCAATGAACGAAAAATACCGAGCGGATGCGCTCTGCGTGTTCATATCAGGAACAAGAAAGGCCCTAAGCGATGTTCTCTTCTCGGCCCGTCCCAAAGACCTTCCGTCTGCTTTGGCGCTAGCTCAGGAAGTTGAATCGAATCACGAAATATACGCCTTTGCGACTAGTTATGCTAAAGCCCTAGAGGCGAAGGTTGAAAAATTTGAGTCAAGAGCCCATCAAACTAACCCAAATCGGGGACAGCCAGAAATTTCGAGTAAAAATCCATTTTACAGTAAAAGTCAAGGGAATGGGGTAAATAGCGGTCGGTTTAAAAACCAGCAACCCGTCGAACCAATGGAAGTCGACTCCTCTTCCAGATTTAGGCAAAACACCCAATATAAACCGCACGCTGTAACTAACGCTCCTTATACCGGATTACAAGTCAACCGTAATTATCAACGCTCATCAGGTGTTTCAATCAGTACAATAATCAATCTCAAAATCAAGGTCAAACATTTAAACGGCCAAGTAATGGCACAGGCAAATTCACGGGACCAAAACAGCAGCGGGTCAATCATATCTCACAAAGTATGTTACCCTCAGCTGAGGAAAGCAATGAATGCTATCATACATGCGCAGAAATAGAGACGGCCCAGTGTGAAGACGATGCACAGAATCTTGACAGCATTAATTTTTTAGGGAACACTCCCTGCTGCCCTTCATCAAAAGAAGCTACGCAGGGAAAACCATTCGACTATTAGTAGACACGGGTGCCTCTAAAAACTACATAGTGCCCGGCCTCTTTCTAAGGGACGTCATACCGGTGCACAGTGGTCTGGCTTGTATGGGATGCGTGGCCGAAAATACTTTTAGTGCAGATATCAATGTGAAATTTTTTTTAAAATTCTATAAAAATATAAAAAGTAATAGCACATGTCTCAATGAGTCAAAAACGACCCCCCACCCCCCTCCCCCATTATACACACCCTTTTCCCCACAAAATAAGTATTCGTAAAGTACAAAGCTTATATAAAATATATATTATTTACTTCAATAGCTCAAATACAGATTTTTTTAAAACTGATTTGTGCTTTGGTGGTAAATTGCGTTGTCCTGATGTCCTTATTTCTCGATTCTTCAGACAACTCTCCAATCGACACGAGAGTATTTTTAATAACCGCAGCTCCGTGTATTAAAACTTTATGAACGGTAGGTGGGAGGTAGTACCAGGGATATTTTGAAATCAGCTTCTGTGCTATGTCGAGTGCAAAGTTTTTAAATAATTCTGTATTTATGGGATATCTTGAAGAAAGAGCTTGAATTATAACCGAACAATTTTCGATTAGATCCCTATCAAGGTCAGTTATTTGAGCGGACAAGTCAGAATTAGTAAAAAATTCTCTGGCAGTATTTCCATCGTTCGATGTTCCACTACCACAACATTTGGGTTTGTCGACAATCAACCCCATTTTTGATCAAAATTCAGCTTGAATTTAACAAAACAACAAACGCAGAAACGAAGACGACAATCACAACAAACCACATAAAAAGAACAGCTACACACATAAAAACGGCGCCAACAACAGCGAGACCGCTCTGCTTTTTTGACGATAACGGAGAAAATCGCAAATATTCGCAGATGAAGTTTGTTTTTTTATTATCTGTAAATGCTAAGAAATATTTTAAAATTAAGTTGATTATTAACTTCGATTAACTTCATAACTAAACGTCTACATGAAGTTTATGTCTACACACGAATTAATATTAAAATAGGCCTTAAGTTACATTAAAAAACTAAAAATAAACAAAACAGTCTTACACCTTGTATATTATTTAAAATAATAGTTAATACCTTTCTTTAATATTTTAAAATCATCCATTGTACCAGTAATATTAATAAACAACTTTTTTGAAATTAGTTTGCGACCTTCACTTGCAAGTTTTGCGCGCCTTATAACAAACAAAATTTCATGCTCTGCTTTTAGCACCTATTCTTTAAGCGGACAGCAGGCATAAAGAAAAACTAAAAGCACTGTGAAAAAATTTGATTAATTCTGAGATAAGATTTCAATATATCTTACGCAAATTTTTAGTTTCATTTTTTTATTTTCGGCCAATGGACCAGACCACTGTGCGGTGGAGCCCCCATTTAAAGTTGAGTCCATACACGGATGTAATATAATTAATAAAAAGTGTAAAATCAATCTGTTCGGAGTAAAGTCCGACTTCTTTATCTTACCAGGCCTAAAAACATTTCAAGGCATTATCGGCGTCGATTTGTTAGCACAAGTCAACGCCCACATAGATCTCGCTAAAAAGCAGATCAAGTTTAATTACGGAGTTGAGCGGCTCCAATTTCTTAAGTGCAAGAACGTGAATTTCCTTAAGATCAATGATGCAGAAGTGCCAATTGCCATTAGGAAAGAATTTAAAAAAATGATTGACAAACGAGCTAACGCATTTGCCAATCCGAAACAAAGTCTCCCGTATAATACAAACATTGTGGCTACAATTCGTACCACAAGTAGTGATGCCGTTTTTTCAAAATTGTATCCCTATCCAATGGGTGTGGCAGAGTTTGTCAATTCAGAAGTTAAACAACTTCTATCTGACGGAATTATAAACCCTCGAGGTCACCTTACAACAACCCAATTTGGGTTGTTGACAAAAAAGGAACTGACGAGTCAGGGAACACAAAAAAACGTCTAGTGATTGACTTTCGAAAGCTTAACCTTATGACAATAGATGATAAGTACCCAATTCCAAATGTGACTATGATTTTATCCAACTTGGGTAAGTCAAGTTACTTCACAACCCTTGATCTGAAATCTGGCTTCCATCAGATAAACCTCTCCGAAAAAGATCGGGAAAAAACTGCCTTTTGCGTAAATAATGGAAAATACGAATTCTGTAGATTACCTTTTGGGCTGAAAAACGCCCCCAGCATATTCCAGAGAGCAATCGATGATGTTCTCAGAGAACAAATCGGGAAATTTTGCCACGTCTATGTTGACGATGTAATCATTTTTTCGGAAACAAAGGAAGACCATTTAAAGCACGTAGACTGGGTTTTACAGCGATTAGGTGATGCAAACGTGCGAGTGTCGGAGGAAAAATCTCATTTCTTTAAGACCAGTGTTGAATACCTGGGTTTTATCGTCTCAAAAGGCGGCATAACTACCGCACCTGAAAAAATACAAACAATCACCCAATATAAACTTTCAGAAACCCTATTTGGCGTTCATTCTTTTCTCGGGCTTGCAAGCTATTTCGTGCGGGATTTTGCCACAATTGCGAAACCCATAACAGAGCTTCTCAAGGGAGAAAACGGGAAAGTCAGCACTTATCAATCCCGGAAAGTCCTCATAAAATTTAATGAACAACAAACAAAGGCATTCGAAAAACTTAAATCAGTATTGGCATCTGAAGACGTCCGAAGATACCCCGATTTTTCAAAACCTTTTGATCTCACTACCGATGCATCGGCATCAGGCATAGGAGCCGTCCTGTCCCAAGAAGGAAAACCAATTACAATGATCTCCAGGACACTTAGGGGTCCCGAAGTCAATTTCGCCACGAACGAAGTTCGGAGTTATTGGCTATCGTTTGGTCATTGAAAAATTTAAGAAATTATCTTTACGGCGTTCGAAGCTTAAATATCTTTACTGACCACCAACCGCTTACATTTGCGGTCTCAGAGCGAAATACGAACGCAAAGATAAAACGCTGGAAAGCCTTTATCGATGAACACAATGCCAATATATTTTACAAACCCGGCAAAGAAAATCATGTGGCTGATGCCCTGTCTCGCCAACACCTAAATGCGCTGGAAAACGATGCGAAGTCCGACGTAGCAGAAGACGGCAGAAGTTCTATTTGTTCCACAATCCATAGTGAGGAGTCATTAACTTACACCATTCAAGCCTCTGATAGGCCTATTAACTGTTATAAAAACCAGATCATCATACAGCAGGCAGATATTCCATCAAGCCGATCTTTCATTCTTTTTAGAGAGAAAACTCGACACTCTATAGAATTTCGAGATTATTCAGAATTGTTTGATACCCTGAAAGACAAGGTTAACTGCAATGTCGTTAACGCCATCAAGTGCGATTTACATGTATTAGCCAGAATACAATACCAACTTATTAAACAATTCCCATCAACAACCTTTTGGTATTGTAAAAATTTCGTACAAGATGTTGTCAATAAAGATGAACAAATGGAAATCGTATTCCAAGAACATAATAGGGCCCACAGAGCAGCGCAAGAAAATACTAAACAGATTTTAAAAGAATATTTTTTCCCAAAAATGACTAAATTGGTCAACGAAGTTGTCACAAACTGTAGAATTTGTCAAAGAGCCAAGTATGAAAGGCATCCAAAAAAACATGAAATCGCCAAAACCCCAATCCCTTATAAACCAGGTGAAATATTGCATGTCGATATTTTTTCTACGGATGGGAAATATTTTTTGACTTGCATTGACAAATTCTCAAAATACGCAATAGTCCAGCCAATCTCCTCACGCGCAACTGTAGATGTGAAACCAACTCTTTTACAACTTATAAACTTCTTCCCAAATGCTCGCACATTGTATTGTGATAACGAGAGATCTCTCAACTCACAGGCAATAAAATCTTTTTTAGAAAATCACTCCGGAATTTCGGTCGGCAACGCTCCACCATTGCACAGTATCTCTAATGGGCAAGTTGAAAGATTCCACAGCACGTTGATAGAAATCGCCAGATTCTTAAAGATAGATAGGCATATACAAGATACTGTTGAGCTCATACTCCTGTCAAATATTCATTATAACAATTCTATCCATTCAGTCACTACGAAGTCACCTACCGAAATAATCCATTGTAGGCCATTCGAACTACTGGCAGAAGTGGGAATTAAGCTTCAAAAGGCTCAATCCGACTTACTTGAATACCACAACAAAAACAGACAGTCTAAATCATACCAGGTTGGTGAGAATGTAATGGTTAAATGCAATAGAAGGTTAGGAAATAAAATAACCGCCCTCTATGAAGAAGAAGTCGTTCAGGCCGACATGGGCACGACGGTGCTCATAAAAGGGAGGGTAGTCCATAAGGACAATCTCAGAACATGAATCAATAAATTAACACACTCCAATATTTAATTTTGGCAGTCTCCTTGGCAAAAATAAACATTGTTAATCCAACCATACTGAACTCGTACCTCGTAAGCGAAATATTAAATGAACACTTTACTTATATTAGCGTCGAATCTACACATATTGTTATATAGCACTCAAGTAATATAAATGTTAAGTTTAAAGACTTTATTATAGAGTACCCCTAGCCGAAGTTAGATTGTAAATAGATTATAATGTATCCGATCCAGAATACGGAATGATCGTCCACCTGAAGATTGTCGTCCACCGTGCCAGCAACATCTCCAACACCGACTCCGAAAACAATGAGATAAACATGATCAAGAACCAGCGTACTGGTGAATTGGGGAATGCGCCAGAGGTTGCCCGCGACTACAAGACAACAACATCAAATGGGTGGCTGTTGGTGATGAGAGCTACTACGAGCATGCTACACTCGAGTCCGGTCACTTGGGCGGCCATGCCTTCATTGTGAAGCCCGCTCGTATTCACGAGACCGACTGGAAGAAGCAGAGTCTCCTGCCATCGACCTTCGCCAATACAGCTGACTGCGATAAGATCCAACCTGCAAGCTGCATCGCAGAAAAAAAGGAAATATCGCAAAGCAACACAAATGATTTAAAGAAAAGCCGAGGACGGCTTTCAGTTAACCAAGGGAGGAGTTAACACGAGCTTTGTAATGCAGCCCTGCATGCTAACCAGATGATCTTAAGATCGAAAGCTATCAGCCAAAGCTTTAATAACTTAAAGCTTTGCCAGCTGATAAATCCACGTGGATTCTGACGTGGCGTGCACCCATTGGTTTCTCATCTCAAAGCTTTAATCATTTAAAGCTTTGCCAGCTGATAAACGCACGTGGACGCAGGCCAAGCAGGCAGGAAGGCATGACAAGAAAGCTCTCTTTGAATTTGGACCTCGAGGCGACAACATCATAGCCATAAGCTAGGGCTAGCAATAATAAATTAAAAATTATAAAATTATTATAAAATAAAGAATAATTAAATTAATAATTTACATACATGATGGGTCCTATCGTCAATTTTTTTTGTGTGGAATAATTTTGTTCGGACTAAGTCGATTACACAAATATCGATATTTCATATTTACATTTTTTGTCACAAAAAGAAAATAACATAACTGACCTAGGCTATACGAAAAATGATAATTTTAGCAGATAAATTATTTGCAGAACTTCAACATTTAATCGAATTACATATATTTCTCAGAAGTGCCGTTTGTCGTCTTAGCAATTTTGCAGCTGGGCGATAAAAATTTTGTTGCCAATTTGCCACGCCCCCAGTAGGCGTAGACATATCATATTTGGCAAGTTCCTAGAAGGAGTCGAGGGTAATGTAACTGTAAAGTTTGGATGTTTACACTCCAAAAATGTGAAAGTTACAGGATATTTTTTCGATATACCACGCCCCCAAAGGGGCGTAAGATTTATTTTTAGGGAATCAATAGAGGAGGCCCCCAGTAACACAAGCATCCAATTTAGAAGCGTCTAGCAATAAAACTGTAGGAGCTATAAGCTTTTTGCGATTTGCCACGCCCCCTGATGGCGTAGGTATGTCCGCCATATCTTTTTGATCTTGGGTGGCTTATCCGAGTATATATATCAAATTTCAAGTCTCTAGCATCAATAGTGCTCAAAATATAGCTGAATTTGTAAAATCACGTGGACATAAAATCTTTTTATCAATCTTTATAGAATCGAAGCGTTAAGATACGTGCCAAATTTCAGCATTCTAGCTTTAAAACTCTAGAAGTTACAGTTTTCCCGATTTGCCACGCCAATGGGCGTAGATATATCCGCCATATCTTTTTGAACTTGGGTGGTCATCGCAAGTATACATTCCAAATTTCAACTCTCTAGCTCTTCAACTAATATGATTTATTAACTATGGGCGCAACCATTTTCCGATTTGCCACGCCCCTAGTGTGCGTATTGGAAAAATCTTGACACTTTATAATTCGAGTCTCTAGCTTCAATAGCGTAGAAAAATATTGCATTCATACGGACAGACGGCCAGACGGACAGGCGGACGGACAGCAAGACGGACATTTCACAAAACCAATATACTATTTCCCTTTGGGAAACTAGTATAAAAACTAAATAAATAAAAATAAGAAGGAACCATTCGTGATATATGAAAATAAATGAAAAATATATTAAAATTACAAAATATATGAAAATTACCGAGTATTTTTCAAAATGACACGCCCCCAAAGAAGCATAAAAACATGTTTAAAGCCCTCGATTGAGGAGGTCTCCAGTAACTCACCTCTTAAAGCTTCGAATTTTAAAACTGTAGATATAAACTTTTGCGATTTGCCACACCCCTAGTGAGCGTGGACATATAATTTTTGCATAGATCTTTATATATTTGTAATATTATCTTACATGCCATGTTCGAGCTTAGCTTGGCGAATATATATTTGTCATATCTTTTCGATCTTGGGTGGCCAATGTGAGTATACATTCCTAATTGCAGCTCTCTACCTCTACAATTTCTAGCCTATGGGCGTAAGCATTTGCTAATTTTCCACGCCCCTAGTAGATGTGTCATGGATCTCTTGACATTTTATAATTCGAGGGTATAATACAATAGTATATGTTCTCTAGCTTCAATAGCGTATAAATAGTTTTCAATAATATGGGCAGATAGTAAAACGGACATTACTCATAACCAATATAGTCTTTTTCCTTTGGAAACGGAGTATAAAAACTTTATTTACACATTAACTCCAAAATCTCGAGCTCTAACATCGTACCGCCAACAACTTAGTTAGTGGCCATACGTAGTACGATCAGTAACTATGTATGTGGTTGTACGACTTTATAAATTTTTTCGGTATCATACCGTTTATTATCGATAAATAATACCTTAAGAAATACATTAAGAGCTAGTGTTTCTTCTTCCAGTCGTGAAGTCCATTCTTTAGCCCAAGTCTTGTATACATTTTCACGAAACTCGATGCAAGTTCGTCAAATTTTTTATAATGTAGATTTGCAAGTTTTTGCAGGTTTATAAAATAATATTTTCTGTACACAATAACATTTAAATAATAGTAATACTTTATTCTAGTTAAATATTTTCACTAAATAAATACAAAATATTTGTATATAATTTTTATATTGTATAATCCATAATCCAGTGGTTTTATAGTTTCTTAGTGAAATGAAACGCTTATTAAAATTCAAATGATCTAAATTGGTAAAATTTGTAGTCGATATAAATCTTACAAAAATCAAAATTGCATAAATTCTCATGTAAAATTTGGAGGCTCCACCTTAAAAATGTAGGAAATGTAATTTTAACAAGTAAGAGTGCTCTAGTCGAGACTGCTCGACTAGGGGATACCCTGAGCCCTGTGAAGAGCCAAATATCAAATCATTCTACGATTTTTTTATGCATACATACAAACATCACATACATACATACACACATACATATGCACGCACGCAAATACACACATATGAATGCCATTAATAAGTTGTGAAAGTTTAATGAAGTTAGTCCATCGCAAAGAAAAGTTATTAAACAATTAAGTTCTCATAGTAATGCCCACATTGCAGCCCAAGCGCAGTTGCTGCGTCAACTGCGCAGTTGGCAGAGAGCGCGCTTATGCTTGCATGCATATGTGTGTGTGTGTATGTGTTGTTTATATGCATGAATAAATTATGCATAGAATGATTTGATATTTGGCTCTTCATAGCGCTCAGGGCATCCCCTAGTCGAACAGTCTCGACTAGAACACTCTTACTTGTATTGTTTTTATTTGTTCACGTATGTATACTTATGCATACATATGTTTGCATGTGCTCGTAGGCTAGTTTTGGTGTATATGTGAATGGATAGAAAAGTGATGATCTACCAGGTTTCGTCAGACCTTTTAGTCGACAACTAATCGAAAATTTATTTGAAAGTTTGTTTAGGATACAGAATAAAAATAGAATCCAAATAGCGAATGTAAAATGAGAACTTGTAAAGTGATAACTTTTAGCAACTTTTCTAATGTATACATACAATTAGAAACAAGAATTAAAATATCCATGACGTATTTATATTTGATCGAATCATCATGTAATCGAAAATCTTAAAGTTGCTTACCATTGACAGGTGGCAGTAATCGTTTATCATACCGTTTCTTCTCAAGTAATAAATCTAAAATCTCTTTGTCTGAACTGGACTCGTCAAATCTGCATATAAAGAGTTAAATATAAATTTGAGCTAAATTTTTTAAAGAACTTTAGTTGCGGTATTAGCATTTTTTAACACATTGTAAACTTAATTAAAAAGTTATAAATTATATTATATTATTATTATATTAAAAGATATATAGCACGGTAATAATATCTAAAGCCAATTACATACATAGTTATACAAAATATATTATATTAAATTAGTATTGAAATAAAACCGAGGTACAAGCACTTTGAATTCTACCATTACACAAATATTATTTAAAATAAAAGAAACCAACATTTGATTTTGTGATCTAGTCGAGGATGCTCGACTAGGAGATACCCTGAACCCTATGAGAGCCAATATTCGAGTCATTCAGCGGTTTTTTATGCATAACTATGAACAACACATACATATGCAAACAAATAAGCACGCGCTTTGCTAACTACGCAGTTGACGCAGCGACTGCGCTTTAGTTACAGTGTGGGCATCACTATGGGAAGATAATTGTTGAATAACTTTTCTTAGAGATGGACTATGACCATCAAACAACTCATTAATGGAATTCATATGTGTGTATTTGTCAAAATTCAAGTCTCTAGTCTTTGAAATATGTTTTTTACATAATGTCAATTTTCACAGCAAATTTAAAGTCTCTCGCTCCAACGATGAATAAACCATGCTTAGAAATTAATTAAAATTATCGATAAAGTTATTAAAAAAATGTGATAGTCTCGTACTGACATACAAGTCTATCAACTCTATAGTTTTTGTACGGCCGAAGATCTCGGCGTTCACACGGATAGATGGACAAAGTAATATGGATTCGTCTTCTTGCGTTGATTAAGAATATATACTTTCTGGGGTGTGGGACGTATTATTATATTACATACATTTTCACAAAACCATTATACCCCGATTTCCCATTTTCAATGGGTTAAGGGTATAAAAATGATTAACATACATGAAAAAAAACCTCAAGTAAAATTTTGTATATTTTGATTAATTTTCGTTATTTTTGGGTTAGTTTCTAATTATCCAAGTACAAAACTTACTTTGACCAATCGATGCTGTGAATAAAAGAATTTTAGAAAAGTGTAAAATAAATTTTTGAGTAATATAAATCCATATCTATATATATACATATGTATATATAAATGTGACACATATCTATGTATATATATATATACATGTGTGCAATTATTTAAATATACAAAAAAAAAAAAAAAAATATATATATATATGTATATATATATATATATATATATATATATATATATATATATATATATATATATATATATATATATATATATATATATATATATATATATATATATATATATATATATATATATATATATATATATATATATATATATAACCAGGTTTTAAAGATAAATATTTAATAAATTGACTGAAAGTAATAAGTAGCAAATGTCTCCCTAGTCTTATGTAAAAATTACTCACATAGGATGCTTATCGATGGCAACTGTTTCCGATTGCGTGGCAGCTGCCGCGGTTGGGGTAGACAGATAGCATAGCATCAATATAACACTGGAAGCCGCATAGAAGCTACACGATTGGCTATATTGCTTATAATGCTGTGTCAGATACTGATATCCGGCTGCTAATGTGGTGCTTAGACTGGATATAATTGCGGCAGACATAGTTACGGGTACAACAGCTTTGGTAATATTGCTTATATATAACGTTAGATAGGCAAATGATCGCTCCATATCCCCATTGCGTACCTTGTTCTCTTGGTGCCGTAAAATTTGCTGATGTGAAGCATTTGTTATTTTAGATTGAAAACGACAGGTGGATATTCCAACCAGTGATGATTCTGCAGAAATTTCATTGGATTTGTCAGTGTAACTGTCAAATTTTCCGGACGTATAATTCTGATACCAGCGACAACGTCGACAACTCCAATTGTCATTTTTATTAATTTCTGGGTTGTGGCTGTAGCAGTTCGAGGAATTTATATGCAAAGAGCTTGGTTGCCTTTGAATATTGATTGTAAAAAAAGCTTTGTGTGTAGCCAACGCGACCTTGTTGTCATGAACTACTTGCAAAAACAATTGATGTTGTTCAGCTAAAAGCACTTGAACTGATGCTTTTAAATGCTTTGCGGTTGGTATTGCTGTTTGAGTTTTACGGCTTTGTTGATAGTTATCCTTGATCTCGACGTATAATTCCAATTTAGTCGTTTTTTTTAAACAATGGTTTGGTATTTCTATCGTTGTACTTAGATCGGTCTGCTTTCTTTCGGATTCATACTCGTAACCCATGCTACGATAACTGTAATTAAATTGAACCACATGATAAGCTACAAAAGATACGCAATGTTGTGATATTCAAATATTTTATTTTTATAGCCTGAGCCCATTGAAAATGATATACATACGTAATTAATAAGCATGACGAGGCGAGTCGATGTATGCGTGCGTTTTTAGATCTCGCAAAGAATATGTATAATTTATGGGTTCTGTCAGGCCTGTTAACACATTTTCATAGGGGCATCTAATAATATATCTTATTTCCTTAAAGTCTTTGCTCGAATTACATACATAATTTATATTACATATACATACATAATTTGTAATACATATATATATCTATATATAGATATTTATATGATTATTTTTATACTTATTTATATTTCAATATTTCTAAAAAAAAATAAAATTGTGTGATTAATATATTTAATGTTTCAAAATATAAAACTGTGTTGTCCGCCACAGCTTGTGCATCCATAGACAAATTTGTTACGAGAACATGTCGCAGAATACAAATCAGTTGCCTACTTATTCAAAAATGTTTGCGAACATAATTTTTTGAAAAATGTTGGATTGAGAACATACAAAATTATATATTATTTTTATTATATTTAAATATATTATATTTTCTTTTATTTAAATTTTTAAAATACCATTCACATGAATTTATGTGCAAAATTTGGCCCTAGCTCCAAATATCTACAAAATATGAAGTAAGGTTAAGAATCGATAACATTACAACAAAAATAGTTATCGAATCTGCGCGTGCTATACACGGACCTACAATAATTTTCAAATTCTCTAGCTTTCCGTAAGTTTGAGCGTGTCGATCTTAGAAATTGTTCTAACTCTTCCCACAAATAATCATAAAAACCCTCTTCAGAGGTAGGTATACTCTTACTCCAAAGGCAAGAAAAGGCGAATCGTGACTATTTAAATTCAATTTCTGTGCACTTCTGAGCGGTGGTGCCTACATTCATGTAGAGAGATTGAGCACCGCCTGGAGAAGAGTTTTATATCTAATTTATTTTTGACAAATATGCTAATTGATTTTTGGCGATCCATGAGTCATAATTCTCAAAATGCTTCCTGATATCTTAGCAATTAAAATTATTTATATAGATAGTATACGCATATGCACTTAAGCTCTAAATGTTTGAAAGTTACAAAAAACTAATTAAGATACCAAGCCTCCAAAAAATCATAAAAATTAATTTTGGATCATAGGTCGAGGAGTTTATTAGCAACAATCCAGCATTAAAATTTAAGCTTCTAGCTCCGAAAATTTATAAGATATAAGGTGGGGATCTTGATCTTGATCTTGAGTTGTCATCAATGGGTATATTAGTTTAAAGAATAGTGGTAAATGATACCACACTAAGCGATGTTATATCATTTTATTGGAGAGATCTGGTGCCATTCAAGAACAATCAAAATCAAAATCTAACACAACAGAAAAGCTTAATATCTATCCCTAATATCGCCGGCAGCGTTGTCACAGCGGCAGTGAACTCCAAATTGCTGTCCTATAGAAATGCAGACTAAGCGCCTTGTGCAGAGCGTAGTACTGCCCGCGGATTTTGGGCAACATAACTACTAGCCTTCGGATAGAAATTGTTAAACGATGGAGCTAAATGAATTTGACATTTTTATTTACGCTACGTCGTTGACGACTGATAACGTTGAGTCAGCTTGTTCAGGTAGTGCGTGTGGCAAACACTCCCTTACTTTGAGTCGTTGGGAGAAGACCGACCGCCCTTGGTCGCGCTCAAAACCTTCACTAGCTCTAAGATTTCTTGGGTGTTCCGTCGTCTTTTTATGATCTGACATAGAAACACCATATTGTTTGCTAAGGCACAGACTATAAGGCATATTGCAATTTGCCAGAGCGAATTTTGTTTCCGATGAAACTTATTTCTTAATCTTTTCGGTATTATTTAGGTTGTTTTAGGTGGTAGGGAAGTTTCAAGACAGTGTCGTATCTAGTGATACAGGGGTACGGAATATCCTTTAAACATTCTTCTGGTTAAAGTATGTCGTTCCGTTCACCAGAGCGTAAGAGTCGGATGTCACTAGCTGGCTTCCACTTATTCCCGTTATAGGAAACATTCCATTCTGTCGTTGATGATGAGAATTCCATATGGTGACTCGGTGTAAGAAGCTGGGCTGTGTTACCTCACCTGTATGAAGACCACATGCGCAGGTGTCCTTAGCTGTTTACATGCACAATGTTTCCGTGCTTGTTGGAGTGAAACTTATGACCGCCATTTTTTGGATGCCTTATTCTGCCACTATGTTGTCTTGAAGTTGCAGAATGGATCGATTGTGAGGGACTGGAAAGATTCTTATCTTACAGCAGGGGATTGTAATACCTTAATTCTAGTTTCATGCTCAGTGGTGATAGTTTACTTCCTTCCCCACTATCGAAGACGTCGTTGACATGGGTTTTACAATGCCAGAATCTTGTAGTGGGAAAGACTTAACAAGCTCATGTTTTACACCTGGGCTGATCACCGACTTCACAGAATCGATAGGAGACTTCACAGTATCGACAAACGATATGAGTTCTTCCCCTAATAGAATCAAATTTCTTTTCATGGGGAACTGAGCCCCTCGAGGACGACTTGGTTTCTGAAGCAGTTGACCGGTTTGTTTATCATTTCAATGGTATAGATTAGGAATGTCTGGCTATGAATTGTAACGGTGTCTGACTCAAGCTCGTAGCTCTCGAGAGCACATATCTTTTCTGTTATAAAGCATGAGGCACTAGGGTTTCCTTTGGACACAAGTAGGGGTAGGGCTGCGGTTTTGCGAGAGGACTGCGCCAATACCGTAATTTGACTCACCAGTGGTAAGATCAAACGGTTTCTTGTAGTCTGGGTACACGAACATCATGCTTTCTAGGCTAAGATGTTTCTTAGTATCTCAAAAGCATTGCGTTGTTTCTCATTGAGTTTTAAAAGGATCTTTTTCGACCTGGCGGCAAAATGTTTAATGCGAAAAGTGAGTAATGCTAGAAGGCTTTTACATTCTCAGGGTTCGTTTTTGCACCATTATTTGTCATGATGAATCCCAGAAACTGAACACTGTTTCTGAAAAACCGTGATTCAGTTTCATGAAATCAATCACTAAACCTTTTTTAAAGATTGCTTTAAATGTGGGAAAGTTGTCCAAATTAAAAAATGTTGCTATCCGGTCAACCACCGACAACAAGCACTTTTTGTTATGCTGTTCGAGTCGTGAATGGACTGAATGACAAATTACGACTCGACCTTCAAATTGCTCAAAGGACTTGATGTAGTTTTTAGAAGCGCCCATGTCGATTAATAGCTTAACATTGACCTCTGCTACTCTTCGCCGAAGTAAAGGCAACAAGAACTGTGCCCTCATAAATTAACGCTTTCAAAAAAGAAAAAGAAAACCATTGCTCTCGTACATTGGTTATTTAAGGTGAGTTACCTGGGGTTACTGTTGCTCTCTCTACTTCTTTAATGTTGCGCTTTTCCCAGGTTGGACTGAGCATTAGGCTGCTGCTCCTGAGATTAGAACCTATGGCTGTTTTGTTTTCGTAACTAATTTCGTTTTATTTTTGTCTCCTTATATCTAGAATAGCTTGTTGCGAATACGTACAGTTCATAGTTGGCTTCCACATCTTGTGTCAATGCTAAGGCTGAAGTTATGCCCGAGTGTGTGTGCCGTAAATAGAACGACGGTCAAAATTCTCTTCAAACCCTTTGTCGTAGGTCATAGGTCGTAGGTCGTAGGTAGTTTTCTTTGCCACCAAGGTGAACTTTTTCGTACCCTACGATATTCGTGTGTCATTGTATCAAGGTACCCATTTCTCGTTCGATTACGTAGCTTGGTCTCTTACCACCGTAAGTAAAGTCGAGGCGAGCTAAAATAGCTTCTAGCTGCATTTGGAGGGCCCTTTACTTTGCTGCGAATAATTATGAATGAACTACCGACATGATGCCAAGGAACGTTGGTAAGCTTTTTAGCGCCACCATAACAATTTATACCTATACCTTGGTCTAGCTCTGCTCTAATCCGGTGTTCTCTTCTGAATGATTCCTCAGCTTGGGCAGCTAAGGTGGTTTCGAAAATCGCACGCAGTAGATTTGCGTCCATTGCGTCCATTCTATGGAATAAAAAGCTTAGTTCCCAGACAACTCCCGATGTTCTTGTTTTAGGTCTACCAAAACGTGTTCAATATCAAATTGTGTTCTATAACACAGAAATCTTGAATCAGAATACCGAAACAAATGTAAAAAGTTTTTAAATTTTTTTTTAAAGATTTATCTGATCCTATTAATTTGACGTAAGGCTCACTTACTTAAGAGTGCTCTGACGAAAAGTTCACTTACATGCTCTCCCTTCAATATTTAATCTTTTTGTTGACGCAACTGCTGTGGTTCTGTTGCTCTGTTGCTTAGCTTCTTTTGCTGCTACACAAAGAGCTCATGCGGGTTAAGTATACTTTTAGGGGTTTTTTTATTTTCCTTTTTATACCCTGAGCCCGTTGAAAATGGGAAATCAGGGTATAATGGGTTTGTTAAATGTATGTAACAGGCAGAAGGAGGCGTGTCAGACCCCACAAAGTGTATATATTCTTGATCAGGGCGACGAGCTGAGTCGATTTAGCCCTGTCCGTCTGTCTGTCCGTCCGTCTGTCCGTCCGTCCGTCTGTCCGTCTGTCCGTCTGTCCGTATGTTTGAACGCGTCGATCTCAGAACGTAGTTGACCTAGAGACTTGAATTTTTTTTTGTTGGGTCCGTGGATAGCACGCGCAGGTCAAGTTTGTTACCAAAAAACGATATCTATTTTTGTTGTTTTGTTATCGATTTTAAACCTTGTCGAAAACAGGTTATAAAATTCTATCTGCCACACCTTTAGAGCTAGACTCCTCAAATTTTGGATATAGATTCACGTGAATTTTATGCAATTTCTATTTTTTTATTTTTTGCGTACCGGCTCTTTTTACTAATTACCCCCTCCCCCCCCTCAGCCTTCAACACCCATTGAGAGTCTGTTGCAAATATAACCATGTGAATAAATTAGCATTTTTATAAAATGTAAAAAATTCAATAGAATCATATGCTGAAAGTTTCATCAAAATCCGTTAAGTCAGTCCCGATTTATTAAACAAAACGTTTGGCCAATATTCACACGCACGTGGCAAGCAGCGACGCGCAGCAAAAAACATATACACATACACATACATTGAAACGTGCAAGCGCGTCTACTATGCATGTGCAGAAATACATTCAAGGCCATTCGTTCTAGCATATTCTTCAACCAAATTCTGTTTGCATTTTCAGCCGCTTCTGTAGTTTTGTATTTGTTATATATCAGCCCTTTACACGCATACATTGAAACAGACCACCGTTTTTGTATGTACACATACTCATACGTTCATATGCGCGCATTTCAGCATATTCTAAGAATTACAACTGCGATTGATCTGCTTCTTTAGTTTTGTATTTGTAACATATCGCATTGTAGTACTACTTTGCGTTTTGCCAACAAGCAACGGAATACTGGTGTAGCGTAGTGGATAGACACAAAGCGCGTAAACGAAAGGTCGCGGGTTCGAAACTCAGTGACAACAGCGTAACTTTTTTTATTTTTATACCCTGAGCCCATTGAAAATGGGAAATCAGGGTATAATGGTTTTGTTAAATGTATGTAACAGGCAGAAGGAGGCGTGTCAGACCCCACAAAGTATATATATTCTTGATCAGGGCGACGAGCTGAGTCGATTTAGCCCTGTCCGTCTGTCTGTCCGTCCGTCTGTCCGTCTGTCCGTCCGTCCGTCCGTCCGTATGTTTGAACGCGTCGATCTCAGAACGTAGTTGACCTAGAGACTTGAATTTTTTTTTGTTGGGTCCGTGGATAGCACGCGCAGGTCAAGTTTGTTACCAAAAAACGATATCTATTTTTGTTGTTTTGTTATCGATTTTAAACCTTATCGAATATAGGTTATAAAATTCTATCTGCCACACCTTTAGAGCTAGACCCCTCAAATTTTGCATATAGATTCACGTGAATTTTATGCAATTTCTATTTTTTTATTTTTTGCGTACCGGCTCTTTTTACTAATCGCTCTTTACACGCATACATGCAAACAGACCACCATATACATAAATACGTTCATATGCGCGCATTTCAGCATTTCCTAAGAATCACAATTGGGATTGATTTGTGTTTATATTGTGTATGCATTAACAGCAGCTTCTATAGTTTTGTATTTGTCAAAAGTCGCCCTTGTAGTGAACTAGAGTCGGATTTGCTAACAGGCAAGGAAAAACTAAAGCTGCAGGTAGATGCAAAGTGCGTAAGCAAAAGGGTCCGCGTTAGAGAAGCGGCGACGACGGCATGAAATTAGTTTTTTTTTTCCCCTCAATAAATAGGAAGTGGCTTTGCTAGTTGAGATGGTGTGCTTTAACGATACATATGTAGTAATTATTTATTTAATTATATAATTATTTTTGATTGACATACAAATCTCCTAGTCAGGCACCCCCGACTAGGGCTTTCTTACTTATACATTATACTTATACATTAAGTATTACATAATGCACGAGTTTCGTAAGCGTTTCGCACATGGGCAGATAAAAGCATATACATATGCACATGTAAGCAAGCGAATGTAAGTGTAAGTAACGTGTACATCATCACAACAATTCCAAATTCAATTCTTATGCGCTGCTGTTCGTGCCTACATACGTCATATATCGTGTGGAATAATTTTGTTCTGAATGACGAGTCTATATGTTATCGGTAAAAAAAATATAGCAGACGGTATGGTCACACACACAAAAAGAAAATAACATAACTGACCTAGGCTATACGAAAAATGATAATTTTAGCAGATCAATTATTTGCAGAACTTCAACATCAAATCGAATTACATATATTTCCTAATATTTCCTAGAAATACCGTTTGTCGTCTTAGCAACTCTTATTAAGCTTATTTATATAGGTGGCACTGACATATGCATTTTGCAGCTGGGCGTTACAAACTTTGTTGCCAATTTGCCACGCCCCTAGTAGGCGTAAACATATATTTGACAAGTTTCTAGAAGCAGTTGAGGGTAACGTAACTGTAAAACTTGGATTCTTACACTCAAAAATGTGAAAGTTACAGGGTATTTTTGGACATACCACACCCTCAAAGGGGCGTAAGATTTATTTTTGGGTAATTAATAGAGCAGGCCCCCAGTAAGACAAGCATCCAATCAGTCTAGCTCTAAAACTGTAGGATCTATAAGGTTTTGCGATTTGCCACGCCCCCTGAAGGCGTAGGTATGTCCGCCATATCTTTTTATACCCTGAGCCCATTGAAAATGGGAAATCAGGGTATAATGGTTTTGTTAAATGTATGTAACAGGCAGAAGGAAGCGTGTCAGACCCCACAAAGTATATATATTCTTGATCAGAGGGACGAGCTGAGTCGATTTAGCCCTGTCCGTCTGTCTGTCCGTCCGTCCGTCCGTATGTTTGAACGCGTCGATTGAAGCATCTAGACAAGCTAAAGACTTGAATTTTTTTTGTTGGGTCCGTGGATAGCACGCGCAGGTCAAGTTTGTTACCAAAAACGATATCTATTTTGGTTGTTTTGTTATCGATTTTAAACCTTATCGAAAACAGGTTATAAAATTATATCTGCCACACCTTTAGAGCTAGACCCCTCAAATTTTGCATATAGATTAATGTGATTTTTATGCAATTTCTATTTTTTTATTTTTTGGATACCGGCTCTTTTTATTAATTAACCCCCCCCCCCCTCCCTCTCTCCCTGCCATCAAACACACATTGAGAGTCTGTTGCAAATATAACCATGTAAATAAATTAGCATTTTCATAAAATGTAAAAAATTCAATAGAATCATCAAATTCATCAAATTCCGTTAAGTCAGTCCCGATTTATTAAACAAAACGTTTAGCCAATTATCACACGCACGTGGAAAGCAGCGACGCGCAGCAAAAAACATTTACACATACACATACATTGAAACGTGCAAGCGCGTCTGCTTATGCATGTGCACAGTCGCTTCTGTGCATTTTCAGCCGCTTCTATAGTTTTGTATTTGTCATATATCGCCCTTTACACGCATACATTGAAACAGACCACCGTTTTTGTATTTACACATACTCATACGTTCATATGCACGCATTTCAGCATATTCTAAGAATTACAATTGCGATTGATCTGCTTCTTTAGCTTCTTTAGTTTTGTATTTGTAACATATCGCATTGTAGTACTACTTTGCGTTTTGCCAACAAGCAACGCAATACTGGTGTAGCGTAGTGGATAGACACAAAGCTCGTAAACGAAAGGGCCCGAGTTCAAAACTCAGTGACAACAGCATAACTTTTTTAATTTTTTTTTTTAATCTATAAACATGAGGTGGTCGTGCTAGTTGAGACGACGCGCTTTAACGTAGTAGTAAATAGATGTAGGTTCGAGCCCAGGTGCGGTGATGTTTGCTTTCTATTTTTTTTTTTTTTTGTTTATTTATTTAATTATTAATTTATTTTTTATTTACATACATTCTAGTTGAATAAAATTTCAAAATTATAATTTAATTTTGCAAAATTTAATGTTATATGCAAGCTATATAGCGTATTAAACAATGCAAATCGGACGGGGCTCAGGGGATCTCCTAGTCGGGCACCTCCGACTAGAGTTTTCTTACTTTTTGATCTTGGGTTGCTTATGCGAATATATATATCAAATTTCAAGTCTCTAGCATCAATAGTTCTCAAAATATAGCTGAACATGTAAAGTCACTATATATACAGATCCAATATTCATGCACCCAGTGGGCTTGGACATAAAATCTTTTCATCAATCGTAACGTTAAGTTACGTACCAAATTTCAGCATTCTAGCTTTAAAACTGTTGAAGATACAGTTATCCTCTCTTCAACTAATATGATTTGGGCGACTATGAGCGCAAGCATTTTCTGATTTGCCATACCCCTAGTGGGTGTATCGGGAAAATCTTGACATTTTATAATTCGAGGGTATACACGAGTATATGTTCCAAATTTCAAGTCTCTAGCTTCAATAGCGTAGACAAATATTGCATTCATACGGACAGACGGACACACTGACGGACAGCAAGACGGATATTGCATAAAACCAATATACTCTTTTTCCCATTGGGAAACTAGTATAAAAAGCCGTATTATGAAAGAGCCACTACCTGAAGAAATCTTATATATTTATTAAAGGATACGACATCATTAATGCCAATGCCATATGGAAGAGCACAGGGCGGATGTGCCATTGTTGTAAAAAATACCCTGAGATACGAAACAATGGACAGTATCAGCACAAATATGATGCAAGTTGCAGCTATTCAAATTCAGTGTATGTATCATAATTCTCCATTGTGGTAGTGTATTTATTTAAGATATGCTTTAAATGCATAAAAATGCATAACAACAAATAATTATTCAAGCCTATCTACCGATATGCCAACTTACTTAATCATCTGAGTAAAGTACAAGATTTACTGGTAAATTTGATTTAAGCTCTGAACACTCACTATTTATTGCGACCTTCGGCTCTATAGTTTGCTTTAAGAAGAAGTCTAATGAGGTAATTAATGAAAAAACAAATATAAATGCATTTAAGAACTGGCTGTAAGAGCAAACTAGAATCTCCATATCAAATGAGTGTACCGATAAGCCAAACTACTATCGCCTAAGTAGAAGAGGAAATCAAAATGCTAAATAATATAATATATGATACAATTTGTACAAATACAATTAAGCATCTGCCGACAAAATGCATCCGACAGTTGTCAAATACATACAATGCAATGCTTAGACTGGAATACTTTCTTGGCAATGAAAATGCGTGGAGATAATAACGATTCCTAAACCTAACAAACCAGAAGGCTACATATCGTCGTCCCATCCCATCAGTTTACTGTCGGCGTTCTCCAAAATATTTAAAAGAGTACTTATAAGAAGAATATTATCATACCTGAACACCAGTTTGGTTCAGAAGAGGGTACGGTATCATTGAGGAATTCCACCACATTATGTATGTAATTATTACAGCGTTCGAATGCATAAAATATTGCGCTGGAGTTTTCTACTACGTCAGTCAGGCGTTTGACAAAGTATGGCATGCAAGATTGCTCTAAAAAATTAAGAAAAGGCTGCCTGCACTAGACATCCAGTATATACACGGCTGACGCTGGTGTTCCTCAGGGGAGTACATTAGGCCCAGCCCTGTACACTATTTTTACAGCTGACAGCTGCCTACAACAAACACAGTTGAAATAGCAGCATAATCTCAGTCCAATTTACCTTTTCTCTCAGACCTGGAAACTGTTCTGCACTCTCACTCAATGCCGCCACTATCCCAGTAAGCAGTGAATCCCTGGGAATACATCTTGACCTGGGCCTTACTTTGCGACAGCACATAAAAGCGAAACAAGCAAAGCTCAAAGCGACGACTAACAAAATGTACTGGCTCCTACGACCGCGATCACAAGAGAACAAAATAAGTTTATACAAGGCAGCACTCAAGCCAATATGGACTTATGCTTTGCAGCTTTAGGGAACAGCCTGCAATTCAAATATATCGAAATACTGCTGCGATACCAGTCCATGACGCTAAGGACAATAACTGGTGGTCCGTGGTATATTTCCAACTTTGAATATTCAGAAAGTCGCTTTCGTCAAAGATTTTTTTTTTTTTTTATATATATATTTTATTTGCAATCTGTCTTATACAAAACAATAAGCAAATCTTTAAACTATAACTATAAATAACCGGATGGTTTGAACTCCAACGAGATCAATCCATATATTTACATATTTACATATTTATAGCTAATCTACTAGTTTAACTCTCTACTAGTCTATTCTCTATTTGGCAAATCTAATACGTGAAATCTTTCGTCAAAGATGAACTAAAAAGATGAATCAATAGTATATTAAAAGGCTAGAAAAATCATAACTACGATTTAGCTGTAGGACTCCTACAAAACACCGAGCGAAGGCGTCTAAAACGATTTCATGTGCTGGACCTGCCTCACAGGCAGTAGATGGACAATGAAGCGTATATTATACTGTAGCATAAATAAATAAATAATTAATCAAAAATAAATAAACCAAATAAAGAGAAGAAAAACAAACCTCACCTGCACCTATTTACTACATATAGAACGTCAAACCGCATCATCTCAACTAACACAACCACTTCATATTTATAAATATTAAAAAAATGTATGCGTATATGTGAATGCTGCGCGTCGCTGCTTGCCGCGTGCGTGTGATAATTGTCCAAACGTTTTGTTTAAAAGATTTTGACTGACTTAACTGATTTCCCATTTTCAATGGACTCAGAGTATAAAAAACGTAAAATCTTATTTTTGATTTTCAATGATTTCTTTAAATAATCCCGCAATTTCAATTTTAAATAAAAAAAAAATTTCTTTAAATATATTTTTTTCATAGTGGGGTGCTTTAGCGACTCTAGTGATACTAAAGATAATACTGCCATCAATCACATTCCCTCGAAATCTTTTCAATTGAATTAGTATATTTTCAACTTACAATACATGTTTTTGAGCATGGAAAGAAAATTATTGCAAAAATTACAAAAATTGATGTTGACGATCTGTAGACCAATGGAACCCTTGACTTAGGTAAATTATTCCAAAGGCTTGAAAAGCAAGCCGGTTTACTTGGAATCAGTCAACTCAAATTGGCACCGTGCGAAAAGATCTTTGAATTAACTTAAATAGAATCTTTCAAGAATTTGGGCAATTAAATATTGAAAACAATTAAAGTTGCGTTACTCAAGCCGCTGATCCTAATAAATAATGATAACGATCGAGAAGCGATACTGTGTACATACCACGACAATCCAATTCAAGGAGATAATATAGGCATTAAAAAGTAAAAAGATTTTATTATTGAAAAAATCTGACACGTCATATCAAAATTATGTACATAAATAATTTTCCTAAATGCCTTACTTCAAAAAGAACGAAACATACAAAAAGCTCTATGTTAATGACCGAAGCACCGATAATGTTTTCCACTGATTGATAGTAGATACTATAGGTCCGTTGGTCAGAGAATGACAACGAATACGCAGTTACACTAATACGCGATCTACAAGTGTTTAGTAGCTATTCCAATTTCGAGTAAAAGTGCAACAACTGTTGCCAAGGCAATATTCGAAAGCTTTAATCTGAAGTATGGTCCAATGAAGGCGTTCATTACGAATATGGAAACAGAATATAATAATTCTATTATAAATGACTTGTGCAAATATCTAAATATTGATGATATAACATCATCTGCACATCATCACCAGACAGTTGGAAGAATAGAAATAAGTCATAGAACATTCAATGAATATATACGTTCATATATACACCTAATTCTGTTTTTACACGAATTATTTTTACACGAATTTGAAATAACACGAGTAAATACGAAAAAATATTTCTATTTTTACACGACATAATTTGAAATAACACGAATACAAAAAAAACAAAATTACTTTTTTTACATGAATTATTGGATTTAACACGTTTTTTTTCAATGAATTTTTTTAAAGTAAAAAGAGAGCAACTCACCACGATGAGTAAATTTCAAGCAAGTAAATTTCAAGCATCGGCCAATCTATTATTTTTGTACTTGGCCAGTATCTTTTTTTACACGAATTTCTCGGGAACCATTCTATCGTGTAAAAACAGAATTAGGTGTATCTGTTGACAAGACAGACTGGGATGTTTGGCTTCAATATTTCGTTTACTGCTCTAAATCAACACCCTCCATGACACATAAATATTGTCCATATGAATTATTATACGGCAAGCAATCCAATTTGCCAAAACATTTCAATAGAATAGATAGAATAGATCCAGTCTATTATATAGATGACTACGCTAAGGAAGTTAAATTTAGATTAGAATCAGTTTATAAAAGACCTCGATTACTTTTAGAAAAGAATAAAGTTAAGCAAAACAAGTAAGAGTGCTCTAGTCGAGACTGCTCGACTAGGAGATACCCAGAGCCCTGTGAAGAGGCAAATATCAAAACATTCTACGATCTTTTTAAGCATGCATAAAAACAACATATACACACTCACATGTGCACGTACGCATAAGAGCGCGCTCTGCCAACTGCGCAATTGACGCAGCGACTGCGCTTGGGCTGCAATGTGGGCATTACTCTGGGAACTTAATTGTTGCATAAGTTTTCTTAGCGCTGGACTTTTTTCATCAAACTTTCTCAACTTATTAATGGCATTCATATGTGTGTATTTGCCAAAGCACAAGTTTCTAGTCTTTGATTTGCGCCTTTTACAAATAGGGGGCTGTTGGGGACGAATAGGGAGTGGCATCTAAAATCTAAAGATTACGTAATCTCTGTATTCATTACACGCGATTAGAGTCTGTTGCAAATTAAACCATGTGAATAAATTAGCAATTTTATAAAATGTAAAAAATTCAATAAAATCATATGCCGAAAGTTTTATCAAATTCCGTTAAGTCAGTCCCGATTTATTAAACAAAACGTTTAGCTGCACGTGGCAAGCAGCGACGCGCAGCAAAGAACATTTACATATATTCTCACATACACACATTGAAACGAGCAAGCGCGTCTGCTTATGCATGTGCGCAAATAAATTCAATTCTAGCATATTCTTCAACCAAATCTGTGTTTGAATTGTATTTGTATTTGTCATATATCGCCCTTTACACGCATACATTGAAACAGACCACCGTTTTTGTATGAACACATACTCATACGTTCATATGCGGGCATTTCAGCATATTCTAAGAATTAAAATTGCGATTGATCTGCTTCTTTAGCTTCTTTAGTTTTGTATTTGTCACATATCGCCCTTGTAGTACTACTTTACGTTTTGCCAACAAGCACCGCAATATTGGTGTGGCGTAGTGGATAGACGCAAAGAGCATAAACGAAAGGTCCCGAGTTCGAACTCAGTGACAACAGCGTAACTTTTTAATTTTTTTTTTTAATTTATAAACATGAAGTCTTTGTGCTAGTTGAGATGATGCGCTCTAACGTTACATATGTAGTAAATAGATGCAGGTTCGAGTCCAGGTGCGGTGATGTTTGTTTTTCTTTTCTTTTTTTTTTGTTGATTTGTTTATTTATTTAATTATTAATATATTTTTGATTTACATACATTCTAGTTGAATACAATTTCAAAATTATAATTTAATTTTGGAAAATTTAATGTTATATGCAAGCTATATAGCATACTAAACAATGCAAATCGGACGGGGCTCAGGGGATCTTCAAGTCGGGCACCTCCGACTAGAGTTTTCTTACTTGTTTTTTTTTTTATATTTTTGATACCGGCTCTTTTTACTAATTAACTAATTAACTCGACCCACTGAGAGTCCGTTCCAAATATAACCATGTGTATAAATTAGCATTTTTATAAAATGTAAAAAATTCAATAAAATCATATGCCGAAAGTTTCATCAAATTCCGTTAAGTCAGTCCCGATTTATTAAACAAAACGTTTAGCTGCACGTGGCAAGCAGCGACGCGCAGCAAAGAACATTTACATATATTCTCACATACACACATTGAAACGAGCAAGCGTATCTGCTTATGCACGTGCACAAATAAATTCAATTCTAGCATATTCTTCAACCAAATCTGTGTTTGAATTGTATTTGTATTTGTCATATATCGCCCTTTACACGCATACATTGAAACAGACCACCGTTTTTGTATGAACACATACTCATACGTTCATATGCGGGCATTTCAGCATATTCTAAGAATTAAAATTGCGATTGATCTGCTTCTTTAGCTTCTTTAGTTTTGTATTTGTCACATATCGCCCTTGTAGTACTACTTTGCGTTTTGCCAACAAGCACCGCAATATTGGTGTGGCGTAGTGGATAGACGCAAAGCGCATAAACGAAAGTTCCCGAGTTCGAAACTCAGTGACAACAGCGTAACTTTTAAATTTTTTTTTAAAATTTATAAACATGAGATGACGACGAGCTGAGTGGATTTAGCCCTGTCCGTCTGTCTGTCTGTCCGTCTGTCCGTCCGTCCGTCCGTATGTTTGAACGCGTCGATCTCAGAACGTAGTTGACTTAGAGACTTGAAATTTTTTTTGTTGGGTCCGTGGATAGCACGCGCAGGTCAAGTTTGTTACCAAAAAACGATATCTATTTTTGTTGTATTGTTATCGATTTTAAACCTGATCGAAAACAGGTTATAAAATTCTATCTGCCACACCTTTAGAGCTAGACCCCTCATATAGATTCACGTGAATTTTATGCAATTTCTATTTTTTTATTTTTTGCGTACCGGCTCTTTTTACTAATTACCCCCCCCCCCCCCCCTCCCCCTCAGCCATCAACACCCATTGAGAGTCTGTTGCAAATATAACCATGTGAATAAATTAGCATTTTTATAAAATGTAAAAAATTCAATAGAATCATATGCTGAAAGTTTCATCAAAATCCGTTAAGTCAGTCCCGATTTATTAAACAAAACGTTTGGCCAATATTCACACGCACGTGGCAAGCAGCGACGCGCAGCAAAAAACATTTACACATACACATACATTGAAACGTACAAGCGCGTCTACTATGCATGTGCAGAAATACATTCAAGGCCATTCGTTCTAGCATATTCTTCAACCAAATTCTGTTTGCATTTTCAGCCGCTTCTGTAGTTTTGTATTTGTTATATATCAGCCCTTTACACGCATACATTGAAACAGACCACCGTTTTTGTATGTACACATACTCATACGTTCATATGCGCGCATTTCAGCATATTCTAAGAATTACAACTGTGATTGATCTGCTTCTTTAGTTTTGTATTTGTAACATATCGCATTGTAGTACTACTTTGCGTTTTGCCAACAAGCAACGGAATACTGGTGTGGCGTAGTGGATAGACACAAAGCGCGTTAACGAAAGGTCTCGGGTTCGAATCTCAGTGACAACAGCGTAACTTTTTTTATTTTATTTTTTAAATCTATAAACATAAGGTGGTCGTGCTAGTTGAGATGACGCGCTTTAACGTTACACATGTAGTAAATATATGCAGGTTCGAGCCCAGGTGCGGTGATGTTTGCTTTCTTTTCATTTTTTTGTTTATTTATTTAATTATTAATTTATTTTGATTTACATACATTCTAGTTGAATAAAATTTCAAAATTATAATTTAATTTTGAAAAATTTAATGTTATATGCAAGCTATATAGCGTATTAAACAATGCAAATGGGACGGGGCTCAGGGTATCTCCTAGTCGGGCACCTCCGACTAGAGTTTTCTTACTTGTTTTTTGTTGATTTCTTTATTTCTAATTGAATAAAATTTCAAAATTATAATTTAATTTTGGAAAATTGAATGTTATATGCAAGCTATATAGAATATTAAACATTGAAAATCGGACGGGGCTCAGGGGATCTTCAAGTCGGGCACCTCCGACTAGAGTTTTCTTACTTGTTTAAATTTGGTTAAATGCTGCTGAACGATGCTTGCCACATGCGCGTAATACTTGATCAACAAAATTTCTTTGACAGAATTTAATGAAACTTTCAGCATATGAGTCTACCGGAATTTTGAAAAATTTTAAAAATGACTATTAATGCTATATATGCAATTGACTCGGTAAAATTTGGAGTATCCAAAATATAACAAAATCGAAATTATATAAAATTTACATTAACATATACATATATACTTGATATGGTGTGCCTTCTGTCTATTACATACATTAAAGAAAAAACAAACATTTTCGATAGGTTAATGGAATAAAAATAAAATTTGGTATATTTAAGTACGCATAGCAAACGGGATAATTAATTTTTGAATAACATTTAGATTATCTTAATCAAAGTTTTGAAGCGTGATAAGACTAAGCATTAGAATTTAACAAATGATATATTAGGAATTTTAGGGGGAAGAACAAATAAAAAATACATAAAGTCTCCTTATATTTATTAACTCTTCAAAAACCATATTAGGTGAGGTATAAAAAAAGATAAATTTTAACATTAAATTTAGAGACCTGAAATGAAATGATAATTATGGTTCTTTGATAGCACATCTCAGTTTCTTATTATCTACAAAAATAAAAAATTGCAATTGAAATTATTCTGCTTTGTGCTTAGGAAGGCAATTTTCAATCTTATAATCGTTTTCATTAGGAATGAATATATGTAAGTAAGTATAGTTAAGTCAACAACAATCATGTTCCCACTTTTTCAATAATTGTAGTATTAGAGCTTAACTGATTTCAAAGTACCTCAAAGTCTAATAGTTCTATGTAGACTGCTATTTCTAATGACCGAGCTTTGATGAATATATTTGATGAAAAAAGTACATTAATCTATCAAAATTATTATAATGCAAAGAATCTAGCCTAAAATATTAAGTATATATTGTGAGTATGTAAACTCAAGCCCCATCAAATGTTTATATTTATTGCTGACCGGGCACAGCTTGTCACGCAATGTGAGCTAAATTAGGCTGACTCATAACGCAGTCCATCCGTGGAAAGCAGTTTCAACTGGCTTTTGGGTGACTGAGTGGCTGACTGGTTTGATTTGCTTTTGCGTGTAAGATGTTATTTAAGTAATGTAGGTCGCAAGTAAGTTACGACTTGTATACTTGAAAGTTCCGTCTATCCGAAATTCTTCGCTAGACTACTGAATTAGATTTGGTGACACACAATTTAATTTTTGCAGCCTATGTGGTGGCTTGGCATTCCGCGTGAATGTATATTCGCCTAATTTTGTAAATATTTCTATTGGTATTTGAAACATGAAAAGATGATGGAAATTATAAATATATTTTATAGATTTTATGATTTATTATACAGTATGTAAATACATATGTATATAATCATATATATCTGTAAACTTTTTAAAACTGGCATATTAATAAAATAAATTGGCGACTGTTATTTTAAATCAAATGTTCATTTGCAAAAAATTTAAAGTGATTTATCCATCTTACTAAGTCGATCGAAAAAATAGTTTTACTTCTGTTGAATATTCAATTCACTGTCATAGTTTTGTTTTATATGTAATTCATATTTTTTATTAAGTTCCTTTTTTTGTTTTATCGATATCTTTTTAATTCATGAAAGTTTTGGTATAATCACTTTGCACTTATACGATGAAATCATAGAAATTTCGTAATTATAATATAATTCTTGTTGTTTCAATATACATATATTGTAGTTTTCGTTGCAACTAATGAGGTGTTCGCCTAGCCCCTGCTTTACAGACTGCACCTTGACACTAATATTAACCATAAAAAAACTGCAGCTAAAAATAAAAATAGCGCGACAGCTATTTATTTATAGTAGGGGTGTTCGCGTTCTGCGGTTATCTAAAAGACGATTATTTTTTTTATTATATTTACTTAGCTTATAATCATAGAAGCAGAAGTTATATTTTTTCAATTTGGATCAAAATAATGTTTTCATTTACTTATATTGCATTGATATATTTATATTATTATATTGATTGTGGTTTACATTTATAAATATATTTGTATTTTATTTTATATTATTCTTATTATTCACATATTTTTCCCTCTATACCGAAATACAATTTATATAATTCGCTAATGTATTTGCTCATAACAACAAAAACGAAGAACCCTATTGAAGAGGGAACTTTTGCAACTGAAAGTACTAGAAATATTTTAATTTATGCACTTGACTTAATATTTTCTTTTTAAATAACATTTTTTCACTTTGTGAGGCTTCGGTAAAAACATTTAATCTTATATATTAATGATGTAGACATATGTATTTAAATAATATATGGCTACCGTGCTGTATTTTGATGATTCCCTTTAAATTAGCTCTCTTTTAAAATATTTCACCAGAGAAATGGAGAGAGAGAGAGAGAGTTTTATTTCGCTTATTGTTTTGACTCTTCTGTTGGCAGTTGAATGTCAATATCACATATCACTCAAACTGTGCATCCGTTTTGCAGTACTGTTGTGTTGCTAACTCGACCCGAACTAAGTGTTCAATTGGCAAAATTTTCATTTAATGCAGATGTCTCACAAGTTCATTTCTAAACTCAAACAAAGCAGAGAGAACTCAACACGACGAAGTCTGCTGCATCTCTCATTTCTCTTCTCTTTGTTATTATGACTTCGGCAACTAATTTTCGCTCTAAAGCTTGGTGTCCTCTCGCCCAAGCTTTGAAAAGCTTATTATAATTGATTTTCCTAAAATGGACATACTCTCTTAGTTGAGCAATAACGATGTCTCTATTTTCCATCCGCTCTCTTCGTTGAAACAGTAGATTTGTGCACGTAGATGGCTCCCCCAATATTTAATTGGTGTCCTATGAAATAAAAGCCGTATGACGTAATTTCAGAATGGTGTTTAATTATTTATCATATCGCGGAAAAAAACGTAAAGAACTCAATACTGAAACAATTTGGTTTCAACAACTTATTTACAAAAAATGAGTTCCTATTTTCAAGGGGCTTTTTAGCACAAACTCCATTAATTTCCCCGTAAAGCTTTATTTAGAGTAGAATAGTCTCATATCCTTTCCTATAATGTTCTATCCTATTTATGAAACATGTTGAAAGTAACAAGGTTAGTCTTTGTATAATACGGTGACGAACTAAATTATTGGCACAGCAAGCTTTTTAAACTTTACAGCAATTTTTTAAGTCTTTTTAAAAGGTTTTTAAGGTATATGTATATGTACATAAATGATTAATCAAACATCCGTCTGTAAGAGAAGATTTAAACTGAAAAACAAATTTTTAATGTTGGAAGGAGATTGCGTGTATCGATTTGGCTATTTTTAGCATTATATAATAGCCTCTTTTCTAAATAAAACGAATGATCATCGCATTATTGTGAAAATATTTGGTAGTAACTTGTTACTAACTTAATGGAATTTAATGAAACATTTAACTATGATTCTATCAAATTTGTAAATTTATAAAAGTTCGTTCTCATTCTCATGGTTATATATGCAATTGACCTTTAGAGAGGAACTCGATAAAATTTAGAGCCGGTATCCTAAATATAACAATAAATTGCATAAAATTCACGTGAATCTATGTGGATAAATTAGCTCTAGCTCTAAAGCTGTAGGGGTATAATTTTAAAAAGCATTTCCGATAATAATTATTGAATTCATTAAACAAACTTCACCAGCGCGTGCTTTAGGCGGACCGACAAAAACATTTAAAGTCTCTAGCTCTTATACATAACAAACATACTGTGATCAAGAATATATATACATTGTGAGGTTTGCCTCGCTTCCTTCTACCTATTATATGCATTAAAAAAAAAAAGCATTATACCCTGATTTGCTTTTTCAATGGAATAATTTGATTTGATACTTGTCTCTTCACAGGGCTCAGGGTATCTCCTAGTCGAGCAGTCTTGACTAGAGCACTCTTACTTGTTGTTTTAATTATTATGGGAAATACTTTTAAAATTATATCTCCTACATCATTAGATACATATAGATTCATGTAACTCCAGCTGTAAGTAAAGCTTATGACAACGAATGAATTGTAATTTTTATGATATGTTAACATATTCAATAAAAACGTATGTTGAAAGATTCACTAAATTCCGTTAAGTCAGCCCCAATTTATTGAACAAAACCTTTGACAAATTATCAAACTCCCGTGGCAAGCAGCGGCGATTAGTAAAAAACAAAAGGAACAAGTAAGAAAGCTGTAGTCGGTGTTGCCCGCCCGATCTGAATTTTTTAATATAGTCAATAGATTGAATATAACATACATAACATTTTACAAAATTAAATATATTTTTGAGCTTTTGTTTTCACAGTAAATTGTGATCTTAGAAAATTTGAAAGTATGTGTATGTGTACATTCAAAAACGAGTGAATGTATGCGTGTAAAGGGCGATATTAGACAAAGATACAAAGGTAAAGAATCGCCTGAAAATGTCAACACAATTCAATAACAATTTTGGTTGTTAGAATGAACGGCCTTGAATTTATTTGTTCACATGCATAGCAAAGGTGCTTGAACGTTGCTTGCATTGGGATTGACTTAACGGAATTTGATAAAACTTTCAACATATAATTCGATTGAATTTTTCACATTTTATAAAAACATGGTTATATTTGGAACAGACTTTCAATTAGGCAGAGGATGAGAGGGGGCGTAGGTAATTAGTAGAAACAACTCGTATCTAAAATGTAAAAAAATTAAAATAGCATAAAATTAACATTAACCTATGTGCAAGATATAAGGGGTATAGCTTAGAGCGGTGTTGGAGATATAATTTTAAAAATCGGTTTTCGATAAGTTTAAAATCGATAACATTACAACAAAAATAGATATCGTTCATACGAAGCAAACTTGACCTGCGCTTGCTATACGCGGACCCATAAAAAAATTCAAGTCTCTAGCCCGTTTACGTTCTGAGATCGATGCAGTCACACATACGGACAGACAGAATATATATACTTTGTGGGGTCACCTCCTTCCATACATTTAACAAAATCATTCTACCCTGATTTCCCATTTTCCATGGGTTCAGGGTATAACAATCATCAAAGCACCTGAATTGGATCCTGCGTCTACTACATATGTATCGCGCATTATCTCAACTAACACAGCCACCTAGTATTAATAAAATTTTTTTAAAATAAATAATTATTACGCCGCAGCCGGAGTTCGATCTCGGACCCTTTTGGTTACGTGTCACAACAATATTGCATCGCCAGATATTGCAAACACAATTCAAACACAATTTTGGCTTAAGAATATGCTTGAATGAACGGCCTTGAATTTTATCCTGCGAATTTATAGAAACGCGCTTGCACGGTTTTTTGATAGATTGATACTGACCTAACGTTGTAAGTCCGTGTGTAGCACGCGCGGTCAATTTTTTTTGTAATGTTATCAACTAAAAACCTTATCAGAAATTATACCTCCTACACCTTTAGAACTAAAGCATTCAAGATTTGCATAAAGATTCATGTGAATTTTGTGTAGTTTTGGTTTTTGTTATATTTTGGATACCAGCTAAGTCCCTCGTCACTGGTCAATTGCAAATGTAGCTATGTGAAAATTCACTATAATTATAAGTTGAAAGTTTTCTTAAATTCCGTTAAGTCAGTCTCAATTTATTAAATAAATTATTTTTCCAACATAGTATGCATGTGTATACAAGCACATAGCTTCAGAATATTCCAAAAATGTCGTGTTTACATGTTGCCGTCATTTGCAGCAGTTTTATTGTAAACTATATAGCAGGTGTTAAGACGATCTTCTAGTCAGGCAAACCATTCTAGAGAAAACATTCTTGTTTAAATATGGTTTTTGCTGTGTAACTATTTAATTTTTTTTTACGCTATTGAAGCTAGAGACTTGAATTTGGAACAAAAAGTGAATTAACAAGTAAGTGCCCGACTAGCAGATACCCTGAGCCCCGTCCGATTTGCATTGTTTAATACGCTATATAGCTTGCATATAACATTCAATTTTCCAAGATTAAATTATAATTTTGAAATTTTATTCAACTAGAATGTATGTAAATCAAAAATAAATTAATAATTAAATAAATAAACAAATTAACAAAAAAAAAAAGAAAAGAAAAACAAACATCACCGCACCTGGACTCGAACCTGCATCTATTTAATACATATGTAACGTTAGAGCGCATCATCTCAACTAGCACAAAGACTTCATGTTTATAAATTTAAAAAAAAAATTAAAAAGTTACGCTGTTGTCACTGAGTTCGAACTCGGGACCTTTCGTTTATGCGCTTTGCGTCTATCCACTACGCCACACCAGTATTGCGTTGCCCGTTGGCAAAACGTAAAGTAGTACTACAAGGGTGATATGTGACAAATACAAAACTAAAGAAGCTAAAGAAGCAGATCAATCGCAATTTTAATTCTTAGAATATGCTGAAATGCCCGCATATGAACGTATGAGTATGTGTACATACAAAAACGGTGGTCTGTTTCAATGTATGCGTGTATAGAGCGATATATAACAAATACAAATACAATTCAAACACAGATCTGGTTGAAGAATATGCTAGAATTGAATTTATTTGTGCACATGCATAAGCAGACGCGCTTGCTCGATTCAATGTGTGTATGTGAGAATATTTGTAAATGTTTTTTGCTGCGCGTCGCTGCTTGCCACGTGCAGCTAAACGTTTTGTTCAATAATTTGGGACTGACTTAACGGAATTTGATGAAACTTTCAGCATATGATTCTATTGAATTTTTTACATTTTATAAAAATGATAATTTATTCACATGGCTAAATTTGCAACAGATTCTCCATAAGTGGAGAATGGGAGGTGGGGTTAATTAGTAAAAAGACCCGGCAAAAAAATAAATAGAAATTGCATAAAATTCACATGAATCTGTATGCAAAATTTGAGGGGTCTAGCTCTAAAGGTGTGGCAGATATAATTTTATAGCCTGTTTTCGATAAGGTTTAAAATCGATAACATTACAACAAAAATACATATCGTTTTTTGGTAACAAACTTCACCTGCGCGTGCTATCCACGGACCCAAGAAAAAAATTCAAGTCTCTAGCTTGTCTAGATGCTTCAATCGACGCGTTCAAACATACGGACAGACGGACGGACGGACAGACGGACAGACAGACAGACGGACAGGGCTAAATCGACTCAGCTCGTCGCCCTGATCAAGAATATATATACTTTGTGGGGTCTGACACGCCTCCTTCTGCCTGTTACATACATTTAACAAAACCATTATACCCTGAAAAACAGTTAAGATTTTTCCGATACGTCCACTAAGGACGTGTAAAATCGGAAAATGCTTGCGCCAATAGTCGAGAAATCATATTAGTTAAAGTGCTAGAGTTAGAATATATACTCGATTGGAGCAGCCAAGATAAAAAATATATGGCAGATATACGATATATGTATATACGCCCATTGGGGGCGTGGCAAATCGGGAAAACTGTATGTTCAACAGTTTTAAATCTAGAATGGCGTGGCAAATCGGATCTGAATATATAGTGATTTTTCAAGTTCAGCTTTATTTTGAACACTATAAATGCTAGACACTTGAAATGTGATATATATATACTCTGGTAAGTGACCCAAGATATTGCGGACATACCTACGCCTACAGGGGGCGTGGCTCCTACAGTTTTAGAGCTAGACGTTTCAAAATTATATGCTTGTGTTACTGGGGGCCTCACCTATCGATTACCCAAAAATAAATTTTACGCCACTCAACTCCTTCTAAGAACTTGCCAAATATATGTCTACGCCTACTGGGGGCGTGGAAAATTGGCAACAAAGTTTCTAACGCCCAGCTGCAAAATGCATATGTCTGTGCCACCTATATAAATAAGCTTAATAAGAATTGCTAAGACGACAAAAGTCATTTATAGGAAATATTAAGAAATATAAGAAATTCGATTTAATGTTGAAGTGCTGGAACTAGCCTAGGTCATTATTGTTATTTTCATTTTTACACACACCAAAAATTGTAAATACCAAATTAAATTGCATTCATACGATATTTATTTTTTATCGATTAATTTTCCATACGGCCACTAACCATACAACACATAGGCTCGTCATTCAGAACAAAATTATTCTACACAAAAGAATGGACGATTGTTTTTTTATTTTTGATGTCTTATGATTGGAAATTTATAAATAAATAGGATAAGATACCAAAAAAAAAAAAAATGATAAACTCGTACTTCTATGGTATACACGAGTATAAGTTATTCCAACCTATTAGATCGGATCTTAGATGAGACCGAGTTATTCGCAATGAAACAGACGGATTTATTCAAATGAGTTTATTTGGACATTGCGATCGCGTCTGCTTGAATTCAAATTGGACACTAAAAGTAAAGACAATTTTGTTTTTACGAGCTAGCCCTAACTTGCCGCTGAGCCAGACGTCGCTGGTGAGAAATGCTGACCTTGCACATTGCAAAAGTGTCACATTTCCTGCGGGTGGAACGGGGAGTTTACGATCTGAGAGCATCGTCAGCATTGTCGTAACATAAACAGTGGCGGATGCCCAATTTAACTTAGCCACAGTTGATTCAGTTTTGGCTAATGTTAACTACTCCCCCACTTAAGTTATCACCGTCCTCGGTCATTCCAAGATCTCTTAGAGCGACTTCAAAACCTTCCTGTACCCTTCTCTTCTTTCTGTAGTGAATTAGCCATGCGATGACAGCTACCGTTCCGCATATCATGAGGCAGATGGACGAAGCTTTCATTTAGTTGAGTCCTTAATTCATTGATGCAGGAAGGGCAATATCTTCTTATGTTCGATGACGTTAAAAACTGGCGATGAAGAGGATCCGGAAATTTTCCTGATGGCACCATTGAAGTTGGTGAATTTGGTACCATTGATGTAAGCGGTACGATCAAACGTCCCCAGATAGGTTCCAGTGACTTTGACTTCTGGCCCGTCATCGATGTTTACTCGAGCTGGCCTGTCATTGATTATGATGATTCCCTCTTCAACTATCGATATTGGGGCTAGGTGGCTTGGCTGCGTGTTGCAACGGGCCGTGGTGCCCGCGTGCAGTTCTTGAGTGCACGTATTAACTGCTGACTCTTTGCAGAAGGGCATGTGTGACGATCCACGGCATGATTGTATTGTAATGATTTTACCATCGCAGTCACCTACGGTGTTCTCAGGCATTTGAAGTAAAATTCCGGCATGAGCGACGGGGAAAACTATGACCTTCTTACATATTACCTTAGGTTTAGGGAATTAAATTAAAAAGTGGATTTCTTGATTGTTTGCAAAGACATTAATGCTAGATACATTTAAAATTGGAGTTACGCTAACTTATGTGAAATCTTTACTTAAAATTACCTTTAAGTCACTGTCATTTATAATTACCGGGTTTATTACGTTATTGGCAGCCGCAATTTCCAATGTTAGTATTCTGATTCTCGCTAGAAGAGTCTCATATAAGTGCGCAGAATCGATTTGCTCTGATTTCGTCAATTTCAAAATTTCGTTAACAGTGACTATGCGTGCATTTATCTGTTTTTGGGTGTTTGAATTTATAATGATTTGCCTATTGTTTTCCCTAACCAATTCATGCTGTGCCAGTTGAATATTCCTCAAGTCGTCAGAGTCAGCCGTTCCGGCTATTATTTTAGTGCCTTACCTATGATATCTAAACTCCTTGCGTGTCTATGGTGGACGCCCAGAGTTGTTAACAAAGTTGTCAGGTGGTTTGAGTCTGCGTTTAAATTCTTCCAATGTGTCCTGTAAAAGTCTGCCGTACCCCGTCAAATTTGTTTAATGTCTCAAAAATCTAATCTCATCCATATTACCACGGCCCCGTCGATAACCGGGATGTAATCTACGTGGGAGTTGTCCGTCAGTTATGCCGTGGAAAGCGTAGCCCACAAAATTAAGCCTAGAAGGTGCCTGAAAGAATTATAGGTTTAGTGAACGACCACTACCATCTTACCTAAACTGTACTTTGCTTATTGCTGTTTATATTATTTTTACTAGTTTGCTTACTACCTAAGGTTGGACCACCCTCCCTTTTATGCGAACTGTCGTATATAAGGGGCTTATCTTATGAACTTGTCGTTTATTTGCCTTAAGTAATACCACCTCATCTACTTCAAATACCCTATTCTGTCTTGACGGGTTATTTCAGTCTAGCTGTGTTTTCTGTGCTTTGTGCAGTTTGTTTATCTATGATCGAGTGGAATGATCGGTTATATTCCACCGTGGCTTGGAGCACGGCTTCAACCGTGTCTGTGATGCCCCTTTGCTGGGATAAGCATCTTGCCATGTCACTCAGGGTGCTATGAAACCGTTCTATCTGCCCATTTGACGTGCTGTGAAGCAGAGGGGCATTAGCAATATCGATGCCGTATTGATTTTTTAACATTGACCTCATTGTCTCAGAATTAAACGAAGCTTCGTTGTCGCAGTATACCGTCTTGATTGTCGGGAATAATTTGACTATCAATAATATTGGCCCCTTTATGTCCGAAATCGTGCGTGATGCAATAGGCTGAACCACAGCAAACTTAGATAACTTGTCTATGACAGTCAAAAAATGTTTTCCTGCAGTAGAGTAAATATCCATGTGGATAATTTCCCCTGCGTAGGACGGGACCAGGGTAGCTCCGAGATTTTGCTTTTTGGGGTGTCTATCATACTTGGCCTTAGCGCAAATTTTACAATTTACAACGACTTCCCCCGCAATTTTGTTCATATTTGGGAACAAATATTCCCTTAGCACCTGTTTTTCGTTTTCTTGCGCTGCTCTATGAGCGCGATTGTGCTCTGCTACGACTATTTCTTTCTGTTCATTCTTGTTTAAAGTGTCCGTCACCCTGCTTTTGCAGTACCAAAATTTGGTAGAAGCGAAAGTTTCGACAAGCGCATGCTGTATGCGTGCTAAAATTGATAACTCGCAGTTAATAGCATTTACTACCTCTGGGCTAACGGCCGCTTTGACCACATCAACAAACGTGTCCCAGTCTTTGAAAAGGATTTCGTGTCGGACTTTTTGCTTGCCGTTGCCACTGATGTTCTGCCTCTTCCAGAATAATCTGGTTTCTAAAGCAGTTTACGGGCTTTTCAGTGGCGTCGATTGTATAAGATAATGATTGGGTTTTATATTTTGCCTGGACAAGGCATCTGCCACATGGTTCTCCTTACCAGGTATGCAAAAAACTTTGGCCCCGTGTTCATCGATGAAAGCTTTCCAGGTCTTAATTTTCGAATTTGGATTTCTATTCGACACGGCGAACGTCAAAGGCTAATGGTCGGTATAAATGTTTAAATTGTTCACACCATAAAGGTAGTGGCGTAAATTGCCCAATGCCCAAACTATTGCTAGCAACTCTCTTTTTATTATTATTATTTATTTATTATTAAAAGACATTGACAAGACTGGAGTCAACTTAAGTGTAAACAATAAAAATATTTATATATAAAAAGCCTAAAATAACATAAATTTTCAATAATACCACCAACTCGGTGGGGGTACTTTATTTGCCAGTAAGGCCAGCTATGCCCCAATTCACAGCCATTTTAGTCAGTGATATTATTGATGCTATAAAAGACAGAAAGTAATTGCAGGAAACTTATATATTAAATAGATTATAATCTTAGATATAAGTAAAAATCTAGGAACTACCGGCTCACTCATGGGCTCTATCAGAGATACCACGAAGATGATCTGCAAGCAAGGATTTTATAAGGGGAAGAAAGAGTTCAGAGTAGTACACATGATCAAATTTATTATAATTTATGCATAACACGTGTAACGCGCTATGCAAAGAATAATCTGATGTGCATACAGGTAAATACAACGGACGAAAGTGTCTGGTTGTTCTAGAGGGAACAGAAAAATTAAGCTGATTTAACAAACATGGCGAATCAATTTTACCCATAATCAAATTATGTAGGAAAACAACACCCACAATTGTTCTACGGTTAATTAAAGATGGAAGATTAATAAGAAGAAGCCTACTCTGATAAGACGGTAAACGAAGATTTGGATCCAAGTTTAGATCACGCAACGCAAAGATGAGAAACTGTTTCTGGACCGATTTAATACGGTCCTGATACAATTTATGCTGTGGAGACCAAATAATTGAACAGTATTCTAAAATAGGTCGAACCAGCGAAGTATATAACAGTTTGGTTATAAAGGGATCTTTAAACTCCTTTGACCAACGTTTAATAAAACCAAGAGCACCTTTAGCTTCATTTAGGATAGTAGAGATATGAAGATTAAAAGAAAGTTTTGTGTCAAAAGTAACACCAAGATCTTTGACAGTTAAAATTCGTTGTAGGGAAATGTTGTTAATAGTGTAATTAATAATATGTGGGATGGTACGTTCGTTGCGTAGTTTACCTCTCTGTTTTTGAGTGTCCTGGAGATCATAGTTATGGGTCTCCCACCTTGGGACAGCGCGGCTCCGATACCGGAGGAAAAAGAGTCCGTTATGAGGTCAAATGGTTTTTTAAAGTCCGGATAATGAAGGATTACGTCCTCCGAAGGCAAGATATTTCTGAGTTTGTCGAAAGTATTGAACTGCTTTCAATTCTACAGGGATTTTTTTGGACCTCTGTTTGCTAACTCTACCGTTTTCTTCCTTCAAAATGTCTGACAGTGGTTTTGAGATTATGGCAAAGTCTTTGACGAAACATCTATAATAGCTTGCTAAGAAAGATCTTACCGCAAACAAATTGGTTGGTATACCAAAATTTTACCATGTCTTCTCTTGTCTTTCTACCTCTGCTGGATACGACAAACTCTAGAAACTCGACACTTTTTTGAAAAAGTGCGATTTCTGACATTAGATTCCATTAACAGAACTGCTCCTCCAGCATTCACTTCGTCGTGTGTGTGTGTATATGTAGGTCACTAACCTCGCGTCCGTCAAATACATATATATTTCTCCACGTTGCGTAGTTTACCTCTCTGTTTTTGAGTGTCCTGGAGATCATAGTTATGGGTCTCCCACCTTGGGACAGCGCGGCTCCGATACCGGAGGAAAAAGAGTCCGTTATGAGGTCAAATGGTTTTTTAAAGTCCGGATAATGAAGGATTACGTCCTCCGAAGGCAAGATATTTCTGAGTTTGTCGAAAGTATTGAACTGCTTTCAATTCTACAGGGATTTTTTTGGACCTCTGTTTGCTAACTCTACCGTTTTCTTCCTTCAAAATGTCTGACAGTGGTTTTGCGATTATGGCAAAGTCTTTGACGAAACATCTATAATAGCTTGCTAAGAAAGATCTTACCGCAAACAAATTGGTTGGTATACCAAAATTTTACCATGTCTTCTCTTGTCTTTCTACCTCTGCTGGATACGACAAACTCTAGAAACTCGACACTTTTTTGAAAAAGTGCGATTTCTGACATTAGATTCCATTAACAGAACTGCTCCTCCAGCATTCACTTCGTCGTGTGTGTGTGTATATGTAGGTCACTAACCTCGCGTCCGTCAAATACATATATATTTCTCCACAAATATAAACAGTGGCTCCAACGCCAAATCGGACAAGACTATTTATTTTTTTCAAAGTGCTTTTTCTTTAGCAGGAAGTTAATTTTTTATCGCTTTGACATTTTTTCTTAAATCTACAATATAATGTATAAGCCTCCCAAAACAAAACAAAAAAAATTGTAATTTCAAACGGCAACATTTTTTTATTTTAAAAAAACGAGCAACAAGTCCGATTTTGAGCTTCAACGCCAAATTGGACAAAAGAAAACTTAAATGAAAAATAACAGAAAAACTTAATATTTAATATTTTATTGCAAACCCTTTGTTTGCGACAACAGCCTGCAAGCGATTGGGAACTGATTTGACCAACTTTTTGCAGATCCCTGGCTCTATGGAGTTCCAAGCTGCAAGTAATCCTTTTTTAATTGGTCAACTGTGTTATACCGGTTTTGGTACACTTTCCTCGCCAAAATTTCCCACAGATTCTATATGACGTTTATATCCGGGCTCTGGGCAGGCGTTTAGATCAGTTTAGGACAGTTATGGATTAACCAGAGCCTAGCTAGCATTGAAGTGTGCTTGGGGTCGTTGTCTTGATAAAAAGCAAAGTCTTCAAGAATCCCCAATTTCTCCGCACTCTGCTTAACATTTTTCTTCAAAATGTCAATGTAGCCAAATTTATCCAATATGCTATCAATAAAATGCAAATGGCCAACTCCCGCACTCGACATACAGCCCCAAACCATGACTGAACCTCCTCCATGCTTAACAGTGCCTATGGTGGCTCTTGGGCTCAAACTCAGTATTTGGTTTACGCTACACATACACCTTACCATCGGACCCATGCAAATTAAATTTACATTCATCAGTAAACAACACCTTTAAATAAGATAAGTGTGTGATGATATGATTATAATATGATATACAACCAACTAACATTATTCCAATAGTCATCGGTTTTTAGCAAGTACTCTTTTGCTAATTTTATTCTAAACGCCTTGTTCTTAGGGCTAATATACGGCTTTTTTTGTGCAACTCGGCCATGCAAATCATACCGATTCAAAGTATTGCGCACTGTGTTGTCACACACATCCTTTGCAAAGTTTGCTTTTATTGACATCCTGAGTTCCTTTGCGGTTTTAAAGGGATCAACCTTAATTTCCCTTATAATTGACCGTTCTTCTCTTGAGTTTAATCGCTTTCTTTTTCACCCCTGGCTTTTGTTAATTAATCTTCCATCCTCCCGAAGCCTTTTTATGATATCATTCATTCATATATTCTTCCGACCAGATCTGCTATTTCCCTAACGGGTTTGCCATCAAAATGCAGTTTTAATATTATTTGGCTTCCCACGTGGAGCCATTTCGCAAAAATAATTTGTGTTACTGTCACTTATGAGCTTGAGAACATAACGAAATGCAATAAGCAAAACAAAAACGAAAATCTCCGCCAAATAACGGATCTTTTTCTTGCAGTTTTCTTTTGTCCGATTTGGCGTTGAAGCTCAAAATCGGACTTGTTGTTCGTTTTTTAAATAAAAAAAAAATGTGTCCGTTTGAAATTACAATTTTTTGTTTTGTTTTGGGAAGCTTATACATTATAGATTTAAGAAAAAATGTGAAAGCGATAAAAAATTAACTTACTGCTAAAGAAAAAACACTTTGAAAAAAAAAACAAGTAGGAAAACTATAGTCGGAGGTGCCCGACTAGGAGATACCCTGAGCCCTTCCGATTTGCATTGTTTAATACGCTATATAGCTTGCATATATTATTAAATTTTCCAAAATTAAATTATAATTTTGAATTTTATTCAACTAGAATGTATGTAAATCAAAAATAAATTAATAATTAAATAAATAAACAAATTATCAAAAAAAAAAAAAAAGAAGATAAACAAACATCACCGCACCTGGACTCGAACCTGCATCTATGTAACGTTAAAGCGTGTCATCTCAACTAGCACGACCACCTCATGTTTATAGATTTAAAAAAAAAAATTAAAAAAGTTACGCTGTCGTCACCGAGTTTCGAACTCGGGACCTTTCGTTCACGCGCTTTTCGTCTACCCACTAGGCCACACCAGTATTACGTTGCTTGTTGGCAAAACGCAAAGTAGTACTACAAGGGCGATATGTGACAAATACAAAACTAAAAAAGCTAAAGAAGCAGATGAATCGCAATTGTGATTCTTAGAATATGCTGAAATGCGCGCATATGAATGTATGTGTATGTGTATATACAAAAACGGTGGTCTGTTTGAATGTATGCGTGTAAAGGACGATATATGACAAATACAAAACTACAGAAGCGGCTGTGCACATGCATAAGCAGACGGGCTTGCACGCTTCAATGTATGTGTATGTGTAAATGTTTTTTGCTGCGCGTCGCTGCTTGCCACGTGCAGCTAAACGTTTTGTTTGATAAATCGGGAAATTGCATAACATTCACATGAATCTATATGCAAAATTTGAGGGGTCTATCTCTAAAAGTGTGGATGATATAATTTTATAACCTGTTTTCGATAAGGTTTAAAATCGTTAACAAAATAACAAAAATAGATATCGTTTTTTGGTAACAAACTTGACCTGCGCGTGCTATCCACGGACAATAAGTACACTTTAAGAACAAATAAAAATAATAAACAGTTTTTTTACTTCTTTTTAAATAAAAAATATAAATATATATAATACATCAATATTTTCGTTTATCTTCTACCATTCTCTTTTTTGTTTTAAATTCTTGTATACATACATATTTGTATTATTTTCATTTTCATTTTCAGTTTACTTATTTTTATTCTGTATTATTGTTTTTACTTATTTTATCTTATTGCTTCTCTTCGCTTCCAAAACGCGGTTTATCTGTATTTGTGCCCTGTTCGGTTGACAAAGCCTGCCATTTCGTCAACTTCCGTACTCATTCTCCGAGTAATCGTCTGTCCCTAACGCAAACCTTTCCGACAGCTAACTTCTAGTTAGTCTCCATGTCGGATCGTTCTAGCCGATCGCAACTGAGTGCACCTCCTTCGCGTTTTATCAAGCGCAGCTCCTCAGCGACTCCCATTCCGTCCGAGAAACAGCAGACTTCCAGCACACTCAAGCGTAGTCCGGTGGTAACTCCATCCGCTCCAAAGCCCACCATTCCGTTGACTAAAATGTCGCTGTCCGAGTTCATTTCTGCATTAAATTTGAGGCCCGCATCGACCATTCCGGAGAGACTGGTTCGACCCGTGCAAATCAGCTCCAGGCCTTAGACATTCGACGGGATCGAGTCAAGGTCCTGTGGGAGAAAGCCGAGCTGCACTATGAAGCGTGTTCCAAAGCGCATAGTCAGGGGGAGGCAGTGGAGAAGTTTAGGCCATGGAAGCCAAATTCGACCAATGCTATACAGTTTATGAGCGTAGTGCCGCCCGATTGAGCAGGCAAATTGACGCCGTGTCCGCACCGAGTGCACCGCCCGCTCCTGTGTCGGCTATTGTTTCCTCGGGCGGCTGTCGCCTTCCTCCCGTCGACACAGAAGTGTTCCACGGCGATTACTTGCGCTGGCCAACGTTTCGCGACCTCTTCACGGCCATATATATTGACAATCCACGGCTGACTGCGGTGGAAAAACTACTCCACCTGAATATCCAAAACCGCAGGCGATGCAAATGCTATAGTCGCAGAGTGCCCTCTCACTAACGACGGCTTTGCATCGGCTTGGGGCGCCTTGTGCGACCGGTTCGAGAATAAGCGGCTGCTAGTCAACAGCCAGCTTAAAATCCTTCTCAACCTAACCAAGCTCCCCAAAGAATCGGGCGCATCTTTCAGAGAGTTGCATGGCACCATGAACAGATGTGCCACTGCGATCGAGCATGCTCAAATCTCCACGGAAAATTGGGACTGTATCCTTGTGTTCCTGTGCACTTCCAAATTGCCAGAACACACTCGATCTCTCTGGGAGCATTATCTGACAAATAAGTCAGAAATCCAGTGCGCGAGCACTGGAAGCTATAGAAACTGACAGGTCCAGTCCTGCCGCACCAACGCCTGCCCCGAGGTCCGCGAACCCTGCTCCTTCCAAACGGCTGGACTTCTTTGAAGCCCACGTCTCCACTGAGAGCAAGAAATGCGATTTGTGTTCAAAGGAGAACCACCCAGTCCGACTCTGCCCTCGCTTCCTCCAAATGTCTATTCAACAGCGAGAGGCCTACATAAAGCAGAAGAAGCTGTGTCTGAATTGCTTCGCACGCGGTCATCTGCTGCACGGATGCACCAGTGCGCACAGTTGTCAGAAATGCAACGGTCGGCATAACACCCTGCTCCATAAAGAGCATGAATCCGATAATGGCGCTGCATCCGTCAGTGGCCGTACCCCTTCATTCGCCCAGAGACGTCTCACATATTCAGACGTATTTCTCTGCTAACACACAAGATGTCCTTTTTGGTACGGCAATAATCAATATATGCCATCTAAGAGCTACATATCCCGTGCGGGCACTAATCGATTCGGGATCTGAGGCGACTTTCATTTCTGAGCGCCTGTTCCGTCTCATCAAATTGCCCGTCAGGTCTGTGCAGACGCGAGTGTCAAGCTTAGGCCAAGCTATAACAGCCCGATCACAAAAACTTTGCGATCTCCGCTGAAACCAAGACTACGGATTGAAGCATCTGCTCTCGTCCTTCCAAGTCTTGCTGGCAGCCTGCCCTCGTCTCCAATTCCGCACAACTTGTTGGTCAGCATTCTCCCTACGGTGGACATCGTGCTCCAAACGACGACCAAGGACTTCGAAGTCAAGGCGCTGATTGATCCGTGTAGTCCCACTAGTCGGATCAACGCTTCCATGGCAAAGACATTGGGTCTTTTCGTCACAAGCGTCGGTCCAGAGCAAGTCTCATTCACGAGTTTCATTCGGTCGAAGACCTCGCGCTTCGAGTTCGACGCGTTATTCCAACTGGACCCCCAGCTAAACGTTCGGACGTCAATCCGGGCCATCGAGCGGGAAGCTGGGCCTCCAGGGATCACGCTCGCCGACAGCACCTGGTCACGCCCCGTCATCCTTCCGGGGATCGTTCCCAGCACCGACGGCCTTCTAATGGCGCAAAACACCGTGTTCGGATGGGTCCTCTGGGGCGCCTGATCATAGACCCAGCCCAGGTCTTGCAATCCTTGCAAGGGGGGGAGTATGTTTATGTCAGATTTCATTAAACAGAACTGCTCCTCCCTCCACATTCCCATGCTATGCTATTAACAGCGCTGTTAATAACATAAGCTCCAACTCCAGCTCTCCAGCTGGTTCTCTGGCGCTTTCTTTGTACTTTCCTCATCTCTTCCTTTTCTATTCTCACGCTATCTTCTATTCGTCTTGTATGCACGTTGACTGTGAACTTTCCATATTTAAATAAACGCAAACGATTTCCAATCAACCAATAAGAAAAGTGTTTCAAATTATCTGCGACACCCCCCTAAAAACAATATGGTTTTACTTGCAAAAATTAAAATTGCATAAAATTCACATGAATCTACGTAAATGCATAAATGCAGATATATTATTAAATTTAATATACATGATGCCCCTATTGGAAACGAGTATCACGCATTGGGTTTCGCCCTAAGGCAACGTTCTTATTTGTTTTTTTTTTTTTTTTTTTTTTACCGAACAGTCATTAACAGTTTCTTTGCTGGGGACGTGGATTCTATCTTAGAGTTAATCCTGTTGGGCACCAGTTATTTAATAGCGGAGTCCGGCGTTGCTGCAGATGAGTTTCCTCTCCGCGATGACCCTCACTGATGATTATCGAGAGTTGTATCTTTCGGGATGGCCATGGGTTAATGGTCAGCAAGCAGACTCAGCATAATTGTATAATTAAAGTAAATAAGTATAATAATAATCGCATATGTGGAGCGACTGGCTATTGCTCCCAACCAACTATTTAGCGAACGCTGCATTTTGAAGGTGCACGCGTTGTTTTCGTTGCGTGGGTCGCTTTATAAGTTGTTGCAATGGTAACTTATCAACTTACCTGTTTACTTATACACGCGTTGAGCACCCAAAGACACGGAGACATGGAAAATCGTTTAAGCCTGAATCAAAAGTTGTAAAGCTAGAACGCTGAATTTGGTAACAAAGTTTGTAACGCCCAGCTTAAATTAAATATACCAGATGGAGCTATAGAAACAAATTATGGCGCACTCGTTTACACACGAATGCAACATTTTCACTTGTTATTTTCTGTTCCCATGTCCGTAATGAACGTCTTAATTAGACCGTACTTTAGAATATAAGATTCGAATTTTTTGACAGTTGTTGCGCATTTGTTTGCAACCGGATAGCTAACTTTGTCAAATCACATATTACATATATTTCCATTTTCCGAACATGGTAGTGCACCAATTCTGTCTACTATTACTCTGTCAAAAGCATATTTTGGTGCTTCAGTTAGTATCACAGGTGATCTTTTGTGTTTCAACGTCAGGCATTTAGAACATTTACTTATATACTCTTTTATAAGACGATTAATTTTTTTCCAATAATATTGTCTTTTAATTTTAGCTGGCGTTTTGTTATGCCTGTATGACCTCCTTGTATCGGATCGTTTTGGTATGTAGACAGTATTGCTTCTTTTTCTTTTTTTTTTTTATAAGGTTCACCGGCTTAAGTAGCGCTACTCTTAATGATTTTAATATTATTATTTTAGTTATTTAAATTAATTTTATTGTCAATGTTTTTACCCAAAGACGCAATTGAAACTAATTCAAAGATCTTTTTGCTCGGTGCCACTTTGAGTTAGCTGATTTTAAGTATACCGGCTTGCCATTAAAGCCTTTGGAAAAACTGACATAACTCTACAATTCCATAGGAAAATAAATCTATCTATCTATCTATATCTTTTAATTCGGATGTTGGTATTCGTGATAGGGCGTCAGCCACGAAATTGTCTTTACCCTTTAGGTACTCGACTGTAAATTCATATTCTACTAATTTGTGCCTCATTCGTGTTAATTCAGAATTTGGATTAACCATAGAGAACAAATATGTTAAGGTTCTGTGATCTGTTATGACTGTAAAATGTTAGCCATAAATATATGGTCAAAAATGTACTATTGCCAAGTGAATTGCTTTTAATTCTTGCTTTGAGTGCTTTTATTACTTTAACCTTTTATAAATGATCGTCACGCATATGCAACGCGAAATTGGAGTCCAATATAATTTTGAGTTAAAAGTGCTCCACATGTTTATTTGCTTGCATCTGTGATTATGAGCAAGGAATGTCCCTTCATGCACAAAAATGAGCAATTTTAGGAATGTAATTATTTTAGATTGTGTTTTCTACACAGATTGAAAACATTGGTTAAATTTTAATTCCCTGAGCCCATTGAAAATGGGAAATCAGGGTATAATGGTTTTGTTAAATGTATGTAACAGGCAGAAGGAAGCGTGTTAGACCCCACAAAGTATATATATTCTTGATCAGGGCGACGAGCTGAGTCGATTTAGCCTTGTCGGTTTGTCCGTCCGTCCGTCTGTCCGTATGTTTGAACGCGTCGATTGAAGCATCTAGACAAGCTAGAGACTTGATTTTTTTTGTTGGGTCCGTGTATAGCACGCGCAGGTCAAGTTAACTTCGTATGAACGATAACTACTTTTGTTGTTTTGTTATCGATTTTAAACCTTATCGAAAACAGGTTATAAAATGATATCTCCCACACCTTGAGAGCTACACCCCTCACATATAGATTCATGTGAATTTTATGCAATTTCTATTTTTTTTATTTTTTGATACTGGCTCTTTTTAATAATTATCCCCCCCCCCTCCTCCCCACTATCCTACTCCCCTTCACCAATCATGCAGAGTCAGTTCCAAATTTAACCATGTGAATAAATTTGCATTTTTATAAAATGTAAAAAATTCAATAGAATCATATGCTGAAAGTTTCATCAAATTCCGTTAAGTAAGTCCCGATTTATTAAACAAAACGTTTGGCCAATTATCAAACGCACGTGGCAAGCAGCGACGCGCTGCAAAAAAGATTTACATATATTCTCACATACACACATTGAAACGAGCAAACGCGTCTGCTTATGCATGTGCACAAATAAATTCAATTCTAGCATATTCTTCAACCAAATCTGTGTTTGAGTTGTATTTGTATTTGTCATATATCGCCCTTTACACGCATACATTAAAACAGATCACCGTTTTGTACACATACATGATCAGACGTTCATATGCACGAATTTCAGCATATTCTAAGAATTACAATTGCGATTAATCTGCTTCTTTAGCTTCATTAGTTTTGTATTTGTCACATATCGCCTGTAGTACTACTTTTCGTTCTGCCAACAAGCACCGCAACATTGGTGTGGCGTAGTGGATAGACGTAAAGCGCATAAACGAAATGTCCCGAGTTTGAAACTCGGTGACAGCGTAACTTTTAAATTTTTTTTTTAAATTGGTAAAGATGAGGTTGTTGTGCTACTTGAAATGATGCGCTCTAACGTTACATATGTAGTAAATAGATGAAGGTTCGAGTCCAGGTGCGGTGATGTTTGCTTTTCTTTTTTTTTTTCTTTTTGTTGATTTGTTTATTTATTTATTTATTGATTTACATACATTTTAGTTGCATAAAATTTTAAAATTATAAATTAATTTTGGAAAATTGAATGTTATATGCAAGCTATATAGCATATTTAACAATGCAAATCGGACGGGGTTTAGGGTATCTTCTAGTCGGGCACCTCCGACTAGAGTTTTCTTATTTGTTTATTTTTGCGCCCATAGTCAAGAAATCATATTAGTTGAAGAGCTAGAGAGTTGCAATTTGGAATGTATATTTGTGTTGACCACCCAAGCTCAAAAAGATATGGTAGATATATCTACGCCCATAGGGGAAAACTGTATCTTCTACAGATTTAAAGCTAGAAAATAAAATTTGGCACGTAACTTAACCTTACGATTCTATACAAATTGATGAAAAGATTTTATGTCCACGCCCACTGGGGGCACGCCGCCGCGTAAATCAGATCTGATTTTACAAGCTATATTTTGAGAACTATTAATGGTAGAGACTTGAATTTTGATATATATACTCGAATAAGTAGCCCAAGATCAAAAAGATATGGCGGCAAATCGCAAAAACTATATTTAATGTTTAAGTTCTGCAAATAATTTATCTGCTAAAATTATCATTTTTCGTATTGCCTAGGTCAGTTAGGTTATTTTCTTTTTTGTGTGGGTGACCATACCATAAAAAATTGTAAATAACAAATTTTTATCGATTACACATAGACTCGTCATTCAGAACAAAATTATTCCACACAAATAATTGACGATAGGACCCATCATGTATGTATGTATGTATGTATGTATGTATGTAGGCACGAACAGCAATGCACATTAATTGAATTTGAATTTATTGTCATGATGTACACCCATTTACAGTCCTTTTACTTACATGTACATATGTATTTGCATTTATGTGTCCATGTGCGAAACGCTTGCGAAACTCTTGCATTATGTTATATCACTAACCATACAACACATAGACTGGACATCGGATTAAAGTTGCTCTGGCTCCAATCTTTTACGAAGGAAAATAATAATAGCACGATTCAATTTAGCTTATTTTTTATTAGTTTAATGCCGTATAGGCAAAGTTAATATGTATGTGATCGAGAGTTACATTGTATATAGGTGTTGCCCGCTTGAAGGTGATTTTCGAACAGAACTTAAAAAATAGAATTTAGAAGTAATAATCAAGCTGTGTATGTTATAGTTTCTTATCTGCATGAGTGCACTATGAGACTGAGAATTAGATAACGAACAGATGGCTTAAGAGTAGCCTATCTATCCGAATATCCTCCCCCCGTTGAAAGACGAAGTCTTTTAACAGGATCATCAATTATTGACAGCTTGACGTGTAGTTCCAGTGGGTGTACGCAGAACAGCGACTCTCACAATGGTCTCAACGACTCGGGCAAGTTACTATTTCGCACATACGACATCATTGACCTTGATAGAAGTCTGCGAGGTGAGCCATTTTCCACGTTGTTGGAGAATGTAAGGTATTCCACACTCCAGCGCTTCCAAAACAATTTTTGTATGTAAGCAATGCGTTGCCATCGATCGAGACGATTGTGGTCGAGCTCAGATATGTTTGGCTCGGAAAAATCGATGAGTGTTCGATCAAGCAGAAAATATCCTGTAGTGAGAGCTCCAAGATCATCGGGATTTTATGAAAGTGGAACAAGAGGACGAGAATTGATTATAGCTTGAATTTGTCATACCAAGGTGCGCTGTTCGTCGAAGCCAAGAAATTATGACCACATATAGAGATATAAATGATTCTTGGCGATCTTTACTGCTGCTTCCCAAAGGTCGCCGAAATGTGGCAAGTGGAGGTATGAACCTCCAATCCAAACTGTTGATGCAGTACTCATGAACTTCAGCGCGATAGTCCTGACTCAACAGATCCGCTAGCTCGATACGTGCAACCACAAAGTTAGTAGCGTTGTCAGAGCAAATGCAACTTGGAATGCCGCGCCTACCATTGAAACACAAATGTAGCTTTTATTGATGTTTTGTTTCGTCCATCGGGTTTGTAGTAAAATTGTCCACAGTAGTCGACTCCAGTGACTGTAAATGCCAGTGAGTGTATATGATCCTTAGGTAAGTCCGCCATTATATGCTCCATTAGATGAGGCTTGTATCTGCAGCATACATACTTTTTCGCAGTGCTTGAACAACAGTTTTCATTCGACTGGAGTCGAATTACTCGAAGCAAAGCATAGACGAAGAAATCGAAAGAATGGCGCTTGACGAATAAACATTTTTCTTCTTCTTTCCATTTTGTAGTGCAGAGTATTCTCGCTGCAACTGAGCTCTTTGAACAAGAAGACACAATATGTACGATCCTTGACGAAGATCGTCCGCTGACAATCCAGGTGTCTTTGTTCTCCTAATGAATTTGTTGATGTAACCAAAAATACGCTTCATTCTTCCGAATGAATTTATATGTTTGAATGACAACGAGATATCCACATTATCTGCCGAGAGCATAACTTTTTGACTCATTTCCAGAAGGCATGTCTCAGACAAGCAGTGCCTAGGCCAATAATGTTATTTCATTTGCAAGAACGTAGGTCCGTGCATCCATAATCTCGAATGTAAAGCTCCAACGGGGCTGCTCCTTTTGATGACACATTCGTTGGATTCATCCCAGTTGGTATGTAATGCCACTCCATGCCGGCCACTAGCTGTTGTATGGTGCAATTCTTATTGGCGACAAATACATTGAATTTGGATGGCACTTCTGTTAGTCAATATAAGACTACGGATAAATCTGACAAATAATGCATCTCACATTCAAACAAGTTCATTTTGTTTATTTTGCTTACTAAGTTCGCAAGCAGAAATGCCGTGCATAGCTTAAGCTTAGGCACCGTGAGGGTCTTTATGGGGCGACTCTTGCCTTAGAGCAGAGTAAACCTTAGCAGCATTATTTTTCGCTGAACGAATAAAGACACAAGAGCCGTAGGCCCGAAAACTACCATCGCAGAAAGCATATAGCTTGAGTCTTGCTTTGAGTTGGAGTACATAACGAGGAAGTATGTTGTTCGGCGCAGCAGCTAATAATTGCTCTTAAATAAGCTTCTCTTAAGCCATCTGTTCTTTATCACATTCTCATTCGCTCATAGTGCAGTTAGGCACAAAAAGAAACTGTAACACACATACATATGTAAATTTCTGCTGCTCGGTCTCTTGCTTATCATTTTGTATTATATTCTTTAAGTTCGAAATCCACCTTCAAGCGAACAACACCTACATATCTCTATTGTAAACTGTATTAACTTTGCCTACACGATCATCGCGGACTAGGCATTAGACTAATAAATAATAAGCTAAATTAAATCGTGGTTTTATTATTTTGCCTTCGTAAATGATTGGAGCCAGAGTTGCCGAAAAAGCTCGGCAGCTTCCAACATTTTGGTGACCCCGACGTGATTTATACACTCCGTGGTGTTTCGTTTAGTGTATCAAGTTAGTACTCAACTTCGTCAAAGTGCAACGGTGTGAATCATTAACATTTGTGCAAAATAGTGCATTCAAATTAATAACACATCGCGTTGTACGACGAAACAGTGTAAAATATTAACATTTGTGCAAAATAGTGCATTCAAATTAACAATAAACTTCGTCGTACACGACAGTGCAAAGCGTTCAAATTTGTGCAAAATAGTGCATTCAAATTAATAACAAATCTCGTCGTGTAAAGCATTAACATTTATGCTCAAGTTATATATTAATTTGTGTATATAATAGTGCATGGCATTGTGCGTACATTATCTTGAGTTTTTCTTATTCCTCTTTAATCGTCTGTTTCGTTCGTCGCGTTTGGCGCCTGCTGTGCATCGTCTGCATATAGGGCCCGCTAAGCCGAAAAAGCTGTGTTAATCATAGAAGACACACATACAGACATATATAAAAGCTCAGATAAGCTTGCGGTCGCGCTTGCGTTGTGCTTATCTTTATCATCTTCTTGTTCGTCGGTTGTTCGTCGCGCTTTTGGCGCTTCTTTGTGCAGCGTTTGCATAGAAGGCCCGCTAATCCGAAAATAGCTGTGTCGATCACACACATACAAACACACGCATTTACAGTGAAAGAGTGAACCTGCATATTAGATCAGCTAAACTCGAAGTGCATTAGAGAGTATATTAGCTTGTGCATTAATTTTGTAACCAAACGTGTTTTTTCGCGAGTAAACAGACTCTAATGAATAACTCAGAGTCGAATGTTGATCAAGTGCGTGCATCTCAGGTTACTTTCTTAAAACTCAAAACAAACGCGCTTTTCGATAGACTTGAAAGGTTATATGCCGATATGGACATTGACAAATTAAGTCACATGGACTCGTGTGATTTACGTGTGCTTTTGGATTCGCTAACCAAGTTAGAGTCAAACTTTGATTCAGTCCATACTAGCCTAGAAGAATCTAACTTTGAGTCCATATCTAGTGATTTACCTGCGCGGTTTGAATCAACCTTGTTAAAGTTGAAAGCCTTGCTTCAACGTGAACTAGGAAATCGGTCGGATCAACAACTTTCGTCGACGCTTAATACAAGTGGTTCAAACGCTCATCCAACACTCGTCATGGCTAATCGATCGCGTTTGCCGCAGCTGGAGCTGCCAAAATTTAGTGGAGTCTACACTGAGTGGGAAAACTTCTACTCTATGTTTAAGACGATAATAGATGCTGATCCGGATCTCAGTCCTATTGAGAAGTTCCAGCACCTTCGATCCTGCTTAAGTGGTTCTGCCTTGGATACCATCAGCTCATTGGAAATCAACAAAGCCAACTATCTCGTCGCTCTGGATATTCTTCAACGTCGATTTTATAATAAACGCTTTATTGTACAGGCACACATCAGAGCAATATTCCGGCTTGAGAAAGTTGATGCATCTGTGGGCAGGCTGAGGCAGTTGGTGGATAAAGTTACGTCTCACATTCGGGCTATGGATTCTTTAGCATCGCGGGAAGATGTTGCTGACTGTGTCATCGTGCAAACAGTGTTGCAAAAGCTGGACAAGGCTACTCAAGCTAAATGGGAGGAAGGCTCATCTACTAATGAGTTGCCATCTTGATCTAGATTGTCAGAATTCTTGCAAGGACGGTGTCGAGTCCTTGAAAATGTGGATCAAGTCTTGCAGGATGGTCAGGTTGGCAAGTCAGGAAAGATCGTGAGTACTCCTTTAAGAAAGGCATTTGTTGCTTCGAAGACTCCTATTCGTTGTGTCTTTTGTGACGATCCAAGTCACGCGCTATTCCAATGTAAGCGTTTTGAGCAATTGTCCCAAATGGCAAGGCATAAGGAGGCCAAGAGGCTCGCCCTTTGCCTCAATTGCCTAAGAAAAGGACATCAGCTGAAGGATTGCAAATCTGGTTCCTGCCGTACCTGCCAATTGAAGCACCATACTTTATTGCATTACAATCAGTCTTCAACAGTTACATCGAACGTAGTCCCTCAACTTAAACAACAAGCAAATGCAATACATCCCACTGCCATGGTTGCAATGTCACCTTCTCTGCCTCAAGTCCACATATCTCCTAACTCGTCTGATGTGGTGCTTCTAGCCACTGCTATAATCCTTGCCAAGAACCGAGCTGGCACATTCGTTCCGTGTCGTGCGCTCTTGGACTCAGGATCTCAACTTCACTTCGTCACCAGTCGGTTTGCAAATCAGCTTCAGCTTCGAAAATGTAAATCACTGACTGCAGTGTCTGGCATTGGAGATGCCAGCTTCTCAACTGAAGGATATTCAGTCAATCTCGTTCTGAAATCGCGGATTTCTGATTATTCTGCCTCCATCACTGCCATCGTCGCCCAGACTATTACTGACAACCAGCCTGGCATCTCAATTTCTACTAATACTTGGAATATACCCTCAAACGTACAGCTAGCTGATCCTTTGTTCCATAAGTCACAACGGATTGATCTTCTCATCGGAGCTGGTCTCTTCTTCGAGCTGATGTGTGTTGGGCAAATTCAGTTGGCACCTGGATTACCAGTTGTGCAGAAAACGCAGCTCGGTTGGATCATTTCAGGTGGCGGGCAACATGCCCCCAAACTCTGTTCGTTTATCGCAACCCAAAGAAATTCGGATCACGCCAATCACAGCACTCGGCTTGATGAGTTGGTGCGTCAGTTTTGGGAAGTAGAACACGTTTTCGAGCCTATTGCCAAGGTAACCACAGAAGAACTTAATTGCGAGCAGCATTTCATTACAAACTATCGTCGATTACCTTCTGGGGAATATTCAGTCTGCTTGCCAAAAAAGCAAGGCGTTGAATCTTTGGGCGATTCCTATTTGCAGGCCAAGCGTCGGTTGTTGAATTTAGAGCGTAAGTTCGCTCGAAATCAAACTTTAAAGGAGAAATACTCAGCATTTATAAAGGAGTATATTGATCTCAATCATATGTCTTTGGTTCCCAGCGAAGAGATCAATAAATGCAAATATTTCTTACCTCATCATTGCGTATACAAAGAAGAGAGTTCGACAACAAAGCTGAGAGTTGTCTTCGATGGCTCGGCAGCTACCACATCTGGTTTCTCATTAAACGATTTGCTTATGTCAGGACCGACTATTCAAACTACCTTGTTTCACACACTCGTTCGTTTTCGTACATTTTCGATTGCACTTACTGGTGATATTGGTAAAATGTATAGGTGTGTGAAGGTCGCAGAGCTTGATTCTATGCTCCAGTGCATTTTATGGCGAAACTCATCAGACGATGCTATCGAAGTCTTCAAATTGAATACCGTCACTTATGGGACCAAACCCGCTTCATTTTTGGCTATTCGTGCAATGCATCAACTAGCAATGGATGAGTCTACGGCATACCCATTAGGATCCAAAATGGTTTTGCGAGATTTCTACGTTGATGACCTGATCTCAGGAGGCAATTCAGTTGAAGAAGTTCGCGACATAATGCAACAAACCACAGGTCTTCTTGCTCGAGGAAACTTTAAGTTGAGAAAATGGTGTTCCAATTCAAGAGACGTACTTTGCGGAGTTCCAGAAACCGAACAGGAAAGTTTTCTCAAGCTCGATGACGGCAGCGACGTAACCAAGGCACTTGGACTCATCTGGGAACCTCGAAAGGACAGCTTCGTGTTCACTTTCGAGCCCAAAGGTAGTGTAATCAATCACACAAAACGTTCGGTTCTGTCAACCATCGCGCGATGTTACGATCCGCTGGGTTTGATTGGACCAACTTTAACTAGAGCAAAAATAATCTTGCAACGCATGTGGAGAGACAAGCTGCAATTGGATGAAAGCCTGCCACAACCTTTAGAATCAGCGTGGAGTGAGTTTTGTAAGGACTTTCATCAAGTGCGCAATGCAACATTTCCTCGTTATGTACTCCAACTCAAGTCAAGAATCGAGCTACATGCCTTCTGCGATGCCAGTCTTGAGGCTTACGGCTCTTGTGTCTATGTTCGTTCAGCGAAGAATAATGCTGTTAAGGTTCACTTACTCTGTTCTAAGGCAAGAGTCGCCCCATTAAAGACCCTAAAGACCCTGCTTGCGAACTTGGTAAGCGAAATAAACAAAATGAACTTGTTTGAATGTGAGAATGTGAGAGACCAACAATGCGGTCAGATTCATCCGTAGTCTTGTCTTGGTTAAAAGAAGAGCCATCCAAATTCAATGTATTTGTCGCCAATAAGATTTGCGCCATACAGCAGCTGACGACCGGCATGGAGTGGCATTACGTGCCCACTGGGATGAATCCAGCGGATATATTATCGAAAGGAGCAGCACCGTTGGAGCTTTTGCATTCGAGATTATGGATGCACGGACCTTCGTTTTTGCAAATGGAAAGACATTGTTGGCCTAGGCACTGCGTATCTGAAGCATGCCTTCCTGAAATGCGTCAAAGAGTTCTGTTCTCGGCAGAGCATGTGGATATCTCTTTGTCATTCAAACACATAAATTCATTCGGAACAATGAAGCGTATTTTTGGTTACATCAACAAATTCATTAGGAGAACAAAGACACCTGGATTGTCAGCGGACGATCTTCGTCAAGGATCGCACATATTGTGTCGTCTTGTTCAAAGAACTCAGCTGCACCGAGAATACTCTGCACTACGAAATGGAAAGAATGTTCATTCATCAAGCGCCATTTTTTCGCTCTCTCCGTTTATGGATGACTTTGGTCTACTTCGAGTTGGTGGCCGCTTGCAGCACTCTACTCTCGGCTTCGATGCGCGCCACCCAATTATCTTGCCCAAAGAACATCCCTTGACCTTCTCATCTTCATCTGGCGCATCATCATGCAGGACCGCAGGCCTTGCTTGGAGTAATTCGACTCCAGTTTTGGCCCATAGGCGGCATGAAAACTGTCTCCCGAGCATTGCGAAAATGTGTCATATGCTGTAGATCCCGGCCTCGTCTAGTGGAGCATATAATGGCGGACTTGCCTAAGGATCGTATACAGTTTTCACCGGCATTTACTGTCACTGGAATCGACTACTGTGGACCATTTTACTACAAACCCGATGGACGAAACCGAACTTCAATAAAATGCTACATCTGCGTATTCGTTTGCTTCGCAACTAAGTCTGTATGGTTGGAGCTCGCAAAGGATTTTGGGCGCCCTCAAGCGTTTCATCAGTACGCGCGGCATTCCAAGATGCATTTGGTCTGACAACGCTACTAACTTTGTGGGTGCACGGAACGAGCTAGCGGATCTGAAACGTTTATTGTTGAGCCAGGAACATCGCACTGAAGTTCAGAACTACTGCATCAACAACAGTTTTGATTGGTTCATACCTCTTCGCTCGCCACATTTCGGTGGCCTATGGGAAGCAGCAGTGAAGACCGCAAAGAGTCATCTATACCGCGCTATGGGATCATCACTTCTCGGCTTCGATGAACTTCGCACCTTGGTATGCCAAATTCAGGCTATAATCAATTCTCGTCCTCTTGTTCCACTTTCAGAAAATCCCGATGATCTTGGAGTTCTCACTCCAGGACATTTTTTGATTGGTCGACCACTCATCGATTTTCCCGAGCCAGACGTAACTGGGCTCGACCACAATCGCCTCGGTCAATGGCAACGCATTGCTTACATACAGCAATTGTTCTGGAAGCGCTGGAGTGAGGAGTACCTTACTATTCTTCAACAGCGTGGAAAATGGGTCACCTCGCAGCCTCCGATCAAGATCAATGATGTCGTATGTGTGAAGGATGAAAACTTGCTGCCGTTGAAATGGCTATTAGCTCGAGTCGTTGAGACCATCGCTGGAGCTGATGGTGCTGTGAGAGTCGCTGTTCTGCGCACACCCACTGGAACTACACGTCGAGCTGTCAAAAAGCTGTGCGTCCTTCCGGTTGATGATCCTGTTAAAAGACTTGGTCTTTCAACGGGGGGGGAGGATGTTCGGCGCAGCAGCTAATAATTGCTCTTAAATAAGCTTCTCTTAAGCCATCTGTTCTTTATCACATTCTCATTCGCTCATAGTGCAGTTAGGCACAAAAAGAAACTGTAACACACATACATATGTAAATTTCTGCTGCTCGGTCTCTTGCTTATCATTTTGTATTATATTCTTTAAGTTCGAAATCCACCTTCAAGCGAACAACACCTACATATCTCTATTGTAAACTGTATTAGCTTTGCCTACACGATCATCGCGGACTAGGCATTAAACTAATAAATAATAAGCTAAATTAAATCGTGGTTTTATTATTTTGCCTTCGTAAATGATTGGAGCCAGACTTGCCGAAAAAGCTCGGCAGCTTCCAACATATGTCTTTGTGAACTTGATGAAAGTCCTTACAAAACTCGCTCCAAGTCGATTCAAACAGTTATGGTAGGCTTTCATCCCACTGCAGCTTGTCTCTCCACATGCGTTGCATGTTAGTTAAACTTGGTCCAATCAAACCTAGTGGATCGTAACATCGCGCAATGGTTGACTACACTTGACTTTGACACTTGACTTTGGGCTCGAAAGTGAACACGAAGCTGTCCTTTCGAGGTTCCCAGATGAATTCGAGTGCTTTGGTTACGTCGCTGCCGTCATCGATTTTGAGAAAACTTTCCTATTCAGTTTCTGGAACTTCGGGAACTGCGTCTTTTGAATTTAGAACCATTTTCTCAACTTAAAGTATCTTCGAGAGAGGAGACCTTTGTTGCATTATGTCGCGAACTTCTCCTCCCTGAGATAAGGTTATCAACGCATTGCACCAATAGTCAAAAAAAAGCGGGCTTGGTCCCATAAGTGACGGTATTAAATTTGAAAACTTTGATAGCATCGTCTGAAGAGTTTCGCCCTAAAATGCACTGGAGCATAGAATCAGGCTCCAAGACCTTCACACACCTGTTGAGGAACCATTTGTCATTATTTAGCATATTTTGGATATTTTTAGTATATATGCAACCTAAATTGTTATCGGCGAATGAACAGCTGTATCAAGATCAATTATCGGTTAAGTCGATACAATTATGTTAGTATTGAGTAAGCAAACGAACGGACAAGTTGAGCGTACCGGCAATTGGCTGATATAGTTCAAATAAAATAAAGATATGTTTAATTATTCATCATAAATTTTGGTCCTTCGAGCCGGATCCGTTGGGCATTGCTACTGAATACTCACTTTGGATTTTGGAAAACAGCGCGCACTATTGGAAAAGTGCCATGTTTTTGCTGCTGGCGACGCAGCATTTGCACATTCTTGGAATTACGTATCGATATTTGGCTACATACGTAATAAACGCCGCGCACTATTGGAAAAGTGCCGTGTTTTGTCTTGTCGTGTTTTGCTGCTGGCGACGCAGCATTTACACATTCTTGGAATTACGTATTGATATTTGGCATCATACGTAATAAACGCCGCGCACTATTGGAAAAGTGCCGTGTTTTTGCTGCTGGCGACGCAGCATTTGCACATTCTTGGAATTACGTATCGATATTTGGCATCATACGTAATTACTAGTACGCACTATTGGAAAAGTGCTACTGACTACTTTGGACAACAACTTGAATTGACTGCGGGCAACGCAGCAAGCTGCAATAGAAAATCTATGTACTTTACTGGGAGCCAGAAGTAGATTGAAGGCAACGATTACGCGAATTTCTGGATACGCGGAACATCCGCCTGATGGCTGCACATTCTACGATATTGATGCCAAATTGGACATGCTGGTTCAGGTTTGGAAGGAGTTTGTCAATCGTGGCGACGAACTTTATAAATATGAAGATGTGCAGGGATATGTGGACCCAGCAAGTGACAACGAGGTATACGAGGAGCGCTTTGAACGAGCTCGCTCCCTTCTTAAGGCACTACGCGCTGAGTACGAACCCCGCAAACTGAAAGAGGCCAATACTACATCTAATGTGCTCGGGGAAAGGAATGAATCGACCATCCAATGTATTTTACAACAAATGCAGCAGTCTCAGACGCAAATACAACAAATGCAGCAGAAGCATAGGGAGACTATGGATCGCATAATGCAACGACTGCTACCGCAGCAGGTGGATAACGAGTCATCGTCAGGCTCACAGCAAGTCGCAGGACCATCAACGGAGGATTGGGAACTGCCGCGGATTCATATCGCACCATTTGATGGAGACTATAAGGAAGGGCACGCGTGTAAGGGTCTATTTGACAGTGCCGCAGACAAGCAGCAAGCCTAGACAGGACAGAGGTACCAGGAACGCGCATGCGCTACTCGCTACTTCAGAGCGCTGTGCTAAGTGCAACAAGGAACACGCATTGATGACATGTACACAGTTCTTGGACCTATCTATTCAGCAACGATATGCCATTGTAAAGTCCAAACACATATGTTTTAATTGTTTGACACTTGGTCATAGAGTGAGCACTTGTACATCGAAGTCATCCTGTAAGTATTGCAAGCGCCGACATCACTCACTTTTGCATTTCGATCAAAGCAGCACTAGGGACAAGGGTGAGCCACAGCAGCACCAGAAGGATGAGTCAAATGAGGCACCAGGTGCTAGCACAGTAGTAGCACTGACGAACGCCATGAACATTGCGAAATGTGGCAAGGGTGCAAATATGAGAAGTACACTGCCAACGGCGCAGATGTATATGCGCTATTCTCGAGGACAAGACGTTGTTTGCCGCATATTACTGGACTGCGGCTCGGAGTTGTCCTACGTTTCGGAACGCTGTATCCAGACATTGGGTCTGGCCCGTTCACACTCTCGCATTTCCATATCTGGAATCTCCTCAATCAAGGCAGAAACGACAAGAGGGCTCTGTTCACTACACATCAAGTCGCGAGTGGCAGAGGCATCGCTTGAGGTCAAGGCGCACGTGCTTGGAAACATTACTTCGACACTGATGAGACGCTATAGACGCAGCAGACTTCTCTATATTTAGCGGCCACACCCTAGCAGATGCCGCATTCAATACCAACGCATCAATCGACATTCTGATTGGTAACGATCACTTTTGGACGATTCTTACTGGATATAAGTTGCGTAATGCCCAGGGCAACACAATCGCCATCGATTCCATATTTGGATGGATCATCACATCAGTGGGAGGAGCAACTACAACTACAACTACGTCACTCTTAGCTACCATGGACATCAACACATTGTTGCAACGGTTTTGGGAACTGGAAGAAGTTCCATCGTTCACGTCTGCAAATACAGAAGATGATGTAGTGCAGACTCATTTCGTCCAAACACACTCCCGTAATGCTGAAGGGAGATACATAGTCGAGCTACCGTTCAAGCAGCACAACCCAGAGTTCGCAGATACCTTTCATGGAGCCAAGTCTCGCTTCTTGGCAGTTGAACGTCGTTTAATGAAGGATGCAGCTTTGCGATCAAGGTATGTACAATTCATGAGGGAGTACATACAACTGGACCACATGAAGGAGGTGGATGTAGAAGAAGACGCCACTTCGAAGAAAATTTTCTACATGCCGCACCATCCGGTGCTAGGTGCAAAGCTGCGTGTGGTATTTGATGGCTCATATCAAGACCAAGATGGCCGGTCTCTTAACGATGCGATTCACATTGGACCATGTATACAACGCAATCTGTTCAACGTATGCATGAGGTTTCGAATGCACAACTTTGTATTTTCGGCTGATATTGTAAAGATGTTTAGACAGATTCAGGTTGCAGCTAAACATCAGAATTTCCAACGAATTTTATGGAGAGAAGATCCGTCAGCACCATTGCTGCACTTCAGACTCTGCACAGTTACATACGGGACTGCGTCTGCGCCATTCCTGGCAGTCCGAGTGTTAGAGCAACTCGCCAAGGACCACGAGCATGAGTTTCCTAGAGCAGCGAAGATATTGCTTGAGGATTTCTACGCGGATGATGTATTAACAGGAGCCATGACAGAGGAAGAACTGAATGGCATTCAAACTGATTTAGTTGTACAATTGGAATTGGGAAAATGGTTCTCAAATAGCACACGATTGAGCACCATGCAAGGTGATAGAGTCAACAGGTCAGCAACAACAGCAAAGGTACTTGGACGGCCCTGGGATCCTGGAGAAGACAACCTAACATATCCCTTGAAAACATTGTACTCATCAAGGATTCGAATACGCCTCCAGCAACATGGAATCTAGGACGCGTAATCGAGGTGTACCCAGGAGAGGATGGATTAGTACGGGCAGTTAAGCTCAAGGTCGTTTCTGGAGAGATTATACGACCCATCACGAAGATTGCAGCCCTACCACATTCTGAAACAGAGTTTCAGGGGGGGCCGGGATGTTGAGGAACCATTTGTCATTATTTAGCATATTTTGGATATTTTTAGTATATATGCAACCTTAATTGTTATCGGCGAATGAACAGCTGTATCAAGATCAATTATCGGTTAAGTCGATACAATTATGTTAGTATTGAGTAAGCAAACGAACGGACAAGTTGAGCGTACCGGCAATTGGCTGATATAGTTAAAATAAAATAAAGATATGTTTAATTATTCATCACACCTATATATGTATTTTAATAACATAACCTTTTAAGTGCAATTGAAAATGTACGAGAACGAAAGAGTGTGTGGATGAATAGTCGTCCCTGACATAAGCAAATCCTTTAATCAGAGGCCAAATGTGTTAACGGCCGAACCATCGAAGATAACTCTCAGCTTTGTAGTCTAACTCTATTCTTTGTATACGCAATGATTGGGTAAGAAATATTTGTATTTTTTTTTTATCTCTGCGCTGGGCATCAAAGAGATATGATTGAGATCGACATATCCCTTCACAAATGCTGAGCCCTTAGAGTTTGATTTCAACCGAACTTATACTCTAAATTCATCAATTGACGTTTGCCTGAAAATATGAATCGCTCAAAGATTCAACGCTTTGCTTTTTTGACACACAGACTGAATATTCCCCAGAAGGTAATCGACGATAGTTTGTAATGAAATGCTGCTCGCAATTAAGTTCTTCTGTGGTTACCTTGGCAATAGGCTCGAAAACGTGTTATACTTCCCGAAATTGACGCAACAACGGTTTCACGGTTTCAGAACGATATTGACTGAGTATCCTTCTGTTGAGAAGCTGGCATCTGCAATGCCAGAAACTGCACTCAGTGACTTACATTTTCGAAGCCGAAGCTGATTCGCAAACCGACTGGTGACGAAGTGAAGTTGAAATCCTGAAGTCTAAGAGTGGATGACACGGAACGAATGTGCCAGTTTGGTTCTTGACAAGGATTATAGCAGTGGCTAGAAGCACAACATCAGACGAATTAGGCGATATGTGGACTTAAGGCTGAAAAGGTGACATTACAACCATGGCAGTGGGTTGTATTGCATTTACTTGTTGTTTAGGTTGCGATACTACGTTGGATGTAACTATTGAAGACTGATTGTAATGCAATAAAGTACGGTGCTTCGATTGGCATGTACGACAGGAACCAGATTTGAAATCTTTCAACTGATGTCCCTTTCTTAGGCAATTAACCTTCTTATGTATTACAATTTGCTACAATTGCTCATAGGGCTTACATTGGAATCGCGTGAATCGGGAGTTTTCGGAGCAACAAATGCTTTTCTTAAATGCGTACTCACGATTCTTCCCTCGATGCTAAAGAATCCATGGTACAAACGTAAGACGTAACTTTATCCACCAACTGCCTAAGCAAGCCCACAGATGCATCAGCATTCTCAAGCCGGAATATTGCTCCAATGTGTCCCTGTACAATAAAACTTTTATTATCAAATCGACGTTGAAGAATATCGAGAGCGACGCGATAGTTGGCCTTGTTGATTTCCAATGAGCTATTGGTATCCAACGCAGAGCCACTTAAGCAGGTTCGAAGATGCTGGAATTACTCAATAGGGTTGGATCCGGATCAACATCTATGATTGTGTTGAACATAGAAAAGTTTTCCCACTCCATTTAAATTTGGTAGCTCCAGCCGCGGTAAGCGAGATCGATTGATCTGACCGACTTCCTAGTTAAAGCAAGGCCTTAAACTTTAACAAAGTTGATTCAAACCTCGCAGGTAAATCACTAGATACTGACCCAAAGTTAGATTTCTCTAAACTAGTGTGGACTGAATCAACTTGTTTAGCGAATCCAAAAGCACACGTAAATCACACGAATCCATATGGCTTAGTTTGTTAATGTCCATATCGGAATATAACCTTTCAAGTCTATCGAAAAGTGCCTTTGTTTAAGTCTTAAGAAAGTAACCTGAGATTCAAGCACTTGATTACCATTTTACATTAAGTTATTCATTTTATTCATTAGAGTTTTTTTTACCTGCGAAAAACACGTGTACTTACAAAGTTAGTCTACAAGCTAATAGACCCTCCAATGCACTTCGAGTTTAGCTGCTATGATATGCAAGTTTACTGTTTAACTGAGGATGCGCATGGTTGTATGTGTGATCGACACAGTTATTTTCGGATTAGCGGGGCCCTCTACGCCAAACGCGATGAACAACCGACGAAAAGAAAAATGCATAAAAGCACAACGGAAGCGGGACCACACGCAAGCTTATCTGAGCTTTTTTATACATGCTATATGTGTGTTTTCTATGATTGACACAGCTTTTTTGGATTAGCGGGCCTTCTATACAGATGCTGCACAAAGGGCGTCAAAAACGAAACAGGCGAAAAGGTAAATGCTAAAAATAATCACAACGCAAGCATGACCGCCAGCAAGCTTTTTTTATACTCGTTTCCCAAAGGGAAAAAAAGTATATTGGTTTTGTGAAATGTCCGTCTTGCTGTCCGTCCGTCTGTCCGTCTGTCCGTATGAATGCAATATTTTTCTACGCTATTGAAGCTAGAGACTTTAAATTTGGAACATATACTCGTGTATACCCTCGAATTATAAAGTGTCAAGATTTTCCGGATACGCCCACTAGGAGCGTGGCAAATCGGAAAATGGTTGCGCCCATAGTTAATAGAAATCATAGAAATCATATTAGTTGAAGAGCTAGAGAGTTGAAATTTGGAATGTATACTTGCGTTGACCACCCAAGTTCAAAAAGATATGGCGGATATATCTACGCCCATTGGGGGCGTGGCAAATCGGGAAAACTGTAACTTCTACAGTTTTAAAGCTAGAATGCTGAAAATTGGCACGTATCTTAACGCTTCGATTCTATAAAGATTGATAAAAAAAATTATGTCCACGCCCAATGGGGGCGTGGCAAATCGGATCTGAATATAGAGTGATTTTACAAATTCAGCTATATTTTGAGCACTATTGATGCTAGAGACTTGAAATTTGACATATATACTCGGATAAGCAACCCAAGATCAAAGAGATATGGCGGACATACCTACGCCATCAGGGGCGTGGCAAATCGCAAAATCTTATGGCTCCTACAGTTTTAGAGCTAGACGATTCCAAATAGGATGTTTGTGTTACTGGGGGCCTCCTCTATTGATTCCCCAAAAATAATAATATATCGAAAAAATACCCTGTAACTTTCACATTTTTGGAGTGTAAGCATCCAAACTTTACAGTTACGTTACCCTCGACTCCTTCTAGGAACTTGCCAAATATGATATGTCTACGCCTACTGGGGGCGTGGCAAATTGGCAACAAAATTTGTAACGCCCAGCTGCAAAATTCATATGCCTGTGCCACCTATATAAATAAGCTTAATAAGAATTGCTAAGACGACAAACGGCACTTCTGAGAAATATATGTAATTGGATTTAATGTTGAAGTTCTGCAAATAATTTATCTGCTAAAATTATCATTTTTCGTATAGCCTAGGTCAGTTATGTTATTTTCTTTTTGTGTGTGTGACCCTGACAAAAAATGTAAATATCAAATACCGATATTTGTGTAATCGACTTAGTCCGAACAAAATTAATCACGCACAAAAAAATTGACGATAGGTCCCATCAGGTATGCATGTATGTAGGCACGAACAGCTGCGCAACTATTTTCATGCCGTCGCCGCTGCGTCTCGAACGCGGACCCTTTTGCTTACACACTTTTCATCTACCTGCTGCGCCACATCAGTCTTGCATTGCCTGTTGGCAAATCCGAAACTACTTCACTACAAGGGCGACTATTGACAAATACAAAACTATAGAAGCTGCTGTTAATGCAAACACAATATAAACATAAATCAATCGCAATTGTGATTCTTAGAAAATGCTGAAATGCGCGCATATGAACGTATATATTTATATGTGTACATACAAAAACGGTGGTCGGTTGAATGTATGCGTATAAAGGGCGATATTTGACAAATACAAAACTAAAGAAGCGGCTGAAAATGCAAACACAACTCAATAACAATTTTGGTTGAAGAATATGCTAGAATGAATGGCGCTGAATTTATTTGTGACCGTGCATAAGCAAACGCGCTTGCCCGTTTCAATGTATGTACATATGTGTAAATGTAAATATATTTTGCTGTCGCTGCTTAACGCGTGCGTGTCATAATTGGCCAAAAGTTTTGTTTAATAGATTGCGACTGACTTAACGGAACTTGATGAAACTTTCAGCATATGCTAACTCATTCACATAGTTATATTTGCAAAAATTGAAATTGCACAAAATTGAATCTACATAAATGCAAAATTTGAGATAAATTATTAAATTTAAAATACCAGATGCCCCTGTGGGAAACGAGTATCACGCTGTAGGTCTCGCCCTAAGGCAACGTTCTTACTTGTTTTTTATTTCCATATATGTATGTACATATACATATGTGTCTTCTATGATTGACATAGCTTTTTCGGATTAGTGGACCTTCTTTACAGACGATGCAAAAAAAGGTGCCAAACTTGACGAACGAAACAGACGATTAAAGAAGAATAAAAAGGCTTAACATAAGACACGCACAATTCTATACACTATTGTATGCACATTGAAATAACTAGTTTGTGCACAAATGTTAATGTTTTACAGTGTTGTGTGACGACAAAATTAATTTTCAATTTGAATACACTATTTTGCAAAAATGTCAAGGCTTTACACTGTTGTTTACGACGAAAAGTTATCAATTTTATTTATTATTTATTTATTATTAAAAAGACATTGACAAGACTGGAATCAACTTAAATGTAAAGAATAAAAATATTTATATATAAAAAGCCTAAAATAACATAAATTATCAATAATACCACCAACTCGGTGGGGGTACTTTATTTGCCAGTACGGCCAGCTATGCCCCAATTCACAGTCATTTTAGTCAGTGATATTATTGACGCTATAAAAGACAGAGAGTAATTACAGGAAACTTATATATTAAATAGATTATAATCTTAGTTATAAGTAAAAATTTAGGAACAGGCAGAGAGAGTTCAGAGGAGTACACATGATAAAATTTATTATAATTTATGCATAACACGTGTAACGCGCTATGCAAAGAATAATCCGATGTGCATACAGGTAAATACAACGGCCGAAAGTATCTGGTTGTTCTAGAGGAAACAGAAAAATTAAGCTGATTTAACAAACATGGCGAATCAATTTTACCCATAATCAAATGATGTAGTAAAACAACACCCAAAATTGTTCTATGGTTTTGAATGCACTATTTTGCACAAATGTTAATGCATTACACTGTTGTTTACGACGAAATGTTATCAATTTGAATGCATTATTTTTCACAAATGTTTATGATTCACACCATTGAATTTCGACGAAGTAGAGTACTACCTTGATGCACTAAACGAACACCACGGAGTGTATTAATCACATCGGGGTCAACAAATATTGGAAGCTGCCGAGCTTTTTCGGCAACTCTAGTTCCAATCATTTACGAATGCAAATAATAATAGCACGATTTAATAAGAAGAATAAGATAACAAAGTTGGCTTATCTCTTTAGGCATGAACATAAACTATTCAAGGATTCGAATAGTAACAATTGTCATTGTCTTGCATATAATTAAGAACAGAAACCAGAGACAGCAATTAATAGCTGTCACCTTTTCTGGCCCCCGCAGAATGTTCAGGCATGAACATAGAAATATACTTAAATATGTAAACATGCCTTCTACGCACTCAACGACTAGCATGCAGTGCGATAGATAGATAAAGGCCACATGTGTGGAATCTAAGAATAGCCAGATGAACGCTGACACTTACAATGTCAGCGATAGGATAAGAATAGATAATAGACGAACGCTGAGCCCTACAACCTCAGCGATAATATAAGAATGCAATAGACCAATGCTGAGCCTTACAAACTCAGAAATAGACATACTAGATTTACCCAGCCTTAGAAGAATAAAGATGAGTACGTTATTCGACTAAACCCCAACAGAGTCAGTGTATTCAATCAAATCTAAGAACAATTATTATTATTAAATTATTTAAAAAAAATATTTTTTTTTCTCTTGTTCATCAACATAACTTTCTTTTTATGCAACTATGCTTATATGCATAGTGCCAAAGACACGGAAATATTGTTAGTTAATACATCTCATCTTCTTACCCTGAAACTATTGAAAATGGGATATCAGGGTATCATAGTTTTGTTAAATTTATGTAACAGGCAGAAGGAGGCGCGACAGACCCCACAAAGTATATACATATATTCTTTATCAGGGCGACGAGCTGAGTCGATTTAGCCCTGTCCGTCCGTGCGTCTGTGCGATTGTTTGTTGTAATGTTATCGATTTTAATCATTATTTATAACAGGTTTTAAAATTATATCTCCAACACCTTTAGAGCTAGACCCCTCAAATTTTGCAGATAGACTCGTGTGAATTTTATGCAATTTAAATTTTTGTTACATTTTGGACACATACTCTTATTACTAATTACTCGCATACATTCAAACAGACCACCGTTTTTGTATGTACACATATACATACATATGCGCGCATTTCAACATATTCTAAGAATTACAATTGCGATTGATCTGCTTCTTTCATTCCTTAGCCCTTGTAGTGAACTATTTTGGGATTTGCCACGAAGTGGATAGACGCAATTCGCGTAAATAAAAGTTTCTGAATTCGAGACTCCATGACGACGGCGTAATTTTTTTATTATTTATAAATATGAAATGGTTGTGCTAGTTGAGATGATGCGTTTTAGCGTTACATATGTAGTAAATAGATGCAGGTTCGAGTCCAAGTGCGGAGATTTTTGCTTTTCATCTTTGTTTTGTTTATTTATTTATTTAATTATTTATTTATTTTTGATTGACATACATTCTAGTTGAATAAAATTTCAAAAATATAATTTAAGTGTGGAAATGTTAATGTTATTTGCAAGCTATCGAACGTATTAAGAAATGTAAATCGGATAGGATTCAGTATATCTCCTAGTCGGGTACCTCCGACTTGAGTTTTCTTACGTGTTCTTTTTAAACAATTAGCTGTCCAATCATATGGTGTTAGTTAAAGCCTTGCAGAATTAGTATTTTTCAAGCTACACTATTAGATTGAGTTAGAGGCTTATGTTAATGGCAAAGACAGGCATATGCGTTTCTAGCTTGCATCACGTCTACGTGCCGCTCGTGGTATATGCATCTTGTTTTTCGCTGTTTAATTGAAATGCTTGTTGAACTGAGTTTTCTCATGTGCTTTGAGGAACAGTTGTGTTTCGGTTATCCGTTTGATTCCGAATGAATCCATTGTTTTATTTTATCTGTTTCTTAGTCGAAATACATAATGTTTATACACTTGCCAGAAAAACTATACGTACAGGCCTAATGAGCGACTTTAATAGAGAATAAATATGATGAATAATAGTATTTTTATCAATATTATATTTTTTAATTGAAAACAATTTAATAACACACATTTAGCAACAATTTTTTTTTTTTATAATATTAAATCGTTTTTTTTTTTATATTTAAAATAAGAAAAAAAACAAGTAAGAACGTTGCCTTAGGACGAAACCTAAAGCGTGAAACTCGTTTCCCAGAGGGGTATCTGGTATTTTAAATTTAATAATTTATCTCAAATTTTGCATTTATGTAGATTCGTTTGAATTTTCAGCAATTTCAATTTTTGCAAATATAACTATGTGAATGAATTAGCATTTTTATAAAATGTAAAAAATTCAATAGAATCATATGCTGAAAGTTTCATCAAGTTCCGTTAAGTCAGTCGCAATCTATTAAACAAAACGTTTGGCCAATTATGACACGCACGCGTTAAGCAGCGACAGCAAAATATATTTACATTTACACATATGTACATACATTGAAACGGGCAAGCGCGTTTGCTTATGCACGGTCACAAATAAATTCAGCGCCATTCATTCTAGCATATTCTTCAACCAAAATTGTTATTGAGTTGTGTTTGCATTTTCAGCCGCTTCTTTAGTTTTGTATTTGTCAAATATCGCCCTTTATACGCATACATTCAACCGACCACCGTTTTTGTATGTACACATATAAATATATACGGTCATATGCGCGCATTTCAGCATTTTCTAAGAATCACAATTGCGATTGATTTATGTTTATATTGTGTTTGCATTAACAGCAGCTTCTATAGTTTTGTATTTGTCAATAGTCGCCCTTGTAGTGAAGTAGTTTCGGATTTGCCAACAGGCAATGCAAAACTGATGTGGCGCAGCAGGTAGATGAAAAGCGTGTAAGCAAAAGGGTCCGCGTTCGAGACGCGGCGGCGACGGCATGAAAATAGTTGCGCAGCTGTTCGTGCCTACATACATATGTACATACCTGATGGGACCTATCGTCAATTTTTTTGTGCGGAATAATTTTGTTCGGACTAAGTCGATTACACAAATATCGGTATTTGATATTTACATTTTTTGTCAGGGTCACACACACAAAAAGAAAATAACATAACTGACCTAGGCTATACGAAAAATGATAATTTTAGCAGATAAATTATTTGCAGAACTTCAACATTAAATCGAATTACATATATTTCTCAGAAATGCCGTTTGTCGTCTTAGCAATTCTTATTAAGCTTATTTATATAGGTGGCACAGGCATATGAATTTTGCAGCTGGGCGTTACAAATTTTGTTGCCAATTTGCCACGCTCCCAGTAGGCGTAGACATATCATATTTGGCAAGTTCCTAGAAGGAGTCGAGGGTAACGTAACTGTAAAGTTTGGATGCTTACACTCCAAAAATGTGAAAGTTACAGGGTATTTTTTCGATATATTATTATTTTTGGGGAATCAATAGAGGAGGCCCCCAGTAACACAAACATCCTATTTGGAATCGTCTAGCTCTAAAACTGTAGGAGCTATAAGATTTTGCGATTTGCCACGCCCCTGATGGCGTAGGTATGTCCGCCATATCTCTTTGATCTTGGGTTGCTTATCCGAGTATATATGTCAAATTTCAAGTCTCTAGCATCAATAGTGCTCAAAATATAGCTGAATTTGTAAAATCACTCTATATTCAGATCCGATTTGCCACGCCCCCAGTGGGCGTGGACATAATTTTTTTTATCAATCTTTATAGAATCGAAGCGTTAAGATACGTGCCAATTTTCAGCATTCTAGCTTTAAAACTGTAGAAGTTACAGTTTTCCCGATTTGCCACGCCCCCAATGAGCGTAGATATATCCGCCATATCTTTTTGAACTTGGGTGGTCAACGCAAGTATACATTCCAAATTTCAACTCTCTAGCTCTTCAACTAATATGATTTCTATGATTTCTATTAGCTATGGGCGCAACCATTTTCCGATTTGCCACGCTCCTAGTGGGCGTATCCGGAAAACCTTGACATTTTATAATTCGAGGGTATACACGAGTATATGTTCCGAATTTCAAGTCTCTAGCTTCAATAGTGTAGAAAAATATTGCATTCATACGGACAGACGGACATTTCACAAAACCAATATACTCTTTTTCCCTTTGGGAAACGAGTATAACAACGAAAATTCACTTAGAAAAAGTAGAAAGTATCGAACGCTGTGAACTCTATCGCCACACAAGCTTTCTCCCCTTGATTCCAAATATACAGAATTTGCTCTCATCACTAAAAATTACTTGGTTCCAATAGTCTGGACTGACTTCCAAGTATTTTCTGGTGAAATCCGTTATCCGCCGCTTGATTTTATTTGGCTCAGAGATGAGTGGCTTTCTTCGAGCAACACGGGCATTTAATTCATTTTTCTTTAAAAATTTACTTATGCTGTCTTCGTGAAGATCTTTCTTGTACTTCTCTTTAACTTCCTGATTAATCTTGGCTGCAGTTAATCTAGAGTTTAGCCGCACCGTCTTCAGCACGTCCCTCTTCTCCCTCTCGGTCAGCTTTGAGGGCCTCCCAGAGCGTGGCTTTGACTCAACCAGACTCAGCCAGTTAAATTAAAATTATTGACTACTCTTTGGACAAATGAATGAGTTCTGACAACAATTTCGCCAATTTCTCTGTGTGTGATATTAAATTGTTTTCAATTAACAAATATAATATTGATAAAAATACTATTATTTATCATATTTATTCATTCGGGAGAGCGTAGTATGTGTATAAGTTATTTAATATTCTCTTTTTCTTTTGTTTAAGTAGACTAACATGTACGATGTAACGGTGTTATCACTTCGTGTCTGTTGGGGCTACACGTGGTGTTGCGCGAAATGAGATGACTTGAATAATTCCGTATCGATGACCGACGTTCTTTATTTCCAAAAACCGAAGCCCTGCTTAAGGTCCCGTTTCCGCAGTGATAAAGCAATCGCAAGCTTTAAGTCCCTTTTTTGCGCTGTGACAAAGCATTCGCAAGCTTTAGGTCCCGTTTCTCCGCAGTGACAAAGCCGCATACTGCTGACTGTACTGCAAGCTCTCATGTTGGCGAATCGTTGATTTGCGCGATGCATTGCTGATTGTATTAACTCCTCCTCTACTTAGGTGAATGACGTCCTCGGAGTTCTTGAAACTGTTAATTACAGCTTGAAGATCACGTTGACGTTTATTCCTCTGATGTCGATTGTTCTTCTCGTTTACCTTTATCTTGTTGTCAAAGGTAAGGAGGAATGTTCTTGTCACCAGTTACTCGTCAGCCGTAGCTGCTCTGACGTTGATGATAACGCCATTGTCGATGAAGGTTAGAGGTTCAAGATGGCTGGGTCAAGTTGCACAAAGTGCGGTACCACCTGAGTGCAGTTGTAGAGTATAATGCCTTTGACAGGGTAGGGTAGGGTATCTTATAACAAAATGTAGAAAATTATTATTTAGCAAGACTTGATACTTCTATTAAGTCAGTAATAGTGATATTTATAGGGTGTTCATTAACAATATTTTTAAGTTAGAGGAGCTTGCAATTCCAACTCTTGCAAGTGTTACTGATAGTATTATTCTGTTTCTTGAGAGCATTGTTTCGTACAGATGTTCCGTGCTTTGTTTTTTATTTTTTATTATATAGTTACTTGCCTATTTTCTGATTCTACAAGTTCTTTCTGTGTAAATTTAAGTTTCTCGAAGTCGTCGGAGTCTGGTGTGCCAGCTACGACTTTAAGAACGGTGCCTAGCATGTTAATGCTCTTAGCATGTCTATGAAGGGTATTTACTGTGGCTATTAGTGTTTCCAAATGTTGTATATCTGTATCTAATAACTGTCTCATTTGTGATCGTGGAAAATAGTTTGTTAATTCTTTTGTGTCTTCTGTGTATAGTATGTAATGTAGTGTATGAGTATGTAACCTGTGTTTGCATAATCGGTAAGTTTCGCCATTATCGTTGTGGCAAAAAGAATTATAGCCCAAATCCTGAAAGGTAATCAAAAGGAGTTTAATGTTTTTGTTTATCTTAGATTGTCCTTGTTGACTACCTTCCATTTTATAAAACCGTTGTCCCCAAGTCTGCGTCAATTTTGTTTTCGTTGTACAGGGGTGTCAATTTGTTCCCTAAACGTCTGTTTGCTTTAACAAGAACTGTATCACCTACTTGGAATTGTCTATTATGTCTTGTTTCATTTACTCAGTTCATTTGAAGTTGTCGTCGATTGGACGTTTGTCTGTTACCGAGTGAACTGTGTTGTTGTATTCGATAGTTGCTTGAAGTATAGTTTCAACAGTATCAGTAAATTTCCTTTGAGCTGTTAGGTATCTTGCGATGTCGCTGACGGTGCTATGGAATCTTTCGACCTGTCCATTCGAAGTACTATGAAGTGGTGGGGCGTTTACGATTTGAATGTTAAACTGGTTGTTTAATAGTGATTTTATTATTTCAGACTTTATGGAGGGCTCATTATCGCAATAGATCGTCATGATATGTCGATAAAAATTTACAAGTTGTAAAATTGCCGATTGTATATCAATTACTGTCCTTGAAGCAATGGGTTGAACGGTTGCGAATTTTGAAAAATTTTCTATGCATGTAAGGAAGTATTTTTTATCGGTTGAATATACGTCAATGTATAGCATTTCACCCACTTAGGAACGTATAGGAGTTTCTCCAATTTTTTTTTTTTTGTGGGTGGCGGTTGTACTGTTTTATAGATTTTGCAATTTGAAACAACTTTGTTTGCTAGTTTTGACACTTTTGGAAACAAAGAGTATTGTAATATATGTTTTACATTTTCTCGATTGTGTTCTGTTACAATTATTTCCTTTTGTTCGCTTTTGTCAATAATGTCATTTACCTTATGTTTTGTATATCGAAATATTGTTATTGAGAAAGTTTCTATTAGTTTATCTTGTATGAATGCCAGTACCGGTAGCTCGCAATGAATTGCATTAACAACGTCTTTTTTGACTACATCGTAAACTCTTTCTATTAACGAATCTCTGTTTGAGAAGTGAATTGTATGTCGGATTTTTTACCGAATAAAATGACTGTACGATCAGAAGCTACTCTATTTTCTTCAATTATGATTTGCTTATGGAAACAGTTGATTGGTTTGTCTGTTGTTTCTATAGGGTACGTGACTGATATGTCACTGTAAATTGTAGCTCTGTCTGACTCTGCATCGTCTTCCAAGGCATGAATATTATGCCGCGATAGCGTGTCAGCTACGTAGTTTTCCTTCCCTGGCTTGTAAAAGATGTTTGCATTATAGTAAAAATATTTAAATTTTTTACTCCGTACAGATAATTTCGGAGGGTTTTCAAGGCCCAGACTATAGTAAGTAATTCTCTCTCGTTTGTTGCAAAGCTAAGTTCCCTATCTTTCAATGTCCTTGATATCATGGTGATTGGTTTTCCACCTTGTGATAGGACTGCCCCTAGACCAAAGGACGAAGCATCAGTTGGTGTTGGATCAAACGCTTTCTTGTAGTCGGTGTAGAGTAACATTACATTTTCAGATGCGAGAACCTCTTAGAGCTTCTCAAATGCCGTAAGTTGACTCTCGTTGAATTTGACTGGTATTTTCTTTGATTGAGGTTTTGCTAAAGACGCGAAGTCATTGATAAAACACCTATAGTATCTTACCAGCCCTAGGAGTGATCTGACGTTAAACAGAGTTGTTGGTAATTCGTAGTTACGAACCGCCTCAACTTTACTTGGACATGTCCTTATATCATTACTTTAGACCACGAAACCTAGATATTCGACACTTTCTTTGAAAAAGTGTGATTTTTCGGGCAAAACTCTCATGTTGGCTTCGTATAGTTTATCTAAGACCCAGGCGATATGTTTGACATGGTTTTCCATGTTTTCAGAAAAAATTATTACGTCATCGACGTAAACGTAACAAGATTTTCCGTTTTGATCTCTAAGCACATCGTCAATAGCTCTTTGAAAGGGGAGCCTGCAAAACTGATACTTTCCACTTCCTACAGAAAAGACTGTTTTTTTTTTCTGTCCTTTTCAACAAATAAAATCTGGTGAAATACGGATTTCAAATCTGAGGTTGTAAAATACTTTGCTGTACCTAAGTTGGATAATATAGAGGCTATGTTGTAGAGCTGTAAAACTATCGATAGTTGCAACATTCAATAATTTCGATGGTTTTACAATAAATATTCAATAGAATCGATAGTACTATCGAAAATATTTTCAACTTCAAAAACAAAATAAATAAATGCATAATTAACAATAAAACATTTCTTTAGCATAATGAGAACCCTCACGGGCTATAACAAAACAAAACAAGTTTGAAATTAATTAAAATTAAATGTATGGCTTGTATTCTTTTCCACGTGCTTAGCTTTAAGGCTCGTTATAATCTGTCCGTTATAAGCTATCCAGCTTTGTTAAACAATCGCTCTGACTCCGTGCATAAGGCTGGAATGCATAAAAAATTCATAATAACGTCTTTTATTTTACTTTAGTTATGCTGTAAATGCAGAAACATTCAACATTTTTTAAGAAATTTTTATTAAACTATATACCTGTCAATATTTGAGGGAAATAACATCTCCCAAGGAGTGATGTACCGAATATATTGGTGTAAATCAATTATTGCGTTAACTGCCTTTTACATATAAATGTATTTGTCACCTAAATTTACTGTCTACCTTTAAAGTTTCGCTAAAACAAATGATGATCTCCATGATATTGCCGATAACGATAGTATCGATAGTATCAATGGTGCCGAAAACATATAAAAATCGATATATCGATAGTTCCATCGATAGTTTTACAGCACTACTATGTTGTGGATTGGATATTTGTCATCTATTGTTTTTATACTCGTTTCCCAAAGGGAAAAAGAGTATATTGGTTTTGTGAAGTGTCCGTATTGCTGTCCGTCCGTCTGTCCGTCTGTCCGTATGAATGCAATATTTTTCTACGCTATTGAAGCTAGAGACTACTCGTGTATACCCTCGAATTATAAAATGTCAAGGTTTTCCGGATACGCCCACTAGGGGCGTGGCAAATCGGAAAATGGTTGCGCCCATAGCTAATAGAAATCATAGAAATCATATTAGTTGAAGAGCTAGAGAGTTGAAATTTGGAATGTATACTTGCGTTGACCACCCAAGTTCAAAAAGATATGGCGGATATATCTACGCTCATTGGGGGCGCGGCAAATCGGGAAAACTGTAACTTCTACAGTTTTAAAGCTAGAATGCTGAAATTTGGCACGTATCTTAACGCTTCGATTCTATAAAGATTGATAAAAAAATTATGTCCACGCCCACTGGGGGCGTGGCAAATCGGATCTGAATATAGAGTGATTTTACAAATTCAGCTATATTTTGAGCACTATTGATGCTAGAGACTTGAAATTTGACATATATACTCGGATAAGCAACCCAAGATCAAAGAGATATGGCGGACATACCTACGCCATCAGGGGCGTGGCAAATCGCAAAAGCTTATAGCTCCTACAGTTTTAGAGTTAGACGATTCCAAATAGGATGTTTGTGTTACTGGGGCCCTCCTCTATTGATTCCCCAAAAATAAATCTTAAGCCCCTTCGGGGGCGTGGTATATCGAAAAAATACCCTGTAACTTTTACATTTTTGGAGTGTAAGCATCCAAACTTTACAGTTACGTTACCCTAGACTCTTCTAGGAACTTGCCAAATATGAAATGTCTACGCCTACTGGGGGCGTGGCAAATTGGCAACAAAATTTGATACGCCCAGCTACAATATTCATATGTCTGTGCCACCTATATAAATACGCTTAATAAGAATTGCTAAGACGACAAACGGCACTTCTGAGAATTATATATAATTTGATTTGAATGTTGAAGTTCTGCAAATAATTGATCTGCTAAAATTATCATTTTTCGTATAGCCTAGGTCATTTATGTTATTTTCTTTTTGTGTGTGTGACCATGACAAAAAATGTAAATATCAAATATCGATTACAAAAATATCGGCTTAGTCCGAACAAAATTATTCCGCACAAAAAAATTGACGATAGGACCCATCATGTATGTACATATGTATGTAGGCACAAACAGCTGCGCAACTACTTTCATGCCGTCGCCACCGCGTCTCGAACGCGGACCCTTTTGCTTACACACTTTTCATCTACCTGCTGCGCCACATCAGTTTTGCATTGCCTGTTGGCAAATCCGAAACTACTTCACTACAAGGGCGACTATTGACAAATACAAAACTATAGAAGCTGCTGTTAATGCAAACACAATATAAAGATAAATCAATCGCAATTGTGATTCTTAGAAAAAGCTGAAATGCGCGCATATGAACGTATGTATTTATATGTGTACATACAAAAACGGTGGTCGGTTGAATGTATGCGTATAAAGGGCGATATTTGACAAATACAAAACTAAAGAAGCGGCTGAAAATGCAAACACAACTCAATAACAATTTTGGTTGTACATACTATGTTAAGCTTAGGGTATCTTATAACAAAATGTAGAAAATTATTATTTAGTAAGACTTGATACTTCTATTAAGTCAGTAATAGTGATATTTATAGGGTGTTCATTAACAATATTTTTATACCCTGAGCCCATTGAAAATGGGAAATCAGGGTATAATGGTTTTGTTAAATGTATGTAACAGGCAGAAGGAGGCGTGTCAGACCCCACAAAGTATATATATTCTTGATCAGGGCGACGAGCTGAGTCGATTTAGCCCTGTCCGTCTGTCTGTCCGTCCGTCTGTCCGTCTGTCCGTCCGTCCGTATGTTTGAACGCGTCGATCTCAGAACGTAGTTGACCTAGAGACTTGAATTTTTTTTTGTTGGGTCCGTGGATAGCACGCGCAGGTCAAGTTTGTTACCAAAAAACGATATCTATTTTTGTTGTTTTGTTATCGATTTTAAACCTTATCGAAAACAGGTTATAAAATTCTATCTGCCACACCTTTAGAGCTAGAACCCTCAAATTTTGCATATAGATTCACGTGAATTTTATGCAATTTCTATTTTTTTATTTTTTGCGTACCGGCTCTTTTTACTAATTACCCCCTCCCCCCCCTCAGCCATCAACACCCATTGAGAGTCTGTTGCAAATATAACCATGTGAATAAATTAGCATTTTTATAAAATGTAAAAAATTCAATAGAATCGTATGCTGAAAGTTTCATCAAAATCCGTTAAGTCAGTCCCGATTTATTAAACAAAACGTTTGGCCAATATTCACACGCACGTGGCAAGCAGCGACGCGCAGCAAAAAACATTTACATATGCACATACATACATTGAAACGTGCAAGCGCGTCTACTATGCATATGCAGAAATACATTCAAGGCCATTCGTTCTAGCATATTCTTCAACCAAATTCTGTTTGCATTTTCAGCCGCTTCTGTAGTTTTGTATTTGTTATATATCAGCCCTTTACACGAAACAGACCACCGTTTTTGTATGTACACATACTCATACGTTCATATGCGCGCATTTCAGCATATTCTAAGAATTACAACTGCGATTGATCTGCTTCTTTAGTTTTGTATTTGTAACATATCGCATTGTAGTACTATTTTGCGTTTTGCCAACAAGCAACGGAATACTGGTGTGGCGTAGTGCATAGACACAAAGCGCGTGAACGAAAGGTCGCGGGTTCGAAACTCGGTGACAACAGCGTAATTTTTATTATTTTTTTTTTAAATCTATAAACATAAGGTGGTCGTGCTAGTTGAGATGACGCGCTTTAACGTTACACATGTAGTAAATAGATGCAGGTTCGAGCCCAGGTGCGGTGATGTTTGCTTTCTTTTCATTTTTTATACCCTGAGCCCATTGAAAATGGGAAATCAGGGTATAATGGTTTTGTTAAATGTATGTAACAGGCAGAAGGAGGCGTGTCAGACCCCACAAAGTATATATATTCTTGATCAGGGCGACGAGCTGAGTCGATTTAACCCTGTCCGTCTGTCTGTCTGTCCGTCTGTCCGTCCGTCCGTATGTTTGAACGCGTCGATTGAAGCATCTAGACAAGCTAGAGACTTGAATTTTTTTTGTTGGGTCCGTGGATAGCACGCGCAGGTCAAGTTTGTTACCAAAAAACGATATCTATTTTGGTTGTTTTGTTATCGATTTTAAACCTTATCGAAAACAGGTTATAAAATTCTATCTCCCACACCTTTAGAGCTAGACCCCTCAAATTTTTCATATAGATTAATGTGATTTTTATGCAATTTCTATTTTTTTATTTTTTGGATACCGGTTCTTTTTATTAATAACCCCCCCCCCCCCCTCCATCCCACCCTCCCTGCCATCAAACACCCATTGAGAGTCTGTTGCAAATATAACCATGTGAATAAATTAGCATTTTTATAAAATGTAAAATAGAATCATATGCCGAAAGTTTCATCAAAATCCGTTAAGTCAGTCCCGATTTATTAAACAAAACGTTTAGCCAATTACCACACGCACGTGGCAAGCAGCGACGCGCAGCAAAAAACATTTACACATACACATACATTGAAACGTGCAAGCGCGTCTGCTTATGCATGTGCACAGTCGCTTCTGTGCATTTTCAGCCGCTTCTATAGTTTTGTATTTGTCATATATCGCCCTTTACACGCATACATTGAAACAGACCACCGTTTTTGTATATACACATACACATCCGTTTATATGCGCGCATTTCAGCATATTCTAAGAATTACAATTGCGATTGATCTGCTTCTTTAGTTTTGTATTTGTAACATATCGCATTGTAGTACTACTTTGCGTTTTGCCAGCAAGCAACGCAATACTGGTGTGGCGTAGTGGATAGACACAAAGTGCGTAAACGAAAGGTCGCGGGTTCGAAACTCAGCGTAACTTTTTTTATTTTATTTTTTAAATCTATAAACATAAGGTGGTCGTGCTAGTTGAGATGACGCGCTTTAACGTTACACATGTAGTAAATAGATGCAGGTTCGAGCCCAGGTGCGGTGCTGTTTGCTTTCTATTTTTTTTTTGTTTATTTATTTAATAATTAATTTATTTTTTATTTACATACATTCTAGTTGAATAAAATTTCAAAATTATAATTTAATTTTGCAAAATTTAATGTTATATGCAAGCTATATAGCGTATTAAACAATGCAAATCGGACGGGGCTCAGGGGATCTACTAGTCGGGCACCTCCGACTAGAGTTTTCTTACTTGTTTGTTTATTTATTTAATTATTAATTTATTTTTGATTTACATACATTCTAGTTGAATAAAATTTCAAAATTATAATTTAATTTTGGAAAATTTAATGTTATATGCAAGCTACATAGCGTATTAAACAATGCAAATGGGACGGGGCTCAGGGTATCTCCTAGTCGGGCACCTCCGACTAGAGTTTTCTTACTTGTTAAGTTAGAGGAGCTTGCAATTCCAACTCTTGCAAGTGTTACTGATAGTATTATTCTGTTTCTTGAGAGCATTGTTTCGTACAGATGTTCCGTGCTTTGTTTTTTATTTTTTATTATATAGTTACTTGCCTATTTTCTGATTCTACAAGTTCTTTCTGTGTAAATTGAAGTTTCTCGAAGTTTTTGGAGTCTGGTGTGCCAGCTACGACTTTAAGAACGGTGCCTAGCATGTTAATGCTCCTAGCATGTCTATGATGGATATTTACTGTGGCTATTAGTGTTTCCAAATGTTGTATATCTGTATCTAATAACTGCCTCATTTGTGATCGTGGAAAATAGTTTGTTAATTCTTTTGTGTCTTTTACTATTGCTGAGTATAGTATGTAATGTAGTGTATGAGTATGTAACCTGTGTTTGCATAATCGGTAAGTTTCGCCATTATCGTTGTGGCAAAAAGAATTATAGCCCAAATCCTGAAAGGTAATCAAAAGGAGTTTAATGTTTTTGTTTATCTTAGATTGTCCTTGTTGACTACCTTCCATTTTATAAAACCGTTGTCCCCAAGTCTGCGTCAATTTTGTTTTCGTTGTACAGGGGTGTCAATTTGTTCCCTAAACGTCTGTTTGCTTTAACAAGAACTGTATCACCTACTTGGAATTGTCTATTATGTCTTGTTTCATTTACTCAGTTCATTTGAAGTTGTCGTCGATTGGACGTTTGTCTGTTACCGAGTGAACTGTGTTGTTGTATTCGATAGTTGCTTGAAGTATAGTTTCAACAGTATCAGTAAATTTCCTTTGAGCTGTTAGGTATCTTGCGATGTCGCTGACGGTGCTATGGAATCTTTCGACCTGTCCATTCGAAGTACTATGAAGTGGTGGGGCGTTTACGATTTGAATGTTAAACTGGTTGTTTAATAGTGATTTTATTATTTCAGACTTTATGGAGGGCTCATTATCGCAATAGATCGTCATGATATGTCGATAAAAACACAACTCAATAACAGTTTTGGTTGAAGAATATGCTAGAATGAATGTAAAAAATTCAATAGAATCATATGCTGAAAGTTTCATCAAGTTTCGTTAAGTCAGTCCCAATCTATTAAGCAAAACGTTTGGCCAATTATCACACGCACGTATTAAGCAGCGACAGCAAAATACATTTATATTTACACATACATACATTGAAACGTGCAAGCGCGTTTGCTACGCATGGGCACAAATAAATTCAACGTCATTCATAACAGCATATTCTTCAACCAAAATTGTTATTGAGTTGTGTTTGCATTTTCAGCCGCTTCTTTAGTTTTGTATTTTTCAAATATCGCCCTTTACACGCATACATTCAAACTGACCACCGTTTTTGTATGTACACATATAAATACATACATTCATATGCGCGCATTTCAGCAAATTTCTAAGAATCACAATTGCAATTGATTTGTGTTTATTTTGTGTTTGCATTAACAGCAGCTTCTATAGTTTTGTATTTGTCAAAAGTCGCCCTTGTGGTGAACTAGTTTCAGATTTGACAACAGGCAATGAAAAGCTGATGTGGTGCAACAGGTAGATGCAAAGCGCGTAAGCAAAAGAGTGCAAGTTCAAGACGCGACGGCGACGGCATGAAAATGTTTTTTTTTTCCTTAATAAATAGGAAGTGTCTTTGCTAGTTGAGATGGTGTGCTTTAACGATACATATGTAGTAGATGTAGGTTCAAATCCAGCAGCAGCGACTTTTGTTGTTCTCTTTATTTTTATACTCGTTTCCCAAAGGGAAAAAAGTATATTGGTTTTGTGAAATGTCCGTCTTGCTGTCCGTCCGTCTGTCCGTCTGTCCGTATGAATGCAATATTTTTCTACGCTATTGAAGCTAGAGACTCGAAATTTGGAACATATACTCGTGTATACCCTCGAATTCTAACGTGTCAAGATTTTTTCGATACGCCCACTAGGGGCGTGGCAAATCGGAAAATGCTGGCGCCCATGGTCAAGAAATCATATTAGTTGAAGAGCTAGAGAGTTGAAATTTGGAATATATACTTGCGTTGACCACCCAAGTCAAAAAGATATGGCGGATATATTTACGCTCATTGGGGGCGTGGCAAATCGGGAAAACTGTAACTTCTACAGTTTTAAAGCTAGAATGTTGAGATTTGGCATGTAACTTAACGCTACGATTCTATATTCATTAGATTCATAAAAATATTTTATGTCTACGCCTACTGGGGGCGTGGCAAATCGGATCTGAATATATAGTGATTTTACAAGTTCAACTATATTTTGAGCACTATTGATAGAGATTGAAATTTGATATATATACTCGGATAAGCAACCCAAGATCAAAAAGATATGGCGGACATACCTACGCCTTCAGGGGGCGTGGCAAATCGCAAAATCTTATAGCTCCTACTGTTTCCAAATTTCAAGTCTCTTGCTTCAATAGCGTAGAAAAATATTGCATTTATACGGACAGACAGACAGACAGACGGCCAGACGGACAGACGGCCAGACGGACGGACAGCAATACGGACATTTCATAAAACCAATATACTCTTTTTCCCTTTGGGAATCGAGTATAAAAATTGACATGGTCATATTCGTCGGATTCGTCTTCAATGTCTTCTGCCTCAGTTTCTGCGATAGTCCGATATTCACTACTGTCCTGTTCATATTCTGTATCTCCTGTTCCTAAATGGTTAACTATTTGCTGCTTCGGTCCTGTGAGTCGTGCACTACTATTGTTTGGGCTCTTGTTTGCATGTCCCTGGTTATTGTAACTTTCATATTTTGTGTTTTGTTGTTGAGTCGGCCACAGAGTTTGTTTTGAGGGTGCCGTATTTTGTTGGTATTGGGTCGTCTGTCTAAAGCGAGAGGATGTGTCAACGTTCAACTTGTTCCCGTCATGGTGAGAATTCTTGTTTCTTATGAAATGGGCTTTTTCCTGGCTGGGTGTATTTTGGGTCTTGAGTTAGATTCCTATCCCTGCCATGCTGATTTTTCTCGGTTCGAGCCTTTTCTTCTAAACTACGGGCAAAATTCGTGGCAAACATATAACGGTCATGATTAGACACGACTTCTTGGGCTAATGCCAGTGCAGAGGGAAGATTAGTTGGTCTAGCTGAGAATAGGACATCACTTAAAGCTTTCTTGGTACCTGAGATGAATACTCGTAGAGCGTATGCCCTGTATTTCTCATTTAACGAAGAGAGAACGTTGGTGTCATAGGTCATGATTGTTATTTATCAGTAAAGAAAGAGAATACCATATCGGCGGCGTTCTTAATTTTGTTTCTTAATATTCATTAAGCTTGATAATGTTTCGTGCTACCATCAAATTGTTAATGTACTTTGTATGCGGTATGCAGCTTTACTCCATAATACGTAAGTCTTATTTTTTTTATCAAATTTCGGATGGGATTTCATGATATCAGGAGTTTCGTTGCAAATGACGCTTACCCTGATATCGACCTCTCTAAATGTTTCTACCTCAGGAGCACTAACTCGTACGGAATCAATACGTTGTTCTATGTCTCGTAATTTCTGATCAAAGTTTTCTTTTTGGGTTCTTAAAGCGCTTGTAACTGAGCCTTCTACAATTGATTTTAACTGTTCGTTAGATAGAGACATTTTTAAATTTTCACCTGTATTTATACTTTGAAATTTTATTACCGAATCTTGTATCTTACTATCACTCATAACATGTAAATAAGGTATGTGCTGTGTTTTTTATTAAAAATCAATATTAAAAGGTTAGAATTGTATTTGAATTGAATGTTAATAAATTGTGTTTTTTTTTTTTTTTTAATGAACACCCTTTTCATATGTTCGATGTGCTGTTCGTTCTTCTTCTTACTTCTTCTTTGGTAAACTTTCTTGCTTTGGTTGTGTATTTTATTTATAATTAATTTTTTTTGTTTAATGTTTTATTACATCACTTGCGGAAATATTTTATTCGTTGAATATTTGTTTAATCGAAGTTTAATTCAGTTTTTAGAGTTTGATTCGGTTGGGCGCCAGTTATTTAATATTCTCTTTTTCTTTTATTTAAGTATACTACACGTGGTGTTGCGCGAAATGAGAAGACTTGAATAATTCCGTGGCGATGACGGACGTTCTCTATTTGCAAAAATCAACTTAATACTAAGTACAAAATGATTCTATTCGAAGCTAGCCCTGCACCATAAACCGTTGATTCAGCATTCCCCAGCTTAAGGTCCCGTTTTTCCGCAGTGATAAAGCAATCGCAAGCTTTAAGTCCCGTTTTTCCGCTGTGACAAAGTATTCAAATACAAAACTACAGAAGCGGCTGAAAATGAAAATACGATTCAAATACTGATTTGGTTGAAGAATATGCTAGAATGAATGGTCTTGAATTTATTTGTGCACATGCATTGCAGAGACGCTTGCACGTTTCAATGTATGTGTAAATGTAAATGTTTTTTGCTGCGCGTCGCTGCTTGCCACGTGCGTGTGATAATTGGCTAAACGTTTTGTTTAATAAATCGGGACTGACTTAACGGAATTTGATGAAACTTTAAGCATATAATTCTATTGAATTTTTTACATTTTATAAAAATGCTAATTTATTTACATGGTTATATTTGGAACGGACTCTCAGTGGGTCGAGTTAATTAGTTAATTAGTAAAAAGAGCCGGTATCAAAAATATAAAAAAAAAAAAACAAGTAAGAAAACTCTAGTCGGAGATGCCCGACTAGAAGATCCCCTGAGCCCCGCCCGATTTGCATTGTTTAGTATGCTATATAGCTTGCATATAACATTAAATTTTCCAAAATTAAATTATAATTTTGAAATTGTATTCAACTAGAATGTATTTAAATCAAAAATAAATTAATAATTAAATAAATAAACAAATAAAAAAAAAAAACACACATCACCGCACCTGGACTCGAACCTGCATCTATTTACTACATATGTAACGTTAAAGCGCGTCATCTTAACTAGCACAACCACCTCATGTTTATAGATTTTAAAAAAAAATTGAAAACTTACGCTGTCGTCACCGAGTTTCGAACCCGGGACCTTTCGTTTATGCGCTTTGCGTCTAACCATTACGCCACACCAGTATTGCGTTGCTTGTTGGAAAAATGCAATGTAGTACTATAAGGCGATATGTGACAAATACGAAACTAAAGAAGCTAAAGAAGCAGATCAATCGCAATTTAAATTCTTAGAATATGCTGAAATGCGCGCATATGAACGCATGAGTATGTGTACATACAAACACGGGGGTCTGTTTGTATGTATACGTGTAAAGGGCGATATATGACAAATACAAATACAATTCAAACACAGATTTGGTTGAAGAATATGCTAGAATTGAATTTATTTGTGCATAAGCAGATGCGCTTGCTCGTTTCAATGTGTGTATGTGAGAATATATGTAAATGTTTTTTGCTGCGCGTCGCTGCTTACCACGTGCAGCTAAACGTTTTGTTTAATAAATCGGGACTGACTTAACGGAATTCGATGAAACTTTCAGCATATGATTTTATTGAATATTTTACATTTTATAAAAATGCTAATTTATTCACATGGTTACTCTCCGTGAGTGGTGAAGGGGTGGGGGAGGGGGGGGGGTTAATAAGTAAAAACTGCCGGTATCCAAAAAATAAAAAAATAGAAATTGCATAAAATTAATCTATATGCAAAATTATATCTCCTACACCTTTAAAGCTAGACCCCTTAAATTTTGCATATAGATTCATGAAAATTTTATGCAGTTTCTATTTTTTATACCCTGAGCCCATTGAAAATGGGAAATCAGGGTATAATGGTTTTGTTAAATGTATGTAACAGGCAGAAGGAAGCGTGCCAGACCCCACAAAGTATATATATTCTTGATCAGGGCGACAAGCTGAGTCGATTTAGCCCTGTCCGTCTGTCTGTCTGTCCGTCCGTCCGTCCGTCTGTCCGTATGTTTGAACGCGTCGATTGAAGCATCTAGACAAGCTAGAGACTTGAATTTTTTTTGTTGGGTCCGTGGATAGCACGCGCAGGTCAAGTTTGTTACCAAAAAACGATATCTATTTTTGTTGTTTTGTTATCGATTTTAAACCTTATCGAAAACAGGTTATAAAATTCTATCTGCCACACCTTTAGAGCTAGAACCCTCAAATTTTGCATATAGATTCATGTGAATTTTATGCAATTTAAATTTTTTTTGTTTTTTGGATACCGGCTCTTTTTACTAATTACCCCCCCCCCCCCCCCCTCCCTCTCCTACTCGACCCATTGAGAGTCTGTTGCAAATATAACCATGTAAATAAATTAGCATTTTTATTAAATGTAAAAAATTCAATAGAATCATATGCTGATAGTTTTATCAAATTCCGTTAAGTCAGTCCCGATTTATTGAAGAAAACGTTTGGCCAATTATCACACACACGTGGCAAGCAGCGACGCGCAGCAAAAAACATTTACACATACACATACATTGAAACGTGTAAGCGCGTCTGCTTATGTATGTACACAGCCACTTCTGTAGTTTTGTATTTGTCATACATCGCCCTTTACACGCATACATTCAAACAGACCACCGTTTTTGTATGTACACATACTCATACGTTCATATGCGCGCATTTCAGCATATTCTAAGAATTACTATTGCGATTGATTTGTTTCTTTAGCTTCTTTAGTTTTGTATTTGTCACACATCGCCCTTGTAGTACTACTTTGCGTTTTGCCAACAAACAATGCAATACTAGTGTGGTGTAGTGGGTAGACGCAAAGCACGTAAACGAAAGGTCCCGAGTTCGAAACTCAGTGACAACAGCGTAAGTTTTTTAAATTTTTTTTTTTTAATTTATAAAGATGAGGTGGTTGTGCTAGTTGAGATGGTGCGCTTTAACGTTACATATGTAGTAAATAGATGCAGGTTCGAGTCCAGGTGCGGTGATGTTTGTTTTTCTTCTTTTTTTGTTGATTTGATTATTTATTTAATTGTTTATTTATTTTTGATTTACATACATTCTAGTTGAATAAAATTTCAAAATTATAATTTAATTTTGGAAATTTTAATGTTATATGCAAGCTATATAGCGTATTAAACAATGCAAATCGGACGGGCTCAGGGTATCTCCTAGTCGGGCACTTGAACGCGTTTGAATTTTTTTTTTTTTGAGTCCGTGGATAGCACGCGCAGGTCAAGTTTATTTCGTATGAACGATAACTATTTTTGTTGTAATGTTATCGATTTTAATGCTTATCGAAAATATGTTTTTAAGGCGTTGTTTGTATATCGTTTGATCTAGAGACTTGCTGTGTAATTGCGTTGAATGAATACGGAGATTACGTAATCATTAGATTTTTAATGCCACGCCCCATTCGCCCCCAATAGCCCACTATTTGTGAAAACCGCAAATTAAATACTAGAGACTTGTGCTTTGGCAAATGAATGCCATTAATAAGTTGTGAAAGTTTGATGAAGTTAGTCCATCGCTAAGAAAAGTTATTAAACAATTAAGTTCCCATAGTAATGCCCACATTGCAGTCCAAGCGCAGTCGCTGCGTCAACTGCGCAGTTGGCAGAGCGCGCGCTTATGCGTGCGTGCATATGTGTGCGTATGTGTTGTTTGTACGTATGCATAACAAAAGCGTAGAATGATTTGATATTTTGCTCTTCACAGGGCTCAGGGTATTCCCTAGTCGAGCAGTCTCGACTAGAGTCCTCTTTCTTGTTAATTTATAAACATGATATGGTTGTGCTAGTTGAGATGATGTGCTTTAACGATACATATATAGTAAATAGATGCAGGTTCGAGTCCAGGTGCGGTGATGTTTGTTTTTCTTTTCATTTTTTTTGTTAATTTGTTTATTTAATTATTAATTTATTTTAGATTTACATACATTCTAGTTGAATAAAATTTCAAAATTATAATTTAGTTTTGCAAAATTTAATGCTATATGCAAGCTATATAGCGTATTAAACAATGCAAATCGGACGGGGCTCAGGGGATCTCCTAGTCGGGCACCTCCGACTAGAGTTTTCTTACTTGTTTGTGTTAACATATTCAACATCAATAACATTTTTCGAAAACAAGTCTCTTATATGATGATACTTTATATCGATGTGTTTACTACGTGCATGGAATCTTGTTTCCTTGACCAAACATTTCGCACCCTGATTGTCGCTAAGAATCTTCATAGAGGTGCCGTCACATTGGCCGATTTCATGCAGTAATCCCTTAATGTATACTGCCTCTTTCACTGCGGTTGAAAGTGCGACATACTCGGCCCCTGTGGTACTGAGGCCCACCACACCTTGTTTCTTCGACTTCCAGGAGAAAGCGGCGCACGCCACAAACAGTGCCCAGCCGCTGAATGACTTGCGCTTTTACCAGGCGGGAGTTCCACCAATAACCAAATTTTGTTTGCCTGCAGACTGTCCATCTCCGCCTGCATTGATTCTCTTCAGAATGCGGCTTCATTCGCTTCCAACGCCTGCTTGACGCTTTCAGGAAAAGCGACATCATTTGTTGTTATGACATTCAGTACATATGTTGTACATCTTAGGACGTCCAGGGCCCTTCTTGCTGCCGGTGTCAATCTCCTCTCCAACGTCGATTGCTACTTCTGCAGCATCACTGTTATTTTCTCTTTCATCTTGGCACTCGTCTTCTTCGCACAGTGTACTACTTTGAATTACCGTGCTAAATATGTCCATAGGAACCTCTTTCCTTTCGTGATAATTCACAGGATACTCCTTCTCGACAAATATAACATCACGGGCCTCAGTCAACTTTCCTGACTCTGGATTGTACAAGCGACATGCCTTTGCAGTGTCCAAGTAGTCTACCATAAAATGTTCAACTCTCTTTGGTTGATATTTTCGCTTCTGTGTCTTGTTCAGAACAATTGCTTTTGAGCCGAACACACAGGGATGCGACACCGCTGGCTTCAATCCAGACCAATACTCTATTGGTGTCATGTTTTTCAACGTAGACGTTTCTGATCTATTTCTCAGGCATGCCGCCGTATTTCTTGCCTCTGCCCAGTATGCCTCTTCGAGGTCAGAATGCACCGTCATGCTCCATCTCCACCAGCGTTCGATTAGCTCGCACGGCCACTCCGTTTTGCTGTGGCGTATGGGGTATAATTGTCGTTTTATTCCATTATCTTTCAAGAATTTCTCAAATTCGCCGCTTAAATATTCGCACCCATTATCGCTCCGCAGACTCTTTATTTGTTTGCCAGTTTGCTTCTCTACGATCGCCTTAAAGTCTTTGAATTTGTCGAATATTTCGTCACGCGTTCTAAGGAAATATACATGAACGTAACGCGAGCTGTCATCAATAAAAGTGGCAAAATACTCCTCCTCGAGACGCGATACTCAATGGACCACAAATATCTGTGTGTATTAAATCCAGCACAACCGGGTGCGATTCTCTGATGCGTTCGAGAATGTCTGTACGCAAATTTTTCCTTTTGCACATGTCTCACAAACAATGACACTTGTATTTGTATACTGGGCAATTTTGAGTCCATGTACCATGTCATCCTCAACCATCGTGCAAGCATTAATTCAGATGCCCCAATCGGCTGTGCCATTTCATGACTTCTTCATTTTTTTTTTTTGACTAAATAACATTTTTATTAAGGTTTCATTTCATAAGTAACTTTAAAACCACTGTATGATACATTGACAGAAAGTTTTTGTAAAAAAAAAGTGTATGTGTGATCAATGTTATAAGATGAGAGAGTAAACTGACGTGAGCTAGATGAATGAATGATTACGAAATGAGAACGTCAATTATGGATGAGTACGTGGAATTCTCAATGGAAGTGTGCAATTTGGTAGGTGTTCAAGTTGTGCAATTTTAAGTCTGTATATGGAAGGATAAAGAGTATTAAAGGTTAATGACTGTGCTAGTAGATTTGGATGTGATGAGTGCTTAGAGTTCTGTTTGATTGATGAGTCCTGAATAATGTTGATAACATATTTAAATTTTAAGTCTTTCATGACATCGTCGTTCCTGGCAAAGTGAAAACCGATGAAACGTCTTATAATACGGTTTTCAGTGCGTGCATGCAGTACGCTCCAACATTTTACATGAGCCATAGTAAACATTCATCAATGTGGAATATCTGCTCAGTAGGGAAGGAATGCGAACTGTTGAAGAACAAATTTCACAATTTTTGTAAACTGTTGCTTGTGCGAACATATTATGCACACATACAAAACTTCCTCAGCCACCCCATACCCAGGCCACAAGATCTAGCAACTGTAAATTCTACAGACAGCAAGTTTCACATATAGGCACATGAATACACACATATGTAGTAAGGGACTGTAAGAGTGTGTGCAAGTTAATTAACTTATGAAGTGCAGTAGACGTGGTGCTCCCACGTGGCTTCTAATCGTGTCATCCAGGTCCTGCGGAGCTTTCTTGGGGACGTCGGTTCGTGGTAAGACTCTGGGATGGATTACAGTTAGGACGACTACGTTGGGGAACTTGACTTCGTCCCCTTTGAAGATTACTGTCCTTGTGGTACGGTAATGTCCAAGCGACTTGCGTCTTCTTTATTCAAAATCGAACTAACTAAAGACAAAGGCAAAGCATAATTCTACCCCAGAAACGAATGCATCGCGCCATCACACCACAGTCGGCATGCCGACTCACCATTCTAAGAAGTGTTATACGATCGCTGCTGACTGTCGCTAGTGCAAGCGCTGAGCCCGCGATTTGGCGTGGCAGCATTTTTTATATAATGTTACTTAGTTGCTACGAAATTTATGTTGTTGATGATAGCTACTCGTTCAAACTTTACTAAGTGGGTTCCTTTTGCGATTATTTCTGGGCTGTTGTCTGTGCGTATGTGGGCAGTCGCCTCATTGATGATTATAATGCCGTGATCGACGGGTATTATTTCCTTTAGATGACTGGGTTGAGTATGACGTTGGGCCAGGCTTTCCGAGTGGAGTAAGGTCCCACAAGTTTCGCGTCGTGATCGTGCACTCAGTGACCGCAAAGGTATCCTTTTCGCTTTCGGCCAGTGAGTTCTCGTCGAGACGTACTATAGTGTGACTATGAGATCCGGGATAAATGGCTATTGGTATGTGGATTATATCATCGGACTGTAGGACCCTAATCTTTGAGGCTTCTACTAAACTAATCATTGGAGTGTCCTGCTTGACGAGTGAATTCAAATTTGCATGATTTAATATTGTAGGATTTACTATACCAGATTTTGCCAAGGTTATTGTGAGGATTCAATTTTGAAATTCGATGGTTACCATTCTGTTCCTAAACAAGAGCCCTTCATAGAGGTGTGGGGTATTTGTTAATTTATTTTGTTGAGCTTTTATTATTTGGGTTATGGTATCAGTTAGTTTATTTATCTGCGTCTGTGTCTCAGAATTTTTGGCTATTTGTCTGGAATTTGATTCAATTAACTGGCCTTCTGTTACCCAGAGGCATCCGGGGTAACCGCCACTACCTTCAAGGCTGTGCCTAGGAAATCTAAACTCCTCGCCATTTTAAGGACGGACAGCAGTGTTTTTAAGTGCAGCTTGCGCATATGTTCGAATACCAATACTTCACCGTCTATTACTGGGATGTAGTTGGCATGCGAGAAATCGGTGATCCGACCATTTGGTACTGCAAGGATGATAGCATCACGAGGGTGAACCTGTAATTTGGATTGTGTGGTGAAATTATGGTGCTTTGTCTTGGAGACCTTAATACCTGACTAATATAAGGTAAAAACTATATTAGGTTGTCCTTGTGGACCACCCTCCCCTAGGTCTGCTAGTATTTCCTGTCTGGTGCAGAGAGGGGTTGGCTTATTTCCTAACCTCTTGCTGTTTTTGAGGAATACATATTTTCCTACCTCAAATATGCGGTTTGGCCTATTTACGTTACACCTTTCTATGGTGTTTTGTCGGGTTTTTGCTCGTTTGGAAGTAATACCTGAACTGCGCCTTTCGGGTCCTGCGTGCAGAACTTCAATTGGTTTTTCGCAAGTGACCAAATGTAGCGTTTTATTGTATTCTACCCTTGCTCTCAGGATTAATTCAACTGTATCCTCGATTTTTTTGTCAATCTTTACGCACCTATCGATCTCAACTAACGTACTGTGGAAACGTTCCACTTGGCCATTGGATGAACTGTGCAGAGGAGGTGCGTTTACAATATTAATGTCGTATTGGTTCTTCAGCATGGATGTTATGGTCTCTGAGTTGAATGCAGATTCATTGTAGCAATACATTGTTTAAGTGTTAGGGAACATATTCACAATTTGCAACAAGGGACCTTAAATATCGACAATTGTTCTTGATATTATTGGTTGTACCAAGGCGAACTTAGAAAACCTCTCAACGCAAGTCAGGAATTGTTTTCTGCTAGGTGCAAAATTCGCCTGTGTATTGTGGAATGGGCGACTCGCCAAGTTGTTGTTTCTTGTGACTACTTCCTTGGCTAAATTGCTCATTTTCGGAAAGTAGTAGTCGCGCAAGATTTGTTTGACGTTTTCTTGGGCTACTCTGTGCGCCCTGTTGTGCTCGATATTAACTATTTCCAACTGCTCGCTTTTACATATTATATCTTGTACGAGATTTTTACAAAACCGAAATTTAGTAGAAGGAAAATGAGCAATTAACTCGTGTTGGAAACTTGTTAATGTGGGGATGTTACAATGGATAGCGTTTACGACCTTCATATTTACAACTTCTTTAAGAACTTTTAAAATAGTGTTCTGATCGGTAAAGTTGATCATGTGGCGAGACCAGGGTGCGTTGCAATGGGAAACGTGTTTCTTCCAGAATGATTTGGTTTCTGAAGCAGTTTAAGGGTTTGTCCGAGGCTTCGACCGTGTAGATCAGTGAAAGTTCGCTGTGAATAGTAGCAGCGTCTGATTGAGGCTCGTTTTGTAGGGCATTGAGATTTTGTGTGGACTATGTATCTGCTACAACATTTTTTTTGCCCGGTTAATAACAAACATTGGCGTTGTGTTGGTCAATGTAGGCTTTCCACCTTTTTATTTTCGCATTCGTGTTTTTGTCTGCTACTGTGAAGGTGAGCGGCTGGTGTTCAGTGAAAATGATAATTTCTCTGCAGCCATATAGATAGTTCTGCAATTTACCCAAAGCCCATACGATGGCAAGCAATTCCCTTTCGTTGGTTACGTAGTTCAATTCTGCACTTTTTAGAGAGAAATCATGGAGATAGGTCTGCCTTCTTGAGATAGAACTGCACTCATTCCGTTTGCCGAGGCATCGGTGGTTAGATCAAAGGCTTTTTTAAAGTTCGGGTTCATCAAAATTACATCTTCTGACGCCAAGATGTTTCGCAAGCGCTGAAACGCGTCGTGCTGGGTTTCATTGAACTCGACTTAACTCTTTGACTTATGCTTACTCACTAAACCATTCTCTCCTTTTAGAATATCGGTTATTGGACGAGCTATGGATGCAAAGTCTTTTACGAAGGCTCTGTAACAGCTCGCCAGACCCAGCAACGATCTGACACCGTAGACGTTCTTGGGTTCGGGGTACTCTTGAATGGCCCTGACTTACTTTGGGTGAGACCTGGTGCCGTCCTTGCTACGATGAATCCCAGATACTCTACGCTTTCTTTAAAGAAATTTGTAACACTTATATTGGCTTCAATTAGGCACTCGAGTACCGTGTCGCTGTTTCTGACATGGTCTACTTCGTTTTTTGAGAAAACTATGAACATCATCGCTTGCGCTTTGGAAGATGCTGCCAGCATTCTTAAGACCAAATGGCAGTCGGCAGAATTCGTATTTGCCACCGCAAGCAGAGAATGAGGTTTTTTCGCGGTCATGTTCCGCAAGGTATATTTGATGATACCCTGATTTTAGATCAAGGGTAGGTTCCCAGGTTCGCTAGATTCATGGGAATGCTGGGTAACGATCAGGTATAGTCTATTCGTTCAGTTTCCTGAAGTTGATAACTAATCTTTTCTTTGTGTTGCCATAGGCGTCTGTGCCTTTTTTGTCAACAACCCACGCTGGGCTGTTGTAGGGTGACCTTGATAGTCTGATAATGCCGTCTTTTAATAGTTGCTTGACTTCAATGTTTATGAAGTCAGAAACGACCATTTGATTTGGGTAACTTCTGGCATATATTGGTTCGTTGTCAACCGTGCGGATTGTGGCAGAGGCAGAGGTGCTTCTTCTTTTGATGAAAAGGTCTTTTTCCTTTCAAGTATTATGTTCCTGAACTCTTTTTTGACGGAGGTAGGAACTACGATGTCGTCTACTTCGGTGAAATTTACATCATTGCAATTCTGGTATTGAATTTCTTCAGATATGCCCTGATACTCTAGTAGATTCTTTGTAAGTTTCAACTGTACTCCGGCTTATGTTAACAAGTCGACT